>CM029637.1:5556882-6249717 GCA_017311315.1 Dendrocalamus latiflorus | reverse complement strand
ACCGCTGGTCGAGGCGGTAGTACCGCTGGTCAGAGCGGTTAGTACCGCTCCCCGAGCGGTAGTACCTCTCGAGAAAAACATCAAACAGGAATTTCAGAAAATTGAGAGATTTGCAACGATTCTTGGATTCTTGGCTTGGGAAACTTTGAGGATAGCTAGGGAACACTCCCAGAAGACTAAGCCAAAAGTCAATACAAGAAATCCACTCCAAGATCAAGAATTTCAGATTTGGGTAAAAATCTGAAATCTTGCAAGAACCGAGCCAAAAACCAAATAACTCCCCAACCGTTGATCCTTTGGCTATGAAATTTTGAGGGAAGCTAGATAATAGCCTCTGGACTCTTCATACCACATTTCAAGCCATCTTAACAAGGGAGTCAAAATCTGGACCAAAACCAAGAAACGAAGAACAAGAACACAGAGGGCTCAAAAGAGAAATCTGAGGATTAAACGAAGTTAGCTCTTTGAGAGATCGATCAAATGATCTTGAAGTACTATCCCATCATAGAGCAACCCATTTTGCACCTCCACAGCAAGCAAGAACTCAAATCAACGAAAATCACAAATGGAGAAATGAAGAACAGAAGCTACGAAGAACAGAGAGCACGGGAATAAAAACTTCATATTTTCATTTCTTGGAACACAATGAATACAGAGGAGTCCCGATACCCCGACTTGATACAAAAGGAAAGATTACAAACTCCTCAATCCATCCTCTCCCTCTCTACTCAAGAACACCACTCAAGAACACATGAGGGAGGAAGAACACACACCCTAGAACTCACACCTAGAACACATCGTAGATAACAGAGGGAGCACTACTCTGCCACTACTACCCACTCTCAACAACTAAAGTCTAAAGCCAAAGCAAGCCACCAAAGCTTCTTTTGACTCTAAAACCCTAATTCTCTCATACAATGCTCAAGGAGGGCATGCAGCCCCTCCTCTCCTTTTATAGCGCCTGGCTAACGGGTCTCCGCCCCGTTACGCCCGCTACGTCCAACGGAATTTCCCGATTCGCCCCTTCTGCACCTTCCGGGAAGCTTCCGCGCTCCTTGCCTCGCACGCCTCACAACCACCTCGAGTCCACGTCGTCTTCGACACATCCCAACCGTTCTGACCTCAGCGCCACCTGCGCCTAGTCCGGTCCACCGTGTCTCGCCACGACTCCAACTCGACGTCCTGCAGTCACACAGACAAGAGAACACGTCAAATAGCACCGCTCGACACATGAAAGCGTAAATACCATTACACTTACCACAGATGAAGTCAAAACATGTCAAAACATTAGAATATGCATCCTAAACCCAAATGACCAGATTTGACCAAAGTCCGACCGAGCCCGATTGCGCCACGCAACGACTCGACTCCGAACCACTCAAACCAAACTCGACTGACCTAAACCTTTGTCAATTACTCATCACTCTCATGGAGCACGACCACATGGTCTCTCAATCTCCCCCTTCATGAGTATATTGACAAACTCAGAAAAGCATGAAGTTGAGTTTGATTTTGAAGAATCCAACATGGTCCAAAGAAGAGAATGAAGCTAATGACCATGTCGACAGAAGGAACACTAGAGCAACAACTGAAACAGCAAATTGATCTCCAAGCTCTAACTGTTCCCAAACGACTTTTTCTTCTCTATTCTCCCCCTTTTGGCAATAAACACATCAAGATGCAATAGAGAGAATATGACATGTCAATGGATGAATATGGCTGAAGTTTGTTTATTTAAGCATTTGGAACCATGAGAATTATCCATAATGACCATAATGTAATACACCAAGACATAACTAAATAAAACGCTATCTAGATCATGACAACATATATATAGGCCAGCTAGAGCACATAGATGACAATCTGAAATGTAATGCATTTTGTGAGCAAGTCACGTCATCAATGAGTAAAGTCTAGCTAGAGACATCCAAGGATGATGCAGGCCATGTCAATAAGCTAAGCGGAACAAAGAAGCTAACATTGAGTCCAAATAGAGTGCTATAAGCTCAAGATTGAAACATTGGTTAAAGTACTTGGTTCTGATTGTAGATTTAGCAAATTGAGCACATTAAACATTGTCTTTTGAAAGCATATGGTTGTTTTCAACCCAATTTTTGTTTATGTGCTAGATCTCAAGCCTTATGCGACTACTCCAAGCAATAAGCTTAAGAAGATAGTCTAGGTCATCCAAAACTCCCCCTGAGTTCATGCCTAGTGCAATGGCAAGCTGTCTCATGAGAAAGAATTGGTGAAATCAGTTTTTTCGCACAAATATGGTGGTTGTCAACCAACATTTTGTTTTATCATGTGCTAGATCTCAAGCCTTATGCGACTACTCCAAGCAAGAAGCTTAAGAAGATAGTCTAGGTCATCCAAAACTCCCCCTAAGTTCATGCCAAGTGCAATGGCAAGCCGTCTCATAGGAAAGAATTGGTGAGATCAGTTTTTTTCGCACAAAAGAGATCTTTTTGCTTTTTAAACACATTGTACTAACTCATGTATCATCAGGAGACTAAAACAGCTCAAACTAAGGCTCAATATAGATTCAACGCTCAACTAAGCCTATTTGACATGGCATGAATCATAAAGGATAGCTCAAGAAAGACTAAACTCAAATGCTAGCATGACAAGTTTAATTTAAGTGGATCAATTTTACTTAACTTATCATGGCAAACGCTAGTCTACATATATGAAGTCATGATAAATTTAGCAAGCTAAGCACAAGTTATGGCAAGGTGTAAAGCACTGAAGCATGTCATAACAGGATAATAATCAAGGCTCAATGCAGATTGATTAAAATGCTAGAATGCTGAAAATGCAAGAAAGTCCAGCTCCCCCTCAACAATAGATGCAACTTTTAGTTCAAGTTGAGTTATGTCAAAATTAAGCTTCAGAAGCACCCAAATGAACTCCTCCTGAACCAAAAGAATAAAATCGAAAAGCTGGCAAAGAAAACCAAACAGGCAGTTCTTAAAGCATAGAAAAGATATAGAAGCAACTATGGCTTAAACTGACTCTCATCTACCCCAAATGACTCCAGGACTAACAGCTGATCGTCGAACACACACTAGAGAGCAAACACGTACCCTGTCTACCCGAGGGTGGCCCAACCCTCGCTAGAACCTACAAGAAGTGAGTGAGCTCAACCTAGTGAGATAAGAAATAGCTAATCCTGGAAGCACAAGATAAGAGTAAGAAGTCTAAGCAACTCAACATAAGAAACACTCTAACCTATGCTAGAAGGACTTAACCCAATGCACCCGCAAATGCAATGCATCAGAAATGAGACAGAAGCATAATTAATATAATAAAGCAGTAAAACCCAAGCTCCCCCTCACTACAGTCCATAAGGACAAACCACCCCAAGCTCTCCCCGCAGAGCTGAAAACCTCGAACTGTCCAAAGGCTTGGTGAAGATATCAGCCAACTGGTGGTCACTCTCCACAAACTGGAGCACTATGTCACCTTTCTCTACATGGTCTCTAAGGAAGTGGAAGCGAATATCAATATGCTTGGTCCGAGAGTGTTGCACTGGGTTCTTAGCAATGTTGATAGCAGACGTGTTATCACAAAAGAGTGGAACACTGTCTAAGACTAACCCAAAGTCCCGCAGGGTCGAAACCATCCAAAGTACCTGGCTGCAGCAACTGGCAGCAGCAACGTACTCGGCCTCTGCAGTGGACTGTGCAACACCGGACTGCTTCCTCGAAGACCAGGAAACGAGAGAAGTGCCAATGAATTGGCAGGTGCCAGAAGTTCTCTTCCTATCTATCCTACAGCCAGCGAAGTTTGCATCCGAAAAGGCTCTCAGGGAAAGACAGGATGAGGAAGAGTACCAGATACCATAGTCAATGGTAGCTCGAAGGTACCGAAAGATGCGCTTCACCGCCTGACGGTGAGATACGCGAGGAGAAGCCTGAAAACGAGCACACAGACACACGGAGAAGTGTATGTCTGGTCTCGAGGCAGTGAGGTAAAGAAGGGAGCCGATCATACTTCTGAACTCTTTCTGATCAACTGGCTCGCCATCCACATCTGGGTCAAGATAGGCTGTCGAAGCCATGGGAGTTGACACTGGCTTACCATCACTCATATCGAAGCGCTTCAGGAGGTCACGAGTGTACTTTCCTTGATGAAGAAATGTACCCTCCCGAGTCTGCTTAATTTGGAAGCCAAGGAAGAAGGTCAACTCACCCATCATACTCATTTCAAACTCGGTGCTCATGACATCCGAGAACTGGGAAACCAGAGTATGGGAAGAGCCGCCAAAGATAATGTCATCGACATAGATCTGGACGAGCAGAAGGTCAGCGCCAAGCCGGCGGATGAACAAGGTCTTATCAACTTTACCCATTTCAAACCCATGACTCAACAAGTAGGACTTAAGCCTCTCATACCAAGCCCTGGGGGCCTGCTTAAGTCCATACAACGCTTTGGAAAGCTTGAAGACATGGTTTGGGTATTTGGGGTTTTCGAAACCAGGAGGCTGTCGGACGTAGACCTCTTCCTCAATAAGGCCATTGAGAAAGGCACTCTTGACGTCCATCTGGTAAAGCTTAAAACCCTTAGAAGCTGCAAAGGCAAGTAGGATTCTAATGGCTTCAAGTCTAGCTACAGGGGCAAAGGTCTCCTCGAAATCTAGACCTTCAACCTGGGAGAACCCCTGAGCAACCAGTCTAGCCTTGTTTCGAATAACCACTCCATCCTCGCTCTGCTTGTTCTTGAAGACCCACTTAGTCCCAATAATATTGTGACCTCGCGGGGGCTCGACAAGCGACCAGACCTTGTTCCTCTCGAAATTTTCTAGCTCCTCATGCATGGCATTGACCCAAGACTCATCAGATAGAGCATGAGAAACATCTTTGAGCTCAAAGGAGGCAATGAAAGCAGAATGGAGACAGAATTGAGATAAGCCAGATTTTGAGCGGGTCACACGCTCGAAAAGGTCTCCAATAATCTGCTCTGAAGGATGAGCTTTCTGGATATGTCTAGGAGGTCCAGGATGAGATGAAGAAGTGGCCTCTACCTCGTGAGCTGACGAGGTAGGAACAGAGCCACCAGCTCCAGAAGAAGCAGAAGGCATGGGCTTATCACCTCGAGGTGCGGTGGAAGATGGCACCTCAAGGGGTGGATGAGGGACAGGATCAGGTAGACAACCGTCGTCTCCATCATCCTCATCATCCACAAAGATGGTCTCGGACAGCTCTAAAGAACCTGAGATATCGGGCCTAGTCCCCGGACTGGCCTCGTCAAAGGTCACCTCACAGGTCTCTACCATTTTACTAGACTCGCAGTTCCAGACCCTATAAGCTCGCGAAGAAGGCGAGTAACCTAGAAAGATTCCATCACAAGAACGTGACTCGAACTTGTCTAGGTTCCCGGACTTCAAAACAAAGCACTTGCAACCAAACACACGAAAATGAGAGACGCTAGGCTTTCGCCCATATCTCAGCTCATAAGAAGTGCGATGCAAGTGTGCCCGAAGAAAAACTCGATTTGAGACATGGCACGCGGTGGCTATAGCATCAGCCCAAAACTTCCGCGGTGTAGAGTACTCATCAAGCATCGTCCTGGCCATCTCGACCAAGGTACGGTTCTTCCTCTCCACAACGCCATTATGCTGAGGGACGTATGGAGAAGAGAACTGGTGCTCTACACCTGTCTCACCACAGAAACTCTCAAAGTAGGAATTCTTGAACTTCGTGCCATTGTCACTGCGGATCGCTCGTAAGGCACCTGGGAGCTCTACAGAAAGCCTACTGAAAAGACCTCGGAAATGCGAAAACGTCTCATCCTTCGAGGCTAAGAAAAACACCCAAGAATACCTCGAGAAGTCATCGACCACAACAAGAACATACCACTTCCCTCCTGCTGACTGCACTCGAGCTGGTCCAACTGTGTCCATGTGGAGCAGCTGTCGCGGTGCATCGGTCATAGTAACTGTGACCGGAGGGTGAGAAGCGGCAACCATCTTGCCGTGCCGGCATGGAGAGCAAACAAGGTCTTTGACCATCTTGAGTTTCGGCAGACCACGAATGAGATCGTGGCCGCTAACTCGGGTCAAATGATCAAATCCGATATGACCAAGTCTCCTATGCCAGAAAGAAAGGTCGCGGGACTCAGAAGCAACTAAACACCTGAGAGGATCACCAGAAGACTCAGAAAAAACAGCACGAAAGATCCTCCCATAACGAGAAATCCCGCAAACCAGACTACCCGAAGAATCAAGAATTTTACAAGCATTTTTCTTAAAGCTTACCTCGAAACCGTCATCGGTAAGCTGAGAGACTGAAAGTAAATTGTAATGTAGCTTACTAACCAAGGCTACATCTTTTAGAATGAAAGAATCATTAATGCGCACAGTACCTTTGGCGATGACGCGCCCAGATGAAGCATCTCCGAAGGTGATCGTCTCATCACCTGGAGCATGGGCAAGGGAAGACAACCAACGGGAATCTCCGGTCATGTGTCGTGAACACCCGGAGTCTACGAGCCAAACCTTTCCCTTCCCTGCCCGGCGAACCTGAGTCAAACAGAGAGTAAAGTCTCAGTACTGGGGTAAATCAAGAGAGATTTTGGCACCCAATACTGAACAACACGTCGAGCAGATGAAGTAGTCAAGCACGACTGACCTCTATCTACCCTACGCTCTCTGTCACTCAAAGCAGAAGGTCTGTGAGCAGACCTGAAGCTGTTGCGGGGTCCGACTGCTACGGGAGAGCGAGTCGGAACACTGGCAACATGCTGATCACGCCGCGGGTAGCTATCTCGATGGAGAAAACGAGATCTACCCTCAGGACGGCGGAAGTCACGAACAGGAGCAGCATGAGGACGAAAAATAGAAGACTCAGAAAAACCAAGTCCTCGATGCTGCCCAAACCCATCAACAGCAGTAAACCTAGACCTCGTGCTGGTCCTAGGTGCACTCAGGATCTGGGGCTGACCCTGAATACGCCTAAGAGACTCAACACGGTCTCTACGCGCGATCTTGGCGCGCCTGAAGCATCGATCAACCGTGTGTCCATCCTTCTGACAGAAGGTGCAGTGATACTTCTTCCTCTGAGAGGTAGAAGTAGCACGGTCAGGCTTCGCCTTCTGAGAGGCCGAAGCAGCAGGTGCAATCACCTTGCTGTCAGAAATCCCCTGGACATAGCCCGCTGACTTAAATTGGACTTTCTCGGTCCTGGGCTCGGTCTCGATCACACCTGGTGCTATGGGTCTGAGCACAGCAGGTGGATGCTTCCTCATATCCTCATAATAGTCATATCCTAGACCCTGATTAAATCTGCAAATCTTGGACTGGTCTAGAATAAGATTAAGCTTCTTCTTGCCGCTTACAAATCTCTCGAGAGTGTTCATAAGGTACTGACACTCCCGAAAGAGAGAGGTGCAAGAAGAGCAGGGGGAAGAGGGAACAGCAGGAGGTAAGGGAGCAGATGAAGAACCAACAACAGAGGGAAGAATGGCTTGTGCACGCACAGCCGACTCTGAATGGACAGTCCTACTGCTAGTCAGTTGGTTCACGTTCCTAGGCGTCTCCACCTTACCCTGGGGCTTCTCCCCCTTCTCAGCACAAACAGTACAAGCAGTTGGTGCCTTCACTAGTTGATCCTTAGTTAGCTTCACACATTTGTCATTCAAGGCAACGAGTTCAAGTTTTAGTTTATCACAGCTAATGCAAGGTGAGCTAACAGGATCCTTAGTCGCGAATTGAGCCATTTTCTTATTAGTGTCAATCATTTCTTGAAACTGTTTTGAGACAGATTCAAGTTCAGCAGTTAATCTAGGACAATTCAAACATGAATCAATAGGCTCAAGTAAAGAAGCACGCAACTCAGCAATCTTGTGATCTGCCCGTTTTAGGTTCATCTTTAAATTATTGCAATTTTCACAAGACTCGGGCAGATCAAGGAGCATGGCATAAGGTCCTCTAGCAGCAATGTCCTTAACCTCACATGAGGTGGGAGAAGTAGTCTCATCAGTAGTAAGTAGGGTAACAGCCATCCTACTCAACTCTAACTCAGCAAGCAAACTAACATTCTCCACCTTAATAGAATCAAGCTCGGAGGACACACTATCATGCGAGGTCCTTAACTTCTCCAAATCACCCAGCAAAGCACAGCATGTATCACAGTCGTCACGGGAGGGAGCAGATGTAAGAGAAGTAAGCTCCCGTGACAGTCTATCTACTTCCTTCTCTAACTCGGTACACCTAGTCCTAGCTCTAGCATGAAAACCTCCTAGCTTAAGGAAAGCTTCATTAAGTTGGTCATAGGAGGGACCTACCTCGTCCGAGTCGGAGTACAGCTCGCTGTCGCTGAGTTCGCCCTCGAGGGCCATGAAGCACATGCCGGAGAAGTCGTCGCCACTCTTGGGATCTTGGTCACCCGTCCCATCGTCGTCGCTCCATCCCTCCACCTCGCTGAGGTCGAGGTCGTCGAAGGCGGTGAGGACGCGGTGAAACAGCTTCTTGGCCTTCCCGAAGTCGCGGAACTTCTTCTTTCCCGGCGTCTGAGCTGGAGGTTTCTTGTTGCGGTTCTTGTCGGTGTAGTCGATCTTGCCCGAACCGCCGTAGTCGTTCTTGCCCTTCTCCAGCTTGGGGCAGTTTGCCCGAATGTGGTTGGGGCCACCACACTCGAAGCAAATCACGGGTCCTCCTCTCTTTCTGTCCCTCCTCCCCTTGTAAGCATGGGAGAATCTTCGAGCAAGGAGGGCCAGCTGATCATCCGCAAGCTTCTCTAACTGATCATCAGTTATGTCACAGAGAGCAGCAAGGGAGAAACCGCAAGAAGAATCAGAAGAGGGACCAGAAGCCGAGCTGGGATCTGTGACTAGAGCCATCGACTGTGACTTCGACTTGCGAGAGACAATGTCAATCTCGTGAGTCTTGAGACGCGAGTACAGCGCATCAAGAGTCAAAGTCGAGAGGTCCGTAGTGTCCTTGATGGTAGTCACCTTCATCTCCCAAACACGAAGGTCGAGTGCAGCGAGCATTTGTCGAGCGTTATCCGAGTCGGGGTATGTGAGACCGACCGCTCGGAGGTTGCTCAGAATCTTGTGAAAGCGCGCAAAACACTCATCAAGGGACTCGCCAGCGAGCATTTCAAACTTGTTGTAATCTCGCTTGAACTGGTCCTGTCTCACCGTCTTTATCTGGGTGGTGCCCTCATGGTAAGCATCGAGGGTCTCCCAAATATCGAAGGCGGACGAAAGATGAGATATGCGGTCAAACTCGCTACGACTCAAGCCCTGGATTATGATGTTCCTTGCCTTAGCGTTTGCCTCAACATCATGCATATTTCCAGCATTAATGTTCTCATCGGCAGGAACAACAAATCTGACCTTCACCTTCCGCCAAATGGCATACCCCTGAGCCTGGATGTATGTTTCCATTCGGCTCTTCCAGAAGGGGTAATCCAGGCCATCAAAGACAGGAGGCTTGGTCGAGTACTTGTCCGTCGCCATGGCTCTTGAGACCGGTTAAGATCTATTGAAAAGAGCTAACCGGCTCTGATACCAATTGATGGACCGAAATGGCGACAGAGGGGGGGGTGAATGTCGATCTTTAAAAATCGCCCCCAACACGTATCTTTTTCTCCAATAGCTATGGGAGCTATGAAGGTAGAAGACCAGTGCTCACAAGATACCCCAACAGCAGGAAAAACACAAATACAGAGACCAGCAAGCGAGAAAAATCAAATCGGGAAAATTCTGGCCTCAAGCGGTAGTACCGCTTGGTCGAGCGGTAGTACCGCTGGTCAGAGCGGTAGTACCTTTGAGCGGTAGTACCGCTCCCTGAGCGGTAGTACCTCTCGAGAAAAACAGCAAAACCAAGAAACGAAGAACAAGAACATAGAGGGCTCAAAAGAGAAATCTGAGGATTAAACGAAGTTAGCTCTTTGAGAGATCGATCAAATGATCTTGAAGTACTATCACATCATAGTGCAACCCATTTTGCACCTCCACAGCAAGCAAGAACTCAAATCAACGAAAATCACAAATGGAGAAATGAAGAACAGAAGCTACGAAGAACAGAGAGCACGGGAATAAAAACTTCATATTTTCATTTCTTGGAACACAATGAATACAGAGGAGTCCCGATACCCCGACTTGATACAAAAGGAAAGATTACAAACTCCTCAATCCATCCTCTCCCTCTCTACTCAAGAACACCACTCAAGAACACATGAGGGAGGAAGAACACACACCCTAGGACTCACACCTAGAACACATCGTAGATAACAGAGGGAGCACTACTCTGCCACTACTACCCACTCTTAACAACTAAAGTCTAAAGCCAAAGCAAGCCACCAAAGCTTCTTTTGACTCTAAAACCCTAATTCTCTCATACAATGCTCAAGGAGGGCATGCAGCCCCTCCTCTCCTTTTATAGCGCCTGGCTAACGGGTCTCCGCCCCGTTACGCCCGCTACGTCCAACGGAATTTCCCGATTCGCCCCTTCTGCACCTTCCGGGAAGCTTCCGCGCTCCTTGCCTCGCACGCCTCACAACCACCTCGAGTCCACGTCGTCTTCGACACATCCCAACCGTTCTGACCTCAGCGCCACCTGCGCCTAGTCCGGTCCACCGTGTCTCGCCACGACTCCAACTCGACGTCCTGCAGTCACACAGACAAGAGAACACGTCAAATAGCACCGCTCGACACATGAAAGCGTAAATACCATTACACTTACCACAGATGAAGTCAAAACATGTCAAAACATTAGAATATGCATCCTAAACCCAAATGACCAGATTTGACCAAAGTCCGACCGAGCCCGATTGCGCCACGCAACGACTCGACTCCGAACCACTCAAACCAAACTCGACTGACCTAAACCTTTGTCAATTACTCATCACTCTCATGGAACACGACCACATGGTCTCTCAAATCTGCGTGCCATCGGTTTGTAATGGAAATCCTAAACCCTAAAACCATGATACACAATTAAAATCCAATCCCCAATCCAGTCGATTCCGCACAGAAATCAACCAATGCGGGCATCCATGGCTACTCTCACACATACCCACAAAAAAAAGAGTGAACGAGGAGAAGGATAGTACTGTACTCTCACACATGCGGGCGCGGGGACGGAGGCGCAGGCGCGGGGACAGAGACGCAGGCGCGGGCGAGGGGACGGAGGCGCAGGCGCGGGAGCGGGCGGGAGTGGGGACGCCGGTGCGAGGGGGGGAACGGGGACGCCAGTGCGACGGGCGGCGGGGCGGGCCAACCGCCGCTACCACCAGATCCAGATGCACAAAGAAATGAGTTTAGGGTTTGCTCCTGCTGGCAAAACCGACAAAAACATAGGCATACGAGTAAGGGGCAAAATCGTCATTTCGCGCGTAGAGGCTACGATAGCAGAAAATAAAAATTTCTACCGCGCACACCAGGACATCATGCTAAGGAGGGATCATAGATCGTTACCACTAGACGCGCAGCGCAGCGGAAGAAGAGTTGGAGAAGCCGATCCAACCACGCGCGTCGAGGTAGTAGTGGAAGTAGCCGATCGTCTCGAACAGATCGTCTCCTCCACGCGATCAACCACACCACGAGCAGATCCAATCTGTAGGTTGTTGATGCCGATCAACGCCGCAACGAGCAGCGCCTCCACCGGTATCCACACGTCCGGGGCTGGAACGCCGATCGCGAGTGTACCAGCACTCGCGAGCGGCTAGGGTTTGGCTCGGGAGGTGGCGGCTAGGGTTTTGCTCGGGAGGAACAGAAGCGTATATCCCTCAGCCCCCCCCCCCGCCTCCATATATATAGACCTCCTCACTTGGGCCTCGTGGACCGAGGCCCAATAGGAGTCTATCCGGATCTCTATCCGAATTGAGCCCACATCCGAATCACATTCGAATTAGTGTTCCAACCCGTTAAGTGTGCGACCCTGTAGGTTCACGTATACTTGGTCGCGACCCGGAAACGCCTTTCCGGTCACCCTGTTAATAGCGGCCTCTAGCAAGACATATTAACCCCAAAGTATACGTAAAGATCATATCGGCTGAACCTGTAATGTTCTCATGTACGAATCCCTTTGCCTCACAATATAGATTAAGCTCAAGGCGAGACCTGTGTCATCCTCTTAATAGCTCAATCACTCTCTCGATTCCGTGATGGATTATAAACTCGTGATTGACTCCTCAATCACCTTGGCATGGCCATGCACTTTTATAATCCATTACATCGAGGGGCCCAGAGATATCTCTCCCATAAGGAGGGGCAAATTCTATCTTGATCATTCACATCCCAGTACATGTTTCATGGCAAACCCAAAGACTACTTTTATGACTACTCAGTTACGGAGTAGTGTTTAGTAGTCCCAAAATAAGCTACTACGCATGTTGGGAACCATGATGATCTCAAGTCTAAGGATTCCACATAAACACTACTTGAGACCAACTGATGACACATGAAATCTCTGCAGTGTCTCATGGCGGGTCTATCCAACATATGTTCACTAACACATGTACATATTATTGATTTGGTATCTCCATACCATGATCCATGAGACATGATCATCAATCAATACATATGCTGATCTTTGAATCATATTTGTTCCTCATATGATATATAATCAGGGATCATTTAGAAATAGCAACATTTTGGCATTAAGAGTCTCATGAATAAGTCACATACTCATTGATCAATAATGATAATGTCTATTTCAAGGAACAAACTAATGCATCATAAACATAGTATGTGATATATATAACATCTCCATGTTGCCTCTAGGGCATATCACTAACAGTCTCCCACTTGCACTAGAGTCAACCATGTAGGTATCTAATACCCATTGCCCTAGTGTGAGCCTCATGCTTTGGCTGGGGAAGCGGCTTTGTCAACGGATCTGCAATGTTCAAATCCGTTTGTACTTTGCATATCTTCACATCGCCTCTCTCCACAATCTTGCGGATGAGATGAAATCGCCGTAGAATGTGCTTGGACTTTTGGTGCGATCTAGGCTCCTTGGCTTGCGCAATGGCCCCACTATTGTCACAGTAGAGGTCCATTGGGCTGGAGGCACTAGCCACCACACCAAGCTCAGAAACAAATTTCTTGATCCAAACAGCCTCTTTAGCAGCTTCAGAAGCTGCTATGTACTCGGCTTCTGTTGTAGAATCAGCAACCGTCTCCTGCTTGGAACTCTTCCAGCTCACCGCACCGCCATTTAGGCAGAACACAAATCCAGATTGCAATCTAAAATCATCTTTGTCAGTTTGGAAGCTAGCATCGGTGTAACCATTTACAACGAGCTCTTCCTCACCCCCATAGACGAGGAACACATCTTTAGTTCTTCTCAAATACTTCAAGATGTTCTTTACGGCAATCCAGTGACTTTCACCTGGATCTGACTGGTATCTACTTGTAGCACTTAAAGCATACGAGACATCTGGACGTGTACAAAGCATAGCATACATAATGGACCCCATAGCCGAAGCATATGGAATCACATTCATTTTATCCCGCGCATCAGGTGTACTAGGACACTGACTCTTGCTAAGATTTATACCATGTGACATAGGTAGAAAGCCTTTCTTGGAATCCTGCATGTTGAACCTTTTCAACACCTTGTCAATGTACGTATCTTGGCTTAATCCAATCAGCCTTTTTGATCTATCTCTATAGATCTTGATGCCCAGAATATATGCCGCCTCTCCTAAGTCTTTCATAGAGAAACTATTTTTCAATGAAGACTTAACAGATTCGAGCATAGGAATGTCATTTCCGATCAGTAATATGTCATCCACATATAAAACCAGAAACACGAGTGCGCTCCCACCAGCCTTTTTGTAAACACAAGGCTCTTCTTCGTTCTTGATGAAACCAAACCCTTTGATTACTTCATCAAAACGAATGTTCCAACTCTGAGATGCCTGCTTTAATCCATAAATGGATCTTTGCAGCTTGCATATCTTTCCAGCTGATTGCGGATCGACAAAACCCGTGGGCTGTGTCATGTACACATCCTCACTCAGATTTCCATTAAGGAAAGCTGTTTTGACATCCATTTGCCATATTTCATAGTCGAAATAAGCAGCAATCGCTAGAATGATCCGAATAGACTTTAGCATTGCGACGGGCGAAAAAGTTTCATCATAATCAACACCTTGAATTTGTTTGAAACCTTTGGCCACCAATCGCGCTTTATAGATGTGAACATTTCCATCTATGTCTATCTTTTTCTTGAAAATCCATTTGCACTCAATGGTTTTAACACAATCAGGTGGATCAACCAAGTTCCAAACTTGATTACTGTGCATGGATTCAATTTCGGATCTCATGGCTTCAAGCCATTTCTCAGAGTCTGGTCCCACCATCGCTTCTTCATAGGTCTCAGGCTCATCGTTGTCTAACAACAATATGTCCCGTTGTTGAGTAGTCAAGAACATGTACCTCTCAGGTGCACGATGTGACCTCTCTGACCTACGTGGTGCCGGTGTGTCCACAACAGGTTCTTCAACAGTTTGTTCATCCTGTTGTGGTTCTGTAGGAGCTGAAACATTTTCAGGTGTTTCCCGAATTTCTTCAAGTTGCACCATGCTCCCACTATCCCTTCTTGAGAGAAACTCTTTCTCTAAGAAGACACCATGCCGGGCGACAAACACTTTGCCTTCTTCTTGATTATAGAAGTAATATCCTTTTGTTTCCTTAGGATACCCGATAAAGAAGCATTTATCAGATTTAGGACTGAGCTTATCAGATTGTAAACGTTTTACATAAGCCTCACATCCCCAAATCTTAAGAAAAGACAAGCTAGGACGTTGTCCTGTCCACATCTCATATGGTGTCTTTTCTACTGATTTTGATGGAACCCTGTTTAGTGTGAAAGCGGTTGTTTCAAGAGCGTACCCCCAAAAAAACAACGGAAGATCACTTTGGCTCATCATGGAGCGCACCATATCTAATAAGGTGCGATTTCTCCGTTCAGATACCCCATTCCATTGAGGTGTTCCTGGCGGAGTCAATTGTGGAACAATTCCACAATCCTTCAGATGATTGCCAAACTCATGGCTCAAATACTCGCCTCCACGATCAGATCGTAGAAACTTGATTGTCTTGCCTAAATGATTTTGCACTTCATTTTGGAATTCTTTGAACTTTTCAAAGGATTCAGACTTATGCTTCATTAGGTAGATATACCCATATCTACTAAAGTCATCAGTAAAAGTTATGAAGTACTGAAAACCACCTCTGGCTGTTGAGCTCATTGGTCCACATACATCAGAATGTACGAGTGCCAATAAGTCACTTGCCCGTTCACCTTGACCGGTGAAAGGTGCCTTTGTCATCTTGCCAAGTAAACAAGATTCGCATGTCTCAAATGATTCAAAATCAAATGAGTGCAGAATACCACCTCTATGGAGCTTCTCCATGCGTTTCTCATTTATGTGACCTAAGCGACAGTGCCAAATAAACGTGGGATTGAAATCATTCGAACGTTGCCTCTTTGCATTAATGTTATAGACCGGTGACTCTTCAAGAGTAAGAACATATAACCCATTCACCAATGGAGTATGACAATAGAACATATCTTTGAAATAAAGAGAACAACCATTATTCATAGATCTAAAGTCATAACCTTCTGCTTGCAAACATGAAGCAGAAATAATGTTCTTGGAAAGAGATGGAACACAATAACAATTATTCAATTCCAAAACTAATCCTGAAGGTAAAGACAATGGCATGGTGCCAACAGCCACCGCAGCAACTTTTGCTCCATTGCCAACGCGAAGATCCACTTCGCTCCTCCTCAAACTTCTACTTCTTCTTAGCCCCTGCAACGATTTGCAAATGTGAGCAATCGATCCGGTATCAAATACCCAAGAATCAGTGGATGAAGTAGCAAGATTGATCTCTATAACATTTATACCTGGAGAGGAAGTCGTACTTCCCTTCTTCTTCTCAAGATCCTCCAAGTACTTTGGGCAGTTCCTTTTCCAATGTCCTGATTGCTTACAGTAGTAACAATCTGCATTAGGAGCAATGCCCTTCTTGACTTGTTTGGCCTTAGAACTGCTCGCGATCTCATCGGGAGCTAACTTTCTTTTGACCGCGCCTTTCTTGACATTGGGCTTGCCCTTGCCTTTCTGCATCATCATCACATGATTGCTGCTTTTCTTAATGCTTTCCTCGGCAGCTTTTAGCATCTCATGCAACTCAGCCAAGGTCTTATCCATATTGTTCATGTGATAGTTCAGTATGAATGGCTCAAAGCTCGGGGGGAGCGACTGAAGAATCACATCAGTAGCCAACTCTTGGCTAAGGGGAAAACCAAGCTTTTCCAGACTCTCAATGTAGCCAATCATCTTAATCACATGAGGGCTGACGGGATTCCCTTTTGCAAGCCTGCACGCAAACAAAGTATTTGAAGTGTTGAACCTCTCAGCCCTTGCTTGGTTCTCAAACATACCACGCAACCCCACAATGATATTGTAGGCATCTGTGTTCTCATATTGCTTCTGAAGCTCAGAGGACATTGTGGCAAGCATGAGACAGCTCACATCAAGGTAATCATTCGTTTGCTTCTCATAAGCTCTCCGTGCAGCCGCAGTAGCATTATCAGGCAAGTCATCAGGATAAGGAGACTCAAGGACATACTCCTTGTGCTCTTGCTTGAGAACAATTCTCAAGTTGCGATACCAATCCATAAAGTTCGTTCCATTGAGTTTTTCTTTCTCAAGAATAGATCGCAAATTAAAAGAACTGGATGCGGCATTAGTTGACATGATCTACAACAAAGAATATGCAAAGTTTAGCACTATGTTTATGTTCATCTTTTATTAAACTATTTAACAAAAGACTCCCACTATGTGTTTTGCAACAAAACTCCCTCTAAGTTACATAGTGGGTCAAGATCCTCATTTCACTAATTCCTAGTGAGCTTTGGCATCACGGCTAGAAAACTAGTGACATGGGTAAGCAACACCTTGCTAATCACATCCCTATGTGACTCTTGCTTGTTGGGTGACATCAATATGCTCCGGCCCCAACCTATGCCCCAAGGTCCAAAACTGTTTTGATAACCTTGTTAAGTAAACCAAATGCTTCCGCATGTAGATGTCTGACATCTACCCCAAATAATGATGATAACCGACGGCACTCTACTTTGGTAGACCTACCATGCGGTGATCATTATCTTTTGGTGCAACATATGGAAGGGCATTAACACCTAATTTTATGAGGGATTCTATCCTACCAAAGCAACATATCACATATATCATTGCATAAGAATAAGATAGATAACATCACAGATAAACACATTTAACTGTGAAGTAGTATGGCCCAAAAAATGGTGATCTCCATCTCCATGTAGGTGTAGACGATCTCCATCCTCCACATCACTCCTTTAGGCCACCATGCTTGAAAGCTTGTAACCTCAAAACTAGGCTACTACCTATAATAGCTAGAAATTGAATATTACAAAGATAGATTCAAGCATTAAGGTCGACACGCAGGTCGTTAAATACAATATAGACAGCTAACAATAGCTGAAATAATCATGACACGCAGGCCATGAATGAATGTTACATGCATCACATACATCTCATACATTCCAATAAGATATAGGGCCATACTATTCACATCATTCTCTGCAAAAATAAGTTAGACGTAGAATCGTATTCTACCTAACGATGTGAACCCATGACGCTATACAAGGCGGGTACGCACGGCAGCGCCCTGAACACCCTACGAAATTTATAGATCCAATCTATGAAATCGCAATGGAAAAACTATTCGGCACAACCACCTTATGCCGATCCGAGACATTCTCTAGGACGCTAGTTTTTCCACTGGGCCGAGGCCATCAGATCCGTAACCTACTAGTATTCGACATAACCACCTTATGCCGATCCGAGACATTCTCAAGGACACTAGTTTTTCCATTGGCCCGAGGCTATCAGATTCATATCCTACTAGTATTCGACATAACCACCTTATGCCGATCCGAGACAATCTCTAGGGCACTAGTAGTGATACAATCTGCGCCTCATCTAACCCCTATTCACCGATTGATCTCATCAACCCGTGCTACCATCGATTCATCACATGAACCGACTGATCTAGACTGTAATAGATCCAATCTACTACAACCGCATATCAACATATGCGCTGATCCAGATCGCAAACTAAGCAAGATGGCTCTGATACCACTGAAGGAACGCGCGTAGGCTACGATAGCAGAAAATAAAAATTTCTACCGTGCACACCAGGACATCATGCTAAGGAGGGATCATAGATCGTTACCACTAGACGCGCAGCGCAGCGGAAGAAGAGTTGGAGAAGCCGATCCAACCACGCGCGTCGAGGTAGTAGTGGAAGTAGCCGATCGTCTCGAACAGATCGTCTCCTCCACGCGATCAACCACACCACGAGCAGATCCAATCTGTAGGTTGTTGATGCCGATCAACGCCGCAACGAGCAGCGCCTCCACCGGTATCCACACGTCCGGGGCTGGAACGCCGATCGCGAGTGTACCAGCACTCGCGAGCGGCTAGGGTTTGGCTCGGGAGGTGGCGGCTAGGGTTTTGCTCGGGAGGAACAGAAGCGTATATCCCTCAGCCCCCCCCCCCCGCCTCCATATATATAGACCTCCTCACTTGGGCCTCGTGGACCGAGGCCCAATAGGAGTCTATCCGGATCTCTATCCGAATTGAGCCCACATCCGAATCACATTCGAATTAGTGTTCCAACCCGTTAAGTGTGCGACCCTGTAGGTTCACGTATACTTGGTCGCGACCCGGAAACGCCTTTCCGGTCACCCTGTTAATAGCGGCCTCTAGCAAGACATATTAACCCCAAAGTATACGTAAAGATCATATCGGCTGAACCTGTAATGTTCTCATGTACGAATCCCTTTGCCTCACAATATAGATTAAGCTCAAGGCGAGACCTGTGTCATCCTCTTAATAGCTCAATCACTCTCTCGATTCCGTGATGGATTATAAACTCGTGATTGACTCCTCAATCACCTTGGCATGGCCATGCACTTTTATAATCCATTACATCGAGGGGCCCAGAGATATCTCTCCCATAAGGAGGGGCAAATTCTATCTTGATCATTCACATCCCAGTACATGTTTCATGGCAAACCCAAAGACTACTTTTATGACTACTCAGTTACGGAGTAGTGTTTAGTAGTCCCAAAATAAGCTACTACGCATGTTGGGAACCATGATGATCTCAAGTCTAAGGATTCCACATAAACACTACTTGAGACCAACTGATGACACATGAAATCTCTGCAGTGTCTCATGGCGGGTCTATCCAACATATGTTCACTAACACATGTACATATTATTGATTTGGTATCTCCATACCATGATCCATGAGACATGATCATCAATCAATACATATGCTGATCTTTGAATCATATTTGTTCCTCATATGATATATAATCAGGGATCATTTAGAAATAGCAACATTTTGGCATTAAGAGTCTCATGAATAAGTCACATACTCATTGATCAATAATGATAATGTCTATTTCAAGGAACAAACTAATGCATCATAAACATAGTATGTGATATATATAACATCTCCATGTTGCCTCTAGGGCATATCACTAACAGAAGCAAAACTAGAAAATCTGGTCTGCGTTCATTTATGGGGTACGCTGAGTGCATACAAGTCAAATGAGAGAATTGTAGCATCTTATTTCTTAATTTCCTTGTACAATCCCTGTTCCTTGTTTATATTTTGTCTTGTTCAATTTTTACATGCAGTTTTCTTGGTGTGGGCCATGGAAATGTAGAGAAGAACATGTTGAAACTAAGAGATAAAGATTCGCTACTTGACAGTGATGATGAAAGACCTGAGAGCTTTGATGATGAGCTAAGGAGGAAAGAAATGAGTAGGGGTATAGACTTGGCTACTACGCTTGAACGCATTGAGAAGAATTTTGTCATCACTGACGCAAGATTGCCTGATAATCCCATTGTAAGATTCAACTCGGACCTCTTGTACCTCTGACGAAGACGACATAGCGGGAGAGAGGGGGCAGAAGGAACCCCTGGCTGCGCTCTGCTGGACGCAAGCCGGCGCAAGCAGAGTGGAATTGCGGTGACAGAAGCTTTGGGGAAGAGCGGTTGAATGATTGGCGGAGCGCAGCAGAGGAATCACGGCAATCGAGGTCTCAGACCGGGTGGATTGGCAGTGCCGGGTGGAGTAGGTAAGAAGCAAATCATTTGTGGAGATGATATATTGAATTGCGGTGGGATGGGGTGGTTTTTGTTACGCTAACCTCAAAATTACAAAACCTGGTGTGTTTTTGTTACTTATGGCTTAAAACCTGGTGGTTTGTGAAATTTACTCTTTTAAGTAATATTAAAAGCGAAATTCAGAACTTTGTGTGAGATCTATGATCAGACGAATCCTATTGAAAACAAAAGAAGAAGAAGACGACGACGAATGGAGTAGAGAGGCAGGCAGAGCATCAGGACTAAGAACAGATCATCGCACCGCTACTGCATGTTGGAACTGGCCGCTAGGCGGAGGAGTGGACGGCGGAACTCAGGATCGTCGGGCTGCACTGCCGGAGAGAGAGGATCAAGTCTACGAGAGCACTAGACGTGGAAGCGCAGCAGAGAGCGGCCGAGCAGGAGGCGTTAAATCGAGCTGCGCCACAGGTGCAAGAGTGACAGAAGATTGGTGTGATTAAGATGAAGAAACAGGATTAACGGGTGACTAATAGAATTAATCTTTGTTACACCATGTGGTGGTCGTAATTAATGTGATGATGAATAATTAACATTTTGATTGCTTTAGAATTTGCGTTTATGAAAGTTTCGGTTGATCGTAGTCATAGGTTTTGAATTTGAGTTGTTATGAGTGCCTCCGAGTGGTTTCCATCGCTTTCGAGTAGTTTTGCTCAGGTCTGAGTGATTTCAGTTGGCTCCGAGTGGTTTTGGTCTTCTCCGAGTGTTTTGATCGGCTCTGAGTACTTTCGGATCAGTCCGAGTGGCTTGGATCAGCCTCCGAGTTGTGCCCGACCAGTCCGATCGGATCCAAGTGGCATCGGACGGCTTTCGAGTAGAGATAAGATTTTGAGTTTGTGTTTAAGGTGAACACGGCTTGGACATTAGCCTATAAAAACAGGGAGAAACTATAGGTTAATGTGGGGTTTTAGAGAGGTTTTAGAGAGGGAGTTAGAGTTGTAATCTTGTTTTTCCAGTCGTGGTCGTAGTCCTAGTCGTGTACGAGTGGTCGGAATCATGTACGAGTTTGGCCGTGGTTGTATACGAGTCTAGGTCATGGTCGTATACGAGTTTGGGTCGTGGTCGTATATGAGTCCGCTTCACAGTCGTAGTCGAGTTCGAGTATGTTTCATAGTCATAGCCGAGTTCGAGTAATAGTCGTGGTTATAACCGAGTCAGAGTCGTAGAGTAGGGTATAAAAGTTAGAGCCATATAACAGAAAGAGCAAGGCGAGAAGGGCGAGAGAAGCCAATGCGATCGGTGTGATCGAGAGGAAAGAGAGAGAGAATAATCACGGTGATCATAGAGATTTGTGTGATCGAGAGAAAGAAATAAAGAGGAGAAGAGCAGTTTGGCTTTGGAAATCTATCGAGTTCATTATGTTCTCAGACGTGGTCGTAAACAACTTACGACCGGGGTGAGCACGGGATCGCAAGCGTGGTCGTAAAGGAGTTACGACCACAGCGATCGAGCGGCGGCGTGCATAGGAGCAGCAGACGTGGTCGTAAGGAGTTATGACCACGGTTGTAAAGCAGAAGCTGTGGTCGTAAGGCATTATGACTACAGTGTTGACAAAGCCTTTGGCATGATCGATAGTATCACTACATGGTCGTAAGCAACTATGACTACGGTGATCGGCCATGGTCGAAGAAGGTGTAGCGAGAGGTGGTGAACGTGGTCGTAACTTCTACTGAAGTTTACGACTATGAGATCGCAGCAGCGAGGCATGATCGGAGAGATCACAGTGTGGTCGTAATGACTATCTGCGGTCGAAGAACCAATAGAGCGGTCGTAGCGGCACAGGAGGTGGTCGTAGCGGCTATAACGTGGTTGTAAGGTCTTAGGCATAGTTGTGAAGGCTGTAACAAGTGGTATCAGAGCATGGGTGACAAAGCGAAGGCTCAGGGTGGGCTAATCTCTCTCCAGTACTCTCTCCTGACGATCGTTAATTACCCAGTGTGGGCAATGAAGATGAAGGCAAACATGCATGCCCAGGGAGTGTGGGGTGCGGTCGATCTCAATAGGAAGGACAAGAAGGTGGATGACAAAGTGGATCAGATGGCATTAGCCCTCATCTACTAGGCGGTGCCAGATGCAATGATGCATCAACTCATCGGCATGGAGACGGCATGGGAGGCGTGGGACACACCTCAGACAATGCACGAGGGCATTGATCGAGTCAAGGAGGTGTGGCTCCAAAATTTGCAAAGTGAGTTCAAGAACCTGAAGATGGGAGAGACACAATTAGTGGACGAGTTCACCGATAAGCTAAGTTTGTTGCACAATTAGATTAACTCTCTTGATGATAAGATGGAGGAATCTGTGGCGGTGAAGAAGTACCTACACGTGCTTCAGGAGAAGTACGTACCTGTTGTCATAACACTTATGTACTCCCCAAAACTGGACAAGAAGAAGATGGAGGAGATCACCAGCTCTCTCAAGGCGTATGAGGAGTTACTAAAGGGGTTTCAGTTACTCAAAGAGGAGGAATCTCATAACGAGCAGGCGTTTCTAGTAAGGGGAGATCTGAGAGACGGTCATGGCTTATCAAACAACCATGGGAGGTGGCGCGGTTGAGGTGGTCAGAGTGGTCGAGGCGGCAGGGATGGCCGAGGAGACAAGGCTGGGCAAGGAGGTGGTGAGAGATCTTGTGATGTCACATGTCAAGTGTTTTGAATGTGGCGAATATAGGCACTACACGATAAAATGTTGCAGCAATAAAAAGTGCTTCAACTGTAACGAGTTTGGACACTTTGCTGTAGATTGTTAGAGCAAGAAAAAGGACGAGGAAATGAACCTCACCAAAGACGAAGAAGAAGATGATGGAGAGCTAGTACTTCTCTTCTCATATGTTGAAAAGGAGTCTGTCATTGTTAGAGTTGTAATCTTGTTTTTCTAGTCATGGTCGTAGTCCTGGTCGTGTACGACTGGTACATACTTTGCTGTAATCAGCATGTACCTACAATCAAACTATCATAAAAAAGGCAACTACAATTCGAAATTTAGTTCAGACTTGTTTGAACTAGTTAGTAAGCTAGTTGAACTTGACATCTAAGAAATTTTTAAATTTTCGCACACGATACATGTCTACTTTAGATTGTGGTGCCCGGGCACCAAAAAGAACTCGTTAATTTTACTCTCTCTCTCTCTATGAAAGCTGTTATAATCATACAAGGAATACTTCTATAATAAGCGTTAAAGTCATATGACAAGATCAATTTTATATTTAGATATAAGTAGATGCATGGTAAGTACATAACCACTTAGTCGTGCCAAAAGTTGCTAGTTTTACTTATGTTGACACCGACAACTTTGGGGGACAAATACTTCAACGAAAAGATGTGGTCCAATGTTATATACCTTTGGACAGTAATGGAGGCATGCATCAAGCTGACCTGCACTGCGCACTGTCCCCTCATGGTATCATGGAGAGTTGCCCCCGAAAATAGGCTAACAAATCTAGAAAAAAAAAGAGAAACTACTGAGAAACAGCTTATTTAAGAGCCACTACATATGTTACATGTACACTTGTATAACTAGAAGCACAAACACATGTGGAAGAGATGACACTGAAGAGCTAGGTACGACAGGACAGGCCACCAACCGAACTGGTAGTCTGCCACTGCTAGCTAGCATGGCTGAGCTGCGGCTGCAGCTGGTCGCCGCCGTCCTGGCCCTCGCCTCCGTCAGCAACTTCTGCCGCGGCTTCGAGTTCCACGAGGCCACCGTCGATGCCATCCAGCTCGGCTTCACGAACGGCAGCCTCACCTCGACGGCCCTCGTCAGGTTCTACCTGGACCAGATCAGCCGCCTCAACCCGCTGCTCCACGCCATCATCGAGGTCAACCCGGACGCGCTTGCGCAGGCAGCGCGGGCCGACGCAGAGCGGTCGTCTGGTCGGTGCCCCAACGGCGGCGGCGGGCTCCACGGCATCCCCGTGCTGCTCAAGGACAACATTGCGACGCGCGACCGGCTCAACACGACGGCCGGGTCGCTCGCGCTGCTCAGCTCGGTGGTCAAGCGGGACGCCGGCGTGGCCAGCCGCCTCCGGCGTGCCGGCGCCATGGTGCTCGGCAAGGCCAACCCGTCCGAGTGGTCCAACTTCCGCCAAGTCAGCGCGGGGTGGAGCGCCCGCGGAGGCCAGTCGCTGGTAATCACAACTCTGATGCAGTTCAATTGATTCTTTTATGGTGCATCATACATACATGATCAGTGATACATCCATGGTACATCTGAAGAACCCGTACGTTCTCTCGGTGACCCCGTGCGGGTCGAGCGCTGGGCCAGGGATCGCGGCGGCGGCGAACATGGCGGCGGTGACGCTGGGGACGGAGACCGACGGGTCGATACTCTGCCCGTCGTCGTCGAACTCAGTGGTTGGGATTAAACCCACCGTTGGGCTGACAAGCCGATCCGGCGTCATCCCCATCACCCCTAGGCAGGACACCGTTGGGTAAGCAACTGCTATTGACAAACCTCCTCCAACAAGGCTAACTCGATAATTAGCTCTGAATTGAAGTTTGAGCCAATAATGCACAGTAATTAACTTTGGTTCCGAGAACCGAGCGTAGCTCGGTTGGAAAATAGTGGACGTCGTTCCCTCCTCTGCCCGTGTTCGAATCATCAGATTCATCAGAGCGCTCACTCCTCTCCTCTGCTTAGGCTCGAATACTCGGATTCACCCGGAAGTGCTTACTCCTTTCTTTGGCGAATGCATCTTTCTTGAATGCTAGAGGTTCTGACCTTATTTCAAAGCAGTAAATAACTTTGGTTCCTCTGATATGCAGACCAATGTGTCGCACGGTGTCAGATGCCATCCACGTGCTGGATGCCATTGTTGGCTACGATCCGCTTGACGCTGCGGCCACCGGAGCAGCATCAAAGTACATCCCTCCTGGTGGGTACAAGCAGTTCTTAAGGGTCGATGGATTGAGGGGCAAGAGAATTGGCATCCCTACTGGCTATTTCGACTCGTATGGAAAGTTGGAGCTGCGGGTTTACGGCGAGCATCTCGCCACAATGAGGTACTCCTAGTACTCCTACTAGCAAGTGTTCTGAAATATATCCTAGCAAACCTCACCGGTCGAAGTTATATTTTTCGAACATCATTTTAATGGATTTGAGCTTCATCTTGCCCATCATAGAACAACCCAAGGATTTTGGCATACCAAATATGAATCACTTGATTTGGTTGCCATAAATGGAATGAAGTATTTGCGACAAATTAATTAGACATTTCTTAAGCAGGCGCGCTTCCGAGCATCTCCCCTTCCCATATAATACTGTATATATTTTTTAGATTAAGGAATGAAACATTCCGGCCTCCATCATTCATAAGTGAATGAGTACAGCCAATTTCAACACATCCATAGTACTTAGACTACAAACCACCACACGGTGTACAAACACACGGAATAAAGAAACGGAACTCACGTCCCAGTCCTATTCCTACCTCAATACCCAACTTGCTAAACAACACCAAACTCTTTGTTGCCTCCATCAAGCGACTGTATTCCTCTAGTGAAGACAGCAACACTCGATGCATCACATCGATGCTCAACAAGGAGGGCCTTCGGCAAGCACTTCAACTACTTCATCCAAAAAGCTCTCTCTTCGGCTAATACCTCTAACCTTCCTCGGACCTTCAAGCACGAGCGGCGACAGAGCCAAACAGCAAGCATCAATCAACGGAGCTGAAATTGCCTAACGACGCCTTCACGAAGGTAACAACGCCCAGGGCGCTGCCGCCGCCAGTCCACCATGGGAAAGGTTTTCACCTGCAAACAAACACCGGGGGGAACCGGGGAAGAGGTACAGAGAGGACGTGATACGGGGTCGCCCGATCTTCTCGACGTAGGATCAAGATACTCACGTGGAATTGATGAATCGTAGTGATCCCCCGTTGCCAATGCAAGAGTTAGCACTCTATAATTCGCCCAATCACACGTGTTGAACTTCACGACCACCAGATGAAGTTCTATCGCGCTCCCAATTCCCAGCGGAAAGGTTGAACAATCTTGATTTTTGACTAACTCCCAATTCCTTCAATGTTGTTCGGCCAACAGAAAGAACAAGAGTATTTTTAATATCAAAAGTGGTTCCCCTTACAATGGGGGGTCTACCCCTCAATATATAGTCTCAGCCTAAGGCTATTCAACACTAAATTTTCCATGTGGTACTATTCACGCGCAAGCTACTGTAGCGCGGTACTGTTCACGGGCCTGTTACTGTAGCGCGGTACTGTTCACGGCCCAGTACTGTAGTGCATACTGTTCATGCGTGGCACTATTCATGGACCGATCATTGTTCATGCTGTGGACTTGTGCTTCCTTGGATGACGGCCACATATCCTTGATCTCCATCCATCGTTGACTCTTCAAACCTGAGCACAAGTAAAACATTATTTTTAGGTAGTATAAAATTCTCATTAAAATTAATGACATATTTATTAAGGAGCAGGTTCACCTGAGATTGTAGTTTCTTGGCTCGTGCTCTTGTTATTGGTCCTGTTATTGAAGTCTCATTACTAGCTTTGGCATTACTATTGATGTCCTTATCATCCTCCCCCTCTTGAAAAGGAGTCGACCTCGACTCTGTACAATCTTGTCCAAAGAAAGGTGATAAATCAGCAACATTAAATATAGAACTTACCCCATAGTCATCACCGGGAAGCTCAATCTTGTATGCATTGTCATTGATCTTGGCAAGAACTTTAAAAGGTCCATGACCACAGGGCATCAATTTGGATCTACGCTTCTGCGGAAAGCGATCTTTGCGAAGATATACCCACACTAAATCACCTGGTTCAAAAAGCATCTTCTTTCTAGATTTGTTAGCTTTGGAAGCATAAGCACGTACCTTCTTTTCAATTACCTCTTTAGTTGTGGCATGGAGCTTTTTCATAAAATCAGCACGTTTAGAAGCCTCCATATTTGCACGTTCTTGTAGTGGAAGTGGAAGTAAATCGAGAGGTGTAATTGGTTTGAATCCGTACACCACCTCGAATGGACTCAATTGAGTTGTAGAATGTACCGCTCTGTTATATGCAAACTCCACATGCGGTAGACAATCTTCCCACTCTTTCAAGTTCTTCTTTATCATGGTACGTAATAGCGTTGAAAGTGTGCGGTTCACCACCTCCGTTTGCCCATCTGTTTGTGGGTGACAAGTCATTGAAAACAACAACTTTGTCCCAAGCTTGGCCCACAAAGTCTTCCAAAAGTAGCTCATGAAATTGACGTCGCGATCTGAAATAATGGTTCTTGGCATTCCATGCAATCTCACAATCTCCCTGAAAAACAAGTCAGCTACATGCGACGCATCGTCGCTCTTATGACAGGGAATAAAATGTGCCATTTTAGAGAACCGATCCACAACAACAAAGACAGAATCCCTCCCCCTCTTGGTCCTGGGCAGTCCTAACACAAAATCCATGCTAATATCTTCCCAAGGAGCACTAGGAACAGGAAGTGGAGTATACAAACCATGTGGATTCAGTTTTGACTTCGCCTTATGGCATGTGATGCATCTTTGAACAAACCTCTCGACGTCTTGCCTCATCTTTGGTTAATAGAAGTGATCAGCCAACATCATGTAAGTCTTCTCCCTCCCAAAATGCCCCATCAATCCTCCTGCATGAGATTCCTGCAACAATAACAAACGCACAGAGGAATCCGGAACACAGAGCTTATTCATGCGAAAGAGAAAACCATCATGAATGTGAAACTTATCCCACCATTTCCCATCTTTGCAATTAGAATATGGTACTGCAAATTCATGATCGGAAGCATATAAATCTTTCAAACTTTCCAACCCTGGTACCTTTACCTCCAACTGAGTTAAAAGCACATGTCTTCTGGACAATGCATCAGCTACCACATTCTCTTTGCCTTTCTTATATTTGACAATGTATGGAAAGGTCTCAATGAATTCTACCCACTTAGCATGTCTACGATTCAATTTTGCTTGGCCCTTTAAGTATTTCAAAGATTCATGATCAGAATGTATTATGAATTCCTTAGGCCAAAGATAACGTTGTCAAGTTTCCAACACATGCACAAGAGCATAGAGTTCTTTATCATAAACAGGATAATTCAATTGTGCACCATGAAATTTCTCACTGAAATATGCAACAGGTTTTCTTTCTTGCATCAAAACACCACCCATACCTATTCCACTAGCATCACATTCAATCTCAAAAGTTTTTGTGAAATCAGGTAAAGCAAGCAATGGTGCTTCAGTCAAACATTTCTTCAATTCAGCAAAAGCTTTGTCTTGTTTTTCTCCCCACTCAAAAATCACTTCCTTTTTAGTTAGTTCATTTAATGGGGCAGCAATGGTGCTAAAATCTTTCACAAATCGCGATAGAAACTAGCAAGCCCATAGAAGCTACGAATTTGACTAACATTCACAGGAATTGGCCAATTTCTAATAGCTTCAATTTTAGATTCATCCACTTCAATGCCATGAGCTGAAACAACATAGCCTAGAAACACAACCTTACTAGTGCAAAAAGTACACTTCTCAAGATTGGCATACAAGCATTCTTTCCTAAGCACTTCTAGCACTTGTTTGATGTGTTCAACATGATCATCCAAACAACGGCTATATATCAGAATATCATCAAAGTAAACTACCTCAAATTTTTCAATGAAATGTCTCAAAACATGGTTCATTAAGCGCATGAATGTACTAGGAGCATTGGACAATCCAAAAGGCATCACTAACCATTCATACAAGCCAAATTTCGTTTTAAAAGCAGTTTTCCATTCATCACCATGTTTCATTCTTATTTGATGGTAGCCACTTCGCAAGTCAATCTTAGAAAAGATAGTAGAACCACTTAACTCATCAAGCATATCATCTAACCTAGGAATAGGATGACGATAGCGAACAGTTATGTTGTTAATAGCTCTACAGTCTATGCACATTCTCCAAGTACCATCTTTCTTAGGAACAAGAATAACAGGAACGGCACAAGGACTAAGACTCTCGCGTACGTACCCTTTTGTCCAAAAGTGCTTGCACTTGGCGCTGAATCTCCTTTGTTTCTTCTGGATTTGTACGGTACGGCGGCCGGTTGGGAAGAGGGGCTCCCGGGACTAAGTCAATTTGATGCTCAATACCTTGAATAGGTGGTAGACCAGCGGGCACCTCCTCCGGAAACACGTCGTCAAAAGCCTGCAAAACTTGAGAAACAACACTAGGAAGAGATGTTAAATCGTTAGTAGAAAGCAATGCATCCTTGTACAGCAATACAAGGTGCATCAAGGCGAGATCATCTTTCATCTCTCTTAGATCAGATTTGGTGGCTATCATGACTAAGTTTTTCTCTCCCTCACTCTTGCTTTTACCTCTCGGGCTTGGTTTGTGGCTCTCGCTCACCTTTTGTGGAATCACACTCTTTTGTTCTCTCCCTTTCTCACTCTCAACTTGCACTTCAATTTTTTGTACATTATCATTTACAATTTGAGAAGGAGTCAACGGTCGCAGCATCACTTGTTTGTTGTTCCACCAAAACTTATATTGATTAGTTCTTCCATCATGAAGCACAACACGATCATATTGCCATGGCCTTCCTAGCAGCAAGTGACATACATCCATAGGCACCACATCACACTCCACCGTATCACGATAAGTGCCAATTTCAAATTCAACATCCACGGTGTATCCCACACTCAATGAACCTCTCTCATGCAGCCACTGGATCTGATATGGATGTGGATGTTTCTTGTATTTCAAACCAAGCTTATTGCAAAGCTCCTTGCTAGCCAAATTGTGACAACTCCCACCATCAATGATTACCTTACAAAATTTGCCATCTTTGCTAACTTGAGCTCTTGTATGGAATAAATTGCAGCGCTATTCATGGGAAGGTTTTGCTTGCACACTCAACACTGTCGGCGCACACACAAGTATAGGACCAACACCGGGATCACAGTACTCTATGTCTTGCTCCTCCTCATGTGCATCATCATATGTCCCCAAATCAGCATGGTGATCATTCTCTTCTTCACTTGCAGAATCATATTCCCCATTCTCTAATATCAACATCGTCTTGTTATTTGGGCAATCCTTTTGCATATGACCACGACCAAGGCACTTGAAGCATTGTATGCCGCTACTCTTCGCTGTAGAACCCACAGAAGTAGCACCACTAGCTGCTGGATTTGATGGCTTCCTTGCACTTGGAGTGGCATCTTCCTTCTTGCTAGATGATGGGCGAAAACTTGAACCACCACTTGGAGCTGTTCTTTGGATCATTTGTGATTTGGAACCATATCTCCCTCCACTGGACGGTGTACGGCCAGCAAAGGACGTTGATCTTGCAAACTTAGCATCCTCTTGCAATTGTCGTTTTGCCTTTGTAGCTTGATGCACTAACTCATAAAGATTGTTATAAGGCTGAAAATTGACAATTCTTTTGACTTGATGGTTCAAACCTGAGAGGAAGCGTGCCATGGTTTGCTCTTCTTGTTCTTGAACCTTGGCTCGAATCATGGCTAGCTCCGTCTCCTTGTAGTACTCCTCCACAGAATGTGCTCTCTGTTTCATATTCTGCAATTTATCAAATACATCACGCTTGTAATGACGAGGAACAAAACGGGCTCTCATTTCCCGCTTCATCTCTTGCCATGTTGCAACAGGGTTTTCTTCATTCTTAGCTCTTTGAGTAATGACTTGTTCCCACCAATCCAAAGCATAACCTTCAAACTCAAGTGATGCCAACTGTATCTTTCTCTCATCCGTATAGTGATGCATACGGAATATTTTGTCAACCTTCAATTCCCAAGTGAGATACTCCTCGGGATCAGTCCCACCTGCAAACTTGGGCATAGAAAACTTGAGCTTGCCCAATCCATCATCTTCATTGCGTGGACGACGATAATGGTCATTGTAATGCAAAGCAAAATCACCATCCTCTTCCATCGCATGAGCAACACCACCACGCTCACCACGGCCTCCACCTAGACCCTGGCCACGCCCTCCATGGGCTCCTCCTCGTCCTCCTAGCTGTGGTGGACGCACCACGTTTGCCGCCACTCGGTGTTGCGGTGCAGGAGGTACATGTGCAGCAGCTTCTCCTCCTTGAACACTTGCTTCATCGTCACCATTGCGAGTTTGTATGAGCCTAGTGAGGGCTCCAATGTCCTCCCGCAATTGGCGCACATTTTCATCAGCTTGTATCTCCATATTTTGCATATCCCTTGCAATTTGATCAGCAAAAGCATCATGTTTCTCATGGAGTTGATCGAGCCCTTGGTGTAGCTCACGTTGAAAGTGTTCGCGGAGTGCCCCAAATTGATGTTGCTTGACGAATGCCTAAGTTTCATTTGTCCCACCACTCTCATCATGGTGTTCTCCACCTGACATGGTTAGTTATGCAAGAAACAAGTAGGTGTATAATAATGGAAATCACTCAATCTCACTATGTTCTCGCTCCAAGTAAAGTTCTTACCCTTCCGAAGTGAATTAAGGCCAATAAACTTACACCTGGTAGAAGTGACAACAGCAACGTGATGATTAAGCGAATTCAAGAGTGTTCACTACTTGCACAACAACGGTTATATGGTGGAGCTTGGTATGACAGTGTTTGTCCTACTCAATCTGAATTTGCACGATGTTGTAAGATTAAGTAATAATCCAAGCTAGAAACTTTGCCTAAGTGCTGATCCAAAAAGGTTTAAGTGAAGTATATGAATACACACGCAAAGATCAATGTGACTTGATGCAAACAATGGAATGAGCTAGTTGGAAGCAATCTGAAACTAATGATGAAATAGCTCTTTTGCACCAAGTACTAGGAGAGACGCTAGTCAATTGCAAAAACAAGAATTGAGGGCACAAGATTGCTCAAAGAAATTAAATACACAAGCTGAAATTATATAGTAGAATTAGCTAACCCCAATTTGGCCAACACACTTTTTTTTCTTTTTTTGAGGCTCTTCTTCTTCTTTCTTTTTTTTGGTACTTGTGGTTGACACTAATGTTTAGCGTTTCTTTGCACAATTACTGGAAATTTCAGCAAATATAGATTAATGCCAAGAGCAGCCCTTAATGCAATTATCAAAGACTAGTCTCAAAGATGAACGATTTTTTTGGTACTACCGCAGCACTGTTCACGACACTGTAGCAGTACTGTTCACGCACTGTAGCGATCGGATTTGTTTGTTTTTTTAGGCGAAACAAAGGAAATAACACAAAGATCAAGCGACGCAAAGGAACACGACGATCAGCACCTAAACAAAAAATTCTAATGGACTAAAACCTAATAAAACTCATGCGAAATAACAGATTAATCTAAAGGTTCGGATTTTTTTTGTGGCAATTTTCGGTTTCAATGGACTATAGGAACAGAAGTAAATCAATCTAAAAGCAAGGGTAAATAATCCTACCGAGTAAACCGCGCTCTGATACCAAGATGATACGGGGTCGCCCGATCTTCTCGACGTAGGATCAAGATACTCACGTGGAATTGATGAATCGTAGTGATCCCCCGTTGCCAATGCAAGAGTTAGCACTCTATAATTCGCCCAATCACACGTGTTGAACTTCACGACCACCAGATGAAGTTCTATCGCGCTCCCAATTCCCAGCGGAAAGGTTGAACAATCTTGATTTTTGACTAACTCCCAATTCCTTCAATGTTGTTCGGCCAACAGAAAGAACAAGAGTATTTTTAATATCAAAAGTGGTTCCCCTTACAATGGGGGGTCTACCCCTCAATATATAGTCTCAGCCTAAGGCTATTCAACACTAAATTTTCCATGTGGTACTATTCACGCGCAAGCTACTGTAGCGCGGTACTGTTCACGGGCCTGTTACTGTAGCGCGGTACTGTTCACGGCCCAGTACTTTAGCGCGGAACTGTTCATGGGCTGGATACTGTAGCGCGTACTGTTTATGCGTGGCACTATTCATGGACCGATCATTGTTCATGCTGTGGACTTGTGCTTCCTTGGATGACGGTCACATATACTTGATCTCCATCCATTGTTGACTCTTCAAACCTGAGCACAAGTAAAACATTGTTTTTAGGTAGTATAAAATTCTCATTAAAATTAATGACATATTTATTAAGGAGCAGGTTCACCTGAGATTGTAGTTTCTTGGCTCGTGCTCTTGTTATTGGTCCTGTTATTGAAGTCTCATTACTAGCTTTGGCATTACTATCGATGTCCTCATCATCACGCCTCCAAGGAGGAAGCGGCGCACGGAAACGTCGCCGTCCAAGCTTTCGCCCTGACCTCAAAACACCCACTTGCTGAGGCTTAGCACGGACACCCATCAGGGCTCCAACGAGCTGTCCCTGGCCGCCGCTCACACCGCGCTGCCCCGTCGGTGAGGGCACCGCATGGCCAGCACCTGACGCGTCCTCGCCTTCACCTCCACCGCCATCGGCCGCGCCGCCACAGGATCCGCGGCGACCTCCCGCGCCCACCGCACCACCCTGCCCAGATCCCCAACCCCGCCGCCGCCACCACCACGACCCACGCCGCGCAGCAGGACCTCCCCGACAAGCACCTCGAACAGCCGCCGCGGCTCGCCGACGCCAAGCCTCGGCGACCTCCCGCGCCCACCGCACCACCCCGCCCAGATCCCCAACCCCGCAGCCGCCACCACCACATCCCGAGCCACGCAGCAGGATCTCCCCGACGAGCACCTCGAACCTTAGCCGCGGCTCGCCGGTGCCATGCACCTGCGCTAGAGGCGAGGCGACAACGGCAGGGGCTCGGCCGCCTCCGGCGGCTCGCTTTAGCGGCGGCAAGACGAAGGGGAGAAGGGAGGGGGAGTCGGCGCTGGAGCGACGGGGAAAGGAAGGTCGCCCGCTCGACTCCGGCCACCGCTCGCGCCGCGCTGCCTCCACCGGCGACCTCCACAGGGGCCTGGCCACCTCAAACCCGTCACCCAGATCTCGAAGCCGCCGCCCAGATCTAGGTGAGAGAGCCCCGCCGCCGCCTTCCTAGCACCCGCACAAGCTACCGGCGGCGTGCTCCAGCAGCGGCAAGGCGAAGGGGAGAGGAGTCGGCGCGAGCGCTGGGGAAGGGAAGGGTCGGGAGGAGAAGGGTCAGGTGGCTCTTGTTCTTACTGTACCTCAAGAATGCAGTACATCGGTTTGGCCATCTGGCACCTTCTCCGGATATTAAACTGACAAGAGTTTTTACTATTTTTTAGAGATGTCAGGAGTTGTCCGTACCGCCTCTCGTATCTCTTAGTGGTTTCACCTTTTTAAACTCTTGGTACTTTTGGTGCTAGCTCAATGGATTGTTTGGTACCTCTCAAGAACGGTAAAAATTCTCTAAACTGACGTATACCATTAATTAATTTCTACTCTTCATCGAAGGAAACACGGGGCCATGGTGATCAAGAATCTTGACCTGGCAACAAATTGGACTGACCTCAGTCTCAACGAGTACATTGCAATGAAAGCAGAGTTCAAGCTAAGCCTGAACGCTTATTTGTCAGACTTGCTGTACTCGCCAGTTCGCTCCCTTGCGGAAGTCATAGCATTCAACAACGCACATCCTGTAGAGGTAAGCACAGACGCAGTTGAATCTTTCATCTCGAGTTCTTATATCTCCACAACTACAGAGTCAACAAACCATGCGATGATCTACTTCGTTGCAGGAGAGGCTAAAAGATTTTGGGCAGCCCGACCTCATCGCGGCCGAAAATACCAATGGCATTGGCTCCCGGGAGAGAGCCGCGATCCGACGGCTCGACGAGCTGTCCGCCAATGGGCTGGAGAAGCTGATGAAGGAACACCAGTTGGATGCAATTGTGACGCCCAACTCCGACGCTTCCTCTGTTCTCGCCATCGGCGGCTTCCCCGGCATCGCCGTGCCGGCTGGGTACGACAAGCAGGGAGCCCCCTTCGCGATATGCTTCGGTGGGCTGAAGGGTTACGAGCCCAGGCTGATTGAGATGGCTTATGCGTTTGAGCAGGCTACCAAAGTGAGAAGGATGCCTACTTTCAAGCCATAGTGTGATGGCATTGCAAAGCAGTGCCAAAATAATTTGGTGGAAATAAGTAAACACTTTGTTGCTCGGTTTGAATAAATACAGTGGATCATTTTGGGTGGACCAACACAAACCTTCAAAAGACATGCGGTGTTGAAAAATTTATTGTATGTTTATACTAAGACCGCGTCATCTCTAAAACTGTTAGATTTTAATCTTGTTTTTTTGGTTTGCCGTGTCCGAGTCTTAGTCAGTTGCCGTGTGTGCGTCTGTCCATTTTCGTGTATGCGTCCAAGTTGAGCATCTCCAACAATCCCCCTAAAAACCCACCCCAAAAAACACCTTTTAGAGGCAGCCTAAAAAATTTGTTAACCTATTTTAGTCCCCTCCTCCAACAGCTCCCCTAAATATATGCTAATAGTATTTTGAATCTGGCCTAACATTAACAACCGGCCCATTTACTTTGCTCGATACCTCATTTTGATCGTGAGCGATTCGATATAGACCGATGCACTGGCGGAGCTCCTGGACTCCAGAAATGAGAAAATGCGTTACATATAGATGGCAAAGCAAATAAAGCAAATAACGCATCGTACACGGAAGCTACTTGACGTTGACATAACCTCTCGGTCCTCTCTACAAGCCGCGTACGATGCGAATCTGTGTTGAGTGAAAAAAGAGAGGAGTTCATGCTCTTCCGTGTACGATACGAATACGGTTTGCACTCAACACAGATTCGGATACAAGGCATGAACTCCGTGATCGTACAAGGTATGAACTCAACACAGATTTGGATACAAAGTCCGTCCGTTCCGTGCATGTATTTATACGGTGGCGGCCACTCCGCACAGGACGTCGCCCGGCGCCCGCGCCCGATTTCGATCTCCCGTTGCTCCTTCAGGTTGGTGCGTCCTTGTAGATACGTGGAACTATGAGCGGGCGCAAGTCTTTGTTGCAACAAGTACTGGACTCGTCCTCATCGGATGATGATGATGATTTCTTTATCCAGTCCGCATCTATAATTCATACGTATTATACATCCATGAGTGCACCTAAACAGGGTGGTTCTGTTCCTGGGCATAAAATTGTTCGTCGTAAGAGACAAGAAGGACACCAAAAATTATGTGAAGATTATTTCTCCGATGATCCTACATATGGACCAGAATTCTTCAGACGTAGGTTCGTATTGTGTCATGTTTACTGTTTAATTTAAATATTTTAGTTACTATTGATTGTAATAATTTTGTATCTATTTGCAGGTTTAGAATGAGCCGACCTCTTTTTTTGCGTATAATGAATGCGGTACAAGATCATGATGAGTATTTTGTGCAAAAAAGAAATGCAGCTAATGTACTTGGATTAAGTTGTTTACAGAAGGTAACAGCAGCACTTTGTATGCTAACTTATGGGGTATCAGCTGATTCCACAGATGAATACATTTGTATTGGAGAGAGTACCGCTATTGAGAGTATGAGACGGCTTGTCATTGCAGTTGTTCAAATATTTGAAGATGAGTATTTGAGAGCGCCAAATCAGAAGGATACGGCCCGCTTACTAGCAATAGGAGAAGAAAGAGGGTTTCCAGGAATGTTAGGATCCATAGATTGTATGCATTGGAAATGGAAGAATTGTCCTACAGCATGGCACGGTATGTATTCTGGACATGTCAGAGTGCCAACTATAATATTAGAAGCTGTTGCTTCTAAAGATCTGTGGATTTGGCACGCTTTTTTTGGTTTACCGGGATCACACAACGACATCAATGTTCTTCAACGCTCTCCACTCTTTGCAAAATTAGCTGAAGGTCAATCACCTGAAGTCAAGTATACAGTCAATGGTCATGATTATACAATGGGGGTACTATCTTGCCGATGGAATTTACCCATCATGGGCAACATTCATGAAGACCATTTCTCAACCACAGGGAAATAAGCAAAAATATTTTGCCAAAGCACAGGAAGCAGTCAGAAAGGATGTCGAGCGAGCCTTCGGAGTTTTACAGGCTCGTTTTGCCATAATTCGAGGTCAAGCTCGTTTATGGGATCAAGAGACATTAGGATATATTATGAAAGCTTGTGGTATCATGCATAATATGATTATAGAGGACGAGGGTGATGTAGATGCAGAAGAACATTTTGACTCTGAAGATGAACATGTCCGAGCTTCTCATAACTATACTGTTGATCTTATGGAGTTCATTGAGACAAGGAAAAAAATAAGAGACAAAGAAGTTCATCATCAACTACAAGAAGACCTAATAGAGCACCTATGGCAATATAAGCCGGATACATATTGATCATCACGCCTAGATTTATATATTTTTTTGTTTTCTATTAAATTAAAGATTAGATGTTTTATTTTTGTAAGAATTTTTAGCATATTTCTTTTTTAGTAACTCTAAAGACTTGTCAACGAATTTTAGTAACAAATAGACACCACTCAATGAAGGACAGGGAACACGCTCATGCAATCCATCGGATCAAAAACTGATTGCATGATCAATCTATGATGGGAATCGACATTTTCCCACCAACTAAATTTCTTACCCGCGCTCACATTTCATGTGAACAATATATTCTTGCCATCTACCCAATTAATGGCCCGCGTGTCTGCGTGATTGCACTGGAAATGTCCCCTAAAAATACAGACAGGCACACCACAAATACTTACAAATACAGGAAACATCACATGCATCATACAGGAACATATAGGAAAATATAAGGTCCACATTCAACATTTGAACTAAGTAAAATCTGATGATCATACAAGATCCTTGGAAGTTCAGAATCAATTACCTAAACAAAGTTCGATTGAAATAAACTGAAAACAGATGATACTGAATGATAAGGAGCAAAATCAGACCATACTGTTGATCCCTCGACGAGTGAGTATCTCACTCCGTAGGCTCCTATAGTAAAGCTGCTGCTCAATAGGCAGACCACTAATGTCCATTGTCATGATTCTCTCCTCTTCTAACATAAGTTTCAGCTTCGACTGGTCCTTCTCTATTTGCAGCCTCTCTTGTTCAATTTGCAAGGATTTGTTAAACCTTTCATCCTTTTTTACTTCTTTGTAATCATCGGATATCTTCTTTTTCTCCCACATATTATCGAATGCCTCAATGCAAGCATAACCTACTCCATTACGGAGCTGTTGTTTAGCCTTCTTTCTACCAATTGGCCACTTCGGAACTGGAGGATCTAGGCAATTCTCATCATTTCCATCACCTGTCAAATCCAGAATTGAATCTCCAAGATCCCTTTGTTTCTTTTGGGTAGGTTTCTGAGCTGCCAGTTGAGCCATCTTGTCATGCCATTTTGGTTCAAATCTTAATACGTGCCAACAGTGCAATAGAGTAAAGGATTTGTTTTCTTTATCCTCAGCCTTGTACAAAGCACGTGCATCCATAAGCTACAAAAAAACAATAATATATTTGTTACCAACCAAAATTAATAGAAAGCAGACATAGTGATCAAAACATGTACCTTATCTTCAAAAGTCTTTCCACTTTGATTTCTTCCTTCAATTGCAGCAAAGCTCCCACAAAACTTATTGACACACTCTTGAATCACTGTCCACCGATGTGATAGAGAATTTGGAGTACGATCTAATACAACATCCTTTTCACAAATGAAGGCTTCATGTACCCTTGTCCAATATGGCGCACGCTTTTGATTTGTTCCTGGAATTGGATCTGTACTGGTGTTCAACCAAGCTTTCACGAGTAGTAAATCTTCATTTTCGCTGAAGTTCTTGTTCCTACTTTTTGTGCTCCCTTTTGTTGTGGGAGTAGGTTCAGGTTGCTCTTCCGGAGGGCTTCCTGTGCCATCCCATCCCATTCCGGCATTTCGTGGACTCTGGTTCATCAAACCCATGAAATAGCCCTGTCCCTCCATTGCAGAAAATGCCTATTAAAATAGTACAGAACAGTTAGCATTTCAAGAAAAGAAAACACTAAATCATGCTAGCTAAATCGTGCTCACAAACCTTCACAGGTACTAACAATGATCACAGATACAATTAAATGACTAACACAAGATCACGGCACCATAGTAGATAACAAATAAACACAAATTCATGTATTAAACAACTGCAACATGCACATACTTTGGTGTCAAGGTACAACAGATCTTTTTCAGATTTGACAGTGTCTGGTCCATGAATTGCATTATCCCTTTGAAGAGAGTAGAAAAGGAAACCTCTCTCTTTCCTGGGATGATGCCATCGAGATAATCCCTAGTCTATCTTGTACTGCTTTGATATTCTGATATTCACTTGCACAATAGAGGAAATAGCATATCGATCCTTTGTTCCAAGGAAAATGGATAATTTGTACGATGTCTTAGCAATTAAGACCACTCAACGTCTATAGCCGGTTGAAAAGAGCTAGCTCCATATATATATCTGTTTCATCATTCTTTTACCGAATTAGAAAAATAGGAAAATGAAATAGTGATAGCTATTAACATCAACACAAGCTGCATGAAGATCCATGGAGCCGTGAGTTTTGATTTTTGATCCATACTGATGTGTGCCAAAATGGGATTCAAACATGAACAACGGATGCTCACTGGTCTGGGTTGGGATTTTTTTACTGAATACTCATGGGCAGCGGATGGACCTAAATCAGGAAAAAACAGAACAGGAAAATGAACCATGTCACATACTAGCTGATGGGTAGCATGATACGACTCTTGATCGACCTATGCATTTCTACTCCTGATCCAATTATCCCTGTAGACTACAACGAACACATGGACATGGACATGCAAAAGATGAAATGTTGATCACATCTGAACTGAGGAGAGGAGATCGAGGCTTACCTCGGCGGAGGGAGGCGGCGAGAGCGGGCGGGGTCGGTCGGAGGTGAGGACGAAGGGAGGCCAAGTCGGCCGGAGGAGGCGGAGGGCGGCGCCGGCAGGAGGAGGTGGAGGGGGGCCTATGGAGGGGATCTGGCGGCGCGGCCGAGGGGCTTTGATGGCGCAAGCTGAGGAGCTCCGGGACAGGGGATGCTCTGACGGTGATCCACGGGCCGGCGCCGGCGACGCCCGCACGCCGGAGTGAAGGGGAGGCCGCGCGGCGCTGTTGGGGAGGAGGAAAGGAGAACTGACCTAGGGTTTGCCTTGGATCATTGACTCATTGCGGCGGCGGAGGAGCTGGGGTCGGCGATGTGGATGGAGACGGGGTCCCGGTCGCCGGGGTCGGTGTCGGTGGCGATGAGATCGGCGGTGGATGCGGTGGTGCCGAAGTAAGAGATGGGGAGAAAAGCAAGATAGGGCAAATGAAGAAATAGATGCAGGTGGCGCACTGGAGGGAGGCTGTAGGGAGCGGCGGCGTTGGCCGGCGGTGCGGGTGAGAAGGCAGAGAAGGGGACTGGCGGCGCAAGGGCAGAGGATGAAGGGGGAGACCAAGGGAGAAGAGGAGAGGAGAGAAGTCGCGGCGGCCGGAGGTGGTGAGTGGTGGCGCCGGTGGAGTAGGGAGGTGGATCTGCGGAGGGGAGAAAAAGGACGGCGGCGCACTGGAATACTCGGTGTCGCGGGAAAGGAAAAATGTGGCGCGAATTGTTTTTTCCCAGCGCGCGTGACGGCGGGAGCGAGAATAGGGGACCCCTGAAAGTTCCCGGTTTCTACCTGGGTTTTGGGAGAGTTTTGGGGGGAAATAGAAATAGGGGGGTATTTAGGGGAGTTGTTGGAGAAGACTTTTTACACAATTTCCCAATAATTTGATTTAGGGGGAGATTTAGGGGGATTGTTGGAGATGCTCTGAGTCCGTGTGTTAGATGGTGATGCAGGCTTTAAATAGCCATGCAATGCAGAATGTGATGTGTGCAAGGTGTGAGAAGAAATAAAGGAGATAGAGGGTGACGTGAGACTGTAAGAAGTGATTGATAAGAAAGAAATAAAGAAGAGACAGGGAGGCGTTCCCAGAGAAAACAATTGTGCTCTCGGGAGTTTTGTTTGTTTGTGTGCAGTCCCATCTCTCATGTGAAGATTAGAAGGTCACGCAAGAAGAAAAGAGAGCAGAGGGTGCTTCTTCCTGGAAGGGACAAGGCACTGTGAGAGGGTTTTTTGAGTTGCTCTGTGGTTACAGATCCAGGAATAAATATAACAAGTGGTATCAGAACATGGGTGACAAGACGAAGGCTCAGGCAGTCGATCCGAAGGGGGAGGACAAGGAGGTGGATGACAAGGTAGATCAGGTGGCTTTGGCCCTAATCTACCAGGCGGTGCCAGACGTGATGATGCATCAGCTCATCGGCAAGGAGACGGCACAAGAAGCGTGGGAGGCGCTTCAGATGATGCACGAAGGAGTTGATCGTGTCAAGAAGGTGCGGCTCCAGAATTTGCGGAGCGAGTTCGAGAATCTGAAGATGGAAGAAAACCAGTCGGTGGATGAGTTCGCTGGCAAGCTGAGTTCGTTGTTCAATCAGATTAACTCTCTTGGCGACAAGATTGAGGAATCTGTGGCAGTGAAGAAATACTTGCGCGTGCTTCCGGAGAAGTACATACCTGTTGTCACAACACTTATGTACTCCCCCGATCTGGATAAGAACAAGATAGAGGAGATCTGTCGGGACCCCGGATTTCCAAACTCGGACCCTCTGTGTATTACAACACTAGTCCCAGATCAAAGCTAGTGCACACAGTTAAACAGAATTGATTCATAACCAACAACGCATTATTACAATTATAAAGAGTACTGGCCAACAGGTCTCATTATTACATTTGAGGTTTCAAGACCTCGCACACACGAAACACAGCGGAAGCAAGATAAATTCAGCGGAGACCCCTCAATACGCCACAGGCAATTGACTGGGGAAGCGCGACCTAGAACTCCTGGAATCCTTCGTCGAATCCACCCTTGAAGTAGTCGTAGTCTCCTTCTTGGGCTTCGTATTCCTCTGAATATTATTTTTGAGTGCAGCATGTGAGTACATAAAGTACTCCGGAAGTCTTGGAAAAAATGCAATAGATGCAAGGCTTGACAAAGGAAGGCTATATGGTTCTTTTGCACAAAGCAATGTTTTAATTCCAATTACTACTAATTATTTTCGAAGGCATCAATTTAATAAAGTAAATGTTTTAACAGAACTATCATTAACGTTATAGTGAAGGTTCCATCTACCAACACTAGCTAACCAATTACAATTGATCAAGTTTAAAACTGCGGGTTCCATCCACCCTCTCTGGCTCCAACTGCCAGGATACCCTTCCGAGAGTTTCCTCCACTCACGGAATACAAAAACTTTGATTTTAAAACCAAAACCAAAAATCTACCATGTGAATGCATTCCTTGCCCGCCCTTGACCGTGGGCACGGCTATTCGAATAGTTTGACACTCTGCAGAGGTTGTACAACTTTACCTCACTCTAGTCTAGCCAGACACCACCTGCTGAGGTTTCACCGCAGAAGGGTTAAATCCACCCAGTCCGAAGCCCCCTCTAGCGCCATATGAGTACAGTAAATCCCTGTCCCTCACTGTGAATAACCAGTAAATCTCTGGCATCCACTTTCCACTGGTGGCACCTAAACTAGACTATCATGAGTTACTCAGCTAGGTCATACCCATATAGACTTAGGGTTGTACAGTAATACATTTCAAAATCATAGGTTCAAGATGATCAAAGGAGACTTGCCTTCTTGCACGTTCTCTGGGTCTTCCTGCTGCGGAGTGGAGAGATCTTCGACAACGTTGGACTCTACGCGCGAAAAGACAGAGCAACAAAACAAATAAATACAAACAAAATTCAAATAAAATTCAAAAATTCAAATAGAGGCCATAATTGGATATATTATGATTTTATACGAATTTAGAAATTTGAATGGTTGAAATTGGATTTAAAATGAGAAAGTTATGCTCATTTGAAATTCTCAGTTTGAATAAATCTAGAAATTATGAAATTTCTGACAGGTGGGGCCCACTGGCAGGATTTATTTATTTTTTTAATCTTTTATTTTATTTCTTTATTCTGAGTCTATGACAGGTGGGACCCACTGGACAGTGAGCCCACTGGCCCTGCCTCTGACATGTGGGACCCCTCTGGGCCCTCGGCCCATATGTCAGTGACCAGTGCAGACGGGTAGGGCCCAGGCGGCAGTGACCAGTGCAGACTGGCGGTCGCTGACGGGTGGGGCCCAGCTGTCAGTGCGGGAAAATAAAGAAATGGCTCGACCTCAGCGTGCGGAGCCAGGGGCTCGAACGCGCGCCAGAGGGAGCCAGGGGGAAGGAAGGAGAGCGCTGCTAGCCAGTCGGTCGGGGAGGCGTTGCCTACCCATAAAGGGTAGGTAAACCCTTTGAGGGGTACCTGCTGGAGGAGCCGGGCAGAGGTGGCCGGAGGCGACGGTGCCGGCGGCGAGAGGTGTCTGGAGGGGTTCGGGGGAGTCCAAAAACGGGGTCCTGGCGTGGAGGCGGATCTGACGGCGGGGTCGGCGAGGTCTGGTGACGAGCGGGGACGGCCGGCGACGAGGAAGGGCGGCGGCGCAGCACGGGTCCTCCAGTGCGACGGTGCTCCAGCGGCGGGGAGGGGCGGCCGAGGTGTCGGGGGGGTTCGCACGGCCACAGGGATGCTCGGAGTGGCGGCGGCGGACTCTGGGGAGGATCGAGGCTGCGGCGATTGCTCGCCGGAGAGCGGCGGAGCTCGGGGAGAGGGGTGGCACGGTGCTGGGGTGCTACGGAGCTCGGGAGAGGGAGCGGAGGCAGTGGGCGGTTGTGCGGAGAGAGGCGGAGCCTATGGGGCTATTTATAGGGGCGAAGGGGGAACACGGCAGCGGCAATTGCTCGCTGGTGTTGGCGGCCGAAAAAAGGAAGGGAGAGGGGAGGAAGGAAAGAGGGGGCAGAGAAGGAAGGGAGGCGCGGGGGTTTGGGGATTTGGTCGCGCGGGTGCTCGGGGTTTCCAAAACCGGAGGGAGGCGAGGAAGGTAAGGCCAGATCCGTGGGGGACTCGGTCGGCCGGTGAAGAAAGGAAAGGGGAGGAGAGAAAGGAAGGCGTCTCCGCGGGGAAGACGATGGGTCTGACAGGCGGGGCCCGCGCGCAGTGAGAGAGGAGAGGGAAAGAGCTGGCGGTGCGGATGAAGCCGCGTGCCAAGGGAGGCGGATCGGGCGACGGGTGCGAGCGCGAGCGGCTGACGGCCGGGGCCCAGGGGCAGAGAGAGGACGAGAAGGGAGGCGTGGGGAGGCTGTTGGGCTGGGCCCGCTTGGCGGTGGAAAAGGGGGAGAGCGGCCGGGATTGGGCCGGGCGGCGACGTGGGCGGATTTGGGCCGTCCACGCGTCGCCCAGAGGGGAAGGAATTGGATTTTATTTTTATAATTGATTTTTAATTTTCAGAAAAGGCTAGAAAATTATTTAGGCCTCAGAAAATATGAAAATACCTCCAAAAATTCCAGAAAAATTCACAGAAGCTCCTGGAGATAGTTTGGAGTTAATAAAATTATTTCCATCTAGTGTTAGTATTTAATTTTCATACTTTAAAATACTTTTTAAATTTTAAAAATAGATTTTAAACTCCAAAAAATCCAGAAAATCAAATAAAAGCCAAATAAAATCCAATTACTTTAAAATAATTAATTTAAATTTAAATTTTTTTCCAGAAAGCAAATTTTGGGATGTTACAAGATCACCGGATCTCTCAAGGCGCATGAGGAGTTACTAAAGGGGTTTCAATCACGCAAGGAGCAATGATCTCACAACGAGCAGGCGTTGCTAGTAAGGGGAGACCCGAGAGACGATCATGGCTCTTCATACAACCGCGGGAGGTGGCGCGGTCGAGGTGGCCAGAGTGGTCGAGGCGGCAGGGGTGGCCGTGGAGACAATGTTGGGCAAGGAGGTGGTGAGAAATCCTATGATTTATCACATGTCAAATGCTTTGAATGTGGCGAATACGGGCACTACGTGATAAGATGCCGCAGCAATAAAAAGGGCTTCAACTGTAACAAGTTTGGGCACTTTGCTTTGGATTGCAAGAGCAAGAAGAAGGACGGGGAAGTAAACCTTGCCAAAGACGAAGAAGAAGATGATGGAGAGCTAGTACTTCTCTCCTCATATGTTGAAAAGGAGTCGGTCATGGTGGAACTAAATGAGTAGAACGTAGTTCCAAAACTACGCACGAAGAAAGGAAGTCATGATCACACGGATCAATGGTACTTGGATAATGGAGCAAGCAACCACATGACAGGAGATCGCTCCATGTTCCACAAGCTCGACGAGAAGATTTGGGGTAAGGTCAAGTTTGGCGATGGCACCACGGTGGAGATAAAGGGTAAATGGACGATGATGCTGCAATGCAGGAACGGAGATAAGAAGTTGTTGACAGGAATCTATTATATACCAAGTCTATGCAATAACATACTAAGTCTCGGGCAGATGACAGAGAGAGGGTGCAAGGTGGTGCTGGAGGATGAGTTCTTGCGAGTATATGACAAGAACAGAGATTTGTTGATGAAGGCGAAGAGATCTCCAAATCAGTTATACAAGATTCCTTTAAAAACTTGTAAACAGGTTTGGGTGGAGAGAGGCACAGATGGACGAGGTGCAAAGGCAGCAGGAGGCAAGCCTGGCGCACAAGAAGTCGTAATGAGGAAGGGGACTGAGTCGACAAGGAAGCAAGACGGGGTAGAAAGCATGGTCGTAACGAGGAGCGACCACGGCAAGCATGGCATGGTCGTAGCGAGCGGTTCAGGAGGTGCGCACAGGCATACAGCCAACTCCGAACGAGCGCATGCAGGCGGAGAAAAGTGGAGCGACGATTCGGGTGGTCAGCATTGACCACATGCAGCAAGCATGGTTGTGGCGAGCAGAGCCTCGGGAGGTGCTCTCACGCGGGCAGCAGAAGGAAGTCAGAGATGGGTCCCAAGGTGGCGGGAGGAAGCACAGCGTGGAGGACAGTGGTCGAGAGCAATGACACATGACAGTGAGAGGAGGTGCTCGTGGAGGAAGCAGGAGCAGGTGCTACAGCCCAGGAAGGCATACGAGAAAGAAGCGGAAGCAAGAGAGAAGGTCAACATGATTAAGAAGGAAAATCAAGATTAAGGAGGTGATTGTTAGATTTTAATGTTGTTTTTTTGATTTGCCGTGTCCGAGTCTTAGTCAGTTGCCGTGTGTGCGTCTGTCCGTTTCCGTGTATGCGTCCAAGTTGTGAGTCCGTGTGTTAGATGGTGATGCAGGCTTTAAATAGCCATGCAATGCAGAACGTGATGTGTGCAAGGTGTGAGAAGAAATAAAGGAGATAGAGGGTGACATGAGACTGTAAGAAGTGATTGAGAAGAAAGAAATAAAGAAGAGAGAGGGAGACGTTCCCAGAGAAAACAATTGTGCTCTCGGGAGTTTTGTTTGTTTGTGTGCAGTCCCATCTCTCATGTGAAGATTAGAAGGTCACGCAAGAACAAGGGAAATTTAACTATTTGCCACTCTTAATAATGCCACCTATCCAAATGCCATCTTCTCTATTGTAATCATGTTTTTGCCATTAGGGAGAGAAAGTTTCCTAATTGCTTGCCATTTTTTAGCCATGTCCCCGTCCAACCTGGAATCTAAAAAGGAGATGACCATTTTACCCCTGGCTAGATTTCACTGTGGTTTTCGGTGCAGTAATGACTTTCGGTGCAGCAAATTGATTGGAGCCTTTTGCATCACTACAAGTTAAATAATATATATTTAAAATGGATATTAAACTATTAGTACATGCAGAAAACACCATTCCATGCAGAACCGTCGTGCATACATCTATATATAAGATTATTAGCAATCTAAAAATTCATACTCATGTTAATGACGCAAGGAGATAGTGCAATACTTGATAAGAATACATGATTTTCTCTACTTCTCCCCTAATATTCTCAAATATATATCACCTTTCTGTTTTCTGATGGAAACAGGCAATGCTTTACCTTCAAGATAGACATAGTCCAGAGATATAATGATCAAGAAGCATGGCAAGAGGCTATAACCATAACATGTTTTGTGTAATGTTACTGACCTACATCACACATAATTGCATAACAATAATTTCACCACCTGACAGTTTGGATAAAGAAACTATTGACAAGCCTTTTGCATAAGTCTGACTTGGTTCTGCCTGTCCATAACAATCACCACAAAGTATAACAATTTGAACAGCCAAAAGAAATTTCACAAACACTAGAGAGCATGAACAAACAAAAATAGAGCAAAGGTAAAGTCATATTTGTTTGACTTATATTCTTCCATGGACAGATCAAAGCACGGCACATGCACACAAAACAAGTGCCCCAATCAAAGCAGGTCAGATTCTTTATCCAGAAGAACAAACAATCTTGCACATAATATCAGCACACATACACTTCTTATGCAACAGTGCGTCATTACAGTTTTCTGCCAATTCAAAGTTTCAGGCCACAAAATACATAAGCTGTAATTACACTCCAAATATACTCAGCCAATTTTAAAGTCTCAGGCCACAAAATAGATAGCAAATATAAGCCTTTTTAAAAGTCTCAGGCTACAAAATACATAGCAAATATAAGCCCTTTTTGAAATCTCAAGCCACAAAATACATAGCAACCACCATTAGAGTGTCAGGCCACAAATTAGATAGCAAAAGCATAAAATTCTACTTCAGTCAGTTTTCTTCTTGGGAGTCAACTTCTTCCTAGCTCCAACTTTCTTCCTGGGAGTTGTGAACTTGGTGGTTGTGGGCTACAAAGATGATGTAGAAGGTGGCTGTGAACAAGCAGGCTCTATGGAAGGAGTATTGGAGGGCATAGGCTGTGATGAAGCTAACCAAGTCTCCATTGCCAACCTCCTGATAGCAACAACATTAATTAATTAATGTATGTTTCAAATAATGTACAAGTTCAATTTGTGGGTTCAAAAGGTTACCTTCTAGTGATAGGCCCAGGACTAGTAGATAACATGTTAGATGGTGTACTTTGTCCAGCCTCTCCATCATTCTTTGTCTTCTTCCTTCCCACATCAGATTTGGATTTTTTTTGTTCTTTTCCTGAAAATGCAATATAAATAGAAAGCAATAGAAGAATGAGGATGGAAAGCATTATTGGATAATATTGTACCTCTTTTTAGTGCCATTTAAGCTACACTTTGCACTTGCTTGTCTGTGTCCTAATGCCCCACATTTTTTGCATTTGACCTGTCTTTTCAGCTTGCCTTTTCCTTTCTCAAGGCAAGACGGTATTCTATTCTTCCTCTGCCTACCAACTCCTCTCTTTTTGCACAATGGAGGCAGTAGTTTGAATCCCTTGTCAACTTGTGGCCACTGGTTCTTGTCTGTGATGTGAGGGATGACACCTGCATATGCTCTTTGTAATTTCTACACAGAATAAGTCATGTCAACATACTTCTCCATTTGTGGTTTCCTTTGTGTTGTGATCATTGCTAAAGCATGTGCACATGGCTTCCCGGTCATTTGCCACTCTAAACAAGTGCATTCTTTCCTATCAAGGTAAACAACATGTCTAATGACCTCCACATCTTTGTAAAGTTCTGTCACCTCAGCTGATTCATCCCCTCCCTTTACTACTTTTAAGTGCCCTAATCCTTTTGATGATGCATTAAGCTGGTGCACCACCACTGGAAGTATTACTCCAAGGAGTCTTTGTGCTATTCTTTTCCTCTTCTCAAATAACAGCAAGGTTTTTCCCTTATTGCATCAGCAAGAGCATCCACAGGCAAGTCCTTGTAGTCCTTGATCCAATTATTCCAAGACTCTGCCAAGTTGTTAGTGATGTAATCACATTTGATCTCACATGAAAATTTGCACCTAGACCATAGCAAGTTGTGGTACTTGCTAAGCCAATCAGCCACATCAGGACTAGCCTCTAACACCTTATTGAGGTAAAACTGAAATCTTTCAACTTTGTAAGCTCTAGCTGCAGACCACATGTTTCCATAAACAGGTCCATGGTACTTTTTCTTCTTGTTCTCCATGAGGTGCCTAAAGCACTCTCTCTGCTCAGCCCATGGAAAGACATTTCTCACCGCGGTTTCTAGTCCCTTACAAGCATCTGTGCATATAGCTAATGCAGGGATAGGTCCTAATGCTTGACCAAGCTTTTCCATAAACCATGTCCAGTTTTCTTTAGTCTCTGAATCAAATAGACCAAATGCTAAAGGAAACATCCAATTATGACCATCTAATGCATTTGCAGAAGGTAAATGCCCATTCCATTGTCCATTGAGTGCAGTGGAATCAATACTGATATATGGTCTACACCCCTCTGAGAATCCATCTATGCATGGGTTGAATGCACAAAAGAATCTACTAAAATGAATATTATCTCCAACAACGATTGTGTCTATTTCAACTACACTCCCAGGAGATCTAAGTTCCACCTCTGCTTTGAATCTATAGAGCCAATCAAAACTGTCATCCCACATGCCAAATAATTTCTGTGTAGCTCTTTGCCTGCCATACCACACTGTCATGTATGGTATGGTGATTTTATACTTATCTTGCAATTCTTGTTGAAGTTCCTTAGCACCAATGCTAGGCTTTTTCTTCAAAGAAGGTACAACTCTTTCTGCAACCCAAGCTCGAGAAGCCATCCTTCCACAAACTCTACTAGTAGATGCACAAGTGTGGTCATTTGTGTTTATTTGTACCTGTAGGTGAAAACATAGGCATAGTTAGTAGCAGCACACAATATGGATGATATTATTTGCATGTAATGTAAAAAAGAAAGGTGTTAGTACCCTGACACTCTTATCAACCTGAGTCCTAGCACGAATTTTCCATGGACACCCATCTACAGAACAATACCCCCCAAATCTACATCTATCGGACTTCTCTGTCCCAAGCTCAAACTCATTGACAATAGCATGTTGTTTCACTGCCATTCTAAAGTCATCCATGCTAGGATATATGGTTCCAACATCCATGTCAGGATCTTCCAGATCCCATGTCCTAGTCGACTCATGTGGGCCATCATCATGTACAACCATACAAGCTTCATCAATATCCTTTTGAACATCAACAGGAATAACTGGAACATCAGGTGGACCTTTAGCTATAGCTTCTGCTCTTTCATCTTCTTCTTTTAGACCCATTGCCACATAAACCTTGTCCTCATCCAACAAAGAAGCCCCATCACCATCTTCAGTTTCGATATTCAACAAGTTCCAATCCACATTAATTTCATTGTACTCTTCTTGTCTACTATCACCACTCTCTTCATTTGAGCCACCACATGTACTAGATTGGCATCTTAAAGTTGTGATATTGCTATCTTTTGAACTATTCCCCTCAACCTTATCAATTACCTCCACATACAGGTTAAGGCACTGATTGTGCAACCTCCCATTAATCATCTCCTCCAAATCAGCATTAGTTGATACTTTGAACTCAGCACTATTATCTTGGTCCACTCCCCACACTGAAATTTCTTGGCTAGGCCCCTGAATAACTCTGCTTGCAAGATCATGCAGAAATTTATCCAGATTGTAGCCACCAGAAGCATCAACCCACCATTTGAACTGTTGCTGCTCCATATCCAAGGAACCATAGTCGAGTTTCGCAATATATTTACCAACACTAACAATTAATCTAAACGCGGCGCCAGGATCAAGCCTGGCATGATCATCAACATGGAAAAAAAATTGGAGTTAGAATTTAATCTAACTCCAAATAATAAACCAATGGTGCAAAACTTACCAAGGAGGGCAATCATCCAAATCCATTGTTACTTGAATCTTTTAGAAATATCTACTGCATCAAAATGAATAAAGGGCATCATCACGTACTGCATCTAAATGAATAAAGGGCACAATATTCACAAACATAAGACAGTTGAGTTAATATTTCTTCTGCATACATACACTGACCAAAATATCTACTTCTTCCAACAAATCCTAACGAAAAGAATAAAATTCAACAATTGCGTTTGCCCTGATCAAATCTTAACAGGAATCACCTGCCTTTCAATGCAAAATCGTGTGACCTTTTAGGGATCAAGAAACATGAGTATCAACAAACCCCTACTGGAGCTCTAAAAATATTCGTGTGACTTTCTCAATCTTGATGGACCGAAATGGCGACAGAGGGGGGGTGAATGTCGATCTTTAAAAATCGCCCCAATACGTATCTTCTTCTCCAATAGCTATGGGAGCTATGAAGGTAGAAGACCAGTGCTCACAAGATACCCCAGCAGCAAGAAAAACACAAATACAGAGACCAGCAAGCGAGAAAAATCAAATCGGGAAAATTCTGGCCTCAAGCGGTAGTACCGCTTGGTCGAGCGGTAGTACCGCTGGTCAGAGCGGTAGTACCTTTGAGCGGTAGTAACGCTCCCCGAGCGGTAGTACCTCTCGAGAAAAACAGCAAACAGGAATTTCAGAAAATTGAGAGATTTGCAACGATTCTTGGATTCTTGGCTTGGGAAACTTTGAGGATAGCTAGGGAACACTCCCAGAAGACTAAGCCAAAAGTCAATAACAAAAAATCCACTCCAAGAATCAAGAATTTCAGATTTGGGTAAAAATCTGAAATCTTGCAAGAACCGAGCCAAAAACCAAATAACTCCCCAACCGTTGATCCTTTGGCTATGAAATTTTGAGGGAAGCTAGATAATAGCCTCTGGACTCTTCATACCACATTTCAAGCCATCTTAACAAGGGAGTCAAAATCTGGACCAAAACCAAGAAACGAAGAACAAGAACACAAAGGGCTCAAAAGAGAAATCTGAGGATTAAACGAAGTTAGCTCTTTGAGAGATCGATCAAATGATCTTGAAGTACTATCACATCATAGAGCAACCCATTTTGCACCTCCACAGCAAGCAAGAACTCAAATCAACGAAAATCACAAATGGAGAAATGAAGAACAGAAGCTACGAAGAACAGAGAGCACGGGAATAAAAACTTCATATTTTCATTTCTTGGAACACAATGAATACAGAGGAGTCCCGATACCCCGACTTGATACAAAAGGAAAGATTACAAACTCCTCAATCCATCCTCTCCCTCTCTACTCAAGAACACCACTCAAGAACACATGAGGGAGGAAGAACACACACCCTAGGACTCACACCTAGAACACATCGTAGATAACAGAGGGAGCACTACTCTGCCACTACTACCCACTCTCAACAACTAAAGTCTAAAGCCAAAGCAAGCCACCAAAGCTTCTTTTGACTCTAAAACCCTAATTCTCTCATACAATGCTCAAGGAGGGCATGCAGCCCCTCCTCTCCTTTTATAGCGCCTGGCTAACGGGTCTCCGCCCCGTTACGCCCGCTACGTCCAACGGAGCCCGCTCCCGCTTGTGCAGTCTTGCGAATTTCCCGATTCGCCCCTTCTGCACCTTCCGGGAAGCTTCCGCGCTCCTTGCCTCGCACGCCTCGCAACCACCTCGAGTCCACGTCGTCTTCGACACATCCCAACCGTTCTGACCTCAGCGCCACCTGCGCCTAGTCCGGTCCACCGTGTCTCGCCACGACTCCAACTCGACGTCCTGCAGTCACACAGACAAGAGAACACGTCAAATAGCACCGCTCGACACATGAAAGCGTAAATACCATTACACTTACCACAGATGAAGTCAAAACATGTCAAAACATTAGAATATGCATCCTAAACCCAAATGACCAGATTTGACCAAAGTCCGACCGAGCCCGATTGCGCCACGCAACGACTCGACTCCGAACCACTCAAACCAAACTCGACTGACCTAAATCTTTGTCAATTACTCATCACTCTCATGGAGCACGACCACATGGTCTCTCAATCTCCCCCTTCATGAGTATATTGACAAACTCAGAAAAAGCATGAAGTTGAGTTTGATTTTGAAGAATCCAACATGGTCCAAAGAAGAGAATGAAGCTAATGACCATGTCGACAGAAGGAACACTAGAGCAACAACTGAAACAGCAAATTGATCTCCAAAGCTCTAAACTGTTCCCAAACGACTTTTTCTTCTCTATTCTCCCCCTTTTGGCAATAAACACATCAAGATGCAATAGAGAGAATATGACATGTCAATGGATGAATATGGCTGAAGTTTGTTTATTTAAGCATTTGGAACCATGAGAATTATCCATAATGACCATAATGTAATACACCAAGACATAACTCAATAAAACGCTATCTAGATCATGACAACATATATATAGGCCAGCTAGAGCACATAGATGACAATCTGAAATGTAATGCATTTTGTGAGCAAGTCACGTCATCAATGAGTAAAGTCTAGCTAGAGACATCCAAGGATGATGCAGGCCATGTCAATAAGCTAAGCGGAACAAAGAAGCTAACATTGAGTCCAAATAGAGTGCTATAAGCTCAAGATTGAAACATTGGTTAAAGTACTTGGTTCTGATTGTAGATTAAGCAAATTGAGCACATTAAACATTGTCTTTTGAAAGCATATGGTTGTTTTCAACCCAATTTTTGTTTATGTGCTAGATCTCAAGCCTTATGCGACTACTCCAAGCAATAAGCTTAAGAAGATAGTCTAGGTCATCCAAAACTCCCCCTGAGTTCATGCCTAGTGCAATGGCAAGCTGTCTCATGAGAAAGAATTGGTGAAATCAGTTTTTTCGCACAGATATGGTGGTTGTCAACCAACATTTTGTTTTATCATGTGCTAGATCTCAAGCCTTATGCGACTACTCCAAGCAAGAAGCTTAAGAAGATAGTCTAGGTCATCCAAAACTCCCCCTAAGTTCATGCCAAGTGCAATGGCAAGCCGTCTTATAGGAAAGAATTGGTGAGATCAGTTTTTTCGCACAAAAGAGATCTTTTTGCTTTTTAAACACATTGTACTAACTCATGTATCATCAGGAGACTAAAACAGCTCAAACTAAGGCTCAATATAGATTCAACGCTCAACTCAGCCTATTTGACATGGCATGAATCATAAAAGGATAGCTCAAGAAAGACTAAACTCAAATGCTAGCATGACAAGTTTAATTTAAGTGGATCAATTTTACTTAACTTATCATGGCAAACGCTAGTCTACATATATGAAGTCATGATAAATTTAGCAAGCTAAGCACAAGTCATGGCAAGGTGTAAAGCACTGAAGCATGTCATAACAGGATAATAATCAAGGCTCAATGCAGATTGATTAAAATGCTAGAATGCTGAAAATGCAAGAAAGTCCAGCTCCCCCTCAACAATAGATGCAACTTTTAGTTCAAGTTGAGTTATGTCAAAATTAAGCTTCAGAAGCACCCAAATGAACTCCTCCTGAACCAAAAGAATAAAATCGAAAAGCTGGCAAAGAAAACCAAACAGGCAGTCCTTAAAGCATAGAAAAGATATAGAAGCAACTATGGCTTAAACTGACTCTCATCTACCCCAAATGACTCCAGGACTAACAGCTGATCGTCGAACACACACTAGAGAGCAAACACGTACCCTGTCTACCCGAGGGTGGCCCAACCCTCGCTAGAACCTACAAGAAGTGAGTGAGCTCAACCTAGTGAGATAAGAAATAGCTAATCCTGGAAGCACAAGATAAGAGTAAGAAGTCTAAGCAACTCAACATAAGAAACACTCTAACCTATGCTAGAAGGACTTAACCCAATGCACCCGCAAATGCAATGCATCAGAAATGAGACAGAAGCATAATTAATATAATAAAGAAGTAAAACCCAAGCTCCCCCTCACTACAGTCCATAAGGACAAACCACCCCAAGCTCTCCCCGCAGAGCTGAAAACCTCGAACTGTCCAAAGGCTTGGTGAAGATATCAGCCAACTGGTGGTCACTCTCCACAAACTGGAGCACTATGTCACCCTTCTCTACATGGTCTCTAAGGAAGTGGAAGCGAATATCAATATGCTTGGTCCGAGAGTGCTGCACTGGGTTCTTAGCAATGTTGATAGCAGACGTGTTATCACAAAAGAGTGGAACACTGTCTAAGACTAACCCAAAGTCCCGCAGGGTCGAAACCATCCAAAGTACCTGGCTGCAGCAACTGGCAGCAGCAACGTACTCGGCCTCTGCAGTGGACTGTGCAACACCGGACTGCTTCCTCGAAGACCAGGAAACGAGAGAAGTGCCAATGAACTGGCAGGTGCCAGAAGTTCTCTTCCTATCTATCCTACAGCCAGCGAAGTCTGCATCCGAAAAGGCTCTCAGGGAAAGACAGGATGAGGAAGAGTACCAGATACCATAGTCAATGGTAGCTCGAAGGTACCGAAAGATGCGCTTCACCGCCTGACGGTGAGATACGCGAGGAGAAGCCTGAAAACGAGCACACAGACACACGGAGAAGTGTATGTCTGGTCTCGAGGCAGTGAGGTAAAGAAGGGAGCCGATCATACTTCTGAACTCTTTCTGATCAATTGGCTCGCCATCCTCATCTGGGTCAAGATAGGCTGTCGAAGCCATGGGAGTTGACACTGGCTTACCATCACTCATATCGAAGCGCTTCAGGAGGTCACGAGTGTACTTTCCTTGATGAAGAAATGTACCCTCCCGAGTCTGCTTAATTTGGAAGCCAAGGAAGAAGGTCAACTCACCCATCATACTCATTTCAAACTCGGTGCTCATGACATCCGAGAACTGGGAAACCAGAGTATGGGAAGAGCTGCCAAAGATAATGTCATCGACATAGATCTGGACGAGCAGAAGGTCAGCGCCAAGCCGGCGGATGAACAAGGTCTTATCAACTTTACCCATTTCAAACCCATGACTCAACAAGTAGGACTTAAGCCTCTCATACCAAGCCCTGGGGGCCTGCTTAAGTCCATACAACGCTTTGGAAAGCTTGAAGACATGGTTTGGGTATTTGGGGTTTTCGAAACCAGGAGGCTGTCGGACGTAGACCTCTTCCTCAATAAGGCCATTGAGAAAGGCACTCTTGACGTCCATCTGGTAAAGCTTGAAACCCTTAGAAGCTGCAAAGGCAAGCAGGATTCTAATGGCTTCAAGTCTAGCTACAGGGGCAAAGGTCTCCTCGAAATCTAGACCTTCAATCTGGGAGAACCCCTGAGCAACCAGTCTAGCCTTGTTTCGAATAACCACTCCATCCTCGCTCTGCTTGTTCTTGAAGACCCACTTAATCCCAATAATATTGTGACCTCGCGGGGGCTCGACAAGCGACCAGACCTTGTTCCTCTCGAAATTTTCTAGCTCCTCATGCATGGCATTGACCCAAGACTCATCAGATAAAGCATGAGAAACATCTTTGGGCTCAAAGGAGGCAATGAAAGCAGAATGGAGACAGAATTGAGATAAGCCAGATTTTGAGCGGGTCACACGCTCGAAAAGGTCTCCAATAATCTGCTCTGAAGGATGAGCTTTCTGGATATATCTAGGAGGTCCAGGATGAGATGAAGAAGTGGCCTCTACCTCGTGAGCTGACAAGGTAGGAACAGAGCCACCAGCTCCAGAAGAAGCAGAAGGCATGGGCTTATCACCTCGAGGTGCGGTGGAAGATGGCACCTCAAGGGGTGGATGAGGGACAGGATCAGGTAGACAACCGTCGTCTCCATCATCCTCATCATCCACAAAGATGGTCTCGGACTGCTTTAAAGAACCTGAGATATCGGGCCTAGTCCCCGGACTGGCCTCGTCAAAGGTCACCTCACAGGTCTCTACCATTTTACTAGACTCGTAGTTCCAGACCCTATAAGCTCGCGAAGAAGGCGAGTAACCTAGAAAGATTCCATCACAAGAACGTGACTCGAACTTGTCTAGGTTCCCGGACTTCAAAACAAAGCACTTGCAACCAAACACACGAAAATGAGAGACGCTAGGCTTTCGCCCATATCTCAGCTCATAAGAAGTGCGATGCAAGTGTGCCCGAAGAAAAACTCGATTTGAGACATGGCACGCGGTGGCTATAGCATCAGCCCAAAACTTCCGCGGTGTAGAGTACTCATCAAGCATCGTCCTGGCTATCTCGACCAAGGTACGGTTCTTCCTCTCCACAACGCCATTATGCTGAGGGACGTATGGAGAAGAGAACTGGTGCTCTACACCTGTCTCACCACAGAAACTCTCAAAGTAGGAATTCTTGAACTCCGTGCCATTGTCACTGCGGATCGCTCGTAAGGCACCTGGGAGCTCTACAGAAAGCCTACTGAAAAGACCTCGGAAATGCGAAAACGTCTCATCCTTCGAGGCTAAGAAAAACACCCAAGAATACCTCGAGAAGTCATCGACCACAACAAGAACATACCACTTCCCTCCTGCTGACTGCACTCGAGCTGGTCCAACTGTGTCCATGTGGAGCAGCTGTCCCGGTGCATCGGTCATAGTAACTGTGACCGGAGGGTGAGAAGCGGCAACCATCTTGCTGTGCCGGCATGGAGAGCAAACAAGGTCTTTGACCATCTTGAGTTTCGGCAGACCACGAATGAGATCGTGGCCGCTAACTCGGGTCAAATGATCAAATCCGAAATGACCAAGTCTCCTATGCCAGAAAGAAAGGTCGCGGGACTCAGAAGCAACTAAACACCTGAGAGGATCACCAGAAGACTCAGAAAAAACAGCACGAAAGATCCTCCCATAACGAGAAATCCCGCAAACCAGACTACCCGAAGAATCAAGAATTTTACAAGCATTTTTCTTAAAGCTTACCTCGAAACCGTCATCGGTAAGCTGAGAGACTGAAAGTAAATTGTAATGCAGCTTACTAACCAAGGCTACATCTTTCAGAATGAAAGAATCATTAATGCGCACAGTACCTTTGGCGATGACGCGCCCAGATGAAGCATCTCCGAAGGTGATCGTCTCATCACCTGGAGCATGGGCAAGGGAAGACAACCAACGGGAATCTCCGGTCATGTGTCGTGAACACCCGGAGTCTACGAGCCAAACCTTTCCCTTCCCTGCCCGGCGAACCTGAGTCAAACAGAGAGTAAAGTCTCAGTACTGGGGTAAATCAAGAGAGATTTTGGCACCCAATACTGAACAACACGTCGAGCAGATGAAGTAGTCAAGCACGACTGACCTCTATCGAGCAGACCTGAAGCTGTTGCGGGGTCCGACTGCTACGGGAGAGCGAGTCGGAACACCGGCAACATGCTGATCACGCCGCGGGTAGCTATCTCGATGGAGAAAACGAGATCTACCCTCAGGACGGCGGAAGTCACGAACAGGAGCAGCATGAGGACGAAAAACAGAAGACTCAGAAAAACCAAGTCCTCGATGCTGCCCAAACCCATCAACAGCAGTAAACCTAGACCTCGTGCTGGTCCTAGGTGCACTCAGGATCTGCGGCTGACCCTGAATACGCCTAAGAGACTCAACACGGTCTCTACGCGCGATCTTGGCGCGCCTGAAGCATCGATCAACCGTGTGTCCATCCTTCTGACAGAAGGTGCAGTGATACTTCTTCCTCTGAGAGGTTGAAGTAGCATGGTCAGGCTTCGCCTTCTGAGAGGCCGAAGCAGCAGGTGCAATCACCTTGCTGTCAGAAATCCCCTGGACATAGCCCGCTGACTTAAATTGGACTTTCTCAGTCCTGGGCTCGGTCTCGATCACACCTAGTGCTATGGGTCTGAGCACAGCAGGTGGATGCTTCCTCATATCCTCATAATAGTCATATCCTAGACCCTGATTAAATCTGCAAATCTTGGACTGGTCTAGAATAAGATTAAGCTTCTTCTTGCCGCTTACAAATCTCTCGAGAGTGTTCATAAGGTACTGACACTCCCGAAAGAGAGAGGTGCAAGAAGAGCAGGGGGAAGAGGGAACAGCAGGAGGTAAGGGAGCAGATGAAGAACCAACAGCAGAGGGAAGAATGGCTTGTGCACGCACAGCCGACTCTGAATGGACAGTCCTACTGCTAGTCAGTTGGTTCACGTTCCTAGGCGTCTCCACCTTACCCTGGGGCTTCTCCCCCTTCTCAGCACAAACAGTACAAGCAGTTGGTGCCTTCACTAGTTGATCCTTAGTTAGCTTCACACATTTGTCATTCAAGGCAACGAGTTCAAGTTTTAGTTTATCACAGCTAATGCAAGGTGAGCTAACAGGATCCTTAGTCGCGAATTGAGCCATTTTCTTATTAGTGTCAATCATTTCTTGAAACTGTTTTGAGACAGATTCAAGTTCAGCAGTTAATCTAGGACAATTCAAACATGAATCAATAGGCTCAAGTAAAGAAGCACGCAACTCAGCAATCTTGTGATCTGCCCGTTTTAGGTTCATCTTTAAATTATTGCAATTTTCACAAGACTCGGGCAGATCAAGGAGCATGGCATAAGGTCCTCTAGCAGCAATGTCCTTAACCTCACATGAGGTGGGAGAAGTAGTCTCATCAGTAGTAAGTAGGGTAACAGCCATCCTACTCAACTCTAACTCAGCAAGCAGACTAACATTCTCCACCTTAATAGAATCAAGCTCGGAGGACACACTATCATGCGAGGTCCTTAACTTCTCCAAATCACCCAGCAAAGCACAGCATGTATCACAGTCGTCACGGGAGGGAGCAGATGTAAGAGAAGTAAGCTCCCGTGACAGTCTATCTACTTCCTTCTCTAACTCGGTACACCTAGTCCTAGCTCTAGCATGAAAACCTCCTAGCTTAAGGAAAGCTTCATTAAGTTGGTCATAGGAGGGACCTACCTCGTCCGAGTCGGAGTACAGCTCGCTGTCGCTGAGTTCGCCCTCGAGGGCCATGAAGCACATGCCGGAGAAGTCGTCGCCGCTCTTGGGATCTTGGTCACCCGTCCCATCGTCGTCGCTCCATCCCTCCACCTCGCTGAGGTCGAGGTCGTCGAAGGCGGTGAGGACGCGGTGAAACAGCTTCTTGGCCTTCCCGAAGTCGCGGAACTTCTTCTTTCCCGGCGTCTGAGCTGGAGGCTTCTTGTTGCGGTTCTTGTCGGTGTAGTCGATCTTGCCCGAACCGCCGTAGTCGTTCTTGCCCTTCTCCAGCTTGGGGCAGTTTGCCCGAATGTGGTTGGGGCCACCACACTCGAAGCAAATCACGGGTCCTCCTCTCTTTCTGTCCCTCCTCCCCTTGTAAGCATGGGAGAATCTTCGAGCAAGGAGGGCCAGCTGATCATCCGCAAGCTGCTCTAACTGATCATCAGTTATGTCACAGAGAGCAGCAAGGGAGAAACCGCAAGAAGAATCAGAAGAGGGACCAGAAGCCGAGCTGGGATCTGTGACTAGAGCCATCGACTGTGACTTCGACTTGCGAGAGACAATGTCAATCTCGTGAGTCTTGAGACGCGAGTACAGCGCATCAAGAGTCAAAGTCGAGAAGTCTGTAGTGTCCTTGATGGTAGTCACCTTCATCTCCCAAACACGAAGGTCGAGTGCACGAGCATTTGTCGAGCGTTATCCGAGTCGGGGTATGTGAGACCGACCGCTCAGAGGTTGCTCAGAATCTTGTGAAAGCGCGCAAAACACTCATCAAGGGACTCGCCAGTGAGCATTTCAAACTTGTTGTAATCTCGCTTGACTGGTCCTGTCTCACCGTCTTTATCTGGGTGGTGCCCTCATGGTAAGCATCGAGGGTCTCCCAAATATCGAAGGCGGACGAAAGATGAGATATGCGGTCAAACTCGCTACGACTCAAGCCCTGGATTATGATGTTCCTTGCCTTAGCGTTTGCCTCAACATCATGCATATTTCCAGCATTAATGTTCTCATCGGCAGGAACAACAAATCTGACCTTCACCTTCCGCCAAATGGCATACCCCTGAGCCTGGATGTATGTTTCCATTCGGCTCTTCCAGAAGGGGTAATCCAGGCCATCAAAGACAGGAGGCTTGGTCGAGTACTTGTCCGTCGCCATGGCTCTTGAGACCGGTTAAGATCTATTGAAAAGAGCTAACCGGCTCTCATACCAATTGATGGACCGAAATGGCGACAGAGGGGGGGTGAATGTCGATCTTTAAAAATCGCCCCCAACATGTATATTTTTCTCCAATAGCTATGGGAGCTATGAAGGTAGAAGACCAGTGCTCACAAGATACCCCAGCAGCAGGAAAAACACAAATACAGAGACCAGCAAGCGAGAAAAATCAAATCGGGAAAATTCTGGCCTCAAGCGGTAGTACCGCTTGGTCGAGCAGTAGTACCGTTGAGCGGTAGTACCGCTGGTCAGAGCGGTAGTACCTTTGAGCGGTAGTACCGCTCCCCGAGCGGTAGTACCTCTCGAGAAAAACAGCAAAACCAAGAAACGAAGAACAAGAACATAGAGGGCTCAAAAGAGAAATCTGAGGATTAAACGAAGTTAGCTCTTTGAGAGATCGATCAAATGATCTTGAAGTACTATCACATCATAGAGCAACCCATTTTGCACCTCCACAGCAAGCAAGAACTCAAATCAACGAAAATCACAAATGGAGAAATGAAGAACAGAAGCTACGAAGAACAGAGAGCACGGGAATAAAAACTTCATATTTTCATTTCTTGGAACACAATGAATACAGAGGAGTCCCGATACCCCGACTTGATACAAAAGGAAAGATTACAAACTCCTCAATCCATCCTCTCCCTCTCTACTCAAGAACACCACTCAAGAACACATGAGGGAGGAAGAACACACACCCTAGGACTCACACCTAGAACACATCGTAGATAACAGAGGGAGCACTACTCTGCCACTACTACCCACTCTCAACAACTAAAGTCTAAAGCCAAAGCAAGCCACCAAAGCTTCTTTTGACTCTAAAACCCTAATTCTCTCATACAATGCTCAAGGAGGGCATGCAGCCCCTCCTCTCCTTTTATAGCGCCTGGCTAACGGGTCTCCGCCCTGTTACGCCCGCTACGTCCAACGAAGCCCGCTCCCGCTTGTGCAGTCTTGCGAATTTCCCGATTCGCCCCTTCTGCACCTTCCGGGAAGCTTCCGCGCTCCTTGCCTCGCACGCCTCGCAACCACCTCGAGTCCACGTCGTCTTCGACACATCCCAACCGTTCTGACCTCAGCGCCACCTGCGCCTAGTCCGGTCCACCGTGTCTCGCCACGACTCCAACTCGACGTCCTGCAGTCACACAGACAAGAGAACACGTCAAATAGCACCGCTCGACACATGAAAGCGTAAATACCATTACACTTACCACAGATGAAGTCAAAACATGTCAAAACATTAGAATATGCATCCTAAACCCAAATGACCAGATTTGACCAAAGTCCGACCGAGCCCGATTGCGCCACGCAACGACTCGACTCCGAACCACTCAAACCAAACTCGACTGACCTAAACCTTTGTCAATTACTCATCACTCTCATGGAGCACGACCACATGGTCTCTCAAATCTGCGTGCCATCGATTTGTAATGGAAATCCTAAACCCTAAAACCATGATACACAATCAAAATCCATGATACACAATCAAAATCCAATCCCCAATCCAGTCGATTCCGCACAGAAATCAACCAATGCGGGCATCCACGGCTACTCTCACACATACCCACAAAAAAAGAGTGAACGAGGAGAAGGATAGTACTGTACTCTCACACATGCGGGCGCGGGGACGGAGGCGCAGGCGCGGGGACAGAGACGCAGGCGCGGGGACAGAGACGCAGGCGCGGGCGCGGGCGCGGGGACGGAGGCGCAGGCGCGGGAGCGGGCGGGAGTGGGGACGCCGGTGCGAGGGGGGGAACGGGGACGCCAGTGCGACGGGCGGCGGGGCGGGCCAACCGCCGCTACCACCAGATCCAGATGCACAAAGAAATGTGTTTAGGGTTTGCTCCCGCTGGCAAAACCGACAAAAACATAGGCATACGAGTAAGGGGCAAAATCGTCATTTCGCGCGTAGAGGCTACGATAGCAGAAAATAAAAATTTCTACCGCGCACACCAGGACATCATGCTAAGGAGGGATCATAGATCGTTACCACTAGACACGCAGCGCAGCGGAAGAAGAGTTGGAGAAGCTGATCCAACCACGCGCGTCGAGGTAGTAGTGGAAGTAGCCGATCGTCTCGAACAGATCGTCTCCTCCACGCGATCAACCACACCACGAGCAGATCCAATCTGTAGGTTGTTTATGCCGATCAACACCGCAACGAGCAGCGCCTCCACCGGTATCCACACGTCCGGGGCTGGAACGCCGATCGCGAGTGTACCAGCACTCGCGAGCGGCTAGGGTTTGGCTCGGGAGGTGGCGGCTAGGGTTTTGCTCGGGAGGAACAGAAGCGTATATCCCTCAGCCCCCCCCCCCCCCCCCCCCGCCTCCATATATATAGACCTCCTCACTTGGGCCTCGTGGACCGAGGCCCAATAGGAGTCTATCCGGATCTCTATCCGAATTGAGCCCACATCCGAATCACATTCGAATTAGTGTTCCAACCCGTTAAGTGTGCGACCCTGTAGGTTCACGTATACTTGGTCGCGACCCGGAAACGCCTTTCCGGTCACCCTGTTAATAGCGGCCTCTAGCAAGACATATTAACCCCAAAGTATACGTAAAGATCATATCGGCTGAACCTGTAATGTTCTCATGTACGAATCCCTTTGCCTCACGATATAGATTAAGCTCAAGGCGAGACCTGTGTCATCCTCTTAATAGCTCAATCACTCTCTCGATTCCGTGATGGATTATAAACTCGTGATTGACTCCTCAATCACCTTGGCATGGCCATGCACTTTTATAATCCATTACATCGAGGGGCCCAGAGATATCTCTCCCATAAGGAGGGGCAAATTCTATCTTGATCATTCACATCCCAGTACATGTTTCATGGCAAACCCAAAGACTACTTTTATGACTACTCAGTTACGGAGTAGTGTTTAGTAGTCCCAAAATAAGCTACTACGCATGTTGGGAACCATGATGATCTCAAGTCTAAGGATTCCACATAAACACTACTTGAGACCAACTGATGACACATGAAATCTCTGCAGTGTCTCATGGCGGGTCTATCCAACATATGTTCACTAACACATGTACATATTATTGATTTGGTATCTCCATACCATGATCCATGAGACATGATCATCAATCAATACATATGCTGATCTTTGAATCATATTTGTTCCTCATATGATATATAATCAGGGATCATTTAGAAATAGCAACATTTTGGCATTAAGAGTCTCATGAATAAGTCACATACTCATTGATCAATAATGATAATGTCTATTTCAAGGAACAAACTAATGCATCATAAACATAGTATGTGATATATATAACATCTCCATGTTGCCTCTAGGGCATATCACTAACAGTCTCCCACTTGCACTAGAGTCAACCATGTAGGTATCTAATACCCATTGCCCTAGTGTGAGCCTCATGCTTTGGCTGGGGAAGCGGCTTTGTCAACGGATCTGCAATGTTCAAATCCGTTTGTACTTTGCATATCTTCACATCGCCTCTCTCCACAATCTTGCGGATGAGATGAAATCGCCGTAGAATGTGCTTGGACTTTTGGTGCGATCTAGGCTCCTTGGCTTGCGCAATGGCCCCACTATTGTCACAGTAGAGGTCCATTGGGCTGGAGGCACTAGCCACCACACCAAGCTCAGAAACAAATTTCTTGATCTAAACAGCCTCTTTAGCAGCTTCAGAAGCTGCTATGTACTCAGCTTCTGTTGTAGAATCAGCAACCGTCTCCTGCTTGGAACTCTTCCAGCTCACCGCACCGTCATTTAGGCAGAACACAAATCCAGATTGCAATCTAAAATCATCTTTGTCAGTTTGGAAGCTAGCATCGGTGTAACCATTTACAACGAGCTCTTCCTCACCCCCATAGACGAGGAACACATCTTTAGTTCTTCTCAAATACTTCAAGATGTTCTTTACGGCAATCCAGTGACTTTCACCTGGATCTGACTGGTATCTACTTGTAGCACTTAAAGCATACGAGACATCTGGACGTGTACAAAGCATGGCATACATAATGGACCCCATAGCCGAAGCATATGGAATCGCATTCATTTTATCCCGCGCATCAGGTGTACTAGGACACTGACTCTTGCTAAGATTTATACCATGTGACATAGGTAGAAAGCCTTTCTTGGAATCCTGCATGTTGAACCTTTTCAACACCTTGTCAATGTACGTATCTTGGCTTAATCCAATCAGCCTTTTTGATCTATCTCTATAGATCTTGATGCCCAGAATATATGCCGCCTCTCCTAAGTCTTTCATAGAGAAACTATTTTTCAATGAAGACTTAACAGATTCGAGCATAGGAATGTCATTTCCGATCAGTAATATGTCATCCACATATAAAACCAGAAACACGAGTGCGCTCCCACCAGCCTTTTTGTAAACACAAGGCTCTTCTTCGTTCTTGATGAAACCAAACCCTTTGATTACTTCATCAAAACGAATGTTCCAACTCCGAGATGCCTGCTTTAATCCATAAATGGATCTTTGCAGCTTGCATATCTTTCCAGCTGATTGCGGATCGACAAAACCCGTGGGCTGTGTCATGTACACATCCTCACTCAGATTTCCATTAAGGAAAGCTGTTTGGACATCCATTTGCCATATTTCATAGTCGAAATAAGCAGCAATCGCTAGAATGATCCGAATAGACTTTAGCATTGCGACGGGCGAAAAAGTTTCATCATAATCAACACCTTGAATTTGTTTGAAACCTTTGGCCACCAATCGCGCTTTATAGATGTGAACATTTCCATCTATGTCTATCTTTTTCTTGAAAATCCATTTGCACTCAATGGTTTTAACACAATCAGATGGATCAACCAAGTTCCAAACTTGATTACTGTGCATGGATTCAATTTCGGATCTCATGGCTTCAAGCCATTTCTCAGAGTCTGGTCCCACCATCGCTTCTTCATAGGTCTCAGGCTCATCGTTGTCTAACAACAATATGTCCCGTTGTTGAGTAGTCAAGAACATGTACCTCTCAGGTGCACGATGTGACCTCTCTGACCTACGTGGTGCCGGTGTGTCCACAACAGGTTCTTCAACAGTTTGTTCATCCTGTTGTGGTTCTGTAGGAGCTGAAACATTTTCAGGTGTTTCCCGAATTTCTTCAAGTTGCACCATGCTCCCACTATCCCTTCTTGAGAGAAACTCTTTCTCTAAGAAGACACCATGCCGGGCGACAAACACTTTGCCTTCTTCTTGATTATAGAAGTAATATCCTTTTGTTTCCTTAGGATACCCGATAAAGAAGCATTTATCAGATTTAGGACTGAGCTTATCAGATTGTAAACGTTTTACATAAGCCTCACATCCCCAAATCTTAAGAAAAGACAAGCTAGGACGTTGTCCTGTCCACATCTCATATGGTGTCTTTTCTACTGATTTTGATGGAACCCTGTTTAGTGTGAAAGCGGTTGTTTCAAGAGCGTACCCCCAAAAAGACAACGGAAGATCACTTTGGCTCATCATGGAGCGCACCATATCTAATAAGGTGCGATTTCTCCGTTCAGATACCCCATTCCATTGAGGTGTTCCTGGCGGAGTCAATTGTGGAACAATTCCACAATCCTTCAGATGATTGCCAAACTCATGGCTCAAATACTCGCCTCCACGATCAGATCGTAGAAACTTGATTGTCTTGCCTAAATGATTTTGCACTTCATTTTGGAATTCTTTGAACTTTTCAAAGGATTCAGACTTATGCTTCATTAGGTAGATATACCCATATCTACTAAAGTCATCAGTAAATGTTATGAAGTACTGAAAACCACCTATGGTTGTTGAGCTCATTGGTCCACATACATCAGAATGTACGAGTGCCAATAAGTCACTTGCCCGTTCACCTTGACCGGTGAAAGGTGCCTTTGTCATCTTGCCAAGTAAACAAGATTCGCATGTCTCAAATGATTCAAAATCAAATGAGTGCAGAATACCACCTCTATGGAGCTTCTCCATGCGTTTCTCATTTATGTGACCTAAGCGACAGTGCCAAATAAACGTGGGATTCAAATCATTCGAACGTTGCCTCTTTGCATTAATGTTATAGACCGGTGACTCTTCAAGAGTAAGAACATATAACCCATTCACCAATGGAGTATGACAATAGAACATATCTTTGAAATAAAGAGAACAACCATTGTTCATAGATCTAAAGTCATAACCTTCTGCTTGCAAACATGAAGCGGAAATAATGTTCTTGGAAAGAGATGGAACACAATAACAATTATTCAATTCCAAAACTAATCCTGAAGGTAAAGACAATGGCATGGTGCCAACAGCCACCGCAGCAACTTTTGCTCCATTGCCAACGCGAAGATCCACTTCGCTCCTCCTCAAACTTCTACTTCTTCTTAGCCCCTGCAACGATTTGCAAATGTGAGCAACCGATCCGGTATCAAATACCCAAGAATCAGTGGATGAAGTAGCAAGATTGATCTCTATAACATTTATACCTGGAGAGGAAGTCGTACTTCCCTTCTTCTTCTCAAGATCCTCCAAGTACTTTGGGCAGTTCCTTTTCCAATGTCCTGATTGCTTACAGTAGTAACAATCTGCATTAGGAGCAACGCCCTTCTTGACTTGCTTGGCCTTAGAACTGCTCGCGATCTCATCGGGAGCTAACTTTCTTTTGACCGCGCCTTTCTTGACATTGGGCTTGCCCTTGCCTTTCTGCATCATCATCACATGATTGCTGCTTTTCTTAATGCTTTCCTCGGCAGCTTTTAGCATCCCATGCAACTCAGCCAAGGTCTTATCCATATTGTTCATGTGATAGTTCAGTATGAATGGCTCAAAGCTCGGGGGGAGCGACTGGAGAATCACATCAGTAGCCAACTCTTGGCTAAGGGGAAAACCAAGCTTTTCCAGACTCTCAATGTAGCCAATCATCTTAATCACATGAGGGCTGACGGGATTCCATTTTGCAAGCCTGCACGCAAACAAAGTATTTGAAGTGTTGAACCTCTCAGCCCTTGCTTGGTTCTCAAACATACCACGCAACCCCACAATGATATTGTAGGCATCTGTGTTCTCATATTGCTTCTGAAGCTCAGAGGACATTGTGGCAAGCATGAGACAGCTCACATCAAGGTAATCATTCGTTTGCTTCTCATAAGCTCTCCGTGCAGCCGCAGTAGCATTATCAGGCAAGTCATCAGGATAAGGAGACTCAAGGACATACTCCTTGTGCTCTTGCTTGAGAACAATTCTCAAGTTGCGATACCAATCCATAAAGTTCGTTCCATTGAGTTTTTCTTTCTCAAGAATAGATCGCAAATTAAAAGAACTGGATGCGGCATTAGTTGACATGATCTACAACAAAGAATATGCAAAGTTTAGCACTATGTTTATGTTCATCTTTTATTAAACTATTTAACAAAAGACTCCCACTATGTGTTTTGCAACAAAACTCCCTCTAAGTTACATAGTGGGTCAAGATCCTCATTTCACTAATTCCTAGTGAGCTTTGGCATCACGGCTAGAAAACTAGTGACATGGGTAAGCAACACCTTGCTAATCACATCCCTATGTGACTCTTGCTTGTTGGGTGACATCAATATGCTCCGGCCCCAACCTATGCCCCAAGGTCCAAAACTGTTTTGATAACCTTGTTAAGTAAACCAAATGCTTCCGCATGTAGATGTCTGACATCTACCCCAAATAATGATGATAACCGACGGCACTCTACTTTGGTAGACCTACCATGCGGTGATCATTATCTTTTGGTGCAACATATGGAAGGGCATTAACACCTAATTTTATGAGGGATTCTATCCTACCAAAGCAACATATCACATATATCATTGCATAAGAATAAGATAGATAACATCACAGATAAACACATTTAACTGTGAAGTAGTATGGCCCAAAAAATGGTGATCTCCATCTCCATGTAGGTGTAGACGATCTCCATCCTCCACATCACTCCTTTAGGCCACCATGCTTGAAAGCTTGTAACCTCAAAACTAGGCTACTACCTATAATAGCTAGAAATTGAATATTACAAAGATAGATTCAAGCATTAAGGTCGACATGCAGGTCGTTAAATACAATATAGACAGCTAACAATAGCTGAAATAATCATGACACGCAGGCCATGAATGAATGTTACATGCATCACATACATCTCATACATTCCAATAAGATATAGGGCCATACTATTCACATCATTCTCTGCAAAAATAAGTTAGACGTAGAATCGTATTCTACCTAACGATGTGAACCCATGACGCTATACAAGGCGGGTACGCACGGCAGCGCCCTGAACACCCTACGAAATTTATAGATCCAATCTATGAAATCGCAATGGAAAAACTATTCGGCACAACCACCTTATGCCGATCCGAGACATTCTCTAGGACGCTAGTTTTTCCACTGGGCCAAGGCCATCAGATCCGTAACCTACTAGTATTCGACATAACCACCTTATGCCGATCCGAGACATTCTCTAGGACACTAGTTTTTCCATTGGCCCGAGGCTATCAGATTCATATCCTACTAGTATTCGACATAACCACCTTATGCCGATCCGAGACAATCTCTAGGGCACTAGTAGTGATACAATCTGCGCCTCATCTAACCCCTATTCACCGATTGATCTCATCAACCCGTGCTACCATTGATTCATCACATGAACCGACTGATCTAGACTGTAATAGATCCAATCTACTACAACCGCATATCAACATATGCGCTGATCCAGATCGCAAACTAAGCAAGATGGCTCTGATACCACTGAAGGAACGCGCGTAGGCTACGATAGCAGAAAATAAAAATTTCTACCGCGCACACCAGGACATCATGCTAAGGAGGGATCATAGATCGTTACCACTAGACGCGCAGCGCAGCGGAAGAAGAGTTGGAGAAGCTGATCCAACCACGCGCGTCGAGGTAGTAGTGGAAGTAGCCGATCGTCTCGAACAGATCGTCTCCTCCACGCGATCAACCACACCACGAGCAGATCCAATCTGTAGGTTGTTTATGCCGATCAACGCCGCAACGAGCAGCGCCTCCACCGGTATCCACACGTCCGGGGCTGGAACGCCGATCGCGAGTGTACCAGCACTCGCGAGCGGCTAGGGTTTGGCTCGGGAGGTGGCGGCTAGGGTTTTGCTCGGGAGGAACAGAAGCGTATATCCCTCAGCCCCCCCCCCCCCCCGCCTCCATATATATAGACCTCCTCACTTGGGCCTCGTGGACCGAGGCCCAATAGGAGTCTATCCGGATCTCTATCCGAATTGAGCCCACATCCGAATCACATTCGAATTAGTGTTCCAACCCGTTAAGTGTGCGACCCTGTAGGTTCACGTATACTTGGTCGCGACCCCGAAACGCCTTTCCGGTCACCCTGTTAATAGCGGCCTCTAGCAAGACATATTAACCCCAAAGTATACGTAAAGATCATATCGGCTGAACCTGTAATGTTCTCATGTACGAATCCCTTTGCCTCACGATATAGATTAAGCTCAAGGCGAGACCTGTGTCATCCTCTTAATAGCTCAATCACTCTCTCGATTCCGTGATGGATTATAAACTCGTGATTGACTCCTCAATCACCTTGGCATGGCCATGCACTTTTATAATCCATTACATCGAGGGGCCCAGAGATATCTCTCCCATAAGGAGGGGCAAATTCTATCTTGATCATTCACATCCCAGTACATGTTTCATGGCAAACCCAAAGACTACTTTTATGACTACTCAGTTACGGAGTAGTGTTTAGTAGTCCCAAAATAAGCTACTACGCATGTTGGGAACCATGATGATCTCAAGTCTAAGGATTCCACATAAACACTACTTGAGACCAACTGATGACACATGAAATCTCTGCGGTGTCTCATGGCGGGTCTATCCAACATATGTTCACTAACACATGTACATATTATTGATTTGGTATCTCCATACCATGATCCATGAGACATGATCATCAATCAATACATATGCTGATCTTTGAATCATATTTGTTCCTCATATGATATATAATCAGGGATCATTTAGAAATAGCAACATTTTGGCATTAAGAGTCTCATGAATAAGTCACATACTCATTGATCAATAATGATAATGTCTATTTCAAGGAACAAACTAATGCATCATAAACATAGTATGTGATATATATAACATCTCCATGTTGCCTCTAGAGAAGAACATGTTGAAACTAAGAGATAAAGATTCGCTACTTGACAGTGATGATGAAAGACCTGAGAGCTTTGATGATGAGCTAAGGAGGAAAGAAATGAGTAGGGGTATAGACTTGGCTACTATGCTTGAACGCATTGAGAAGAATTTTGTCATCACTGACGCAAGATTGCCTGATAATCCCATTGTAAGATTCAACTCGGACCTCTTGTACCTCTGACGAAGACGACATAGCGGGAGAGAGGGGGCAGAAGGAACCCCTGGCTGCGCTCTGCTGGACGCAAGCCGGCGCAAGCAGAGTGGAATTGCGGTGACAGAAGCTTTGGGGAAGAGCGGTTGAATGATTGGCGGAGCGCAGCAGAGGAATCACGGCAATCGAGGTCTCAGACCGGGTGGATTGGCAGCGCCGTGAACCAGAGTAGGTAAGAAGCAAATCATTTGTGGAGATGATATATTGAATTGCGGTGGGATGGGGTGGTTTTTGTTACGCTAACCTCAAAATTACAAAACCTGGTGTGTTTTTGTTACTTATGGCTTAAAACCTGGTGGTTTGTGAAATTTACTCTTTTAAGTAATATTAAAAGCGAAATTCAGAACTTTGTGTGGGATCTATGATCAGACGAATCCTATTGAAAACAAAAGAAGAAGAAGACGACGACGAATGGAGTAGAGAGGCAGGCAGAGCATCAGGACTACGAAGAGATCATCGCACCGCTACTGCATGTTGGAACTGGCCGCTAGGCGGAAGAGTGGACGGCGGAACTCAGGATCGTCGGGCTGCACTGCCGGAGGGAGAGGATCAAGTGGATGAGAGCACTAGACTTGGAAGCGCAGCAGAGAGTGGCCGAGCATGAGGCGTTAAATCGAGCTGCGCCACAGGTGCAAGAGTGAGAGAAGATTGGTGTGATTAAGATGAAGAAACAGGATTAACGGGTGATTAATAGAATTAATCTTTGTTACACCATGTGTTGGTCGTAATTAATGTGATGATGAATAATTAACATTTTGATTGTTTTAGAATTTGCGTTTATGAAAGTTTCGGTTGATCGTAGTCATAGGTTTTGAATTCGAGTAGTTCTGAGTGCCTCGAGTGGTTTCCATCGCTTTCGAGTAGTTTTGCTCAGGTCCGAGTGATTTCAGTTGGCTCCGAGTGGTTTTGGTCTTCTCCGAGTGTTTTGATCGGCTCTGAGTACTTTCGGATCAGTCCGAGTGGCTTGGATCAGCCTCCGAGTTGTGCCCGACCAGTCCGATCGGATCCAAGTGGCATCGGACGGCTTTCGAGTAGAGATAAGATTTTGAGTTCGTGTTTAAGGTGAACACGGCTTGGACATTAGCCTACAAAAGCAGAGAGAAACTATGGGTTAATGTGGGGTTTTAGAGAGGTTTTAGAGAGGGAGTTAGAGTTGTAATATTGTTTTTCCAGTTGTGGTCGTAGTCCTAGTCGTGTACGAGTGGTCGGAATCATGTACGAGTTCGCTTCACAGTCATGGTCGAGTTCGAGTCTGTTTCATAGTCATAGCCTAGTTCGAGTAATAGTCGTGGTTATAACCGAGTCAGAGTCGTAGAGTAGGGTATAAAAGTTAGAGCCATATAACAGAAAGAGCAAGGTGAGAAGGGCGAGAGAAGCCAAGGCAATCTGTGTGATTGAGAGGAAAGAGAGAGAGGATAATCACGGTGATCATAGAGATTTGTGTGATCGAGAGAAAGAAATAAAGAGGAGAAGAGCAGTTTGGCTTTGGAAATCTATCGAGTTCATTATGTTCTCAGATGTGGTCGTAAACAACTTACGACCACGGTGAGCACGGGATCGCAGGCGTGGTCGTAAAGGAGTTACGACCACAACGATCGAGCGGCGGTGTGCATAGGAGCAGCAGACGTGGTCGTAAGGAGTTATGACCATGGTTGTAAAGCAGAAGCTGTGGTTGTAAGGCATTATGACTACAGCGTTGACAAAGCCTTCGGCATGGTCGATAGTATCACTGCATGGTCGATAGTATCACTGCATGGTCGTAAGTAACTACGACTATGGTGATCGGCCATGGTCGAAGAAGGTGTAGCGAGAGGTGGTGAACGTGGCCGTAACTTCTACTGAAGTTTACGACTATGAGATCGCAGCAGCGAGGCGTGATCGGAGAGATCACAATGTGGTCGTAATGACTATCTGCGTTGTCGGAGAACCAACAGAGCGGTCATAGCGGCATAGGAGGTGGTCATAGCCACTACAACGTAGTCGTACGGCTACAGGAGGTAGTCGTAGCGGCTAGAACGTGGTCGTAAGGTCTTGGGCACAGTTGTGAAGGCTGTAACAAGTGGTATCAGAGCATGGGTGATAAAGCGAAGGCTCAGGGTGGGCTAATCTCTCTCCAGTACCCTCTCCTGACGATCGTTAATTACCTAGTGTGGGCAATGAAGATGAAGACAAGCATGCGTGCCCAGGGAGTGTGGGGTGTGGTCGATCTCAATAGGAAGGACAAGGAGGTGGACGACAAAGTGGATCAGATGGCATTAGCCCTCATCTACTAGGCGGTGCCAGATGCAATGATGCATCAACTCATCGGCATGGAGACGGCATGGGAGGCATGGGACACACCTCAGACAATGTGCAAGGGCATTGATCAAGTCAAGGAGGGGTGGCTCCAAAATTTGCAAAGTGAGTTCAAGAACCTGAAGATGGGAGAGACACAATTAGTGGACGAGTTCACCGATAAGCTGAGTTCGTTGTACAATCAGATTAACTCTCTTGATGATAAGATGGAGGAATCAGTGGCGGTGAAGAAGTACCTGCGCGTGCTTCTAGAGAAGTACGTATCTGTTGTCATAACACTTATGTACTCCCCAAAACTGGACAAGAAGAAGATGGAGGAGATCACCAGCTCTCTCAAGACGCATGAGGAGTTACTGAAGGGGTTTCAGTTACTAAAAGAGAAGGAATCTCATAACGAGCAGGCGTTGCTAGTAAGGAGAAATCTGAGAGACGGTCATGACTCATCAAATAACCATGGGAGGTGGCGCGGTTGAGGTGGTCAGAGTGGTCGAGGCGGTAGGGATGGCCGTGCAGACAAGGCTGGGCAAGGAGGTGGTGAGAGATCTTGTGATATGTCACATGTCAAGTGTTTTGAATGTGGTGAATATAGACATTGCGCGATAAGATGTTGCAGCAATAAAAAGTGCTTCAACTGTAACGAGTTTGGACACTTTGCTTTAGATTGCTAGAGCAAGAAAAAGGACGAGGAAATGAACCTCGCCAAAGATGAAGAAGAAGATGATGGAGAGCTAGTACTTCTCTCCTCATATGTTGAAAAGGAGTCTATCATGGTGGAACTGAGTGAGGAGAACGTAGTTCCAAAACTATGCACGAAGGAAGGAAGCCATGATCACACAGATCAATGGTACTTGGATAAAGCAACCACATGATGGGAGATCACTCCATGTTCCACAAGCTCGACGAGAAGGTTTGGGGCAAGGTCAATTTTGGCGACGGCTCCATGGTGGAGATAAAGAGCAAAGGGATGATGATGTTGCAATATAAGAACGGAGATAAGATGTTATTGACAGGAATTTATTATATACGAACTCTATGCAACAACATACTTAGTCTCGGGTAAATGACAGAGAGAGGGTGCAGGGTGGTGCTGTAGGATGAGTTTTTACGAGTGTATGACAAGAACAGCAATTTGTTGATGAAAGCGAAGAGATCTCCAAATCGGTTGTACAAGATTCCTTTGAAAACTTGTAAACAGGAGAGAGAGGCACAGATGGACGAGGTGCAGATGCAGTAAGAGGCAAGCCAAGTGCACAAGAAGTCGTAACGAGGAAGGAGACCGAGTCGACAAAGAATCAAGATGAGGAAGGAACTATTTTCATTCTCTTTCTCGACAATAAAACCTTTTTCTTGGGACGATATCGCGAAAAGTGAATGCGTGAAGACGATGGATTTGCTAGTGATGACAGGACAGGTCAAAATCGATAAAGACCCTCCAGGCAAAGGGACATAAAAGTGAAATGGCACCTATATTTGAAAGCAATTTATCGCAAAAACATATTTGAAAGCAATTGTTGCCTATTTGATAGTGAAATGGCAGTAACTAGTAGTCATTTTCATATTTAACGAAATTATCACAGTATAGTATTCGGAAAGTGTTAAGAATTACGCTTGTATACAAAAATAGAGAGAAAAGCAACAAGGCCGTGCATGCTTTTGCTACTGTTGAACTAATTTGAATTGGTACGTATTAGTAGCAACAAAAAATAGCTAGATTTCCATGTAATTAAATCTTCCGATTAAAACTCTAAGATCACAGGGTCCTTGCTTAACATTTACTAAAGCAACTTTTTACGATATATGTCACGCAGGATTAATTGTCTTTTTTCCCTGGGAGACAAAAAGGGAAAGTACAGGGGAAAACGGAACAGTATTAATCAGAAAGATGTCTGACTTGTTCTTAATCACTACCTGAGGAGGCACCGAAACCATTTTCCCTGAGCAATCTGAATCTTAAGGCGATAGCAGCAGCATCATTCATGGCACTGTCCTTTGAGATGGAGCTAAGAATGTCACTGATTTCTTCTTCAAAGTGGTAGGAGATACCAAGCCGTTGCATGGTGTCAATGAGCCTAAGCTTAGCAGTTGGTTCTGATTTGCCGATCATCAGATCCCTAATGCTAGCCTTCAATTTATCGAAAACAGATGGGTTGGCCTGCAACGAAACGAGAACGATCATTTAGCTTTCCTAGTTGATATGTCTTGAAATAATCAATATTCATCATGGAGGGTAAAAACAACCAAGGTTGACAAAGTACTGATTTTAATTTCAGGGCCCTGGCTGGCTTCTTATAGTCTTCCATTTGGCTTATTTTTTCCTCTTTTTTGATCTGAGTTTTCTCCAAATTTACGTTTCCTCGGTCTTTCTGATCTTTACCGTCTATGTTTCATTCAATAGTTACAAAATACCCCCAATATTGGTTGCCACTTATTTATACGTAAGCGATATCTTACATTCAGTTAATCAGCCCTTACATGACATAGAAATGCAGAAAAGGCTAGAAAAGGATATAAAGTCTTTAACATAATTTTATAGTTAATTAGCTTAATTAAATTTACTTGTTTTAAAATTAACTTTACTATTTATACAATTTATAATTTTTTTGCCACCTATGTTTCAAGATCTTCATAGCATTTACGGTTGTTGACATAGCATAAGTAACAAATCATTATAAACGGATATAAGGATAGTCAATTTAATTATCCCCCATTTGAAATTGAGAGTTTTCGTTTGAAATTTGAAGGAATTATACAACTGTTTACTACACAATTCATGGGTTCTAAACAGAGCCCAAAGAAAGAATTGGAACCATCCATTAAAATAAAATCACCAGATCTTGATTTAAAATATTTTTACTGAGTAATTACTTCCATTAAATTAACTAAGGTCCCATTTGAAATTCTGGTACGTATCAGGATTGTTGTAGCAAAAGTTAATTAAGGTCCCATTTGAAATTGAGGGTTTTTGTTTGATCTTAATTTGCAAGAATTGTGCTGTTTACAAAATTCGTGAGTTCTAACAAATGCCTCTAAAGAAATAATTGGAACCATTTATATGCTTCGAAGCTAATAATAATTAACAATAATCAGTCTAGTCAAACCACCAGATCTTGTCCAGGGCCACCACCCCTCAACTACCGGAGTGAGTCGTAGTCCCAAGAATTGGGCTGGTAGTTCGCCGACCGCCGCTCCGGCTGCAGCGGCTTCGACGTCGTCATCTGCACCCGCATCGCCGGCGACGACCAGTTGCATGTAGCCATGGCCATTAACAAAAGCAGTCTAGCTAGCTAGCTACCTCTATGTCTTGTGTACTCTTTGTTATTCTTGACCTTGAAGGGTAGCAGTAGGAGACGGTACGTATTTATAGGCCAAACGAAGCGTGAAGTATGGTGATGAGATCTCCCGAACCCTAATGCCAGTGATCACCTCACAACAGTACAGTCCAAATGAGATTCTTCTGGTTCATGTTAGTCCGAACAAACATATATATATATATATATATATATATATATATATATATATATATATATATATATATATATATATATATATATATATATATATATATATATATATATATATATATATATATATATATATATATATATATATATATATTTATGTGTCCATGGGAGTATGGCATCAACATATTATAATTGTAAGCCATAAATATTTGTGTTATATTGAAAATTTGAGATCACTGCTGCATTTTTTGTACATTGCAAATTACTTTAATATGGCAACATAACACATGAACTTGTCATATTGTTAGATCTTTATGTGTCCATGGGAGTATGGCATCAACATATTATAATTGTAAGCCATAAATATTTGGTTATATTGAAAATTTGAGATCGCTGCTGCATTTTTTGTACATAGCAATCTCATGAACTTTTTTTCCAGGGAACTCCTTCCAAAGGCAATAATTTACCTGGAACAATTCAGAATGCAGTGCACCATGCCACTGAGGACGGCTTTCCTGAATTATCTGATCTGCGATTCGACAGTCCTCAACTAGCAAATTATGGTATGGACCTATCCAATGTAGTGAAATTTAGAGAAGCATGTACCTTTGTCACTTTGCATGAACGGAAGCTAGCAACTTTTTCCTCTTTTTTGGAGGTTCCTCTACAGTGAGCAAATAATAGTGTTACAATTTCTGATAGCCAAAATTCAAAATTTATTCTGAAAAGTGGAAGTTTTCTGTTGAAAGAGCACAACTGCACAACCATACATTTCATCTTGAGCATTTCTTTTTGTATAACAAATATTTTCAAATAATGCGCATGATGCACCTATTTTAAATCATCATATGAACTTCGTAGCAGTTGATTCTTCTCTGGTTTCTTTTTGCTGCAGGGTTTGCAGGATTGGCTGGCTGGTTGGATCCATACTTCTGGTCGGGCAATAACTCTTTCGAAGCTTCTACTTCTACTCAGAACGGCATCCCAGAACATTACTTTTCTCAGGACCAAGACCAGCACATGCAGCATCCGTTAAATGCACATAACGACGGTCCTCGTGGGTGTGCATATCCAGGGCCAAGTTACAGCAACTATTAGAAACATTCGAAGGCGTTTTACAATTCTAACTCGTAGGGATTAATAGTTCATGGCTTTGTTACTTAAGTGATCTATCTGCGTTTTTCTTTTCTCTTGCGACTTCATGCTGTGTTGTTGCCCGGTTCCCATGTTTGTTTTCCTGATCTGCGTGAACGATATACATATCCATTGCATGTTTGTTGTATTGCACTACCATTTGCAGATGTATTTTGTTGGCTGTAGCGTCATTGTAATAAGTTTGGAGCCTAAAGGTTAGAGAACATCTCCTGTTTCCTGCTTGTCAAACACCAGTAAACTGCACCTTGTGCAATCATCCTATCCTTATGCACATGTACCGTCTGATCATTAATTTGAGCATGCCATTTGTTTATTAATATAATTTCAATCATTAAGCATCTCATGGACATGAATGGGATGGAGCCATGGACAGGGCTGTATACTCGTTGAATCATTGTATAGCTGAAAATTCCAGCAACGGTTACAAGCACCAATTCCTTGAAGTTTGGGGTTAAGTTCTCCGTTCTGGTTTGGAAATCCCAGAAATTTGATTGGATTGGACTAGGGTGATGACACGGCGAATCTACCGACGGTCCTAATTAAATCTCTAGGGAAAACCCGAATTTTCCTAAGATTTGTACCGCAGAGGCTTTCCTAAAGACGTCGTTTTCCGAAAGCAACTGCCTCGAAATATGTCATTACGACTCAGAACTTTCCAACAGAAGGAAGAAACAATTATGCATGGCAATATGAAGTTTGTTTCTCAGTCGTCCCGGCTCTATTTCGCCCCTGGAACCGAGCAATTTTTGTAGAATACTAGCGGAATGCCCGTGCATTGCTACGGATTTTAAAATTTTATCATACTATTATTCTGAAACTAATGGGTAGTAAAAATTTTTCGAACATGCATACAAATATGTTCTAAGATATGAAGTTTGGCATGCTTGAAGAAGAATACAATCATCGATCTTGCATTGAGTAGGTAGCTATTCAACAAATTCAGGAGCTGGAGGCTCATGTAGTGATTCGAAGTTGCTTTGCGGTCATCATATCGTTAAACCATTGAAGAAACTAGCAATATAAGCGCGGCGCCACGCCGCGCTAGCTACCATGTGTACTGAAGTAAAAGAGATGGCAATTTGTGAAGTTTTTTTTTAAAAAATCGAGGATATGTGTGTAATTTTGAGAAAACTGAAGGCCTTTTTCGTAAAAAACCGAGGACCTGTAAGGCCATATACGTAACTAAATGAGGATCCGTATGTAATTTTAGAAAACCACATGATACTATCCTGCAAAAAATATGCAATGCAAACTATCCAAAATCCATCCTGGAAACTATTGAGTAGTCAAATTAAGGACAGCTAGAAGCGTCTTTCAGGCACAACAAAAGACATACTGGAGAGCGAGCGAAGCCGCGCGACGCCATCTGCTCTGCAGGAGCGCACGCGCACACGCACACGCGTCGACCGGAGCGGCCATACGGCGCGGAAAACCGGTGACGTGGATACGCTCAGGAGCCGGGAACTCTGCCGGGTTTAATAAACGAAGTATTTATATCCCATAATCATATAGATTGAAGCTTGCCTCAGCTTCTTTTGACCCTTCAATTAAAATACATGATTTTAAATCGCATGTGGTATGATCTACAAGGCCATATATGTATTAAGAATACTACTGAAAAATATTGTTTATTACCATTTTTGTACATATGTTATATATGTGATGCTTTATCTATCATGCTTCACTAATATGATGTTTGATTTATTTATGAGTATGAACATGTATGTTTTGCTTGATACATGATGACGTAAGATAAAATTAATGTTTATTATTCAGTTTGATATCATATTTGATAGTATGTATTATTTTTATTTTGGTTTTCCGTTGCAACGCACGGGCAATTTACTAGTATATATATATATTCCTGATCGATCAATTTTCTAGAGATTTTCTTGATCGATCAGATGTATTTCTGAGGCATCTCTTGTGATGAGTTCTTTCAGTGATGTGAGCAGTCCATGTCTCAAGTGTGGATGCAAACCTGAGCTATCAGCGTCGTCCGCATGTATGGACGACCATACGATGTTTTCTGAGGCTGGCACTTGGCAGAGAGGTAGGGGAAATTGTGGTTCGGGAGATTTTCTCAGAAGAATATGCCGAAACGCGTGCTTTCAGCTACAGCTTCCAGAGGTCTCTTCGTATCGTCTGTTTTGTCCACACCTCCAGCGCTCAGAAGATGCCTGCAAGCTAGATTCGTCCGTAATCATCAAAGGGGGGTTTTTTTTTCATAATTCTAAATATCACGCGCCAGTTTTTCCTCACCTAGTTATCACCACTTGTTTTCATTCCAATTTTTCAACTTTCAAGCCATGAAAGAAACAAAACGAAAAAAAGTATAATAGGGGGTGTTTGGGACTGTTCCACTCCACGTTTTTGAGTTCCGCTTCACGTTTTTTAGCCAAACAGGTTCAGCTCCACGCACTCTGTTCGAGGAAAAAAAGGTGGAGTTGTGAGAGCACCTAAAGGGGTGCTCCACAAACTCCAGATTTTTTGTGGAGCTGCTTCACGGTAGAGTTTGTGGAGCAGTCCCAAACACCCCCTAAAAACGAGAGAGATATCTGACATAACAATTTCTAACATCAAATCCCTTTAACAGCCACAACTTTTTGGACGGCCAACTCTCAGTCTTCGTACGGGAGAATCTCTCCATGTCACTACCGTAAGATGTTTTGTAAGGTTGGCACAGATGTAAGCGAATGTGTGGTCACTTGATTGCTAAGCAGAATATGCGGAAAACCTGCAATTTGTGGTTTCCGCTTCGTTCTACAAGAGTCCTCCGTATCTTCCCTTTCGTCTACACTCGCCGTCCATCTAGGTGAATGGAGGTAGAATGTCTTCTGAGTATGTTTGGAAAAATTTATAATTAAGTAAAGTAAGTGAACAAAATTTTTGGGAAAAAAGATTGAGTCCACTAAGGCCAGTCTCAATGGAGTTTCATGGAGGGTTTCATGCACATTAAATACGGTGCCACATCAGTCAAAAGAAACTTTTTGCATGAAACTAGGAGGAGAGAGAAGGAAAACGTTTCATCCCCATGAAACCTTTAAGCGTTGTTTCCAAAACGTTGGTAATCGTGTGAAATCCCCACTGAGAGCCTTGTTGGGTTTCATCCCGTGCGAGCGTGCTTCTGATTGGAGAAGAGAAGGAATAGGGGACCACAGAAAGGCTAAAATAACCTATGAATCCGCGCAATGAAACTATACACTGAGAGAAAAGACTTGTTTCATGTTTTGTTTTATATCTTGGAAACTGGGAGGTGAAATCTTGCATTGAGACTGGCCTAATACAAATGGCGTAAGCTAGACCATCCATCCGGCAGTCAATAAAAAAAATTGCACCGCGAATGAGACAGCTAAATCCTAGGGAAGTGAAATCTTTTATTTAAGGCCTCTCGAAAAAAGTGCTATGTCATAAAAAAACGTATGGTAATTTTGCCTTTTTAGTGGTCGAGAAAATGACGGAGGAGAATTGTATTTGTTGGCAACCTTATTCACCATATAAGAAAGCTTCACGATTTCTAGCCAATTTAAATTCCATTTTTCAACTTTTAAGACAAAAAAGAAGCAAAACGGAAAAAACACCATAATAAAGGTTAGAGAAAGATATGTGTACATAAAGTAAGGAAAACATTTAATGATCAAATTATTATGAAAATTGCCAAAAATGTTCTCCACCTCAAAAATGTAAAAAAAATATTTAGGTAATAAATTAAGGGAATGCATGTTCATGTTAAGACGACTTAGGAGCACCCACTCTCATTTCAGCAACCAGTAAGCTTTTAAAAAAAATCCTTCAAAAATACATGGATGTAGGAGACACTAAGACAAGTGCACATGTAAATTTGCAGTCACAAATATGGCTGTACCATTGTATGTGAGATGTACAAAAAAAAAAGTGGCACAAAACTAAACATAAATATATTTGTGCTCATTTTTTTTGGTTGTCCCAAGTGTCAATGTATGAAATGCAACTCACAAGGTACACGAGGTATAAGTATAACAACATGCGCTGCATGTAAGATTTTTTTTTACTTAAAAAAAAGGCTTCTCATGTCCCAGCCAATACGGAGTCACTACTACAGAAATCCACATTACAGACGGTTCAGAAACGTCATCACAGACGGTTTTCTGAACCGTCTGAAATTATGGGTCAGTGATAATCCAAGTTATCACAGACGGTTTTCGAACCGTCTGTGATTATGCGATATCACAGACGGTTTTTAATAAAAAACCGTCTGTGATATCGCATAATCACAGACGGTTTTTAATAAAAAACCGTCTGTGATACTCCTCCACCCCAGCAGAATCTATTTCTGTTTATAGCTAGCCTCAGGAAATGCTAGCCATGCCCTCTGAAACAAGCAGATAATCACAGACAAAAAACATACAATTCACACATCTCATTTCCTTTCAGATACATTTCACAGACATAAAACATCACATTGACATCGCACTTCATTTCACAAACATAAAGCATGCATCCATTTCGCAAATCGATTAATTGAATTGAAATGAAATGTCCATTAACACATCTCATTTACAAAAGATGTGCACTGCATTTGCACTTAGTGATAAGATCAATAAGAAATCATGGTGCGCAGTAGAACCGTCCTCCTGGCGTTATGACTTGAGTCAGCAAAAAGTACGCCAACTCTCCTCGAATCCCTCCAAGAACAGGCTGTTTCAATGTAGTTGACGGGATGGATGCAACCTGTCGATAGGAATATCAATGTGCGTATATATGTAACGTGTTAAGTATGAAGTAATTATGAGAAGAGTGACAAACCTTGCGATTGGTGAGCCTCGAGGAATCGAGGAGTAGTTCCATATGTTGGCAAACGTAGTATCCACATGTGTTGCCCGGCTCCTGCTGGTGACACTGCAAAAAATGGAATGTGTTAGTTCAAGAGGCATTAGTACCAACTGTTGCATAGGATTAATTAATGTGAAATAGCGAATACCTTAAAATCTCGAACATGTGTCAGCAAGCCTTTGGCCCCGCGCTTCGAGTCACCTCCCTTTTCAATGTAGGTGGCAAACGCCCTACGTAATTCGAAAAAGTTAACCTTAATCATTCGGAAGGAAAGAAAGTACAATGTAGATATGTATGGGGAATATGTGCTTACCTATCGATTACTTGGCTGAGAACTGTGAAGTCCATTTTATTCTTACTTAGGGAATCAAGGTAAAATACCTTGTTCCATTTTGGTACAATTACTACTAAAATCCAATGAAAGTTTTGAAGGAAGGGCATAAGTACATAATCCTTCTTGACGCAACCCAGCAGTCCTGCTGCAATGTACCTCTCGACGAGGGGTGTATCCTGGTCAATGGTTTGCTTGGCGACCAATTGTGGGTCGAAGAAACCAACTGATAAGTTGGATGATCTAGCTTTAATCAGCATGTGTCTATATATATACACACGAAAGCAAAAAATTAGATATGGCATTTATCGGTATGACATTAACGGAGACTGATTGTACACACTTACAGCGTCCAGCATCGAAGGATTGAGACGTCAAGAGCGTTGAACGTGAACAGATCGAATAAATCCTCAAAGGCGACCACGAACATACACTCTTGAAGATTGTGGTGTAAATCATCCGACGTGAATTTGACAGTGATACTTGAGGTCCGTTCTCCCTCTGGCTTATTGGACTGCTGCATATACCACATATGCAATTGCGTGCAACTATATGGTAGCTTTTCGAGGTATTTTTCCTCGAGCAACGGCTGACCAAGCACGAATTTGCAGGCCAAAGGTAGGTACGAAATATCATCATTGGTCTTCTTTGCTTTGTAAGGTTTTGTAAGGTTGGCACAGATGTAAGCGAATGTGTGGTCACTTGATTGCTAAGCAGAATATGCGGAAAACCTGCAATTTGTGGTTTCCGCTTCGTTCTACAAGAGTCCTCCGTATCTTCTCTTTCGTCTACACTCGCCGTCCGTCTAGGTGAATGGAGGTAGAATGTCTTTTGAGTATGTTTGGAAAAATTTATAAATAATTAAAGTAAATGAACAAATTTTTTGGGAAAAAAGATTGAGTCCACGAATACAAATGGTGTAAGCTAGACCATCCATCCGGCAGTTAATAAAAAAAATTGCACCGTGAATGGGACAGCTAAATCCTAGGGAAGTGAAATCTTTGATTTAAGGCCTCTCGAAAAAAGTGCTATGTCATAAAAAAACGTATGGTAATTATGCCTTTTTAGTGGTCGAGAAAATGGCGGGGGAGAATTGTATTTGTTGGCAAGCCTATCCACCATATAAGAAAGCTTCACGATTTCTAGCCAATTTAAATTCCATTTTTCAACTTTTAAGACAAAAAGAAGCAAAACGGAAAAACATCATAATAGAGATGAGTAAAGAAAACTTTTAATGATCAAATTATTATGAAAATTGCCTAAAATATTCTCCACGTCAAAAATGCCAGCTATATATTTAGGTAATAAATAAGGGAATTCATATTCATGTTAAGACGACTTAGGAGCACCCACTCTCATTTCAGCAACCAGGAAGTTTAAAAAAATCCTTAAAAAATACATAGATGTAGGAGACACTAAGACAAGTGCACATGTAAATTTGCAGTAACAAATATGGTTGTACCATTGTATGTGAGATGTACAAAAAAAAAAGGGTATTGATAAACATCATCCGGATGTTTCCTTTCTAACTATCATCTAGATTTGTGACCGTTGGATTAGATATCTAAGGGCCACATATTCTCCCTACCCCCTCCAAAAAAAATTCACCCCCCTCCAAAAAAAATTCTCCCCCCTCCAAAAAAAGAGACCGTTGGATCTCTAATCAAACGGTCCGAAATTTGGATGATTGTTGGGAAGAAAACATCCGGATGATACCTATACACACCCACAAAAATAAACATAAATATATTGGTGCTCAAATTTCTTTTTTTTTTTGTTGCCCCAAATGATGTCAATGTATGAAATGCAACTCACAAGGTACACGAGGTATAAGAATAACAACATGCGCTGCATGTAAGATTTTTCTTTTTACTTTAAAAAAAAGGCTTCTCATGTCCCAGCCAATACAGAGTGAGTTTTTTTTACTGATAAGAGTACGAAATCCTTGTATTTTAGCCAAAAAAAAGTTAGATATGTGTTGAAGTAGTGGTCGTATTATCGACGATCAAGCGCACAGAAAGTATAAATAGATAAAAGATGTAGACCCGATAGCCTCTCAACTTTATTACTTTTGTCTATACATGGTGTATGTGTATATACAATATGCAGCCTCTCCCTCCCCCTTTATATAGTGGTAGGAGGGATATCTTTTCTTGCATATCGAGTAAAGGGACTGGTAATCTATTACAACTCTTCATTTAGCTAAGTGTCCATATATCATAATATCACAACACTTCTTCTTTGACACTTGACCAACGTCATGATCATGCCTCATTAAAAACTCCTCCCGAACAAACCAGTGCTAAAAGATTGATCGGGGAGAAAATAGTGCATAGCTCGCATTCTTATCATTGCACGTGCAACACTTCATCACAAAAGATGAATATGTATATGAAGATTAATCTCGCCCTGAAAGCATCAACTCTTTGAGCCTTCTCATGCCAATGCCATGAACATGCTTCGCAAAGGTAGAAGTTGGCAATGCCTTAGTGAATAAATCTATAAGATTTTCACTAGTTTGGATTTTATGTATTTCTATATTCCTGTTCTCCTGCTACTCATAGGAATAGAAATACTTTAGGACTATATGTTTTGTCAAAAAATTGTGATAAGTGAGCTTCTTCTAATATCAAGTCTTTTAATTCCTTCTACCTTGGTATTCAAAAGTGACAACGGAATCTTAAGATTCCCTACTCGTCTTCAGTGAATTCTGTCGAATTCTCTTCTTTAGTTGTTGAATTGCTTCATCTTCTTTTTAGGTAGTCTTAATTTGGTCTGTTAATATCGGCTGGATCTCTAGTGCTACTATAAATCCTTGCTCAATTATCTATAAATTTAGTCATTGTATTTCTTCTTATAATTATGATGAACATTCTGAAATAGTAGCCACACTATGATATGTTTTTCGACTTAATGCATCTGCTACGACATTTGCCTTTCTAGGATGGCATTGAAGGTCTACGTTACAATCTTTAATAAGTTTGAACCATCTTCATTGTCATAATTCAGATTTGGCTGAGTGAAAATGTACTTCAGACTCTTGTGACCAGAAAAGATCTCACCATCATTACCCAATAGATAGTGTCTCTAAATTTTCAAAGCATATACTACGGTTGCTAACTCTAAGTCATGAGTGAGATAGTTTCCTTCATAGGATCATAATTGTCTTGAAGTATAGGATATGACTCTTCCATCTTGCATCAACACACATCCTATTCCTTGTTTCGATGTGTCACAATAAAGTTGAAAATCCTTCTCAAGGTTAGGGAGTATCTATTGGGACTAGGCTGTGGTCAATTTAGTCTTCAATTCCCAAAAACTTTTTCACATTTATGTGTCCACTCAAATGGTTTATCCTTCTTAAGGAGTTGAGTAAGGGGTCTAGATATTTTCTAAAAATCTTTATATGAATTGGCGATAATAACCTGCCAATCATAGAAAACTTTAGAGGATGATCAATCATGTTATGTATGTAAAGCATCTCGATGGAAAGAGAGTGCCAATGAGGATGATCTGTTAATAGAAAAACAGGAAGCTAAGAGGAAAAAAGCATGCAAAGTGTTGAGGTACTTCCATTTGATACCAAGGGTTAAGAGGATGTTCATGTCACCCAAAACAACTTCCGATTTAATATGGCACCATGAAGGGCGCACAAAGGATGGGGTGTTGAGACACCCTGCAGATGGTTTGGCATGGAAAGAATTTGATGAGCGCTATCCAGATTTTGCTTCTGATCCTTGAAATCTTCGACTTGGTTTAGCTAGTGATGGTTTCAATCCTTACAGGACTATGAGTTCCACCTACAGCACTTGGCCTGTTGTAGTGATAATCTACAACTTGCCACCTTGGTTGTGTATGAAGAAGTTATCTTTAATACTTTCAATGATCATTGCGGGTGAGAAAGGTCCAGGCAATAACCTTGATGTATTTCTGCAACCTCTCATCAAAGAATTAGATGAACTATGGATGGGAGCACAAGCGTTTGATGCAAACAAAAAGGAGAGTTTCACACTTAGGGCTGCACTTTTTTGGACTATCAATGATTTTCCTGCTTTTGGGAACTTGTTAGGTCGAAGCACTAAAGGGTGTGTTGCCTGTCCTACTTGTGGAGAATTGACATGCTCAAGATGGTTGAAAGAGGGCAAGAAGTTTTGCTATATGGGTCATCGACGATGGCTAGATAAGGATCATCCTTATAGATTTGAAAAAAACAAGTTTGATGGTACTGTTGAATTGCAAACAGCACCAACTCCATTGTCTGGAAGTGATGTTCAAAAACTTCTTCAAGGCATGGACACAGGTAGCAGGAAATCAGTGAATATTTCCAAAAAAACGAGCACGTGAGGGCTGTAGTTTTCAGACAAACAGTGTAGATCAGTCTAATGAAAATCTAGATGGTGATGATAGTACTGCAATTCCACCTTCATGGAAGAGACACATGTCATTCTTTGATTTACCATATTGGGAATTTAGTCTTCTCCGTCACAATCTAGATACAATGCACATAGAGAAAAATGTTTGTGATAATATAATTGGCACATTGCTGAATCTTGAAGGGAAGAGCAAAGACAATTTAAAAGCCCGACAAGACTTGCAAGATTTGGATATTAGGCATGATCTACATCCAGTGCCCCTTCCTAACAATAAGTTCTATCTACCTCCAGCACGTTATACAATGTCGCTGCAGGAGAAAGATAATTTCCTCACAGTCTTGAAGAACATTAAAGTCCCTGATGGATATGCATCTAATATCTCAAGATGTGTGTGTCTGAAAGAAAGAAAAATCACAAATCTGAAGAGTCATGATTGCCACATATTGATGCAGGATATTCTACCCATAGCTCTAAGAGCTTCCATGCCAAAAGATATTGTTCATATTCTCTCTCGTTTATCTTCTTTCTTCAAATCATTGTATTCAAAAAGCATTGATCCAGAACAACTAGATCAATTGCAAAAAGATATAGTGCTTATTCTCTGTGACATGGAAAAGATCTTTCCACTAGGCTTTTTTACTATTATGGTTCATCTACTCATTCATCTTACTGAAGAAGTGAAACTTGGGGGACCTGTTCACTATTGAGATATGTATCCCATTGAGAGGTTAGACAATACAGTTTTTTATTTTATTATTCTATCTTTATTTTCACAAGCATATTAGAGGTCTTGTGTGCTTATGGAATCTTTGTTTTTGAAAAATCAAGGTACCTGATGCGATTAAAAGGCCTTGTACATAACAAGGCTCATCCAGAGGGCTCGATTGCAGAGGGATATCTTACAGAAGAGACTCTTATATTTTGTTCCAGATACATGAAAGGTGTGGAACCATTATTCCAGAGAACGCGGAGGAATGATGATGGTGATAGAAATTATTTGTATTTATTTTCTTCTGGTGGGCTCCATGTTTCCTTGAAAAAAAAGTACTTATAAGTGTTACTTCAGATTTAAACGGTTTTAGCACAAGAGTTCTTAACGAGGAGATTACAAGTGTATAAATACTCCTCTCAAGACATATCCAGCATTGGAAGTACGGTTTGGTTGAAGCAGAACTTTCGTGTTAATGCAAGTTTACTATGGCCTATGCATAAAACCTGGCGTGATCTGCACCATAGCCACACCCTAATTAACCAGACCCTATTGACCATTTGGCCTGCACTTTCTTAATTTTGGGCGCTACTCTGATAAAATTTTCTGCACCATGCATCTAAACTTGTCAAATTTTGGTGTAGAAATATTCTTCTCGGAAAATTAAATACCCAACAGTTGAAGCAATAAGGAATGAATCTTGTAACCCCTTCTTAATGTAAAATAGTACAATCACAAGTTTATAATAGGTACGACTTCGCTAAATAATTTGCATCAACTCCTTGCAGTTACTCTAAAAGGGTTGAACATGGGTCGCGTTGCTAGATATAAGCCATCATGCGGTGCAAGAGGAGGCCTCTAGGGGTGGACGTAACCTCACGGCGGTGGAATCCTTAGCGAGCATGATCTTGTTGAGAAGATGCATTGTAAAAGCCTTGTAGTGATCTTCTCAATTCATATGTCTAAGAAAATGTGTAAAATATAACAAGATTATTATCTCTTGTAGGTAAAGTGTACGACCTTTGCAAAGTGAAACTGTTCGAATATATATGCCCACGGTCATGGGTGGGTATGGAAACTTACTTGAGTTAATGGTTATTTCTAAAACTTTGTGGGTGGGATAAAAAATTCGTCGAGTGGGTGTAACCCTAGATTTGAATTGCCCTAGGCGGATGTAACCCGGTGGTAGTAATGGGTGGATATAACCTTGGTAACAAAACTATCATATGATGGATGGAACCATACTCTGTAAAAGTTGGATGGAACTTGCACTACTATTATTACTTATATACTCTTACTTTCTTTAAAAACATAGTTTAGTTAAAATATTAGATCAGAGAAATTTTCTATATTTGTATCTCGAAATGGTGACGTTTTAGCAAATAAAAGGTCCTCAAGGCCCCATTTGACATCCTTACATCTATTATTACTGTATTTTGTGTGGTCGCTTGTTGAGTACCGTCATACACACTATTGCTTAATTCCTATCATTCAGTAAGTAAGAAGGAGAAATGCAAGCCATGCGATTATCTGTGGGTGTTCACAAGACTAGAAGATGATAAGCCCAAGAGCTAAGTCGTGAAGTCCAGTTAGTTGCTTATGGGCATATCCTGAGTAGAGTTCCCGTTAATGCTTTTTAATGATTTCAACCATATTGGCCTATGTGTAAGTCTATCATTATATTTACGCTTACATAAGATATGTATTTGATTTAGGGAATAGTGTGGTGGAATCATAGAGGATTCTGGATCGGCAAAATTCGAGCCAAACAAAAGCAACCATCGCATTAATTAATTTTTGAGATCAGGGAAACAGAGCGATGGTAGTCAACAATACACCATTTGTGTACTAAAAAACAAGTTTTTGGCTGAAATGGCATTTTTTGATGTGCGATTAGCAAAAATGGCACTTGTTGTGTGGAACATGCAAAAAAAGCACCCCTACGGCACGGTGGCCACGTAGGAGTGACAGAGGAACCAACACGTAAGCGGTGCCACATGGTGGCAATGTAGATTAGCCAAAACCACATGGCTGCAGTGCGGACATGCACTTTAGGGACACTGTAGCAATTTTTCAGGAAAATCCATTCAAGTATATATTTTATAAAAAATTTTAAATATAGCAAATGAGCTAGAAAAAATATAATTTTTTTGTGAGCCGCCCGATATAGTGTAATTGCTTGTGTAATTTTTCCATAGTTTTATCCATTCTAAATTTTTTTTGATAATTCATTTAAATATACTATTTGTAGGAATTTTATGAAAAAAATTTAGAATGGATAAAATTATGAAAAAATTATGGAAGTAATTACACTCTGTCAGGCATCTCCACAAAAAATTATAATTTTTGAGATCATTTGCTGTATTTAAAAATTCATATGAAAATATACTTAAATAGATTTTATGAAAAATTGCTATAGTGCTGCTATAGTACACGTCCGTACAGTTGCCGGGGCGGTGGTGGTGCTACAGTGCACCACCGCACGGTGGCCATGCGGTTTTGTCTAATCCACACAGCCACCATGCGACATCGCTTACGTTTCGGCTCCTCGATCAGTCTTGGGGATCATCGTGCGGTGGAGGCACTATTTTTTCAAATTCCACGCGATGAGTGCTATTTTTGCTTATCGCATGTCAAATATCACTATTTCGGCCGAGTATTCCCGAAAAACAATACACCATTCTTGGACGGAGAAAGTCAAAGGGTGCCTAATATGCCATGTTCGCATAGGTCAACTATGAGTGGATTCTTTTGAGCTAAGATTTATGTCTTATGGATGTGGTTCTTTAATTCTGGTTTGTTCGTAAGAGGTAGTATGTAGAGAGAAATAGTTTTATGTAATTTTAGCCAGTACAGTTGAACGGTACAATTTGTACTACAATTTGACGCATGAGAGGTAGTTTTGGCCTTGAAAATACGCACCGTTTAACGACGAGTTACTGTAGAAATGTAAGCCACAATCTAAGCATATGCCCAAAAGAACTGAGAATATAAGTCATTGTTTTTTTCTTTCCGAAGGACCATGTGAGAAGGCCTAGGATACTATTGTGACGAACCATTGCAAGTTTCGTGGAGTGATCAAGTGGTTTTGAAAAGAAGGCATTTGGGTTGGGGAAGTGTCAGGAAAATCAGAAGTACCACTGGTTCTTATGTGGTAGTACCGATGTTGTGAGCATAGTCATATCGCACGAATGGTAGTTCTGGTCTAAGTTACACTATGTTTTTTCAGATAGATTCAGTTGAGTGCGGTAGTACTGGTTTGGGGCGCGGTAGTACCACAGTGTCATGGATTTTGGGAAATGAGTCATGGATTGAGTTCAGATGACCTGCGTCATTGCATTAAGGTTACATGATGCATGTTTTGACTAACGTGGGTCAGGTTGAGAAGAACTTGTGTTTAGAAATGATTTCTTTGTCATTGGATGTACAGGGTCGCTTGGAGTCATCCATGGTCAACGACGAGGATCGAGGCTAGGCTCATGGAGAAGCTGAGGTCTAAAACAATCAAGGATATCGGGTGAGATGGTGAGCTCAAGCATGGCATGAGAAAGGCGGGAAATATTGAATGCGAGTTTGAACAGTGGGATGGCACCACTAGGATTGCACGGGCCAAGTAAGCCGTGGTTCAATGGAATTTGGATGGGAGAGGCTTGGCAACGCGTGGCAAGCTAGTGGTGCACATACACGTGGCAAGCATGGCGATTACTTGCAGTGGTTGGTGATGGCCGGGTCAAGGAAGGGTATTTTAGTAGTTTGACCAAAATACTAAAAAACCATCTTGAATTAAAACCACAGCGCATGGATGGTGCATTGGAGAGCGGTTTAGGTCAAGGTGGAGTTGGCTTGATCAAGGCGAATCAAGACTAAGGATTTAGTAGATATGAACTTACGCACCTTGAAAAGCGTGCATAAATGAACTTGTGTTGTTAAAACCCGTGTGTGTGGGGTTAATGGGTTCTCCCATTATAATTATAGATAGGATCCACTAACAAAAATAGGTGGCTGGTTGCCCACCTATAAAAGAGGGTTGGTATGGAGACATGTGTGTCCATCTAATCCATTTCCCTTGTGCTCTCATATCTAGGGTTAGTGTTTGTGAGTTGAGTGCGTTGTGTGCTCTCTGTCCTCCAAGATGGAGTGACTATAAAACTTACCTCCTCAAGTAAGCAATACATCAATCTTTGATCAGCTCCATGGATCCCTCTTGTTTTGATTGATTTGCTCTTGATTTGGTTGGTTTTGATCTCTCATCTTCCCTTTTCTTGATCTTGTTATGCCAAGGACATGTAAGATACGGAAACAACCCCTGGGAATCTATCTTTACCCATCTAGGCACTTTGATAGCAAGTTTATCATGAAAACTCGATTTTGCTTGATTTGGCCTGAAAGTGTGATTTCTTGTCCCGAGGGGTTTTTGACATGTTTTCTTTCATGTTCTTGCTTGCTGGGATATGTGGGAACACATATAAAGCCATCTTGACCATTATCTACCCACGAGCAAGTTGTATTCACCGATTTTGGTTTTGACTTAGTTTCGATGCACCTTTCCTTCAAACTGAAAAAGGTCCCATATTTGGCCATGATTTTCATTGTTGTTTGTTGGAATAGGTTTTGGATAACCTAAAGAAGATTCCTGCAAATTTCATGTTATTTGGATCTACGGATGAAAAGTTCCATTGATTTTCGGATTTGAAATAGTGTTGAAAACACTATTCATTTGCTGATTTTCCTATCAGACCAGTTTTGACATGGCGGTTAGACCGCAAATATTGTACTGGTTAGACCACCATCTAAATTGAGGTCAGGCTGCTAGTAGTAAGCTTTGGGCAATATTTGTTTTCATGAGAGATTTGATTTGAGTGGTTGGTGAGGGTTGTATTCTCTGTTACTTCCAAATTATTGGAGAATAGAACCTAGAATACTTGGGGGGAAATTTTAAGAAGTCACTATTCACCCCCTTTGTTGCCATCTGGTCCTACACTTTCAAACTTACCCTTTCCAACAAAGTTTCTTTGGTGCCCATGTTCACACAGGTCGCATCCCGTGGGCTTTTTGGCTGGGCCATGCTAGCTAGTAATACGATGCAGCTTGACGAAACTGTGATTGAACTTTGATGGTCAATATGTTTTACCATATATAGTCCATAACTACAAAATCATAATTTTATGAAAGTACAGTTAAATACTAATCTAATAGGGGAGCCACCTCTTGGTAAGGTTGTGGAGCTATAGATGTATGACTCCACAAACCAGGACCTCTATAGGAATTTTTTGGGATCACGCATTTATTCCTGACATCGGTCTTTTTATATGTGTGCCAAGGGGACATACTTGTGTATGTGCATTGGTGTGCGTGCATGGTGATGTGTGTATGTGTGCGTCTTCCTTATAATTACAAAAGAATATGAATCTAACGGTATGACTTGTGTCAATAAACCTATACATTGTTGACCTAATTATTGCTAAAACATTATTGTTATAAAACATACGGAAAATAGATAATAAAAAAGGGAGATACGAATTTAATGTGAAAAGCCCTTACAGGAAAACTATAGACACACAAAAACAAAATTCACTATACGAGGAGAGATTACAAGCACAAGAAATTTTGATCTGTCTCAACCATATGACTACATGGTACATATATATACAGGCTAGGAAATAATAGTCCTAGAAGATTATGAAACCAAGACAAGGTCATCGTATATGTCTACTTGGACACGTATATGAATTTGTATCATACTTTAATAATTATAAAATATGAATGTTGAAATAAGTGGACACTTCATAAAAATCTACTGAACGAGTATTTATCTAGGAAATCATAGACAAGAGAAGATACAATATGGAAGCTAATACACTAGGATCGTATCCTTTGACGAGCTTGGGACCAAAAATTAATGTTCTAAATTGAGGGAATAAAGAAACGGATGTGCTAGCTGTTCTTCAGTCGAATCTCCTTAGCGTTGGAACTCCTCGCGATTCATGCTTGGGCATGTCTCCCTCATCTTTGGCGAAGCTGACCCATTGGCACCACGCGCTCGGGCGAAGCCACTGGCGCCACTGCGGGCTGCGGCTGGTTTCCCCGGACACCGAATGCCCCCTTATTTTCGTCACATTAAGTGGATATATACATTCGTGGCGCAACTACTATCACTAGAGGAAACCACATGGGAAGTACGAGGACTATGGGTGGATTTTTTTTTTCTGCTATGGCTTATGTTTTTTTGGTTCTACCATGAATACTTGTGTGAGTAAACTAAATGTTGATAAGTTGATTAGTCGTTTCAAAATGGCGACAAAGAAACTGTTTTGTTTATTTATTTAAGAGAAACCACAAGCCATAATCTGATATGAACTAAGCCTATCTCAGCATAATGGCAGGACAGGGGTGGATGATGCATTGTGGTGGCAATGAATCCACATGGGGGAGAAAGAGGCGGAAGCTAGTGGTTGTGATGGGTGGCGGGATGAGGTGCATGCGGAGGGGTTTGGGGCTGCTGTGCGCATTTCACAGTGCTGCATGCCATGCCCCCTAGTTCCTCAGCCGTACCAACCGACCATATCCCCTGCACCACGCACCCCCCCTGCGTGATGCTCCCTCTGTGGCTGCAGCTCATTGCCGTCTACCATCGTTGCCGCCATCATCCTGAATAACAAAAAAGATGAGCTTTCAATTTAAACCACAAAAATCTCTCAACTCATCAATTCGAAAAATTTCAAGTCAAATTTCAATGATTTCAACTCATGAATTTGGAACCTTTCATGTCAAATTAAGAGCTTTCTACTCAAAAATCATGAGCTTTCAACTAGGATTTCCATCTTTCAAGTCAAATTTTTTATGCCAACTCAAAGACTTTGCTTTCAACAGGGGAGAATCGGAGCTTCCAAACATGAATTTTGGGCTCTTTACCTATGATTTTGGATTCCCCTTCAACTGGATCATGCTAAGGTTTGGGCTTTTGTGTAGCTTGACCTTCTTTCTCTATCAATGTCCCCAATGGTGGTGCCGTCGTGTGGCCACGGCACACCATGACAGCTCACCGAGGTGCCTATCATGGCGGCATGAGTGAGCGTCATAGCAACGGGGAAGGTAGGCGGAGGTGGTGGCTCGCCACGTGCGCTCTACCATGGTTGGCCTCACTGTCCTCGCCATGGCTGTTGAACAAGGAGGATGGGATCCTACCAGATCTAGTGCCCCATGCTTCTCGAAACAGCTTCTTTTAGCATCGTTGCGTTGCAGTCTCCCAGCAGCACCTAGTCGGACCTTTTCCATGCGGAAACATAGTGCAGTTGGATGGATTAGAAGATGAAGGAGGATGTGTTACTTCAGTAAATTTCAATTTTATATTAGATAAAGGAAGGCGCAACCAAATTCTAAACTTGGCTGAGTGGCTGGTTCAGTGCTAGAGGTATGGAGGTTTTGCAAATGGACCATGTGTGGTTTTGCAACCTCCTTGCTTTTCTTGCCCATATTCAAACTCAACTTCTTGTCTTTTAGGTGTTTGTCAAATTACTCATCAAAAGAGAGATTGTAAGACTATGTGAAGTGCTTCATTGTCGAAATTTGAGTTTGATTTTGTGCCTTGCAATATCTGGTTTTTGTTGTTAGGTGCTAAATGGTTTGATGGCCATGGTTGGCAGTCTGACCAGGGTGTTGTCTGATCGGGCCATGGTTGGCAATCAAATCGATGAGCCATCAGACTGGCCATGGACGATGGTCTAACTAGCGAGCGATCATAATAGGCCATAGTTGGCGGTACTTATTTTCTAGATATGTGCTCATCATGCACACAAGAGAAATTGTGAGCAGTTCGACCATTGGCTTTGGGGCGGTCAGACTGGCAAGGGTGCCGTGGTCTGATTGGGTCCCCTGTTACTTGGGTTTGATAGGAGTTGGCTAGCATGGTCAGACCAGACGATGGTGGTTCGACCGGCTAGACAGGGTTCAGGAGAGATTAGTTTGGTATTTGAGTTAGGAATTAGCTCAAATACTTTAGAATTGTTGCATACATATTGCATGACACATTGTTTTGACTAATGTGAATCAAGTACAGGGAGTTTGTGCTCGAGATGGTTGCTTGGTCTTTGGATGTGCAGGTGTTTGAGCGGTCATGTAAGTCTGAGGTGAGGCTACGTGACTCAAGCGGGAAGCATAGAAAAGATAAGGATGATGAATAGACGAGTTGGTACACATGTATGTAGAGGTATGAGGTCGATGTATGTAGAGATGACTTGGGAAAGTTCAAATGCATGAAGACATGATAGCTAGTCATTGGACACTACAGCTATTTGATAAATCATACGGAGATGATTTGATGGAAGGTAATGATTCTTGGCTCATCAATTTGTGTCAATTGATGATTTTATGTTTTGTAGTGCTACGTGGTTGTTTTCTTGTCGTTGTTGGTTGTCGATCTCTGCAGCTAGGTCATGGTGAGATAGACAGGACCGGGACTAAGCTAGCTGAGCTTAGGTAGAGAGCAGTCAAGGAGTTAGGACTAAGGTAGGAGAGCTGAGGTTCAGAATGATCAAGGTGTCGTTGAAAGATAACTGAGGCTAGTAGAGTGGTTATAAGCTAGGAAGACAAGGAACCAAAGTAGGGGCTACCAATGGTGGACATGACGTGTAATGGCTTGGTGGATTGGGACTAAGCTCAGGGAGGAGCTGAGATCTAGAAAAGTCAGGTAAGCGGGGTGCCATCTTGGTGTATGGAGTACCTGTTTGCAAGTGAGGATGATTCAGTAGGATTCAGATGCATGAGAGAGTTAGCAGCAAGTCATTGTGGCCACATAGAGTTGAAGATGAAACACAGGGCTATTTTGAGGCGAAGGAAATGTGAAGATTCGTGGAAGATGGTTTGGGGGCAAAACGGTCTTTTGTCCAAAATTGAAAAGTGTTGATTCACTATCGGGTTAATGGTTATTTGCTCTTTGAGAAGCATGAATGTGTAAGTATAAAGCCAGGTATGGTATTGGATTAACGGTTTAGCCTATGTAATTGGTTGAAACCCAACTAGAGGGCTGGTTATGGTTTCTTGTGATCCTCCATATATAAGGATGGAGAAGTTTTGGGAGAAACTTCTACCTAGCCAACTTGAGGAGGTTATTAGGGTTCTTGGAGAAAATATTTGGGAGATGGGCTGTGGCTCTTTTTTTTTGTTGAGTTTTTTTGTTATCTTTAGGCTTTATGAGTGGCTATAAATATTCATCTCTAAGTATCTATAGATATCAAAATTCATTCAAATCTTTATCCTCTTTGCTCAAATATTGAAATCTTGATTTGGTTTAGTTTTTTTTTGTGTTTTTTCTCCTCTCTTAATCTTCCTGTGACCCATGATGAGTAGGAGGTAGAAGATGAGTATAATTTATCATTGCAAGATTGAAGATCAAACCCGATTTGCCTTGTCTTGGCTCAAATTTGGATTTTTGTGATCAAGATAGTTTTACCTTGAATCCATACTTAGATTAGTTTGCTATGACATGTAGGAGTAGATCTAGATTATCCTCTTGATTAGAAACTCCTTGAGAAAGAACTAATTTGGATTTTTAGAGTTTTGGGTGTTTCTGAGACCTAGATTTGATTTGTGTATAATTAGTCAACTTGAGACCAAAAACCTTGTGATTCTTGATTGGTTTTAGGATCTTAATATCTTGAACAAGTCTCATACAAAATTTAGGAATGTTTGGATGAGATTTCAGCAAGTTCTTAAGATTTGAGTTTTGACCCGAGAGATCTTTTTAGTCTGAAAATAGGGAACCGGTTAGACCGACCACAAACCTACGATCGGATTGCCCAGCTTGGTCAGACCGGCCCAGTGAGGTTTTGGCCGTCTCGTTGCTTCTTCTATTTGCTTGGCTTGTTAGCTTCTATTTTATCTTTGTTTTCGTTGTGCATCTGACCTTATTAGTTTCTCATAGCTAATTGAGTGAAGAAACCAAAAAGATTGTTCCTCTTAAAGCCCGAAAAGAGGCAAATATCATTCACCCATCTAATCTCTACAATCGATTCTACACACACACGCACAAGCGCGCCCACACACACACAAGGAATGTGTGTGTGTGTTGTGTGTGTGTATTACAATCATACAAGGAATACTTCTATAGCAAGCGTTAAAGTCATTTGACAAGAACAATTTTATATTTAGATATAAGCAGATGCATGGTAAGTACATAACCACTTAGTCGTGCCAAAAGTTGCTAGTTTTTCTTATGTTGACACCGACAACTTGGGGGGACAAATACTTCCAACGAAGAGATGTGGTCCAATGTTATATACCTTTGGACAGTAATGGAGGCATGCATCTAGCTGATCCTGCACTGCGCACCGTCCACTCATGGTATCATGGAGAGTTGTCCCCGAAAATAGGCTAACAAATTTAGAGAAAAAAAAGAGAAACTAATGAGAAACAGCTTATTTAAGAGCCACTACATATGTTACATGTACACTTGTATAACTAGAAGCACAAACACATGTGGAAGAGATGACACTGAAGAGCTAGGTACGACAGGACAGGCCACCAACCGAACTGGTAGTCTGCCACTGCTAGCTAGCATGGCTGAGCAAAGGCTGCAGCTGGTCGTCGCCGTCCTGGCCCTCGCCTCCGTCAGCAACTTCTGCCGCGGCTTCGAGTTCCACGAGGCCACCGTCGATGCCATCCAGCTCGGCTTCACGAACGGCAGCCTCACCTCGACGGCCCTCGTCCGGTTCTACCTGGACCAGATTAGCCGCCTCAACCCGCTGCTCCACGCCGTCATCGAGGTCAACCCGGACGCGCTTGCGCAGGCAGCGCGGGCCGACGCAGAGCGGTCGTCTGGTCGATGCCCCAACGGCGGCGGCGGGCTCCACGGCATCCCCGTGCTGCTCAAGGACAACATTGCGACGCGCGACCGGCTCAACACGACGGCCGGGTCGCTCGCGCTGCTCGGCTCGGTGGTCAAGCGGGACGCCGGCGTGGCCAGCCGCCTCCGGCGTGCCGGCGCCGTGGTGCTCGGCAAGGCCAACCCGTCCGAGTGGTCCAACTTCCGCCCCGTCAGAGCGGGGTGGAGCGCCCGCGGAGGCCAGTCGCTGGTAATCACAACTCTGCTGCAGTTCAATTGATTCTTTTATGGTGCACTATACATTCATGATCAGTGAAATATCCATGGTACATCTGAAGAACCCGTACGTTCTCTCGGAGACCCCGTGCGGGTCGAGCGCTGGGCCAGGGATCGCGGCGGCGGCGAACATGGCGGCGGTGACGCTGGGGACGGAGACCGACGGGTCGATACTCTGCCCGTCGTCGTCGAACTCAGTGGTTGGGATTAAACCCACCGTTGGGCTGACAAGCCGATCCGGCGTCATCCCCATCACCCCTAGGCAGGACACCGTTGGGTAAGCAACTGCAATTGACAAACTTCCTCCAACTAGGCTAACTCGATAATTAGCTCTGAATTGAAGTTTGAGCCAATAATGCACCGGAAGTGCTCACGCCTTTCTTTGGCGAATGCTTCTTTATTGAATGGTAGAGCTTCTGACCTTATTTCGAAACAGTAAATAGCTTTGGTTCCTCTGAAATGCAGACCAATGTGTCGCACGGTGTCAGATGCCGTCCACTTGCTGGATGCCATTGTCGGCTACGATCCGCTTGACGCTGCGGCCACCGGAGCAGCATCAAAGTACATCCCTCCTGGTGGGTACAAGCAAATTCTTAAGGGTCGATGGATTGAGGGGCAAGAGAATTGGCATCCCTACTGGCTATTTCGACTCGTATGGAAAGATGGAGCTGCGGGTGTACGAGGAGCATCTCGCCACAATGAGGTACTAGTACTACCACTAGCTGCCTTCCATCGTTAAAGAGAGCGCCCCCCCCCCCCCCCCCCCCCCCCAGAGTGCACCTAGTTGATATGGGTACAAATACAAAGATTGGATACATAAAAATGAAGTAGGTAAACCTGTTATCAGAAAATACTTTTGCAAGTGTTTTGAAATATATCCTAGCAAACCTCACCCGTCGAAGTTATATTTTTCGAACATCATTTTAATGGATTTGAGCTTCATCTTGCCCATCATAGAACAACCCAAGGATTTTGGCATACCAAATATGAATCACTCGATTTGGTTGCCTTAAATGGAATGAAGTATTTGCGACAAATTAATTAGACATTTCTTAAGCAGGCGCGCTTCCGAGCATCTCCCCTTCCCATATAATGTTGTATATTAAGCTGACAATAGTTTTTACTAGTTTTTACTTTTTAGAGATGTCAGGAGTTGTCCGTACCGCCTCATCAAATATCTTTAGGCTGTGATCATTTTGAATTCAGCTTTTAGCTTCCGGCTTATTTTTACTATTCATAAATTTCGTCTTTTTCTGAACTTTTGGCTTTTTGTTGAGCTTTTTTGCCGGTTCTTTTTTTTCCCGTATTTGTTTGTATTATACGTAATGGGCTAACATATTTTTTTATATTTTTTAAATTTAATTATGCTAAATAAGCCTCTGTCAGCTACAGTATTTTTTCAGCCAGCTACAGTGCTTTTCAGCCATAAGTCACCCAAAAAAAAGCCCAAATAATCACCACCTCGTATCTCTTAGTGCCTTCACCTTTTAAACTCTTGGTACTTTTGGTGCTAGCTCAATGGATTGTTTGGTACCTGTCAAGAACGGTAAAAAATCTCTAAACTGACGTATACCATTAATCAATTCCTACTCTTCATCGAAGGAAACACGGGGCCATGGTGATCGAGAATCTTGACATGGCAACAAATTGGACTGACCTCAGTCTCAACGAGTACATTGCAATGAAAGCAGAGTTCAAGCTAAGCCTGAACGCCTATTTGTCAGACTTGCTGTACTCCCCAGTTCGCTCCCTTGCGGAAGTCATAGCATTCAACATCGCACATCCTGTAGAGGTAAGCACAGACGCAGTTGGATCTTTCATCTCGAGTTCTTATATCTCGAGTTCTTACGATCTACTTCGTTGCAGGAGAGGCTAAAAGATTTTGGGCAGCCCAACCTCACCGCGGCTGAAAATACCAATGGCATTGGCTCCCGGGAGAGAGCCGCGATCCGACGGCTCGACGAGCTGTCCGCCAATGGGCTGGAGAAGCTGATGAAGGAACACCAGTTGGACGCAATTGTGACGCCCAACTCCGACGCTTCCTCTGTTCTCGCCATCGGCGGCTTCCCCGGCATCGCCGTGCCGGCTGGGTACGACAAGCAGGGAGCCCCCTTCGCGATATGCTTCGGTGGGCTGAAGGGTTACGAGCCAAGGCTGATTGAGATGGCTTATGCGTTTGAGCAGGCTACCAAAGTGAGAAGGATGCCTACTTTCAAGCCATAGTGTGACGGCATTGCAAAGCAGTGCCAAAATAATTTGGTGGGAACACTCTGATTGAATAAATACCGTGGATCATTTCGGGTGGACCAACACAAACCTTCAAAAGACATGCGGTGTTGAAAAATTTATTGAATGTTTATATTGAGACCGCGTCATCTCTAAAACGACCAGTAAAGAGAATGGAAGTAGTACTACAAAGAACTTCTCTCTAAGTGTGGCTGCATAAGCGGGGTGCATATAGAACGTAATTAATCCTAGTTAGCCATCAACCCGTACGGATGCTACGCATTTTAAGTAGAGTAAATTTCACAAACCACCAGATTTTATGCCATAGATAACAGAAAAACACTACGTATTGTAATTTTTTTTGCTTTGAGGACCATGTTTTAAGATAGTAGTTTCATAGTACACCAGTTTTAAGCTTGTTCCATCCACGGGGGCGATATGTGGCAAAGGGCTCCAACGAGGCTAGTGACAAGCGCGTCCGGTCGGTTAACTCTGAAAGTGGATCTCGCCGTAACTCAGGAAAAGCTCTGAAAGTGGATCTTGCCGTAACTCTCGTACTGAAATAAGAAGCTCACTGCAGAAGATCAGTGAAATTCCTGACGGGCGCCGGGGGAGCAAAACTAGAAAATCTGGTCTGTGTTCATTTATGGGGTACGCTGAGTGCATACAAGTCAAATGAGAGAATTGTAGCATCTTATTTCTTAAATTCCTTGCACAATCCCTGTTCCTTGTTTATTATTTTGTCTTATTCAATTTTTACATGCAGTTTTCTTGGTATGGGCCATGGAAATGTAGAGAAGAACATATTGAAACTAAGAGATGAAGATCCGCTACTTGACAGTGATGATGAAAGACCTGAGAGCTTTGATGACGAGCTAAGGAGGAAAGAAATGAGAAGGGGTATAGACTTGGCTAATACACTTGAACGCATTGAGAAGAATTTTGTCATCACTGACCCAAGATTGCCTGATAATCCCATTGTAAGATTCAACTCGGACCTCTTGTACCTCTGACGAAGACGACATAGCAGCAGAGGGGGGCAGAAGGAACCCCGGGCGGCGCTCTGCTGGACGCAAGCAGAGTGGAATTGCGGTGACAGAAGCTTTGGGGAAGAGCGGTTGAATAATTGGCGGGGCGCAGCAGAGGAATCACGGCAATCGAGGTCTCAGACCGGGTGGATTGGCAGCGCCGTGAACCAGCATAGGTAAGAAGTAAATCATTTGTGGAGATGATATATTGAATTGCGGTGGGATGGGGTGGTTTTTGTTACGCTAACCTCAAAATTACAAAACCTGGTGTGTTTTTGTTACTTATGGCTTAAAACCTGGTGGTTTGTGAAATTTACTCTTTTAAGTAAGGGAGTGTCTATACAACAGGCGTCTGTTTTTTAGGACAAAACAGTCACATTTTGAGCCGTTAGATGGAGATCTAACGCCCTAGATCATTTTTTTTGGAGGGGGTCATTTTTTTTGGAGGGGGGCTTGTATGAGTGGATCCGTTGGATGGAGATCTAACGCTCCAGATCAATCTGACTGTTTTTGTCCTCAAAAACAGTCGAATGTTGTATAGGAACACTCTTTAAGTAATATTAAAAGCGAAATTCAGAAGTTGTGTGAGATCTATGATCAGACGAATCCTATTGAAAACAAAAGAACAAGAAGAAGACGAAGGGAGTATAGAGGCAAGCAGAGCATTAGGAGTAACAAGAGGTCATCGCACCGCTACTGCATGTTGGAACTGGCCGCAAGGCGGAGGAGTGGACGGCGGAGCTTAGGATCGTCGAGCTGCACTGCCGGAGAGAGAGGATCAAGTCAACGAGAGCACTAGATGTGGAAGCACAGCAGAGAGCGGCCGAGCAGGAGGCGGTAAATCGAGCTGCGCCACAGGTGTAGGAGTGAGAGAAGATTACTGTGATTAAGATGAAGAAACATGATTAAGGGGTTATTAATAGAATTAATCTTTGTTAGACCATGTGGTGGTTGTGATTAATGTGACGATGAATAATTAACATTTTGATTGCTTTAGAATTTGCGTTTGTGAAAGTTTCGGTCGATCGCAGTCATAGGTTTTGAATCCGAGTAGTTCTGAGTATCTCCGAGTGGCTTTGTTGCCTTCGAGAGGTTTTGCTCGGTTCCGAGTGGTTTCCGTCACTTTCAAGTAGTTTTGCTCAGATTCAAGTGATTTCAGTCAGCTCCGAGTGGTTTTGGTCTTCTCCGAATGTTTTGATCGCTCCAAGTACTTTTGGATCAGTCCGAGTGGTTTGGATCAGTCTCCGAGTTGTATTCGACCAGTCCGATTGGATCCAAGTGGCATCAGACAGCTTTCGAGTGCCTTTGGAGCATCGAACGACATTCGAGTGGCTTCGAAAGATCGCACGGTTGAATGACCACTGTATTACAACTATGACATACTTCAACCACAACGCTATGACCACAACTGAACGGCTTTACAACCACATCAAATTTCGACCATAACGGACTTTGACCATGTTCGAGTTCGTCCACGCCAGACTTCAACCACGACCGACTTCAACTAAGTCAAGCTTCGACCACGGCAACTTGACTATGGCATTTCGACCACGACATACTTCGACCACGTTCGACTTCAATCACGTCTGATTTCGACCACGTCAGTTTGACTACAGCATTTCAACTACGTACGACTACGGCCACGATAATTCGACCATGATAAGTTGACTATAACAGAATGACCTTTCTTGGTCAATGATGGTATGCTATAGGGAACCAGTTGGAGGTCATAAGATCATCTGCTATAGGTAATTATTCATGGTCGAAGTTACAACACTTTCTCATGGTCGTAGCTACAGTTCTTTTCCATGATCGTAGAAGCAGTACTCGATAGTCATAGGCTTTACTAGTTAATAGTCAGAGGCTTTACAGTCGATGGTTGTAGATTTTGTGGACTGATCTTATAGTCGTATATTTCATTAGTCTTATCGATAGTCATAGACTTTACAGTATGTTGTCGTTGTCTTCGGTAGTCGAAGGCTTTACGATCGGTTACCATAAGCTTCACGGTCGGTACTCGTAGACTTCTTTGTTGGTACGAGTACTTCATTTTTGTGATCTTTGAGTACATCGAGTATTCGTGTCAGGCCAGCGGTATGACTGGCCGGTGCATAGTAGTCGGTGATTGGTGAACAGTGCTTGGAGGAACAGTACTCAAAGGATTCGGTACTTGGAAGTTGGAAGTACTCAATGGTCGGATTTGTCATGGTACTTGGTAGTTGAAAGGACTCAGTACTCAGTAGTCGGAAGGACTCGATACTCGGTAGTCGGAAGGACTCAGTACTCGTAGTCGGAAGGGCTCGATACTCGATGGTCTGTGATCAGTTGTCGTAGGTGTTGCGATTGGTTGTCGGAGACATGTGGTATGTGATCGGTACTTAGTAGTCGGTTCTCGATGACTCTGGTCAGTAGTGATGCTTGTTATTCCTGAATGTTTTGAGCGGATCGTTGGTAATTCCCGAGTACTTATGGTTTTCGAGTACTCGTTGAGCTAGCGGTTGTAATGAGTGGTCTGAAGTTGGTGTTTTGGAAAGCGATGGAATTGCTGATCATGCTAAGTGGTCGGAAAGTGGATTTCTGGTGAGCGATGGTATTTGTGGTCATGGACAACAGTGTAGGTGGTCGTGGCTGATTTGGTTCTTACCTATGGGAAGGCAAGGGTGTGTTATACGTGTGTGTACTGATGTCGGTCAAGTAGTGGAGAACTTGTGCCGGTGGAAAAGTTCTTAGGTCTTTAATGTGCAAGTGGGCGTGGAGGCAATCATGGTCGGTGACGAGGAGGATCGGGACTAGGATGGGGGTGTTTGAGGTCTAGGTGATCGAGGATGTCACGCGAAAGTGATTAACCACACGCTAGAGCACATGGAGATCAAAAGTGATGGTGCGTGATGAATATACAGGAGGTGTGTTCCTGAAGGCTTGATCATGTCATATGATTGGAGTGTTATGAATAAAGTTCGTAGTTTGGAAGAGGAAGAGTTTAAACAAAACCTGTGTTAGGAAGGATTTCGGGTCCCTTGGTTTTCGGTAGAGATAAGATTTTGAGTTCGTGTTTAAGGTGAACACGGGTTGGACATTAGCCTATAAAAGCAAGGAGAAACTATGAGTTAATGTGGGGTTTTAGAGAGGTTTTAGAGAGGGCTTTCGAGGAGAGAGCCTATGTCGATTTGTGAGAGCTTTCATCGAGAAGGCTTTTAGGGGTGTTTGTGTGGGCACTTTATAAATCCACAAAAATCTAGCAATAAAAATCATCTTGAGTCAATCTAGTTCGTGATTCCTTGAAGATTGCTGGTGATTGCATTTGGGTTGAAGTGTACGACCACGTGCAAGGGTGATTGTAGCAGTCGAATGCTGTGGTTGTTCAAGCGATCAAAAATTAACAGCCAGGTGAGCTATCGCGTTTGGAGTCAGCTGCGCCAACTCCAGCCCGTAAGTCCAAAGGACGTCGTCGATGAGATTGGCCGACGGGATTCGGAGCCCGACATCAAAATACATGACAAAGACGATCACCTCCGACTCCTCCGGGCACGGCTCTGTCTCGTCACTAGCAGGCGGCGAACCGCGCTGTGGTCTGCCAGCTTTCCCTCGCGAAGAAGAGACCGGATCGTCTCTTTCGTCGCGAGGGTCTGCCCCAACACGCTGGAGCAAGGGCCTTCCAGCTTCTTCTCAGCCGTCCACCGCTTGTTGGCCAGTGACGGGCCGTGCCCCACCAGGGCGTACTCCATCTCCGTCGATGACGAGCTGCGCTGGCTGGACGAAGCACCACCGCTGGGCCGGCGAGCGTGCTCTTCACTGCGAGCCATTCTCTCAGTGGGCGCGGTGACGCGTACGGTGGAGAACGGTGGCAACAGGTGAGGCGAGAGCAGGTCGCGCAAGAGTAAAGAGCAAGGAAGAGCATGTGAGAGCTATTGGGGAAGGACGGGGGAACGGTGTTGACAACATATACAAAGGCCACCCGCCTCCCCCACGATCGGGAAGCGCAACCGGCGGAAGCTGAACCGTTCGCCTCCCCCGTGATCGGGAAGCGCGACCGGTGGAAGCCGAAGCTGCGCAGTTGCCCGGGCATGCGCGCGCGCACGTCCCACCCCCTCGGGAAGGAACGCACGACAGTGGTCGTGCGGCCACATGACAGCCCACGACGCGCCAATCATGTCCTGTCACGCGTCCCAACCCCTCAGGAAGGAACGCGCGGCCGTGGTCGTGCGGCTACCTGATAGCCCACGATGCGCCAATCACGTCCCGCCATGCGTCCCGCACCCCAGCAGCCAGTGTAATCCTCGGTGCCATTAAAACACCGTCGTTGGGTCATGGGCCACCTGGCTGTACTTCGACTTCGCATCCGCAGGGCGACTTTCGAACACACTTCGACTCTGCGTCTGCGGGACGAGCCCGGCCTCAACCTCGGCCTCGGCTTCATCCCCGCGGGCCGACTCCGCCAGGTACATCAACTTCGCGTCCGCGGCACGAGCCCGGCATCCACCTCGACTTCGTCTCTGTGAGGCGGCTCCGCCATGTACTTCGCCTTCGCGTCCGCAGGATGACTCCGGCATCCAATTTAACTTCGTGTCTGCGACATGAGGCCAAACTGCACCAGCAAAATCATCTCCGCCCGAGATCATAGAGGATCACAGCCCACAGGGACGGAGGGGGCCAAATGGCTCAGCGGCGTAGCTTTGGCCCTTGAAGCCCTTCACCATGAGAGGCTCCTGTTGTAGGGTTGGCCCCCACCTAAGCCCATCCGCCCTGCTAATGGGTTGTAAAGCCCAAAATAGGATGTGTGTAATGACATAGATACGCCTACAGGGGGCACACAGATGTAAGGGCATAATTGTAAAATACTTCTCATGGAAATATATATGCCCACCCCTAACATAGGGAAGGGGGCAAGCATTGTTCATCTATCATCTCTACTACTACACTCTCACTTTACTGTTTGGTCAGTAGCCACAACATCAAGGATCTTCAGCGGCAGTTTTGGTGGCCAGGAATGAAGAAGGATATAGCTAAGTTCGTGTCACAATGCGCGGTGTGCCAGCAACTAAAGGCGGAGCACTGCAGTCCTACGAGCCTTCTGCAGCCTCTGGAGATTCCCCAATAGAAATGGGAGGATATTGCTATAGATTTCGTAGTTGGTCTTCCGGGGTCACTCCGGCGTATGCACTCTATTTGGGTTATTACTGACCGTCTCACCAAGACGGCTCATTTCCTTCCAGTCAAGACTAATTATTCCACCAGTGATCTTGCTACCATTTTTGTTAAGGAAATTGTCCGTCTTCATGGCGTTTCTAAGGCCATTGTCTTAGATTGTGATGCCAAGTTCGTTTCCCATTTCTGGAGGAGTTTCCATCAGAATCTAGGCATGAAACTCAACTTCGGCACTGCTTTCCACCATCAAACTAATAGCCAATCTGAAAGGACCATTCGTACATTAGAGGACATGTTGCGTTCTTGCATAATTGTATGGAAGGGTAGTTGGGAAAATCACTTACCTCTGGTAGAGTTCTCCTATAATAACAGTCATTCCAGTATAGGTATGGCTCCTTTTGAGGTGCTCTATGACCGTCCTTGTCACTTTTTCCTCCATTGGGACGAGGTTGGAGAGAAAGAGTTACTTGGGCCTCAACAGGTCAGAGATTGGAAGGAGAAGATTGATCTCATCAGGAACAACTTGCTTTTCGCCCAAAATCGTCAGAAGAATTACACCGATCATTCTTGTCGGCCGCTGGAATTTGAAGTGGGCGATTAGGTTCTCATGAGGGTCTCCTTGACCAAGGGTGTGGTCTGGTTTGGGGCAAAAGGAAAGTTGAACCCTCGTTATATTGGACCATTTCCTATCACGGACCGAATTGGGAAGCTTGCTTATTATCTTGAGTTGCTTGCTTCCTTGGCTGGTGTCCATAATGTCTTTCATATCTCTATGTTGAGGAAGTACCTTAACAATCCTGATCAAGTCCTGGAGTTACCCACATTGGAGGTCTTGGAGGACTTGTCTGTCGTGGCATGGCCGCTTCATATTCTAGAATGTTCGGAACGTCAATTGCGGCAACAGACTCTTACTTATGTTAAGGTGTTGTGGTCCCATCAGACTGAGCGCGAAACTACGCGGCCATGGTGGCGGTGACATGCGGTGTGGCGGCGGTGGCTGGTGGAAAAGCGCGGCCGAACGACCGTTCGCACGGCCGAACGGCCATTTGTGCGGCCAAACATCATTTCATTTGGACGAACGGCGTTTCGCATGGCCGTGGGGCTAGCGAACCTGTTTTCTCTCCAGTCAAGTTCATCTCCTATTGTTCCTTTATCAAATTCATCTGTGCCTGACCGATTGCCTTCACACACAGCTGTTGAGAGAGCAGTTGGGCAGTTGCGCATTTTCGACCCATCGTGCAGCATGTCCGTCGAGCGTGCTCAAGGCAAGCACCTCGTGGTCGTAACCTGTCTTCTTTGCACATTGCCGTTCATGATTAACTGTCGTCACTAGCTTAGTATTCGATTATTGCACTGTATTGATTGCTGGTTGTATGCTGTTAGTAGATTGGGTAGATTCTAATGTGCTGGGCTAGTTGGGGTTGTACGCTTGTAGTTAGTATAATGCTCAATTATAGAATTCATGCTTTAATTAGGGATTAGAATAGATGCTTTGATTATTGATGGGGGGTAGCGTATAAGCATGTGCAAATTTAATGTTAATCACTAGTAATCGTTTAACATTGGGTTGCTTATTTTTATGTCATGCTTTCATGATCCTTTATTTGTACATTATTGATTGTGAGCCTCGACTGATTTATTTGTGGTACCCATTAATCTAACTAATAATCACTTATCATTTAACAGAAATTGTATAATTGACAACCTTTGTGTGTCATATTTCAATACCCTCTTTAGAACATTTGTTAGTATGCTATCATCAGGTCATCATTCTATATCACTTTGTATCACAAATCATGTCTCTCCGTTCTCAACTATATCAACCTTTTACCCTCATTACTTTTCCTCAATTTACCCTCGACTTTCTAATTACATCTGGGATAACTCACTAATAAAAGAAATGACAATTACTTGGTTCGGAATTACCCACATATAGAGGAGATTTTCACCCACCTGGTAACGTACGGAGGCCGTACATTCTCGTTACACAGGATATTACACCCCGTTGGTAGTTATACAGTTGAGGACAAGGATGTGTCTTACTATTCTCATATAATCGGATATGTGGGATGCGATCGCCGATGCTTTTGCTATAACTTACTAAATAACAATTATCTTTAATTACAATGTTTCTATGATCTCTATCTTCGATCTATATTAGTGTTTTCGGTAATCTAGGTTCATTGCTTTTAACATATGTCAATTATTTGCTTACATTGCTTGTCCTTTTCACATCTTACTTACATTGCTTGTCATTTGCATATATTGTTTGCATTACCTGTGCTTTACTCACCGTGTTGTGATCGTTGTTGAGTACTTACTGACATTTCTAAATCTCACGTTTGCTCTTTTTATTCTTAGGTAAAAGGCCAGTAGAGTGATAGCAATATGTATGGGTGGGAGCACTCGAGTTTTCAGCACTGTGGCTTGCCACTTTTTATGTTATTTTATTTATTCTTCATTTGGTTGGAAGTGGACCGGTTTCATGTTTCAAATATTTATTTCAGTTTCCGCTGGTTCTTTAATAAATTACTTTTAAAGTTTATTTTTTTGATTTTTATTATTGTTTTTATTTATTCTCATTTTGATGATGATATTTTATAGGATTACCTAGATTGGCTGTATATAGGATGCTACAAACAACATCTAAATTTACTACGGCGTCGTGTGGGGCAGGCTGAACGCTCCTACCCAGTTTTTATGCTAAGTCCAGCCCTGCAGACAGCGACTAGCGTGAGGCCGCACGAATCACTGGAAGAAGCCGGCAGGTATCGAAGGATCGCCGGTAAAAAGATTCCAACAACTAGAAGCTCAAGACCCGGATCGAACAACTAGAAGCTCAACAACTAGATTCAAACGCACACGTGGAAGCGAAGACCCCGAAGCGCAAGAGAAGACAAGACAGGCCAACACCGAACTGGTAGTCCGCTACTGCTAGCTAGCATGGCTGAGCTGCGGCTGCAGCTGGTCGCTGCCGTCCTGGCCCTCGCGGCCGCCAGCAACTTCTGCCGCGGCTTTGAGTTCCGCGAGGCCACCGCCGACGCCATCCAGCTCGGCTTCAAGAACGGCAGCCTCACCTCGACGGCCCTCGTCAGGTTCTACCTGGACCAGATCAGGAGCCTCAACCCGCTGCTCCACGCCGTCATCGAGGTCAACCCGGACGCGCTCGCGCAGGCAGCGCGGGCCGACGCAGAGCGGTCGTCTGGTCGGTGCCCCAACGGCGGCGGCGGGCTCCACGGCATCCCCGTGCTGCTCAAGGACAACATTGCGACGCGCGACCGGCTCAACACGACGGCCGGGTCGCTCGCGCTGCTCGGCTCGGTGGTCAAGCAGGACGCCGGCGTGGCCAGCCGCCTCCGGCGTGCCGGCGCCGTGGTGCTCGGCAAGGCCAACCCGTCCGAGTGGTCCAGCTTCCGCCCCGTCAGAGCGGGGTGGAGCGCCCGCGGAGGCCAGTCGCTGGTAATCACAACTCTGCTGCAATTCAATTGATTCTTTTATGGTGCATCATACATACATGATCAAAGAAACAACCATGTTGCATCTGAAGAACCCGTACGTTCTCTCGGTGACCCCGTGCGGGTCGAGCGCTGGGTCGGGGATCGCGGCGGCGGCGAACATGGCAGCGGTGACGTTGGGGACGGAGACTGACGGGTCGATACTCTGCCCGTCGTCGTCGAACTCAGTGGTTGGGATTAAACCCACCGTTGGGCTGACAAGCCGATCCGGCGTCATCCCCATCACCCCTAGGCAGGACACCGTTGGGTAAGCAACTGCTATTGACAAGAGAATTTTTATAGTATATTTTACTGGTAGTAAGAGGTGATAGTAAAAATTAAATCTAATCATCGAATTCTTAAAGCCATTATAGACTTTTCGTTCTAAATAGTCTAAACCCATCTAGGTGTCACAAATAATCGACATCACAAAATCTTAAATCGACGCCATCGCTGAGCCAACTCACCGGCGTTCAAAGCCTCGTCGTCACTAGCAAGATCATTGCTGGTGCCCTCTTCAACACCATCCCACACATGCAGCTGCCCAAATCCTCCCCACCACCTTTCTACCATGTTGCCGCCCACACCATACTCTTTCACCTGTTCGTCCATATGTCCATGATTCGTAATTCTATTAGTTCACTTATAAATGTGAAATTCGGCTATGACTACTATGACTATACTTTGTATGCTTCAATCAATTCGGTCTGCTAGGCATGTCCTGAATTACCTAGGATGTTCTGTTGAAGAATTTTTTTATACGCGAAAGATTCATAGTATTGACTAGAAGATGTATTCTTCAATTGCATTGGTACACGTGTAAGAAATTTCTTGGTTGGTAAATATGAAAAGCTTGAAGAGGACCTAATGATTCGTGCATGTTCTTTTTGTCTTTGACTTATGGTTTTTAGCTGCAGCTTATGGCTTTTGAGTTAGTCGTGAAAAAGTACGGAGTAACAGAAACTCGCGTACGATTTTAGTCAGTATAAATAAAGTCATTACAGTATATATTATAATTAACATATAGACTATGCCTTGAAAAGATAATCCGTTTGAAAGCTATTTACTATAGAAAAGCTGAAAAAACAGGTTTTAGAAGCTGAAAAGAACAGATTGGAATCCCACGCACTGTTCGTCCCCCATCGAAATCCTATTTACTGATCGTTTTATCGATGATCCTGCTCCTTTCACTACTCATCGGCAGCTCGTGGCGGTCCACACCTCAAGTTGAGGCTCACCGAAAGATATAGATCACTAGGGTTTCAAAAGTTCTCTTGTTGCCCTTGGACGTTGCCTTCTCCAGGAACAAGATTGATACTAAGTTGTAAAGCTACAATTTTGTCCCTCTATTGATTGTACTCTCTCCTACTTGGTGGTGTAGTAGAGATAAATCATGACTAATCTAACTCGTTGGATTGAAAAAAAATAGACGGTCCATAATAATTGATGTCTATGATAAAAGAGCTCATTGACAAACCTCCTCCAAGTAGGCTAATGCGATAATTAGCTTTGAATTGAAGTTTGGACAAATAATGCACAATCTAGCCCTGTTGGGAAAGAGTAGGTGTCGTCCTCTCCCCTGCCCAGGTTCGAATCCTCAAATTCACCCGAGTGTTCACTCCCATCTTTAGTGAATGACAGAGATCTTGACCTAAATTTTTCCTCTGAAATGCAGACCAATTTGTCGCACAGTGTCAGATGCCGTCCACGTGCTGGACGCCATTGTCGGCTACGATCCGCTTGACGCTGCGGCCACTGGAGCAGCATCCAGGTACATCCCTCCTGGTGGGTACAAGCAGTTCTTAAGGGTCGATGGATTGAGGGGCAAGAGAATTGGCATCCCTACTGGCTATTTCGACTCGTATGGAAAGTTGGAGCTGCGGGTCTACGGCGAGCATCTCGCCACAATGAGGTACTACTAATACTACCACAATGAGCTGCGGGTGCCTTCCATCGTTAAAGGGAGACCCTAGAGTGCACCTAGTTGATATGGGTACAAGTACAAAGATTGGATACATAAAAATGAAGTAGGTAAACCTGTTATCAGAAAATACTTTGGCAAGTGTTTTGAAATATATCCTAGCAAGCCTCACCGGTCGAAGTTATATTTTTCGACAGGGAAAAGTCAAATACTTCACTTTAATGGATTTGGGCTTCATCTTGCCCCTCATAGAACAACCCAAGGATTTTGGCATACCAAATATGAATCACTCGATTTGGTTGCCATAAATGGAATGAAGTATTTGCGACAAATTAATTAGACATTTCTTAAGCAGGCGCACATGCGAGTATCTCCCCTTCTCGTAGAAAATTGTATATTAAACTGACGAGAGTTTTCACTATTTTTTAGATATACTAGTAGGTACCAGTTCCTCCTCACCAAATTAACCTTAAACTCGTATCTCTTAGTGTCTTCACCTTTGAAACTCTTGGTATCTTTTGGTGCTAGCTCAATAGATGGCTTGGTACCTACCATTACATTAAGTAATTCCTACTCCTCATCGAAGGAAACACGGGGCCATGGTGATCGAGAATCTTGACATGGCAATAAATTTGACTGACCTCGGTCTCAACGAGTACATTGCAACGAAAGCAGAGTTCAAGCTAAGCCTGAACGCTTATTTGTCAGACTTGCTGTACTCCCCAGTCCGCTCCCTTGCGGAAGTCATAGCATTCAACAACGCACATCCTGTAGAGGTAAGCAGACGCAGTTGGATCTTTCATCTCGAGTTCTTATATCTCCACAACTACAGAATCAACAAACCATGCGACGATATACTTCGTTGCAGGAGAGGCTAAAAGATTTTGGGCAGTTCGTCCTCATCGAGGCCGAAAATACCAATGGCATTGGCTCCCGGGAGAGAGGCGCGATCGGACGGCTCGACGAGCTGTCTGCCAATGGGCTGGAGAAGCTGATGAAGGAACACCAGTTGGATGCAATTGTGACGCCCAACTCCGACGCTTCCTCTGTTCTCGCCGTCGGCGGCTTCCCCGGCATCGCCGTGCCGGCAGGGTACGACAAGCAGGGAGCCCCCTTCGCGATATGCTTCGGTGGGCTGAAGGGTTACGAGCCGAGGCTGATTGAGATGGCTTATGCGTTTGAGCAGGCTACCAAAGTGAGAAGGATGCCTACTTTCAAGCCCTAGCGAGATGGCAAAGGAGTGCCCAAACAATTTGGTGAAATAAGTAAACACATTGTCCCTCTGTTTGAATAAGATTCGAACGTTTGATTTTAAGATTTTATTGGATATTGATAAGAGACAGTTAATAGTGAGTAAATAGCTAGTTAATTGTGTCAGTTACCTGTGGATAAATGGCTGGTTAATCACAACAATTAACAGTATGCATCTATTATATGCCTACCAGCCACTATTATTTATCAACCACTATTTTTTGTTTTTATATATTGTAACGTATTTTGTATTTTTTATATCACAATTCTGTAAGTAGCATGATGGTCCGAATGTTGTAGTGTCTTTTGTTGCACCATCTTTCTTGCATAATGCATCAGCGACTTCTGTCAGCCACTACTATTTATCAGCTACAACAAAAAACCGTTAGCAAAAGCCAATATAAATAGACCCATAGTCGTGCAGGGCCTCGCTGCCGGCCACCTTAATGCCAACCAATATGTGCGCACTTATATTCAGTAGGTAGTACATTGCTATGGACACATGATGGTTGAATCAAATGGGTGCGATAAAAATATTAAAAAAAGAATTATATTCTCGTATTGTGTGAACCAACCCAAAAACTTATGAAATTTTGAACTTTCTCGAATTTCATTTGAATTCAGTTTCCTTCCCCAATTTGGCAATTTACCATGAGTTCCCACTTTCCCTTCCCAACCTATTCGTTTTTCCTCCCCGTGTGGTGCCTTTCTCCCTTCCCGCCAACTCCCCTATGCCGTCCAACCCAGCTGGTCACTCGCCATTGCCGTCGTTCATAGCCAAAATCCCATCTTGGCGTTCACTTCGCCATCCCCTCGCTGTTGGCATCACCCAGCACCGACTCGCGCATTGCGAGCTGACCCGAGCTCCCTGCCGCAACTCTGCGCACCCCGTGGGCGACGCGCGTGCTCCTGCACTGATCCACCCAGCCGGCTCGTGCAAACCTACACCTCGGTCGATGGTAGTTCAATTCCTTGCACCCATAGAGACCTCAGACCACCACGAGTTCGTGGCCGAGCTTGCTTAGCCTCCCCTTGACCTCAACTTCGCCAGCGACGTTCACCTCCGTCGTGCAAACCGGGCACACGTGGACAGCTCAACCCAAGCCATCCCAACCAAGTCGGACACCGCCGAATGATCCACCGAGTGTAGTAGAAGCTCCAAACCGCCTTGACTTCACCGGGGAACCACCATAGAGCTCCTGTGCCATAGTAGCGCCCGAGGAACCTCCCCTCGCCGCCAGCCGTAACCTTTGCTTCCCGAGCTCCGTATCCAACAAAAATGGAATCCCACTGTCTAGTAGAACCTAACGGTGTTCTTAGTTGCCGTCGGCAAGCCTCACCAGCGTCCAATTGCGACCATTGTCGCTTCCCTCTGTATCGCGCACTATAGCCGCCAACTGAGAAAGACGACGCTTTGCGTTTGGGCCACACGCGCGTGCGCGAGAAAAGCCAGGCCCATGGCCGAGCCGCGCGCGCGAAGAGGTTGGGCCTTGGCAAGCCGCATGCCCGCTTGGAAGCCAGGCCGGCTCGGCCTAAGTGGCCGAAATTTGTTTATAGGCCGATTCAATCCCTGTGCATTACTGTTCACCTCAGAGCGAACCATTGACCTGATTCATTTCCCCTAAAACCTGATCCACTTCCCAGTAAAATTCAACTGCGAACTGTTCCGTATCCGCTCCTGTGCAGTGAATAGTGTCCGATCGTCACTGCTCATCAGAAAACCCAATAGCAAATATATGTCTATTTGATCATTTTGAGCCCGTTAGAACCATTCCGATTTTAACCAGCAAAGTAGCTTGCCTAAATAAGTTTACAATCGCTGGACTATAAAGTAAAGAGCGGCTAATGGGAGATTTCTTGAGTAGGCTCAGTAAGGGATTACCCGTGAGCAGGTTTCACCAACCTAAACTCCGATAAAACTCAAATCAGGCTGAGTCCATATAGAGATTCGAATATGTAAATCTAGATTTCTCTGTATATTCTGCACTAGTCCAGAATCATCTAGTGCACATAGTGAAAAATATAGATGGATTATCAACTATATCACGATTTACTAAAAATGACTCAAATATTCTTATTTATCAGAGTTGAGACCTTATGACCAAATTTACAGATAATAGTCTGAAAAGTTTAAGAAACTTGCAGCGGAACACAAAAAGATAAACATCAAGGCCACTTGACATGCCCACAGGCAATCGATTGGGGAGCGAAGTCCTAATCTGTGAAGTTGTCGAAGAAACCTCCTTCAAATTCCTGTCTGATTTGGCTCTTCTTCAGCAACTGAGCAAATATAGATATAGCTGTGAGTACATAGAGTACTCAGCAAGTCGTTTATAACAAAAATACAATATAGTATGTAAGGCTTACCAAAGGATGGTGGAGTGGTTATTTTGCATAAAGCAATAATTTGAAGTAAATACAATAGATAGATTCAAAACATACTTTAAAAATGATTAATAAGTAAATAATCAAAGGAATTGAAAGTAACCACAAATGAATTGACTATTCACGACAATGAACCACCAGTGAACTAACTCTTCACTTTCCGACTTAAGCGAACCTGATTTTTATGAAAACTCTACCCCTCACGTGAAATCACCAAGTATTGTCCATAACCGGGAACACAACTATTCGAATAGTTTTACACTATATAGAGGATGCACAACTTTACCCATAAGATATAATAATCTCATATTGCTACGTGATTAACACAATTCCTTTGGTGTGCAGCGGAGAAATCATAACAATGGCTTTGCAATACTCAATCTCAATCTAGTTCTGTCCACTAAAGTTTCACCTTGGAGTAAGTAAATCCCCTAGTCGATCATTGCCCCCTTTTTGTACCAATGTGAATCCATGGCAAAGGCCAAACCATATTCATCTCAAAGATGAAACCGAAATTGAAACATCATAAATTAATCAGTTAGGTCCATCCCATACAGGACATGTGGTTGTATGATAAGACTCAAATCAATGGTGTACAGAGTTAGGTCCTTAAACATTACCTAGGCGAGGAATCCACATTCCAATGTGCTATTGCACCCCTTTACTGTACGATCACTACCCAAGCTATGGAACACAAATTTTATATTTGTGGCTGACCACAATGATTCAATATCTCATTAAGTCAAAATTAATTAATTTATCACATGTGATGATAAGTCCAACGTACTACAGTAAGCATGGCTAAGCATACTAGACATACAACCCATGTGATAACTAATATTGTATCACTAGATAATTACCCATCCTATATTGACAATGGAATCATGGCATTCAAATTATCAATAGAGGGACTACTCAAATAGGACAATAATTACCAGGTACAAAGGTTTGTAGTAAAATAGCAATGAATGGTAATTTAAAACAAAATAATAAATAATAGATTTAAAAATTAGGTTCAATATGATCAAAGGACATAACTTGCCTTGTCCTTACTCAGTTACAATTTCTTGATCTTTGGTCCCTACTTCTACTCCTTCGAAAATATTATCTAACAAGAGAGAAAACGATCGAGACAAAATAAAATTCAAATGAACTCCAAAATCTTCAAAACTAGAGCCAAAAGATAAAGCTCAATTTTAGATGAATTGGAGCTAGGACGGAGAAGAACAGGCTCTTGGATGATTTAAATATAAAGAAATAGGCTAAAAATCAGAAATTCTACTATGTTGTGGACTCGGTGCATGGAATGACTAGTCTACGGTGAACTCGACTCATGGAACAATGCACGGTGACTGGCTTAGATGACGTGGTAGCTGACTAAGCATTAGGGCTGATGTGGCATCACACATGGCAAGACATGTGGCACTAGGGCTGAGCTGGTGTGGTAACGTGTCTGCTAACGTGGCATAGCCATGTGGCATGGGGGACTGGCTCTAGAGCTGACGTGGCAAACACATGGACTGACACATGGTGGCCACGTTGGATTAGGGATGACGTGTACGGCTTGCGTGGCTTGCTTACTCAGTTTGGTCTACGGGTTCATAGAATAGTGTATTTGACATGTGGGACCCATACTGAGTGGCTCGGTGCACAGTAGATTCGGTTGATGGAGAAGGTAGACCGTCTGTCGGGCGTGGGTGTGGGGTGACGCGGACGGCATGTGAACCGAGGCGATGCATGGCGCAGTGAACAGAGGGGACTGGCCGACGAGACGGTGGTGCAGGATAGGAGAGGAAAAATTGGCTCGGTGGTGGACTCACCGGTGGCGAGGGTGGCTCGATGAGCGGCAGCGGACTGCTGACCGATGGGGATGACGAATGGAAAAGATGGTGACCTCACTGGCATTAAAGACGAAAATGGCGGTGCAAATGAACTCCAGTGCTTGAGCTTGATGAGGACGACGGCGAGGCACGGCGAGAGCGAACGGCTACAGGATGTGGAGATAAAGGGGGTGGCGCAGCTTTTATACACGGATGTCGAGGAATCCAAGGCAGACATGGCAAGCGGTGGCGCTACAATGTCTCAAACGAACACAGTGGAGTCCCGTTAGGAGATGACGGCCTAACAAGTGGGCCCCACCTGTTGGTCGCAGGGGGAGAGCGGAACGGCCAAGACACGACACAGATGAAGGAGCGCGCATGGATGGCCGACATGTGTCACTCATCCAAAGGCCGCGCGCGACGCCGGATGCAAGACGCGTGGCATGAGCGGGCTAAGCCAAGCGGGCTGGGCTGGAGAGAAGATGGGCCGGCTAGCATTTCAGCCCAAGGCCTTTATGAAATTTTAAATATGTTTTCTAATTCTAAAAATTGCTAGAAATTCAATTGAGCTCTAGAAAATAGCAAACAACTCCGAAAAACTCTCAAAAAATTCCAGAAAAATTCTTTCAAGGAACCCAAATAAAATACTTTTAGAAAATATAAAAGTTTATTTTAGTCATATTAAATCATTTTAGTTCCTAAAATTCATTTAAGCTTTAATTAATTCCTAAAAAATCCAAATGGTTATTTTTATTTTACAAGCTTCAAAATGGCTCTAAAAATTTGGATGTTACAGTCCGCCACTATAGCCTAACCCTATTAACAAGCCAAACTGGTAATGTTTCAGTGCAAAACCGGTACTATCCTAGGCCCGCCCCTATATACGAAAACCCGTTTAAACTTATCTACACCCATTTGGACGTCTCAAGCCCAATTAACCTATTTTCAACTTGATTCAGCCAAACCAAGCACCGCTTGAACCCCAATTTGATCAAACCCCTTTCTTTTATGCCTTTTTTCATTATTTTAGTGTATTTTGTTCCCATCTTGTATTTTTCAAAGTAGGAACTTATTTGTATTTGTTCTTTTGTGCTAGTGTCTGGATTCAACTAGTTGGCTAAACTAAAAGCTGCTGGAATAATTGAGGTGGACGGTGTAGACTTGAATCCTACAGTAAAATAATCAAAGACTATGGATATTCCTATAATTAGTTGATTATCAGCACTTTTGTTATTCTTTATTTATGCAATTTTATTTATTTAAAAATAAATGTTTAGAATGACATAGTAACTAGTTATGTCCTAACACTAGAAAAGCCCTATTTACTTGATGGCTATATTCACCTTAATAAGGCTTAGTAATAGTAATTACTATAAAACTTACCATGGTGGATAGGAACTCATATATTTTACACTACTAAGTATTTCAGCATTTTACTGATAGATTTATAGATTTATAAATACTAAGTGGGTCCACCTTTTTAAATTAATTTTTGAATTAATTTGTCCAATAAAAATAATACATAGGCTAATTGTTGGGTCCCACAACAAAATAAATTAATTTTAATTTATTTTCTAAAGGAAAAGGGAGTGAGGGACTGATGGGTGGGGCCCTTTTACTTTGCAAATAGTAAAGCATGCCCACTTATTAGTGGCTCTAGCTTAATTAACCGGTTTAAAATATTTTAATGGGCTGGGGCCCACATGTCGGCCACTCATTAATTTAAACTAGTACGGGGACCCACTGGTGAGCATCTAATTAATGGGGCTTAACCAAGATTATTAACTTACTAATTAATCATGCTTAATAGAAATGATGGTGCTATAGTCCTTCTCGGCCAAAGGGAGGCGAAGCTAGAAATGGGATCCTAGGGCCAATTCACATGGGGCGGCGTGGGCCAATTCGAAGTATAGGGCGGCCGACGGTGAGACTAGGCAGTGGCGATGGCTAGCGCACGGCACTACAGTGCTACGAAGCTCTAGAGGCTGATTTCTCCCTAAGGGAGCTTCTACGAGTAGAGGGGTCTCACCGGAAGAGAGGATGGAGCTTGGGGATGGGCAGCGGCCTGTCAACAGTGGACCAAGGATGACGCACCAAAAATGGAGAGCAGGCTCGACGTGGCTTGTGGTGACTTGGACCTTCATGTGGTGCTCCACCTGTAGTCAATTGGGCAGAGATGCAAGGAAGCTAGAGAGGGGCTTGACGGCAGTGCATGGGCTTTTATAGCCAAGGGGAGGCGCTGACCGTTGTGGTGCCATGATGGCTTAGTGTACGACGTGATACAATTGAGGAGGGGAGCTAGCATGTGGTGCAGAGGGGGAGTGTTAAGGCATGCGGGTGGATGGTGGCAATGGGCAGGCGGAGATCCCGGGCACGCGGGGGTGGCACAGTACAGGAGCGATGGGGGCGAGTCAACAAAAATAAGATGTTGCAGATCCTACCCTGTTAAACAGAATCTTGGCCTCGAGATTCGAACTACTCTAAGGACACAAATGGGTAGTCTATCCTAAGCTGACCCTCGCGCTCCCTGGTAGTTTTTTATTCGAGTTGTTGCTTCACTGAACTTTGTAAAGATGAATGGTCTGGCTCCTTGTTTGGTTCTCTATGACATCAAATATCTTGATTGGCCGTTCTGGATATGTCAGGCCTTTCTGGAGCTTGATGGCCTCTACCAGTGTTTATTCTTCAGGTACTCTGAGACATTTCTTGAGTTAAGAAATGTAGAACACATTGTGGATGTCTGCTAGGCTTGCAGGTAGTTCCAGTTGATAGGTTACTTCTCCACACTTGGCAAATATTGGGAACGGGAATATATATCGTGGCGCAAGCTTGCCTTTCACTTTAAATCTTTAGATTCCTCGAAGAGGTGATACCTTAAGGTAAACATGGTCTTAAACTTCAAAAGTTAATCCCTACGACAATTGTTGACATAGCTCTTTTGTCTAGATTGGGTAGCTTGTAGATGATCTCTAATTTGTCAAACCTTCTCTTCTGCCTGCTTAAGGGTATCTGGTCCAAAGATATAACCTTCTCCTACTTCTAACCAATGCAGAGGGGTTCTACACTTTCTGTCATAGAGTGCTTTGAATGGGGACATCTTCAGACTAGACTGATAATTGTTGTTATAGGAGAATTTCGCATAAGGCAAGCATTTCTCCCAATCAATGGTGAACTCTAGGGTACAAGCCCGAAGCATGTCTTCAAGGATTTGGTTCACTTTCTCAGTTTGTCCATCGGTCTAGTGGTGGTATGCTGTGCTGAAGGCTAGGTGGGTTCCAAAAGCGCTATGTAGACTAGCCTAGAAATTTGAGGTGAACTGGGAACCTTGATCTAAGACTATTCTCTTGGGTACTCCATGCAAACATACGATGCGAGCCATATACAATTCGACCAATCTGTCTCCCTTATATGTGGTCTTCATAGGGATGACATGGGTGACTTTGGTCAATCTGTCAACTATGACTCATATGGAGTCATACCTAGACTTAGTTTGTGGCAAGCCAATAATGAAATCCATTCCAACTTTTCCCACTTCTACTGAGGAATTTGTATGGGTTGAAGTAGTCATGCAAGTGTTTGGTGCTCGCTTTGATTCATTGGCATACATCACAACATGCTATGAACTCGGCAATGTCTCTCTTCATACGAAACCACCAATATAGTCCTGACATATCTTGGTGCTTCCTGGGTGCAGGGTATAGGCTGAGCTATAGGCTTCTTTATGTATCAAGACCTTGAGCTCCTTTTGGTAGGGAACAAAAACTTTCCCATACCATATGATTCCTTGTTGATCTTCAATCATCTTGGGGGCTTTTTCCTTAGCCATGTGGTGCTTAAACCTTTGAACTCTAGAGTGTCCTTCTTGAGTAGCCTTGATGTGCTCTTCTAAGGTTGAGTGTACTTCCATAGCGGCTAGGGTGCCTTGCTCCACTAACTCTAGGTTGAGTGCTTCCAATTCTTTGTAGAGCTTAGGTTGAAATTTTTGAACCACGATGCTGCTGTAGTAGGGCTTACAACTTAGTGCATCGGCCACTACATTAGCCTTCCCAAGATGATAATAGACGTATAGGTTATAATTCTTGATTAGATCTAACTATCTTCTTTGCTAGAAGTTGATGTCTATATGAGCGAAGATATACTTGAGAGTCTTGTGGTCAGTGTAAATATCATAATGGTTTCTAATCAAGTAATGCTGCCAAATGTTTAGAGCATGCACTACTAATGCTAACTCCAGGTCATGGGTTGGATAATTATCTTCATTGGGATAGAGTTGTCTGGACGCATAGACCATGACTTTTCCTCCTTGCATGAGCATGCAACCAAGACCATGGCACAAAGCATCATAGTAGACTTTACAGGGATAGTGGTCAACTTTTTCTTCAACTCTTCAAAACTTTTCTCACAAGCATCTGTCCGCTCATACTTCTTCTCTTTCTTGAGCAGGTCGGTCATTGGTCAGAAAAGCTTAGAAAATCCTTCTATGAAGCATCTGTAGTATCCGTCCAATCTGAACAAACTACGTACTTTAGTCACTAAGGTGGGTTGCTTCCATTCCAAACAGCTTCTACTTTGGATGGATACAATATGTCCAAGAAAACTGATCTCATAGAGCTAAAATTCACACTTATTGTACTTGGAATACAGTTGGTGTTCTTTAAGTTTCTCTAGGACCATCGGTAGATGTTCAGCATGTTCTTTAGTGGTCTTGTAGTAAATTAAGATGTCATCTATGAACACAACTACAAACTTATCCAAGTATTCCATGAATACCTTATACATGAGGTTTGTGAAGTAGGTTGTTGTATTAAGGGATACTTGTTCTTAATGGTCACCTTATTAAGGGCTCTATAATCCACGCATATTCCAACTGTGCCATCTTTGTTCTTCGCAAAAGTACTAGCGAGCCCTAGCGGGATGAGCTAGGTCTAATGAATCCTTTCTTGTAGATCATCAATCTATATCTTTAATTCTTCAAGATCATCGATGGCCATCCTATAGGGTCTCTTGGCAATTGGAGCGGTCCCTAGTTTTAAGTTGATCACAAACTCTGTCTCTGTCTAGTGGCATGCAAGGCAATTCTTCTGAAAAAAACTTCTGGCTAATCCTAAACTACAAGCATTTCTTCTAGTGGCATATCTTCAAAGTGATGGATTGCACGGCCCAAAGAGGATGGTCCATACTAACCTTTATTGGTAACCTAGGATACTTGGTGAGTACCACCTTTTTATTGGTACAATCCATCATCCCCTGGTACCTGCCCTCTTTCTCCGCAACTAAAGCAATGGAGATGAGCTACTAGGTTGGTTGTAGCAGATTGCCCTAAAGGATGATGGGTGCGAAGTACATTCCCATTGGGACGTGGAGCTAGAGCTAGAGAATTTGGTGGTGGGATTGCAACTTGCCTGAAGGATGGTTGCCATAGTATACTGGTCTCTGAGGGTAGCTTCCTTACGGTCTTTGGACTGCCATCTTTCACTTGTGGCTAGCCTCCATCATTCTCCTCTCATTTTCTAGAATGAAAGCTTTGTTGACCAGGTGGTGGAAGCTAGAAAAGTCTTCGATGATCAACTGTACTCTCATCTTTTTGTGCATGCCCTCTAGGAAGCGATCAATCTTCTCATGTTCATCAACTATGTCTATTGGGGCATAGTGGGCCAATTGGTTAAACCTGATAAGGTACTCATTGATAGAAATATTTCCTTGCTTTAAGGCTCGAAACTCATTCTTTTTCACCCTCATAATGCCAGCGAGTATAAAGTTTGTCCTAAAGGTTGCGTTGAATTCTACCCATGGGATTAAATGATTTTTTGGTTCAGCTTCTTCTTCCTCCTCCTCTTTGACATTCTCCTTTGCTATTTGCTCTTACCGTCCTTCTGTCTGTGCCTCCTGTCCTTGCTCTTGCTATCCCTCAACTACTGGTGCTTCCTCTTCTTCGAACTCTTCCTCAGCTATCGTACTCTCGCCTCCATGAGCCGCCAGGTAGTTTTTCCACCAAGCGGTTGTAGATCCCTTGAGCTGGTGAGTGGCACAATCCACTTTGTCTTCCTTTGCATATCATGCAAGTCAGAGTTTCTTCTCTATGTCATGGAGCTAATCTTCTTCTTCCAGCGATTCATTTGGATATGAAAAGGTCAAGGGTTTAGTCCTCAGGAAATCTGCCAGCTTCGATTTACGACTGGTTGCTCCTGCCTGCTAACTGGAAAGCATTGCTTAAAGGATCTGTGTTTGCTGAGCCATGACTTGGGCCATGGTTTGATGCAGTACGGAGAGGTGGTAGATTGGGTCCACAGGCATTGCCTCTCCGAGTGGTAGCACCACATCCTCGAGGGCCATATGATAGAACAACATAGGTTTGGGACTAAAGTATATATGTATGTATATATATGTGTGTGTGTGTGTGTGTGAGGGTTCACTAGCCCTCTAAGAGCATAACAGAAGAACCACCAAAATAAGAGAAACAATAAAATACAATACAAAGCCTAAGATGGTTGTAATCCATTAGTTGTAAGGGTTAAATGTTACATGACTTCTAAGACATAACACATAGGCTATGCTAAGCCATGACATCAAGATACACACCACAACGTTTACTGGACTAGGTACAAAATGGGACACGGAAAAGAAAAAGTACTTGTAACCCAAAAGACTGCAATCCCTGCTAACTAATCTAAACTAAACCTAACTACTCCATGGGGTGCTGACCACCACATATGGTGTAGTTGCCCAGGAAGAGGGAACAAGAGTGGCTATGACTAAAGCAGGGTGACCGAAAACACGAGCGGGAGCGAGAGTGATTGCTTCCTCAGCTGGAGTCTCCAATGTTGATGACGGGCGGTAGATTAGGATGTTGCATGCTCTTGCGTGCAGTGATCTAGATGCAGGATCCTCCAGTGTGGGGCTGAGGTGGAGTAGGGTTAGTGGGGGTGACGATGGGGACAAGGGGAGCTAGAGGGTAGGTGGCAGCTGCCACCCTGACATGCTCAAGCTCAGTGATGGTTGCGATCTTCTCCTGCTCCATGACAGTGAGGGCTATCTCACATCAGATGAGCTGGCCACAGAGGGTGTTGGAGTGGTGGTAGCTAAAGTGAGGAGCATATGGAGTTGACCGATCTCCTCCAAGGCACCGATGTAGGTAACGCCAGGAGCGAGGACATCGTCTTCAACATCGTAGACATCCCGCACCCATACAATGCCATACTGGGCTGACCCGCCATCAACTCCTTCGAGGCGGTTCCGCACCATGCCTTCTTGTGTATGAAGTTCCCGGGCCCGCGGGGTGTTATCACCATCTTCGATGACAAGACCTCGCCAGGCCCATAGAGGCTGGCGCCAGGAGTCCGCACCGCAAGGTGCACGTCCTCACCGACAAACTTAAGGCGGACACGCCGTCTGCTCCGGGGTGGACGCCTAGGCCTCGGCCAGAGGGCGGAGTCAAAAAGGTGCCTCTCCAAGCGGAGGGGCAATTTGTGTCCATTGGCGAAGGCCTCCCTCCGGGGGTGGAGCAAGACCTGCTCCAGGTTCTTTGGAGCAACGCTGACGTCTTCGCATGGTCACCGGAGGATATCAAGGGCATGGACCGCGCCCTCATCGAGCACAACCTGGCAATCCGCCCCGATGCCAAGCTGGTCAAGCAAAAGCGTCACTGTATGTCCATGGACTGGCAGCAAGCCGCCAAGGTGGAGGTAGCAAAGCTTCTCCAGGCTAGGGTTATCCGCGAAGTCCAGCACCCGGATTGGCTTGCCAACCCGGTGTTGGTCAAAAATGCTAGCTGTGCCTGGCGTATGTGCATCGACTTCACTGTCCTCAACAAGGCGTGCCCGAAGGATGATTACCCTTTGCCGCGCATAGACCAACTGGTCGATGCCACCGCGGGGTGCGAGCTCATGAGTTTCTTGGATGCTTACTCTGGCTACCACCAGATCTATATGGCCAAGGACGACGAGGATAGGACAAGCTTCATTACGCCAGTTGGGACTTTCTGCTTTGTCAGGATGCCCTTCGGTTTGAAGAACGCGAGCGCAACATTCACCCGCCTCATCGCGTTGGCTTTGGCCGCTCAGCTCGGGAGGAATGTGGAGGCCTACGTCGATGACGTAGTAGTAAAAACCAGACAGCTTGCCTTGCACGGTCAGGATCTCCAAGAGACCTTCGACAACCTTAGGAAGGTGGGCATCAAGCTCAACCCGGAGAAGTGCGTCTTCGGCGTGCAAGCGGGCAAGCTCCTAGGCTTCCTTATGTCCGGACGAGGCATCCATGCGAACCCCGATAAAGTCGATGCCATCTTAGGTATGGAGCTACCCAAGACAACAAGGGAGGTCCAGAGGCTGGCCGGTCGCATGGCTGCGTTGAGCCTTCCGCGCTGGTCATGGCCTCGAGAAAGCTCCAACACTATTTCCTAGCCCATCCGATTACGGTGCCCTCTGTGTTCCCTCTAGCGAAGATGTTGCACAATAAGGAGTCCACAGGGCGCATCGGCAAGTGGGCAGCCGAGCTCACCCCGTTCTCCTTAACATATGCCTTGCGAACAGCAATCAAGTCCCAAGTTCTCGCAGACTTCCACGCGGAATGGACCCTGCTGGCTCAGCCCATCCAACAGCCAGAGGACCCAGTGTGGATGCTCAGAATTGACGGAGCCTACGACGTTGCAGGCGTAGGCGTAGGTGTAGTGATTACCACACCTGAGGGGCACTGCCTGTCGTACTCGGTGCACCCCGTGTTTCCTGCCACCAACAACACGGCCGAGTACGAGGCGCTGCTTTTTGGCCTCGCAAAGCTCAAGGCGCTTGGCGTGCGTCGAGTTCTCGTCCGCACCGACTCGCGCCTGGTGGCGGGCCACGTGGACAAGTCATACCAGGGCAAGGACCCTGAGTTGGCTATGTACCTGGCACCCGTAAGAGCGAAGGAAAGGCACTTCTTGGGTGTCACGGTCAAGGCCATCCCGTGGGCGGACAACGAACAAGCCGACGCCCTCGCAAAGGCTGCCAGCCAACAGCTGCCACCCCCCGAGGGAGCATTCTACGAATTCCTATCAGCGGCGGCCATCGCGCAGGACAACCGGGACGCAGCCCTCGTCCACCAGATTACCCAACAGGGTGACTGGCGGGAGCCCATCTTTGGTTTCTTGCAAGGCATCGCGGAGCCAGACGACCCCGTCGAGCTCCGATGCCTGTAGCATCGCGCCAGGTCCTTCCAGGTGCTCGATGGAATACTCTACAACAAAGGAGTCTACGCGCCGCTCCTGCGGTGCCTCTCACGCGAGGAAGGAAGGCAACTCCTTGCGGAAATTCACGCGGGACTCTGCGGTTCACACCTCGCGCCGAGGTCGCTGGTCGGCAAGGCCTTCAGGCAAGGATTTTACTGGCCAACAGCCATTGCCGACACCCAAGACCTCGTGTGCCGGTGTCAAGGGTGCCAATGGATGGGACGCGTCATTCGCAAGCCTTCGACGAGCCTCAACCCCATTCCCTCGGTATGGCCGCTGGCACAGTGGGGTGTCGATGTTGTGGGACGACTTCCCTGAGCCCCAGGCGACCTACGGTTCGCAGTGGTCGCTTTAGAGTATTTTTTCCAGTGGCCAGAGGCTGTAGCTCTAGCCAAGATAACCTCGGCGGCCATGTAGCGCTTTCTTTGGCAGAACATCATATGTCGCTTTGGCGTGCCCAGGGAGCTCACCGTTGACAATGTCCTACAGTTCGATGCTGCCCCATTCAAACAATTCTGCGATAGCATGGGCATCACGCTTCGGTTTGCCTCGGTCGGACACCCGCAGTCCAACGGAGTAGTCGAGCGGGCGAACGGCGCCATCTCCGCCGCGGTCAAGAAGCGTCTTGTCGGGCTGCCAAAGGGCAAGTGGCCGAGTGAGCTTCACAGTGTCCTCTGGTCTCTCCGCACAACGGTGACGCGCCCGACGGGATTCACGCCATTTAAACTCCTCTTCGGCGATGAGGCAGTGACGCACGAGGAAATCAAGGTCGGCTCAAGGAGGGTCCTCGTTCAGGCGCCAGAAGAAGAGCGCCAATTGTCCCTAGACCTCCTCGATGGAGAGCGAGTAAGCGCAACCCAGCATGTCATAAAATACGCATGGCAAATGGTGTGCACTTGGGGTTGTTCCATATACCTGCGAGGATTCCAGCCCGGGGACCTCGTCCTCAAAATGGCACTCCATGCGGAGACGGTTGGCAAGCTGGAGTCCAAGTGGGAAGGCCCATACATTGTTGCGGAAGCCCTGCAGAAGGGAGCATACCACCTCTCCACGCTCGAAGGGCAGACACTTCGCCACACGTGGAACGCAGACAGGTTGCAGCAGTACTATGCCTAGAGCAATAAGGAAGCATTTAGCAACATCGGCACCTTACCCATTATAAGACGCTCGTCCGCGCAAACGGGAAATTAATAAAGCAGATCCTTTGCCAGGCCTTCATCTCGGTTTACCGCCTCCGCATGCACTCTATGGAGTATAAAAAAGATGTAGTGTCGAGGTCCGCCTTCGCACGCACCCTCACCACCCGCAACGCGGGGAGGCTTGCCGCCGCACGCAGTCTATGGACACTAAATAAGACTAGCATCGAGGTCCGCCTCCGCACGCACTCTACGGAGTATAAATAAGACGTAGCGTCGAGGTCCGCCTCCGCACGCACCCTCACCGCCCGCAACGCGCGGAGGCTTGCCCCCGCGCGCAGTCTACGGACTCTAAATAAGACGTAGCATCGAGGTCCGCCTCCACACGCACCCTCACCGCCTGCAACGCGCGGAGTCTTGCCCCTGTGCGCAGTCTACGGACTCTAAATAAGACGTAGCGTTGAGGTCCACCTCGGCACGCACTCTACGGAGTATAAATAAGACACAGTGAGGGGACGCCTCCGCGCGCACTCTACGGAGTATAAATAAGATGCAACGTTGAGACATACCTCCGTGCGCACTCTACGGAGTATAAATAAGACACAGCATCGAGGCATACCTCCGCGCGCACTCTGTGGAGTATAAATAAGACGCGGATGTTGCCCCTGCGCACTCTACCGAGTATAAATAAAATGCGGATGTCTTCGCGCCAGCTCCGCTGCCACCACTCCGAAGGGTAGGGGACGGAGTGCTCGCGCGTCTACTTCGGCTAGGCGCCAGCTCCGCTGCCACCACTTCGAAGGGTAGGGGACGGAGCGCTCGCGCGTCTACTTCGGCAAGGCGCCAGCTCCGCTGCCACCACTTCGAAGGGTAGGGGATGGAGCGCTCGCGCGTCTACTTCGACTAGGCGCCAGCTCCGCTGCCACCACTTTGAAGGCTAGGGGACAGAGCGCTCGCGCGTCTACTTCGGCTAGGTGCCAACTCCACTGCCACCACTTCGAAGGGTAGGGGACAGAACGCTCGCGCGCCTACTTTAGGTAGGCGCAGACGGAGCACTCGCGCGTCTACTTCAGCTACTATCGATAGGCGGGGCAAGATCGAGCATGAAAAACCAAAATTTACATGACACACCTGCCCAGAGCGGAGCAGTATGCAGCGACAAGACATTGAACAACCGTTGCTTCGTTCATATAAAGAAGAGGTTGCAAGGCAACCGTACAAATATGCGTACATAGCACAGCACATACCCAGCCCCGGCATCACACCTACGGGTTCGCGCCGTCTTCGTTGCGCCGAGGAACTTCCTCAAGCCACTGGAGGAAGTCCCCCTCCTAATGCAGCGTTCGCCGCAACGCGACTGATGTGCATCATATTTGCAGTATATCTTATGACATTATCCTGTTGCTAGCAGCTTGAATCGGCCTTAATTTCATCAATTATACATAAACTTGCCCTCATTTTGCTACAGTTTACAGTGTTCGCACTTTCCTTGCAGATCGGCGCGAACTAGGCGCAAAAACTTCAGAAGATCAAATGGGAAGGAGCTAGGGTTGCAAATCTGCCAAAGGGGAAGGGCCAATATGAAAATGCGCCATGGGCTCTAGGGTTTCAAAGCCCAGCCAAGCCGCAACTATATAAGCGAGCAGCAAAGGGGGGGCGCCGTAGAGAGGAACTCTGGTCGCATTTTGCCCTTGACCTAAGCCATCCACCCGGCCGTTTGTTTTCTTCTCCACCACAACCAGCCGCCACCCATCCTCCTTCGCGAGCACACTCCAAGAACCCTAGCCATCCACCTGCATTTCCTCAACTAGAACCGATCCTCTTGCCAGCTCCAAGACTCCAGCCGCCCCACTCCATGGCCTCGAGGAGAACCGAGCCCCAACACCTCAAGATGCAGCCATCCTAGCCCCCATCCAAGACCCCAAGCCGAAAGCATTCAACCTCTTCCCCAGCGTGTTTGCCTCTCATCTCCCCTTTTTTTCCATACACCAGGCCGTACTTCTCCTCACCGAGCAACCCCCACCCACCAAATCTTGAGCTGTGAGAAGGAAGAAGGAGCTGCTGCGTCAGATCTGCAACTTCTTCAACTGAAGCTCCCGGATCTACTTCCTTGCTGCTGGATCTGCGTCCCCATCATCTTCCTCAGCCAGATCTGCAACTCCTGCTACATCCACGGCTGCTCTACTTCGTCTACACGCTTGGATCTGCTCTACTGCCTGCTACCTCTACGGCTTCTTCCCCAGGATCTGCTACTGCTGCTCTTCATCGGCTACCCTGCGACTTCTTCGGCTTGGATCAACAACCTCTACGGCTGGATCTGCATCTCCTGCCTGCATCCCCTTCGGTTCCTGCTCCAGATCTGCTTCCCCTTCCTGCATCCACTACATACGTCTTCTACAACTGATCTGCACATCTTAAGGGTTGTAAAAGTCTCAAGTCTCCGATTTAATATTGCAATGCTTTTCATGAATATGCTCTTGAGAGGATCTGTGATGTATGTGTAGTACTGAGTTGATCTGGTTGCTAGGTTGTGCTTGTCTTGTGTTTGCTCATCTGAGATGTTTATGTGTTGCATCGGTTTTGTGCATGTGCTCTATATTTAAGATCTGGACATAAAGTGCACTTAATTGTTCTTGCACACATGAGCTGATTATGTTGAGTATGTCTTCATATTTAGTTTAATATCTCTTGCTGGATAGTCACTAGTTATTCATAAGTTGATGCTTGTGCTTGTAGTTTTTTTTAGTACTGCGATATTGATATCTAGATTAGTGTTAGAGTAGATCTGTCTGTTAAATTTGATAGTACTCATGCAGTTCTGGTAGTCACTGTTAGAAAAAAAAAGAAGTAAGTAAAAAAAAAATATGTTTAATGTCATGCTGTTTTTATGCCATTCCTAAGTTAGGTTTTGTCATTGTTAACTGCAGTAGTATAGAATTCATCATTTGTGCTTGTCTAGGTCTTTTTATCAAAGTTGTCTGTCTGTAAGCTTGCTGTGAAGGGATTAGGATGTGGGTTGTCGCCTGTTCTCTTCCTCTCTTCTGCGCTTCGCTAGCAGGAATTTGTTAGAGCCTCTCGTCCTATTCACGGTAGAGTTAGTTCTCTGTTTCCCATCTTCCTTTCCTTCTCTTCCTGTCTATTTCTTAGCCTTCTTATTTTCTTTAGATCTTTCTTACTTCTCTTCTCTTCTCTAGTTTCTTTCTCACCTCACGCTTTCTCTAGCAGTCATTCTCTTCTCTAGACATCTAGTCTCCCGCACTCTCTTCTCATCTATACTCTCTCTGTCTCTTTTCCCTTCTTCTATGTCAGCAAGGCCTTTCTTTATCCTAGGTTTCTTCTTTCTGTGTTCCCTCTCTTGCCCCCCTTAGCTCTTCTTCTATTTCTTTCTTGCTTTCCAGCCCTTCTCTGTTAATCTCAAGTAAGGTAGTCACCCTGATTTCTTTCCTCTTTTCTCCTCTCTAACCAGGCATTCTTATTCCCAAGCTTCTTCATCTCATCCTTACTCCATTTCCATCTGTTGCATACTTGTTTTCTCAGTATTAGTTCGTTAGACTTCTGCAGTTAGTGTTCAAATCCCTGTTCGTGCGGCTTAGCTTTGGTTAAGGGTTGTGTCTCCAGTATTCTAGTCCCTGTGGAGAACACGACATTCGCTGCTATATTGGCGGCAGCCCGTTCACTTGCGGGTGTGCAGTTTTGCACGATCAAGAAATTGGCGCCGTTGCCGGGGACTAGATATTGGTGATCGCGCTAGACCATAGACTAAGTCATTTCTTTAGTTTTCTTCCCTTCCTTTTAGACCTGAACTCTCAGCTTATGCTCAGGAGTGGAGATCATTCATTGACTCCTCTTGATCCTGAGATTGAGCGAACATTTCATAGGCTGAAAAGAGAGAATCAACTCCCCCATCAAGAAGAAATGGGTGATCAGAATCCCCAACCTCTTCTTCGTGACCTTTGGATTCCTAGAGACCAAGGTATAGCTCCTGGGATTGTCCAACCTGCCATTCAGGCCAACAACTTTGAGCTCAAACCTGCACTCATTACCATGGTCCAGCAGACCAGATTTGGAGGTTCTCCCACTGAGGATCCCAATGAACACATTCGCACCTTCTTAGAATATTGCAACACTTTGAAGTACAATGGAGTCACAACTGATGCCATTAGACTCTCATTGTTCCCTTTCTCTCTTAGAGATGGTGCTAAGACTTGGTTGCATTCTCTGCCCCTGCACCTTAAGGACACATGGGAACACCTACTGCAGGCCTTTTTTGAGAGGTATTTTCCTCCCTCCAAGGCAGCAGAAGTGCGTGACCAGATTACTAGATTTTCACAATCTGAGGGTGAGAGTTTGTATGATGCTTGGCAGAGGTATCAAACCCTGCTTAGGATGTGTCCTCACCATGGCCTTGAAAGATGGCTGGTGTTGCAGATTTTTTACAAAGGACTTACACACCACACAAGAGCCTTTGTAGATTCTGCGGCAGGAGGAGGCATAATGAACAAAACTCTTGATGAAGCTTTCAGCTTGATTGAGAGTATGTCCTCCCACCACTTTCAATGGTCCAGTGAGAGAGCTTCAGCTCCTCCACGTCCTGGTATCTATGAGGTGAGCTCTAATGATGCCTTATCAGCTCAGATTCAGGTTCTCACACGCCAAATGGCACAGCTCATGCCCTCATCTTCAGCCCATATAGCCACTGGATGTCAGATTTGTGGATCTCAAGGGCATACTCCAGCTGAGTGTCCCTTAACTTCCACAGCTGAATCATCTGAAGTGAACTATGCTCAATCACATGGGCAGTATTCTCAAACCTACAACCCAGGGTGGCGTCATCCAAATCTGTCTTACAAGAATACCAACCCTAGTGTGTCATCTTTCCCTGTGGGAACATCAGCTCAAGGTTTTAGGCAGCAACAAGCCCCTTCTCATGCTTCATTCCAGCAGCCAATGATGCATGTTCCCAACCAAATCCTCCCACAACTCAGTCAGATCAGTTAACCAGAATAGAACAGCTCCTTGCATCACATGTAGCAAAGATGGAATCTCAATATAATGATGCAAAGACTCAATTGACTGATTTGGCTAGTCGTGTGGAGAGTTTGCAAGCATCACAGGCTTCATCCAGCCAATCTGGGAGACTTCCTGCACAGCCTGAGGCAAACCCTCGTGGCCATTGTGGAGCAATCACTACTAGGAGTGGAAAAACCACATCTGAACCTCTTCTTCCAACACCACCCGTGTATGTGCCCCCTGTCTTTAGGTCTGTCCAGCCAGCAAAACCTGACTCACAGCAGCAGAATCTGCACCAACCTAGCTCCACTGCACCAGAACCAACACCTGATATTCCCTCATCATCCACTACAGCAGCTGTCCCTTCCACAAAACCAAAATTGCCATTCCCTGAGCGGTTAGAAAAGTCAAATGAGGACAAGCAGTTTGCTAAATTCCTAGAGAGGATGAAGGATGTTCAGATCACCATTCCCATTCTAGAGGCTGTCCTACATGTGCCTATGTATGCCAAATTCTTCAAGGAGTTGCTTACCAAGAAGCGGAGTATGGATGAGCTTGAAGTGGTCACTCTAACTAAGGAGTGTAGTGCAATCATTCAGAATAAGCTACCTCCTAAGTTAGATGACCCTGGTAGCTTTTGCATACCTTGCAATTTAGGCTCCAAGAACTTTAGAGCTCTTTGTGACTTAGGCTCAAGTGTTAGTGTCCTCCCATTATCAGTTTGTGACGCGCTCCCTTTGGGCGATCTGCAGCCAACAGCCATGAAATTGCAGTTGGCTGATCGCACATATCGTCACCCAGCTGGTATTTTAGTGGACGTTCCTGTGGTAGTTGGCACCTTTGCATTCCCTGTGGATTTTGTTGTCCTAGAGATGGAGGATAGAAGTGAACCGGTAATTCTTGGGAGACCATTTCTGGCTACTGCAGGTGCTGTAATTGATGTCAAAGATGCTAAGCTTACTCTCCAATTTGGTCAAGAGAAGCTAGCATTTGATATGAGGCACCCCACTCATCTTCCACACTGTCCAGATCAGTGTTTTTCACTTGATTTGGTTGACAAATGTGTTGTTGAGACATATGAAAATGTTGAGAAAGTGACATCAATTGAGGATGAGTGCACTGCTGTAGATACTCATCATGTGGCAGTCATTGATGCTCCTGTAGAGCCTTCTCAAATCCCAAACCTTAGGCAGCCCACAGCCCCAAAGGTAGAGCTGAAACCACTTCCAAATCATCTGAGATATGAATTCTTAGGACCAGATCAGACCTGTCCTGTTATTGTGAGTGCCCATTTGACACCTCTAGAGGCTGAACAACTCCTTGATATCCTTCGTAAATATCAAGCTGTAATTGGATATTCAATTGATGATATGAAGGGTATTGATCCAACCACCTGCATGCATCGCATTCACCTTGAGGATGATGCTAAGCCAACTCGTGAGCACCAGCGTAGGCTTAATCCTCACATGCAGGAGGTTGTCAAGAAAGAAATCCTCAAGCTTCTAGGTGCTAACATCATCTATCCTATTTCAGATAGTCAGTGGGTCAGTCCCATTCATGTTGTGCCTAAGAAAGGGGGCATAACAGTGGTTGCCAATGAAAAAGGTGATCTAATTCCCACAAGAACAACCACGGGCTGGCGCATGTGTACTGACTATAGAAAACTCAACAAAGCCACACGCAAGGACCATTTTCCTTTGCCTTTCATTGACCAAATGTTAGAGAGACTGGCCCGTCATTCTTATTTCTGTTATCTGGATGGATATTCAGGTTTTCTGCAGATTCCAATACATCCATCAGATCAGGAAAAGACCACATTCACTTGCCCCTATGGTACATTTGCTTACCGTAGGCTGCCATTTGGACTTTGCAATGCTCCAGGGACCTTCCAGCGCTGTGTCATGTCCATTTTCACTGATCTTATTGAGAAAATCATGGAAGTTTTCATGGATGATTTCACTGTTTATGGGCAGACCTTTGAGAGCTGTTTGGCCAATCTTGAAACTGTCCTCCAGCGCTGTCTTGAAGCAAATCTGGTTCTTAATTGGGAAAAATGTCATTTTCTTGTTAGAGAGGGGATAGTTCTTGGTCACTTAGTGTCTTCTAGAGGCATAGAGGTGGATAGAGCAAAGGTTGAGGTGATTGAGCGCCTGCCACCTCCTATTAATGTGAAGGGCGTTCGCAGTTTTCTGGGGCATGCAGGTTTTTACCGCAGATTCATTAAGGATTTTTCTAAGATTGCTCGCCCTCTCACTCATCTTTTAAGCTGCGATGTCCCTTTTGTGTTTGATGAGTCTTGCATGGATGCTTTTAGCAAGATCAAGGCTGCTCTTATTTCTGCACCCATTGTGCAATCTCCTGATTGGGATCTTCCTTTTGAGTTAATGTGTGATGCTAGTGACTTTGCTGTGGGGGCTGTTTTGGGGCAGCGGCATGAAAAGGCTCTGCATGTCATTTACTATGCTAGCAGGACTTTAGATGACACTCAAATTAATTACACAACCACTGAAAAAGAACTGCTAGCTGTAGTATTTGCCTTTGACAAATTCAGATCTTACCTAGTTGGCTCAAAATGCATAGTGTACACAGATCATGCAGCCATTAGGTATCTTTTGAGTAAAAAGGATGCTAAACCTCGCCTCATTCGTTGGATTCTTTTGCTGCAAGAGTTTGATGTAGAAATTAGAGATAAAAAGGGGGCTGAGAACTTGGTAGCTGACCATCTTTCTAGATTACCCCATTCTGGTCCAGTCTCTACTCTTCCAATTGAAGATTCTCTTCCAGGAGACCAGCTTTCAGAAGTTTCTCTTGTTCAATCTAAAACTCCTTGGTATGCAAACATTGTGAACTATTTGGTCTGCAATGCTATACCTCCTGATCTCTCCTACCAGCAGCGTAGGAAGTTTACTCATGAGGCACGAAAATTCTTTTGGGATGACCCATATCTGTATAGACATTGTGCAGATGGGGTTATTAGACGTTGCCTACCTCTTGAGGAGGTTCAAAATGTGATTTTTCATTGTCATTCTGCACCTTTTGGTGGTCATGCTGGAACTGCTAAGACTCAAGCTAAGGTGCTCCAAGCTGGATTCTATTGGCCTACCATGTTCAAGGATATTCATGCATACATTCAGTCTTGTGATCCCTGTCAGCATGCAGGGAACATGTCAAGACGTCATGAGATGCCACAGCATGGTATTCTTGAGGTAGAACTCTTTGATGTTTGGGGAATAGATTACATAGGACCTTTGCCTTCTTCTCAAGGGTACAAACACATTCTGGTTGCAGTGGATTATGTGTCCAAATGGGTTGAGGCTATTCCCACTGTCCATGCTGATTCAAAATCTGTGTGTAGGTTGTTTAGGCAAATCATTTTTCCTAGGTTTGGAATTCCTAGAGTTGTGATAAGTGATGGAGGGTCTCACTTTAATCACAAGCAGTTTGAAGCTCTTCTAGCCAAGTATGGGTCCATAATCATAGGGTAACCACTCCTTATCATCCTCAAGCTAATGGGCAAGTTGAAGTTTCCAATAGAGAGATAAAGCAAATTCTTGAAAAGGTTGTGTCCAAATCCAGGACAGATTGGTCTCTTAAGCTTTATGATGCATTATGGGCTTATAGGACAGCATTCAAAACTCCTATTGGAATGTCCCCATTTAGGTTGGTTTATGGAAAAGCATGTCATCTTCCTGTTGAGCTTGAACATAGGGCACATTGGGCAATTAGAAAGCTCAACATGGACATGGGTCTAGCTGGGAAACATAGGAAGTTGCAGCTGTGTGAACTTGATGAATAGAGGCTTGATGCGTATGAAAGCTCAAGAATTTACAAAGAGAGAGCTAAAAAGATTCATGATCGCCACATTTTGAGGCTTGACTTCCAACCTGGACAGCTTGTCTTGGTTTTTGACTCTAGATTCCATTTGTTCCCTGGAAAGTTCAAGTCTAGATGGTTTGGGCCTTGTGTAGTCAAGAAAGTGCTAGGGAGTGGAGCTTTTGAGGTTGAGAGTCAATCTGGGGGCATTTTTAAGGTTAATGGGCAAAGATTGAAACATTACTTTGTTGGAGAACCTTTTCCTGAACTTAATGATGAGGATAATGGTGGAGATCAAGTCAGATCTGACCCTGATCCTCCAATTTCTTTTGAGATTACTTGATTATCATTTGTTGGTCAAGCTAAAGACCCAAAACAAGCGCTTCTCAGGAGGCAACCTGAGCTGTTTATTCTTTCTGTTTTACTTTAGTTTTTCTCTGTTATTTTACCTTTGTGTCGGTTTATCTTTTCCTTTTTGTTTCTTCCATTTTCAGGCACCTGCAGAAACATCAATCAAGACTGGCAGGAAGCTTAAGGACTGATGTGAGACTGCCTATTTCAGCTTTTGCACCAGGTGAACTGCTTCCAACACTGTCTTGTATGCTTAATTCAAGCTTGGGGGAGAGATCTGTCTATTGTTGAGAAATGCTCATGGGCACTGAAATTGGTGAGGTGTAGTTGATGATTTATGGCTAGTATCATTCTCATGATAGATTTCTGTTTATTATATGTGAATGTCCTGATCATTAATATGCTCAATTACATTCTGCTGCATGAACATCTTGGCTGTAATGTATGACTGTCATGGTTTAATCCAGAGTTATCATCACTGAAAATTGCTTAAGTAATCTGGGATTTATATAAATTCTGCCCTCTCATTTAGATGGCCTTTTCTGGTATTCATAGAAACCTTCTTTGTGGGCTTAGAAGTCTTGTGATCCTGAAGTTTTTGATGCATTGCAAGTTACACATGTATCCTTACCATTTGAGAATTGAATTGATTCTAGTTATCACTTCTAGAATGATCATATCCTAGGATTCATGCTTGGGCATAGTATTTTATTTTAGACGTTGATGCTTTTGCTTGAATGAAAAGTTTGTGAAAGTGGTAGTCTTATCTTGAGCCAATAACATGGTTGAATTATCTAGATCTTATGGATAATGAAAACCGGTTAATGATGCTAAAAAAAAAGAGAAAAGAAAAGAAAAGAAAAGATCTTTATTTCTGTCTTGGGTTGCAAAGTGTGAAGTTGAATAAGTGACTTTGTCACATTGGTTGAATAAGTGGCAGTTCTGCCCAAATGAAGTGTGAATGTCTGAATAAGTGGCAAGCTTGCCCATGAGTTGGAATAAGTGGCACTTGTGCCCATGGTGTGTTTGAAACTGTTAAAAAAATATTTCAGCAAAAGTAAAGTATCATGGCTCAAGTGTAGGCTTTTTCATAAATTTCACGCAAGCATTAGTCTCTTCATCTAGAATAGTAAATGCCTTAGTATGATTCTTGGATATGCTTATTCTTGGTTGTTATAACTAGTCTCGATTGCTTTTCAATTCTGGTTGGATCCATGTTACTTTTGAGTAACTTGATTTGGTCAAAAACTCTAGTATCACTTTGATGTCTTTGCTGGAATTTAAGTTTCAAAATCTGGACAGCTTGTAAACATTAAGTCGGATAATCTCTCTTTGATTGATTGAGTGCCAATTGATTAAATGCAAGCATTCACTTATATCCTTTCATGCTTTTCTGGTTTCCCTGGGTTCGATATTGTCATATCATTTGCTTGAGGACAATCAAATGTTTAAGCTTGGGGGTATATGATGTGCATCATATTTGCAGTATATCTTATGACATTATCCTGTTGCTAGCAGCTTGAATCGGCCTTAATTTCATCAATTATACATAAACTTGCCCTCATTTTGCTACAGTTTACAGTGTTCGCACTTTCCTTGCAGATCGGCGCGAACTAGGCGCAAAAACTTCAGAAGATCAAATGGGAAGGAGCTAGGGTTGCAAATCTGCCAAAGGGGAAGGGCCAATATGAAAATGCGCCATGGGCTCTAGGGTTTCAAAGCCCAGCCAAGCCGCAACTATATAAGCGAGCAGCAAAGGGGGGGGCGCCGTAGAGAGGAACTCTGGTCGCATTTTGCCCTTGACCTAAGCCATCCACCCGGCCGTTTGTTTTCTTCTCCACCACAACCAGCCGCCACCCATCCTCCTTCGCGAGCACACTCCAAGAACCCTAGCCATCCACCTGCATTTCCTCAACTAGAACCGATCCTCTTGCCAGCTCCAAGACTCCAGCCGCCCCACTCCATGGCCTCGAGGAGAACCAAGCCCCAACACCTCAAGATGCAGCCATCCTAGCCCCCATCCAAGACCCCAAGCCGAAAGCATTCAACCTCTTCCCCAGCGTGTTTGCCTCTCATCTCCCCTTTTTTTCCATACACCAGGCCGTACTTCTCCTCACCGAGCAACCCCCACCCACCAAATCTTGAGCTGTGAGAAGGAAGAAGGAGCTGCTGCGTCAGATCTGCAACTTCTTCAACTGAAGCTCCCGGATCTACTTCCTTGCTGCTGGATCTGCGTCCCCATCATCTTCCTCAGCCAGATCTGCAACTCCTGCTACATCCACGGCTGCTCTACTTCGTCTACACGCTTGGATCTGCTCTACTGCCTGCTACCTCTACGGCTTCTTCCCCAGGATCTGCTACTGCTGCTCTTCATCGGCTACCCTGCGACTTCTTCGGCTTGGATCAACAACCTCTACGGCTGGATCTGCATCTCCTGCCTGCATCCCCTTCGGTTCCTGCTCCAGATCTGCTTCCCCTTCCTGCATCCACTACATACGTCTTCTACAACTGATCTGCACATCTTAAGGGTTGTAAAAGTCTCAAGTCTCCGATTTAATATTGCAATGCTTTTCATGAATATGCTCTTGAGAGGATCTGTGATGTATGTGTAGTACTGAGTTGATCTGGTTGCTAGGTTGTGCTTGTCTTGTGTTTGCTCATCTGAGATGTTTATGTGTTGCATCGGTTTTGTGCATGTGCTCTATATTTAAGATCTGGACATAAAGTGCACTTAATTGTTCTTGCACACATGAGCTGATTATGTTGAGTATGTCTTCATATTTAGTTTAATATCTCTTGCTGGATAGTCACTAGTTATTCATAAGTTGATGCTTGTGCTTGTAGTTTTTTTTTAGTACTGCGATATTGATATCTAGATTAGTGTTAGAGTAGATCTGTCTGTTAAATTTGATAGTACTCATGCAGTTCTGGTAGTCACTGTTAGAAAAAAAAAGAAGTAAGTAAAAAAAATATGTTTAATGTCATGCTGTTTTTATGCCATTCCTAAGTTAGGTTTTGTCATTGTTAACTGCAGTAGTATAGAATTCATCATTTGTGCTTGTCTAGGTCTTTTTATCAAAGTTGTCTGTCTGTAAGCTTGCTGTGAAGGGATTAGGATGTGGGTTGTCGCCTGTTCTCTTCCTCTCTTCTGCGCTTCGCTAGCAGGAATTTGTTAGAGCCTCTCGTCCTATTCACGGTAGAGTTAGTTCTCTGTTTCCCATCTTCCTTTCCTTCTCTTCCTGTCTATTTCTTAGCCTTCTTATTTTCTTTAGATCTTTCTTACTTCTCTTCTCTTCTCTAGTTTCTTTCTCACCTCACGCTTTCTCTAGCAGTCATTCTCTTCTCTAGACATCTAGTCTCCCGCACTCTCTTCTCATCTATACTCTCTCTGTCTCTTTTCCCTTCTTCTATGTCAGCAAGCCCTTTCTTTATCCTAGGTTTCTTCTTTCTGTGTTCCCTCTCTTGCCCCCCTTAGCTCTTCTTCTATTTCTTTCTTGCTTTCCAGCCCTTCTCTGTTAATCTCAAGTAAGGTAGTCTCCCTGATTTCTTTCCTCTTTTCTCCTCTCTAACCAGGCATTCTTATTCCCAAGCTTCTTCATCTCATCCTTACTCCATTTCCATCTGTTGCATACTTGTTTTCTCAGTATTAGTTCGTTAGACTTCTGCAGTTAGTGTTCAAATCCCTGTTCGTGCGGCTTAGCTTTGGTTAAGGGTTGTGTCTCCAGTATTCTAGTCCCTGTGGAGAACACGACATTCGCTGCTATATTGGCGGCAGCCCGTTCACTTGCGGGTGTGCAGTTTTGCACGATCAGCGACCTTGGCTGCGTCCTCTCCAACATAACCCTAGATCCGATTGTGGAAAGTCCGAAGGCCGAGCTGGATGAAGCGGATCGTGTCGGACATCGCCTCGGGCCTGGCGGGAAGATCCAGCTAAGGGTTCGCCAACTCGTTGACGTGCTTACAACCATGGGCGTGCAGCATGGCGAAGGCGAGGCAGGCACTGATGAAACCGCAGTGCTCGCCGAAGGATCTGGCACTACGGAGGGCGATGCTCGACCCCTCTTCGATTAGCTCGAGTGTCTGCGTCAGGTCTTCGGGCCGTGCATAACATCCAGCATGTCAACGGAAAGGTCTCGAAAGGCCCGTTCCAAGGACTCCATCGCCCTCCACGCTGACATAAACATAGCATCGAAGGTCTAGTTCCTCTCCGCAAGGGATGCAGCGAGCTGGGTCTTCTCCTCTTCTAGTGCAGAGATCTGTGGAAGAAAGGCGGTGTGCTCCTCCGCCGCGGCGCGCCGGACTTCTTCCGTGGCGCGTTGCGCCGCCGCCACGGCGCCCTCCGCGTGAGAAACCACCCTCGCGTTTTCAGCCTCCAGCACACGAATGTGCTCGTCCTTAGCGGCGTGAGCCACGTCTGCAGCACGAAGTTCGCTCTCCAACACCGTTCGCTCGCGGACACGGGTCTCCTCCAGGGCTTGGCTGAGAGTAAGAGTCTGGAAGACACTACTGGAGTTAGAAATACACTGGGCAACGGTGTGGTTCACGACCCAAGCTACTTACCCTTATCTCCGAGGCACCCAGCGCGAGTGCCAGAAGGTCTCCCCCGCACGTTGACAGCAGCTGTCGATCCAAGCTGCCGTTGACGCGCGCCGTGACATCATTAAGAACGTGAAGCATCTCCGACCGAGGGATGAAATCTGAGACGACGGGCCTCGGCCCCTCTGCGCCGGCGGCTTCGGCAACAACGGACGCCCGCGTCGCGCCCTGTGCAACAAGGTCGGAGACTTCGCGCACACCCCCGTTGCTCGATCCTTCACCACGTCCGGGAGACCTCGTCTCGCCTGATGTCGACGACGGAATGAGCGAGCAAATCGGAGAGAGTTTCGTGAAGTCACGGGAGGAAAAGGAATCGCGCCTACCTTCGACACCCTGCGCCGCGACACGGAGAGGTGTCCGCCCTGCCTCCATCCAGGGTACGGGGGCTTCGTCGGCCCGAGGAGTGATGATTTCTTCCTCAGCCTCGACAACTTCCTCGCTGGGCGCCAGGATCCTGGTGATCGCACCCGCCACATTGAATCACCCCCTCGAAGGCGGAGGCGACTGTACCTGGGGGCGCTTCGCCCTCAGGGATGCGGGCGACACTTCCTCGCCCGCTCCAGTAGCAGCAATGACTGGCACGCGTGGCAAGTCCTCGGTAGCCCCTACAGGCGACGACACTTCGCCTTCAGGGGCAACGGCATCGGGGCCTGTCGCCTCGCCAGGGGCAGTGCGCCCCCTGAGCCGGCAGGTTCGGACCCAGCGCCGGTCATGCCCCCCGTCTCGACGGTGCCGGCCGGTGACACGGCCGATGGGCTGGAGACGACAGCGTCAGATCGGGCCCTGCGCCGAGAGGGCGGCGCCCCCACTTGGCCGTCACCATCACGGCGGCTTGTGACCTCCGCCGGCACCGCGCGCTCGGGTACGGGAATCCCTAGGACCTCGCATACCCGATTTATCCACCCTTGTTTCGCCGATGCAGTCACAGCCTCACGCAGCCTGTGCTCCTTGGCCGTATATGGCCCGAGAAGCGCAACAACTACGCGCTCCGTGTCTTCCAGCCGAGACACTGCACACAAAAATGGGGCATCATTCCTAAGGGGTCATGCGGCTACATGAGCAGGTGCGCAGCCTACGACCGAAGAATTTACAAGGAGCGAAGGGCTTTAAAAGGCAAGACACTGTCGGATGGACGCTATCCTTCTGGGTACCGCCCCATCGCTCGTACCTCCACCGACTGGAAAGTAGAGCCACCCCGTACATGGTGAACTCTTCAGCGAGGTCACGCATGTTGAACTGGCGGGCGACACCAGCAAGCCTCCGCGCCTGCTGCACGTCGTCGGCCTTCGGCTTCACGTCTGGCGAGCTGTTGAACACTATCGGCCGTCCCCGACACAGCAAGCCGCTTGTTCTCGTCACGTGGTAGTAAAACCACCGTCGCATCCAACCGGACTCCCACTTTCCTCGCGTAGCCAACGCAGGGAAGAGCCCCGTGCACCGCTTCCTCAGCACAAAGTTGACGCTGCCGAAGTTCGATACCGCTCCCCCTTCGACTTTCTTCGGCTGGCAGCGCGCATCGTGCAGAGTGGTGAACAAGTTCGCGCTGGGACAACGACCTTCTGTTCTTATCGCCCAAGCGAAGACCGCCAGATGAACTATCACATTAGGGGTCAGTTGTGCCAGCTCCAACCTGTAAATCCGCAGGACCTCGCCGACGAGGAGCGTCGACGGCATCAGAAGCCCGACATCAAATAATACGACGAAGACGATCGCCTCCGTCTCTGCCGGGCGTGACTCCATCTCGTTGGGGCCGGGCAGGCGAGCCCAACAACCCCCTCGATCTTCCTCTCTTGGATGAGTTTCTGGATCATCTCCGCAGTAACCCGATTCCGTCCCAGCACACGGGAGCAACAGCCTTCCAAATGCTCCATGGTGTCCCACTGCTTGCCAAACTGTGTTGATCCTCGTACCAGCAGGGGAGGTGACAAGCCGTGCTGGCTGGACGAGGTGCTGCCACTGGGCTGACGGGCGGAATCGTCGTGGCAAGCCATTCTTCTCTAAGGTGGGGTGCTAAAAAATAGGAGCAGGAGTGGATTATGCCAACAGCACAGGAAGCAGGGCTAAGCAACCGACAGAGAAGAATGTTCTTGTGCCGGTGGCAACACCTTATAAAGCCCGCTCACACCACCTTTCAGAAGCGCAACCGGCGGGAGCCCAGCGGTTCGGCTACCCATGATCGGGAAGCGCAATCGCTGGCAACCGGGGACGCACAACAGCGATAGGTGGGCGGACGCACTAGCACCTTGCCACGCGCCCCGACCCCTTGGGAAGGGGCGAACGGCTGCGGTCGTGCGACCGCTGACAACCCACGACGCACGAGTCGTGGCTCGCCGCATGTACCTTCCCGGTGGAACAGCGCATACGGCCGCAGCAGCTTGTTCCTGACAAGTCAGGGGTCGGCGCGATTCCAGGTGCCATTAAAGCGCACTACCGAACTGCGGAGCCGCCAGACCATGTCGACATCAGGCTAGGCGGAGCCCCTCACCCTACTCGATCGTCCGGGGTTATGCGTAGGAGTCTCGCACACCTCGCCCCTAGGAGAATCCGCAGTGCGGGGTTTTATCTCCGCCCCGACTTCGACTCCACCGCCAAAGGAATCTGCAGACCAGGGTGGGCCGGGCAACCAGGCCGTGGCCACACCTTGGACTTCGCCGGTGGCCCACCGAAGATGCCCGACTCCGCCTCGCTCCCAACTCGTTCAGCCGGCTCAGCCGACATCTTTAACTTCGCTAACTCCTTCGACTCCGCGACAAGCACACGCCCTCGCTGCGGCTTCGACTCCAGCCTCGCTACCAAGGGGCCACGAGGGTGAGGACGACCTCGGTAACCCGCCCACCGACATACCCTCGCGGCGAGGCAAGGATCACACCAAGCAGTCAACCCACCAAACAATTCAGAAGTTCATAGGCCGCAGGGACGAAGGGGGCCAAATGGCTCGACAACATGGCTTCGGCCCGTGAAGCCTGTCACCATGAGAGGCTCCTGTTGTAGGGGTGGCCACCACCTAAGCCCAACCGGCCTGCTAGAGGGTTGTAAGGCCCAAAATGGGACATGTGTAATGATGTAAATGCCCCCTGAAAGGGATGCTTGAGTGTAAGGGTATAATTGTAAAAGCATTCCCCATGTGGATATATATATATATACAACACAAGCCATGGAGAAAACCCTAAGCACTTGCTCACCTAACTCTCCACTACCATACTCTCTCTCTCTGTTTGGTCTGTAACCACAACAGGCACATAGCTAGACGATGCAATGCATGTGCTGATCAGTAGTTGTTGGAGACTACAACTAAATTTACATTGTATGCACTTATGACGACCGGAATGTTGTATTAAATGTATTGTATATTTCATGTACCATTTGTAAAACTGCTATGTTACATCCCCTTTTCTGTAATGTTGTTGGTGTTGTGCTGGTAGCTTAGTATTGCTCTGTTTACTTACTTACTACTTCTATTTGCTGTTAGTTAACATGCGATATTTTTATGGCTCGTGATAACAACCGTACGAAGATAACAACCAATACATTACATGCTTAACAACATTGCACACTATTTCGATCAACACTCCTACATACTAGGGTACAACCATACACCTCATTGCCTATATGTCAAACAAGTCTCGTGGCACTCACATGGAGTATTGCTAAGGGGGTCGCCTCGGACGGGGCTAACCGTCGTTGTAGTGGCACACATATATGCAGCTAGGGTTTGCACAGCAACATGTCGGATCGTACGAGCTTCCTATGTTGACAATCTCCTCGTTGCCCCTCTCGCGTTGCATCTGTTGGCGGAGGTCATTGTTCTCCATATTGAGAGTGTCAAGTCGCTCCTCCAACTCAAAGATTCGATCCTATAATGTATCCACGTAGTTAACAATATACAGTTCATGAGGAGAGTCGATCCAGTGGGTGAAGTCGCATTTTGCCATATGCGGGAAAGGACGGTAAACAAAGAGGCTCTATAAGTAGTAACGAAAAATGTACTATTAGCAATTTATACCCCGGAGTGTGGGCATCAGAAGAAACATTGCCCACCATCGAAATGGCCTTCGATGACTTGCACGACCGCATCCTCATTGTGTCTGCATTTTGGCCACACTGGTTGAGCACGCCTCCTGGGTATCAAGCGGTAGTTAGGACGAAGTCCTCCCTCCTTTCCAAGGGAAGGTCTTCCTTTGGTGACCCCGCTCCGATTAGTCCCTCAGCGTCTGCCATGGTATGTATCTGCACAATAGAGAAGGTACTTCTTCGTTCGATTTACAGGGTTCTCTGCTACTACCTTCATGGGACCGCACCCGTGCTCTGTATATAGAACGAGAGAACTTAGTGCAATGGAGTATTGTTGACAAAAGAGGTCAGCTTTGCATAGTGACATGACAAAAGAGGCTAGCTTTGCACAGAATCATGACAAAAGAGTGCAGCTTTGCGCAGTGACATGACAAAACGGGGCAGCTTTGCTCAGTGAGATGGCAAAAGAGGTCAGCTTTGCGCACTGACATGACAAAACGAGGCATCTTTTGCTTAGTGAGATGACAAAAGAGGTCAGCTTTGCGCAGTGACATGACAAAAGAGACCAGCTTTGTGCAGAGACATGACATAAGAGAGCAGCTTTGCGCAGTGACATGGCAAAACGGGTAGCTTTCTCAGTGAGATGACAAAAGAGGTCAGCTTTGCGCAATGACATGACAAAAGAGGCCAGCTTTGTGCAAAGACATGGCATAAGAGTGCAGCTTTGCACAGTGACATGACAAAACGGGACATCTTTGCTTAGTGAGATAACAAAAGAGGTCAGCTTTGCACAGTAACATGACAACAGTGGGTAGCTTTGCATGGAGACATGACAAAAAAGGCTAGCTTTGCACAGTCACATGGCATGATGACGTAGCCTTTTGCATTGATATGGCAGCATGGCCCAGCTTTACTCAGTGCTAGGACCACACGCACCAGCTTTACACGTACGAGTAGAGAGAAAACGGACCCTATAAATTGGTGTGCGTTCCATTTCGCAGGGAACACTGCACTTCCAAACCCCACACTACATCGCGCTTCCTTAACCGCACCAGGATGGACAAAAGCCAGAAGAAGCAATGGGACAAGGTGGTGAAGCAATGGGAGGAGACCCGCGACCTAGCATGGTCAGCTGCCGCCCACGATGAGAAAATAAGGGCTATTGCGGCCCGGGCAGAACAAGCCCAGCATGCTACGAGGTCAGCTCCTAGCAATGAGGGGCCCTAAAGCAACAACCCCTTCCCGAACGTTCCCACCGAGCGTTTGCCGCAACTCCCACCCGAGGACCACATGCACCATTTTCCCCTACCTTTTCTCCTTCACAGCATGCAGTAACAATCTCTCCCCTATATTTACAGTCCCCAGAACCCCTATGTGGCTACTGCAAATGGATCGATCTTGAGATCCACCCTGAGGACCAATGGGCCGTCGACTTCGAGGAGTGAAATGTCGCAAGGTCATCGAAGATGCGGGAGGAGGAGATCGCCGTAAGAACGAGCAAACCCTGCGTATACAATGCGAGACGAAAACTCATCTTGAAGTGTGCACGCGTAGGTAGTGGGAGGCTCACGAGAGGGAGCGCGAAAGAAAGAGGGAAATGGCGGCTAAGGCAAAAGAGGCCGCCGAGGAGTTCAACGCCAAGCGGGTAAGGAAGGGAAAGTGGCACCAGCCCACACAGTAGGTCGTACGAGCAGTTGGGTGGGTTACTTGCACATGATGCTATATGTTATGCATATAATAAAAAAGTACGCGGCATTTTACTCCCAACTGTATTATGAAGTTTATTTCAATTCAGACAAGCTTATTATCTTGTCTTTTCGCATTCGATGATTCACATAACAAGTCATGTAACAATATTAACATACCGGTTTTTCCATACACGAATTCTCAGTAACATCAAAATATCACTTACCATCGTATGTACCGATCGTTCTACAGTCAATCGTTCCTAGAAAAAATTTCCAACAATTTTTTACGCACCTACAACATAAAATGAACATAAACTTTTATTACAACTCCACCAGATTTTTTCTCAGTTCCTAGAAAATGGGAGGACTGAGTGCAGTCGCCCAATGGGGGGCGACTTGTTGCAGTCACCCGAAAGTAGGGTGACAGAGATTCTGTGGGCCCCTGATTGGGCGATTAGCTCCAGTCGCCCCCCATTGGGCGACTGGAGCCTATTTTTGTAAAAAAAATTTACTACGGGTATATTTCTGTAATTTCAAATAGAAAATAGATTATTCATACAAAAAATTTTGTTTTGGGTGGGGGAGAGCAAAGCAGCTCGCGCTCAGCTCGATAATGGTACTGTTATTTTTTAGTTTTTGGCTTCTGTTTTTATTTTTTTTAATAACTAGTTTTTAAAAGGAGTGTTTTTTAAGATGGTGTCTGCTAGTTAATTATAGTACATAATGTACTGACTTCATTTATGTATTTTTCGGAATTTGTTTGAGCTCAATTTGAAATTTCCAAAAAAAAAAAGAAAGACACGTACAGCCTCGATCTGTTCTCCTGTGTACAGTTTCCTTCCGTTTTTCTCTCTCTTCGTAACTTCCAATCCGGATCTTATTTCAATATCTTCCCAAAAGAAAAGTTGTGCCCAATCATGCAAGGAATCCATCCCAACTGGCCTCTTTCCGTTTCGTTCATCCATTTGCCTTTTATCTCGTATTTTCTGAAACAGATTCTAAACCGAAATTCGCGAATTGGAGTCGGTTTCTATCTCTTCCAAGCCTATAAATACGACCCCTTGACCCCCCTAAACCCATCCCAAGCCGTTCCAAGTCCTCTCAAAGCCCAGGACGTCGTCGGCATCGAGGCCCTTCGGTCCCGAATTTGCTCGTCGCGTCTCGAGCTATCCGGTGAGTTTTTCCGCAATCCTTTCGCGTCACATTGTGCCATCATGTGCCATCTACCTTCTTGCCAAGTTAATTTGGTTTTGGTGTAGCCAATCTCCCGGAATCGAGTTTTCCCCAATCTAGGTCAAGAGCGCTTCCCGACGTCGATTCGTCGCCTCCGGTAAGCTTTAGCTCTTGCCGTAATTTTTCTTAGACTTGCCTCGCCACGTTCTACGCCGTGCTCACTTCCTTTTCCCCAAAAAGCCTCCACAAATTTTTGCCTCCGAACCTCGCCATGGCCGCCAATGGCATCGCGTGTCCCTGTCTATTCGGTAATGTTTTCTCCCAATCCGTTCACGTCACATCGTGCCAAACCATTCCAGGTAGCTACCCTCCAAGTGGTTTTAGATTTCGTTCACCGAGCACGAAGATATTAAGTTTTTCCTTTTTGCTTCCCGACGTCGTTCAAACGTCGATTGCACCGTCTCCGATGGGTTTCTGGCCGAGCCGACAATTTTTCTAGCTTCGGCAAACCGCATTCTAGCCCGTGCTCACCATATTTCTACATGTCCTATATCTGGGTTTTATTCATCTCTCCTACCCATGTGCCGTCACCCTACTCCGTTTGGTGTGCCGTCGCTTCCTATGTGTGCCTTGAGTCCCTAGCAATCCACTTTGCTAGTTAGATTCACCTTCCATGCCTCCTCTCGCCAGCGCTACCCTCCTTTCCAAAAATTCCTCTCCGATGAACAGTAACATCTGTTATTTTCCAGCATTTTCTCGCCCCGGCAAACTTTAGATCGCTCGTTCTCCTTTGTTCGAACTCCGATTGTCCCGATTCTTTTTCCTAAATTCATCTAAAATTGAGCTCTACATTTTGGTTCTGGTTTTGCAGTTTTTTGAGTTCATTTAAATTTTATTTGAATTTGTTTTTTATGTTCATCTCGTTTTCTCTCTCGTTAGATCACGCTTTCGAAGGAGTTGAAGCAGGATCCGAAGATCAAGAATTCCTAACTGAGCAAGGCCAAGGCAAGTCGTGTCCTTTGATCATGTTGAACCCAGTTTTTAAATCTATTATGTATTATTTTGTTTTAAATTATCATGCATCGCTAATTTATTATAAACCTTTGTATTGGTAGTTAATGAACTAATTGATTACTTTCTCCTTGATAGTGTGAATACCATGATTCCATTATCACCATAGGATGGGAAATTATTTAATGATGCAATATTAGTTGTCAAATGGGTGGTACGCTTAGAATTGCTTAGCCATGCTTGTAGTACGTTGGGTCTATCATCACACGTGGATAATTAATCTTGATTTAATGATATACTTGAACGTGGTGGTCAGCCACAGTTATAAAATTTGGGGTACCATGACATGGGAGGTGTCATTGGTGTTGGTTATACAAAACTGGTTTTCACTCGGGCGAATGATCGTGCAGTAAAGGGGGTGCAGGTTGCACATTGGGATGTGTATGCTTCGCCTGGGTAATACTTAAGGACTTAACTTTGTGCGCCATTGATCTGAGCCTTACCGTACAATCACATGTCCAGTATGGGATGGACCTAGCTGATTAATTTGTGATGTTTCAATTTCGGTTCCGTCATTAGGATGAGTGTGGTTTGGCCGTGGCCATGGATCCACATTGGCGCAAGAGGGGGTGTGAGGCGAAACCTTAGCGAGGCGGAACTGGGTTGGAATTGATCATTGTAAAGGCCTTGTCATGATCTCCTCGCCGCACACCTAAGGAAGTGTGTAATCCGGTGGCAATGTGGGATGATTATGTTTTGTGGGTAAAGCTGTACAACCTCTGCAGAGTGTAAAACTATTCGAATAGCCGTATCCTCGGTCATGGACAATGCTCGGTGATTTCACACGAGGGGTAGAGTTTTCATAAAAATCTTGGTTGGGTTAAGTGAATGGGTAGTTCACTGGTGGTTTATTATGTGAATCTTGGTTCATGGGTGATTCATTGGAGTGAATGGCCAGTTTACTTGGGGTTTGTCCCAATTCCTTTGTTTACTTATTTATTATCATTTTCTAAAGTTCGCTTTTCAATCTATTTATTGTATTTACTTTAAATTACTGCTTTATGCAAAATTAACCTTTCAGCCATCCTTTGGTAAGTCTTGCATACTATATTGCACTCTTTGTTACAAACGACTTGCTGAGTACTCTATGTACTCACGGCTTCATCCATATTTGCTCAGTTGAGGAAGAAGGACCAGATCAGCAGGAGCTACTAAAAAGAGGATACTTCGACGACTTTGTGGATTAGGATTTCGCTCCCCAGTCGATTGCATGTGGGCATGTCGAGTGGCTACTACGCTTATTTCTATTTTTCCGCTGCTAGTTCCTTTAAGCCTTTTAGGCTAATAATTGTAAGCTTGGCCATAAGGTCGTACTCTGATAATTATTAATAATATTTGAGTCTTTTCCTAGTAAATCGTGATTTGGTTGATATTTCATCTTTGTTTATACTGTGTGCACTAGCGTGATCCTGGACTAGTGCAGAATACACAGGAGAGTCCGGATTTGCATATTCGGGTCTCTACACCAATGAAGTAAGCTGGAATTGAAGCTTGGCCAAGCTCGAGCCGATTTCAAGCCCGAATAAAGTCTCAAGTTTTTTCTCAGTCCTATGTGTGATATGATATGGTTTAGTATAAATCACTTCAATGGATAATAAAGCTTCCATCCCTCTCATGCCTCTACCATCCATTCACCCCACCCCGCCCCTTCTTTCACTGTTTACTATTAGATAGTTTTTAGCGGAGTATTACACTATTGGAGGTTACACTTGGAAAAAAATCCCCCAGTGCCATTTACTTTAATGTTTGGGATAAACCTCACGTTCAACTAAATGCAATTTGGAGATGCCTGTAATACCCTGATCGTCGATTCGGCGTAAGTTTTAAAATAATCGCGGAGTCACCGATTTTTCGGTAAAACGCGGGAAGGAAAAAAAAATAAAAATTATAGAACAGTGTAAAATGAATAAAATAAATTAAAAATTATAATAATAAACTCGGATGGGCTATCGGGAGAGTGGGCCGACCACCTTGGGCCGGAGGCCCAAGGGGTGGCCGCACCTCCCCCTCTCCCTCCCCTAAAACCCTAAGCCACTCTCCCCTAAAACCCTAAGCCACTCTCTCCCCTAAAACTTGGTTTGAGGCAAGTAAACGTAGCGGTGGTTGCTACCGTTTAACTTGTTATTCCTTCTACTTGCAGTTTACATTATTATCGTAATTTGATACATTATGCCATGATTGCATGATAATTTAATTGTGGAGATGGTAGCAAGTACTTATCCATTGATATGTTGATAATCTGCTAGTAGCCATGTGGAAATCTTGCTTAATGTTATAATGTGGAACATGAAAATAACATGTGGTGGATGTGGATATGTCGTGAGCATGTTGATGCTCCTTTGAGGATGGATTAATGTGATTTGTGATTATCATATCATATCATGTCATATGCATATATGGATGTCGCCGCACATAGCCGCGACCGTACCGGTACAGCATCGTATATTGCCGTAATACGATGCACCTCTTATCCCGCGGGAGGCATCGTATATTGCCGTAATACGATGCACCTCTTATCCCACGGGAGGCATCGTATATTGCCGTAATACGATGCACCTCAAATCCTGCCCTGCAAAGAGTGACGTGGAGCATAGCATTCATATGCATTGCATTGTGGAAAGATCCATTTGCATACATATGCAATATGTTGTGGTGAAGTTATTTTGTGGAATATTCAACTCATAGTTGTAATGTGGATTATACAACTTCATAGTTGTCATATGGAATTGGCTCATGTGAGCTATTTGTGGTATGAGGATTATGGTTGTGGACGTGGAATGGGGTTCATCCCTTGTGTACGGTAAGGGTTGTGATTGTGGCATGAGATTCTTTTCTCTTGTATTAATTGTTGATAACAATTGTGGATGTGAGAAATAATAAAGTGTTGAAGTAAAACATACATATGTTTTATTGCTTTTGCTAGTGGTAGTGGTTGAGAATTTAAAGTAGTCAAACAAGATTTATTTGTTAATGCTTTAACGTCATCGATGGTGATTTGAGGTTGAGGATAATAACATTGTAATTGTGGAAGAATGTTGATGATTAACCTATTGTGGTTTGTGGAAGATTAAATGTTTCATTTGCATTTAATTGTGGAAGAATGTTGATGATTAACCTATTGTGGTTTGTGGAAGATTAAATGTTTCATTTGCATTTAATTGTGGATAAAATGACTGCATTCATATGCCAATTAAATCTGAAATTGAAGAGATATGATTCATGAAAATTTGTGGTGGTTTAATAATTGTGGACATGAATTATGGTTGTAGTTGTATGGAATTATAAATGATGATGTATAATTGTTTGTAGTTTGAATAGCCTGTTAAACAGTTTGCTTGCTGAGATTTTTATCTTACCCTTGTTTCCCCCTCCCTACAGGTGGACTTTGAGCATGCATGGGAAGGGTAGAACGGCACCACACTGATGCACGTGAATCATATTTTTATGCTGTAATAAAGTTGAAAGGATTCTAGACCTTGCATAGCTTTGTTTACATTATCTTAATAATGTTAAATTTGTGAACTATGTTTTAGATTAAAATGTTGGAGGATGTTTTAAATAGTGAATTGCTACCACTATCCTGTTGTTCCTTAGTTGTTTATGCTTCCGCTTATACTATCTTGTTTAGTAATTGTTGCCAGTTTATTTTATCTTGTAAATTGGCTCGTTGTAGAGCAGTTTTAGTAGCATCCCAGGGTAATGTGGGTCCTGGGGTGTTACAGTTGGTATCAGAGCGGGTGTTAGGTCCGTGGTAATTAAATTATTAAATTGACACACTGGTGCACATTAGGATGGGATGGGTGAAGCATTGCATTTATGCTTTTGACATGTTGTATTGATGATTTACATTATGAGATAACCTTGTATGATTATTATTTGCTCCTATGACTGTTATGAGTGAAGAATTGTCAATGATAAGATGTAGAGGTTGTATTTGCTGCCTTGGCATCGCCAGGTTATACCACTGTTTGTAGCATGGGGATTAGCGATGTAGTTACCTCGGGTAACTTAGTTGCGGATGTTGTGAGTGAGTTTATTTAGAAATGTTGATATCTTCCTTGAGTTGATTTTGGCCAATTCTTTGTCTATTGCAGTTAATGAATTTCTCTTGAGTTTGTGGTTCATTGTAGTTGAGGGTTTGCAATTGGTCTCTATCTGTTCGTTGAAGCAATTATTGTTTCTTTTCGGACTAGTAAGACACTATTGCTGCTTGTGAATATTGTTGATTTGCAAGGTTAGTCCCTTTGTGGGAATTTTGTCTTGTTGTGAATCATGACTCATTGGTTCGCTGGGTACTTTTACCAATGAAAGTTTTGTGTTGCAAACTCATTAATATGTTAAAGCCTTGGATCTATGTAATCCGTTTAGATTATTTTGAGTGTTGAAGTTTATTTCCACTCCTTTCTGAAAGAGAGTGTTAAAACCCTTTGTGGTGTTTTGCTATGCTTAAGTGGAAGGTGGTAATCATATAAACTAATTCATAAGGTATGAATTATCAAGTTGAGATGTTAGTATGGTGCATAATTAATTTAACTAGCATCCTCGGAAATATAGTTGATTAATTTGATATCGCCTTGTAATAGTTTCTTGAAGAACTGTGATTAAGAACTTGTCTATACATGATTGGAACTCATGGAGTTATTGAGGAGTGTGCAAAAGAATTAGAATGATTATTATGATTGTTTAAATTTCTATCATGTTGGATAAATTGAATTATTTTTGTTTATAGTAATTAATCTGACCGTTTGGAATGATTAAGTAAGGAGGTGTTGGAATATTGCCTTGGTAATATTAACCTTTAATCTGTCCTTTATTTAGATACTTTATGAGCATGTACAATTGCTAGATTCATCTATCTTTCACCATGCTAAATTGTTGAAATATGTATAAAGAAATAGAGGAAGGTGGATGTATTGACTTGTAGAAACTTGTCTTACAAAGCTGGTATTATTGAAGTTTAAAGTTATTTCGTTCTAATTTCTGAACGTAAGGTGGGATACTGAATCTATGCTCATGATTGTTTTATGATTGTAAAACGGAGTTAGGATCATGAATGTTGTTATGATAAAATAATAACAATTATTGCTAGTAATGACTAGAGTACAATCAATTTGTGCTAAATTAGAGTTGAGCATCAATAAGAATTGAATATATGGAATCTAATAAGAGATTCATACTAGCATGTTTGTGAGATTGTCATGTTCTAGTATCATCTTGTTTAAAAGCTTTGATTTAATATGGTGGCTTATGCACTAGGATTTCCTAGATTAAGTAGTCGCAATCTTACTCAGATAATAGAAACATGATGAAGTGATTTCTTATGTTTCTTTTGGAAAAGTTTATGAAGGGATTTGTGGATATGATGATGCTTGTTAAGAATGTATTATTCTGATGTTAGCATGATGGTTAGTTGTGGTTGTGATGATAATGTTGAATGTTCCTTAAATAAAAGAATTTGATAACTTCCATGATACTACTTAAATCAAAAGTTTTGAGATTTGCGTACGCAATCTTTTTGATCTCATGACTTATGTGGCAACTGAAATTGTTTGAGCAAAGTGACGTGTTGAGAGCTTTTATTAGTTCTTAAGGGATTAATGTGTTGTGGTCTTTAAATCACTTTTGTTGGAATTGTCAAGGTGATACCGTAATCAAAGAAAGTTGTTCTCTTTGTTAAAAGAAAGAGTGCGGTAAAAGTATTGGAGGTTGAAGTCATGTCATGCAATTTTTTTTAGGTGTGTTTGACTTCTTAATTTCACCGCTTAAGAGCTTCTTGAACTCAAATGGCAATATTTTTTTTCCGCCGCCTAAGAGTTTCTTGAGCTCAAATGGCAATACTGTATTCTTATTGGTTGAGATTTGGTATTTTCTTCTTGAGGGGCATGTGCCTTCAACTGTGATCTTATCTTTTGCTATCCAAGGTTGTTGCTATTTCTTTTGGTCTTGCATTTATTGCGGATGGTAGCATCATCCTCTGTGCTGAAATTTACTTCTTTTTGCCTCTTCTAAGAAAGGGGTAATCAATTTGGGTTGCAAAGTCCTTTAAGAGGTGTATGGCATCTAGTTGGTGTGGTCATGTGATTGATTTTGGTGAGAATGTGGGTGTGATGTGAATTTCGAGTTGTTATCCTTAAAAGGATTGAGGTGTTTTAGGAATTATCTGTCAAAGTAATTCCATTGGTCGTTGGCTTGGCTAGAAGGTATTTTTGTGGAGACAGTAGAGTCTCTCTGCAAGGGTGTGGATGATGTACTCAGTTTGAGCGCATTGTCGAAGTTGCCAACCTAAGATAAATGAGTTGGTGTGTTGGGTGATGATTTGAAAATCCTTGGTTCGAGGAAGTTAAATTTCCAAAGGGAATGGATTGGGGAATTATTAATAACTCGAGCAGTAATATGCTCTCTTGATTCTTATTTAAACTGTGTGTTTATGACAGAGGTCATCTGCAAATTGAGTTGTTATATGTTGTGGTGTATTCTTTTCCAGTTAGGAAAAGAAAATGATTGTTTTGGTCTGTCGAGTGATTTTCACTCTTGGCTCGTGCAGTGTGGTTTTTCCAAATGTCTATTTGGAGAGTGTGAATGGTTTTGTTGTGAATCCTTTGTTTTGGATTGTGGTCCTTTGAAGGAAGGTTGTTTGCTAGTATGTTGCTTGAGAATCCTTTATTCCTCTTTTGGTTGGGTTCCTTCTGCGAAGTTATTGTTCGTGCTTTGAGTAATGTTATGAGTGGAATCTGTGGTTGAATTCTTTAAAAGGGGTACAATGTATTATCCCGATTATAATAAATAGAGGAAAATGTTTTAGGAAGGAGGATGGTATTAGATAGTGGCTTGATAGTTGTGGCGGAGAATTTTGTGAGAACGATAGGATCTGTTGGCCGCTCAGAGCCAACAAAAGAGTTGCGGGTGCTCGGCGTTCACCGGCGCGTGTCGTGGACTCATCGGAGTTGGACATGAGGAAGAGAACCACCATGTATGTGGAGGCCCTCTTGGCGAATCAATCCGAGCGGGAGGTGACGTGGGAGCTTGAAGTTCAAATGTAGAAGAAGGACCCGAGTTCTTCAAGGCGGGTGAGAACCCGTAGTAGTGGTTCCCTTGGGATGATCTATCCTTGGGATGCTCTTTCTTGTGGTTGTTCTTTCCTTCATTGCTCTTTTCTTGCTATTCTCTTGATTTGTGGATTGAGGAGTTAGATTCGAGGACGAATCCTTTTTAGGTGGGGAGAATGTAATACCCTGATCGTCGATTCGGCGTAAGTTTTAAAATAATCGCGGAGTCACCGGTTTTTCGGTAAAATGCGGGAAGGAAAAAAAAATAAAAATTATAGAACAGTGTAAAATGAATAAAATAAATTAAAAATTATAATAATAAACTCGGATGGGCTATCGGGAGAGTGGGCCGACCACCTTGGGCCGGAGGCCCAAGGGGTGGCCGCACCTCCCCCTCTCCCTCCCCTAAAACCCTAAGCCACTCTCCCCCTTCCTCCACCCCCTGGGCGCAGCCCTCTTCCCCCCTCCATCACCCCTGCTGCTGCCATTGGAGCCAAGGAGAGGAAGGAGAAGGAGAAGAAGGAAGGAGAAGGAAGAAGAAGAGGAGGAGGAGGAAAAAAAAGGGGTGATCCATCATCTAGATAATTTTTTCTCATCCCAAACCCTCTGTTCTATGGAATAATTAGGGTTCTTGGCACGGATTTTGAAGGTAGTTAATAGATTAATTGCCCGATTAGAGATTAGCTGATGTCTGCCTGTAGATTGATTCGCGCAGCGTGTCTGTTCGCAAAGTTTTGACCTAGTAAACGAATTTTCCTGCGGACCTTCCCAAAATGAAAGTTGTAGAGGACTTTTAGAAGCATCTCATGTATTTGTTTCGGAATTTTATGCCTTGTTATCTGGGATTTACAGGGTCGGGAATACTGCTGTTCGTCAGGCGAGCAGATTGGTACAGACCGACGGTAATCTGGGAATTAGAGGTCGTAAATGATTTTTATGACCATGGCCGTAATTGAGAAAGTTGTAGATAATTTAGAGATCTAGCTGATGTATCAAATTCAGAATTGTTAGACCCTTTTACTGATGTTGGGACGCATTTGTTTATTGCTGTCCAATCTGCCAGAACAGAGTTCTTCCTCTATTTTGGGCATTAAATTACACCTAGCTGTGATCAAAATAAAAATAGGTGTTCTACACGAAAAATGTAGGCTTTTAAGTGATGAATCCAGAGAGATATCGTTTGCTGTAAATGGATCAATATTTTTTAAAGTTACGAAAATGTTAAGCAGCGCTGCTGTAGAGGGTAATTTGGTGAATTGTTGAGCGGAGAGGAGTTTGTGCGGGTTCGGGGTTCTAGCGACGTTTTAGTTATTAATGTCATGTTTGTATGCTGTAGCTGTGTGCTGAGAGTTGCCTTTTGGACAGGTGGTCTTGTCCCTGAGCGCTCTTGATTTTACTTCGCTTCGTCGGTTTGAGGCAAGTAAACGTAGCGGTGGTTGCTACCGTTTAACTTGTTATTCCTTCTACTTGCAGTTTACATTATTATCGTAATTTGATACATTATGCCATGATTGCATGATAATTTAATTGTGGAGATGGTAGCAAGTACTTATCCATTGATATGTTGATAATCTGCTAGTAGCCATGTGGAAATCTTGCTTAATGTTATAATGTGGAACATGAAAATAACATGTGGTGGATGTGGATATGTCGTGAGCATGTTGATGCTCCTTTGAGGATGGATTAATGTGATTTGTGATTATCATATCATATCATGTCATATGCATATATGGATGTCGCCGCACATAGCCGCGACCGTACCGGTACAGCATCGTATATTGCCGTAATACGATGCACCTCTTATCCCGCGGGAGGCATCGTATATTGCCGTAATACGATGCACCTCTTATCCCACGGGAGGCATCGTATATTGCCGTAATACGATGCACCTCAAATCCTGCCCTGCAAAGAGTGACGTGGAGCATAGCATTCATATGCATTGCATTGTGGAAAGATCCATTTGCATACATATGCAATATGTTGTGGTGAAGTTATTTTGTGGAATATTCAACTCATAGTTGTAATGTGGATTATACAACTTCATAGTTGTCATATGGAATTGGCTCATGTGAGCTATTTGTGGTATGGGGATTATGGTTGTGGACGTGGAATGGGGTTCATCCCTTGTGTACGGTAAGGGTTGTGATTGTGGCATGAGATTCTTTTCTCTTGTATTAATTGTTGATAACAATTGTGGATGTGAGAAATAATAAAGTGTTGAAGTAAAACATACATATGTTTTATTGCTTTTGCTAGTGGTAGTGGTTGAGAATTTAAAGTAGTCAAACAAGATTTATTTGTTAATGCTTTAACGTCATCGATGGTGATTTGAGGTTGAGGATAATAACATTGTAATTGTGGAAGAATGTTGATGATTAACCTATTGTGGTTTGTGGAAGATTAAATGTTTCATTTGCATTTAATTGTGGAAGAATGTTGATGATTAACCTATTGTGGTTTGTGGAAGATTAAATGTTTCATTTGCATTTAATTGTGGATAAAATGACTGCATTCATATGCCAATTAAATCTGAAATTGAAGAGATATGATTCATGAAAATTTGTGGTGGTTTAATAATTGTGGACATGAATTATGGTTGTAGTTGTATGGAATTATAAATGATGATGTATAATTGTTTGTAGTTTGAATAGCCTGTTAAACAGTTTGCTTGCTGAGATTTTTATCTTACCCTTGTTTCCCCCTCCCTACAGGTGGACTTTGAGCATGCATGGGAAGGGTAGAACGGCACCACACTGATGCACGTGAATCATATTTTTATGCTGTAATAAAGTTGAAAGGATTCTAGACCTTGCATAGCTTTGTTTACATTATCTTAATAATGTTAAATTTGTGAACTATGTTTTAGATTAAAATGTTGGAGGATGTTTTAAATAGTGAATTGCTACCACTATCCTGTTGTTCCTTAGTTGTTTATGCTTCCGCTTATACTATCTTGTTTAGTAATTGTTGCCAGTTTATTTTATCTTGTAAATTGGCTCGTTGTAGAGCAGTTTTAGTAGCATCCCAGGGTAATGTGGGTCCTGGGGTGTTACAATGCCTTTGGTAGACGGGGATCAGATATATTATAATCAAATGTTGAAAACTTTCACTACTCGCTCTATTCCAATTAAACCTTTCATTGCTCCCTCTGTTTCGCGGTACATGTCACATTTTGCCAAAACTTTTTTTTTCCCAAATCCTTGGCACTTTCCTAATCACGTAGTATTATTTACCAAACTACCAATATTAGCACTACTGTTTTGTGCGCTTAGGACACTCCCGATGCAGAAGCTGCGTAGTAATGTCTATAGGTGGCCACCTCACATAGATATAAAACTAGAAATAATCTTCCCAATATATGATATCTACCAACCACCCCACCTAATTAATTTGTTCCCTCTTATCCCAACTCCTCTCTCTCCATTTTACCAATCCCCACCATCTAGTTGTTTTGGTTCTCACAAATATGCAATGTCTTGCACAAGACACTACTATCATCTCCCTCTCTTCCTTAATTACTCTTCCACATCATCCTTTTGTTTATTTAGCATACTATAGACACAACGTACATCACTCCATTAGGAGTGCCCTTATGTTATTAATAGAGTATTTTATTTTGGTACAGTTTTGTTCAAATCATACCTTCTTTGGTTCTCATGATTTAATCAAAATTGCTAAGTATTTATTGTAGAGAAGCAGGAAGGAATGGTGATGCACCTTAATGCTTATTGATGTATTGATTGGCTTATATAGGCAATATACAACGTTATAATCATGAGAAACTAATCACTCTACAAGTGGGGATAAGTTGGTAGGAGCCATGGCGATGTGAGCGAGTTATCCAGAGGGTGTAGCCATGTGTGGGGAGAATAGGTCCATCGGTAGCTTGCTAACACCCCACCGCAAGTTGTGCATCCGATGGCTGGATGCACAAGCTAGAACGGAATTCTTTGAACACGGCCATTGACAAGCCTTTGGTCATGACGTCGGCAAACTGTTGTGTCATTGGAACATGAAGAACTCGAAGCTGCCTAAGCACCGTTAGAAATTGGCCCAATGAGCAAGGCCCATTTCGCGAATCCCAAAGCATGCATGGTTAGTACCATATTCCTAAGGCAAGGTGAGAAAGACCAATTGCACCTGGAAGGAGGGAGAGCGGATATCTCCGAACCGTTGCCGCAGAGAGAACCTGCATGGGGCAGCAATAAGGTTTCTGGGCAGCGCATCTGCGCGACCGCTCACTGCACTGCGTCATCTGCGTTCTGCACTGCGTCAAGCTCTGCAATGCGTCAAGCCTGCGCGGCTTCCTGTTCTTCATCAGGGTAACAAATAAGTCGTTCGCGCGCACGTACGACTTTGTTACTATATTTTTCTTGAGTGTAGTTTCAAGTATGATGAGTAGCCTGCTGTTAGTTGTAAGTTTTGCATCATTAGCTTATTGTTTTTGTCTCCTAATAAAACTTGGAATTAAAATATTGCCCACATTTGTAACAATCCAGAAACCTTTTGTAAATTTTATTGCAATACAGTAATGGCTAGTGCTTCTGATGCGATGAAACCTGAGAGGTTTTCTGGTCAGAACTTTCGTAGATGGTAGACTAGAGTCAAGTTTTGGCTCATGTCTTTGGGGCTGTGGTGGGTTATCCACCCATAGTATCCATTTACGATTGAGCAGTACATGCAGTTTGAGACTGCAAACAATACTGCCCTTGGCTGCATTCTGACTGTTCTGGCAGATCAGGTCTATGATGTGTACATGGACTACAAGTCCGCCACAGAGTTGTGGGATGCACTAGAGCACAAATATGCAGAGGCAGAGGCAGGTCGCTGGCTCTACATTTGTGAGCAATTTTTCAACTTTAGCATGGATGAGGCTAAGTCCATAGTGGGACAAGCTCATGATCTCCAGCTACTAGTCGGTGAGATTGCAAACCTGGGTTGTGTGTTGCCTCCAAAGTTTGTGGCTGCGGGCATTGTTGCTAAACTCCCTGCCTCTTTGCGGGATTTTGCTACTGGCTTGAAACATAAGAGGGAAGAGATTTCTGTTGAGGATCTCATTGCAGCCATTGATGTGGAAGAAAAAGCAAGAGCAAAAGATGCACCTAGCACATCTGGCTAGAATAATGCAAACGTCATACAGAGAAAGACTGTTGCTAAGAAGTATAAAACCAACAAACCGAACAAGACAATTAGCTTTAAGAAGAAATCTGAGAAAAAGGATTTGAAGGACATCACCTGCTTTGTGTGCGGAAAAGACGGTCATATGGCGAAGGACTGTCGTTTTCGCAAGATCAGAGATGGTGAACAGCCTAAGAAGAAGGCTGTTAACGTGACCATAGGCGAGGCCTCGACTTCAGGAGGGTATGGTAATTCACCTGTTGTCTTTTCAGCTTGTCAATCCACTGATTGGTGGGTTGATACTGGAGTTAATGTTCATGTATGTTCTGATATTTCCTTGTTTTCTTCTTATCAGGCAGCAGGGGCTTCCTCCGTCCTAATGGGAAACGGGTCGCATGCTTCTGTTCTTGGTGTTGGTACGGTGGATCTGAAGCTTACTTCAGGGAAGATTGTCCACTTGAAGAACGTGCAGCATGCGCCTACAATAAAGAAGAACCTCTCTAGTGGTTCTCTCCTATGCAGGGATGGTTATAAGCTAGTTTTTGAGTCAAATAAAATTGTAATGTCTAAGTTCGAAAAATTTGTTGGTAAAGGCTATGAGAGCGGAGACTTGTTCCGCCTAAGTATTTTAGAGTCTTGTTATAATCTGAATGTTGCAACTGGTTTAAATAAATGTGAGGCAAATATTTGGCATTCTTGTTTCTGTCATATTGGTTTTGATAGTATCGCTAGAATGTCCAGATTAGATTTAATTCCAAAATGTGAAATTGTTAAAGGGTCAAAGTGCCAGTCATATGTGCAAGCAAAGCAACATCGAAAACCCTTTAAGGGATTAGAGGATGAAAAGAACTTGGCACCTTTAGATCTTATTCATTCAGATTTGTGTGAAATGAATGGATTATTGACAAAAGGAGGCAAAAGATATTTTTTTAACTTTTATTGATGATGCAACACGCTACTGCTATGTGTATTTGCTGAAAACTAAGGATGAAGCTTTAAACTACTTTAAAACTTATAAGGCCGAGGTTGAGAACCAACTAGAGAAGAAAATAAAAAGATTAAGGTCTGATCGTGGAGGAGAGTATGTCTCTCATGAATTCTCCCAATTCTGTTCTGAGCATGGAATAGTTCATGAATTTACACTACCATATTCACCCCAATCAAACGGGGTAGCTGAGAGGAAAAACCGGACACTAACAGATTTGGTTAATGCCATGTTAGAGAGTGCCGGTATGCCTAAGGCATGGTGGGGGGAAGCTATTCTAACATCAATTTTCGTCCTAAACCTAGTAATCACTAAAAAGAGTGAGATTACTCCGTGTGAGGGATGGAAGGGGAGAAGACCTAATGTTAATTTTCTACGAACTTGGGGGTGTTTGGCAAAAGTCAATATACCATTGCAGAAAAAGAGAAAACTTAGACCAAAAACAGTCGATTGTATTTTTCTAGGATATGCTCAAAATAGCACGTCCTATAGATTTTTAGTAGTTAAATCAAAAACCCCTGAGATAATTGCTAATACAATAATGGAGTCTAGAGATGCTTCATTCTTTGAGAATATCTTTCCTATGAGAACAGCAGGTAGTACTTCACGAACAGAGAATGTTCAAACTGATAATATTGAAAGTGAAAATAATCAAACTTCTGAACTTCCCACCATTTCTGAACCAATATGTGATATCCCTAAAGAGGATAACAATCTAGTCGCAGAAGCTCCTCGCAGGAGCAAGAGACAAAGGGTTGAGAAAACCTTTGGTGACAACTTTATTGTATACCTCGTGGATGATGTGCCAAAAACTCTTTCGGAGGCTTATGCATCTCCTGATGCTGAGTATTGGAAAGAGGCAGTCCATAGCGAGATGGACTCTATCATGGCTAATGGGACTTGGGAGATCACAGATCGTCCTATCGGGTGTAAACCTGTAGGATGTAAGTGGATCTTTAAAAAGAAACTAAGGCCTGATGGAACTATTGAGAAGTACAAGGCAAGGCTTGTGGCCAAGGGTTACACCCAGAAAGAGGGAGAAGATTTCTTTGGTACCTATTCTCCTGTCGCCAGACTAACTACCATCAGAGTGCTCCTTGCGTTAGCATCTTTCTATGGTCTACATGTTCATCAAATGGACGTGAAGACAGCTTTCCTTAATGGAGAGTTGGAGGAAGAAATCTATATGGATCAACCAGATGGTTTTGTGATTTCTGGACAGGAAAATAAATTATGCAGATTATTGAAATCTTTGTATGGCCTAAAACAAGCACCAAAACAATGGCACGAGAAATTTGACAAAACTTTAACATCTACAGGCTTCGTTGTGAATGAAGCTGATAAATGTGTGTATTATCGTTATGGTGGGGGTCAAGAAGTGATCTTATGTCTGTATGTAGATGACATACTTATTTTCGGAACAAACACTGCCGTAATTGACGAGGTCAAATCTTTCTTATCTCGGTGTTTTGATATGAAAGACTTGGGAGAGGCAGATGTCATTCTGAATATTAAATTGATCAAAAGCAAGGATGGGATTACTTTGAATCAATCCCATTATGCTGAGAAAATATTAAGCCGGTTTGGTTTTGAGAACTGTAAAGTTTCTCCAACACCCTATGATGCGAGCATTAAGCTTCGAAAGAATCAGGGGTTAGGAAAAGATCAATTAAGATATTCATAAATTATTGGGTCACTAATGTATTTAGCTGGTGCCACAAGACCTGACATTTCATTTGTTGTGAGCAAATTAAGTCGATTTACTTCTAACCCAGGAGATGATCACTGGGAGGCACTTGAAAGAGTGTTGCACTACTTGAGAGGCACAACATCTTTTGGAATACATTATATTGGACATCCTTCTGTATTAGAAGGATACAGTGACTCTAATTGGATCTCTGATGTGGATGAGATCAAAGCTACAAGTGGTTATGTATTCACTTTAGCTGGTGCTGCAGTTTCATGGAGGTCTTGCAAACAGACCATATTGACGAGGTCAACCATGGAAGCAGAACTTGTAGCACTTGACACAGCCACAATGGAGGCTGAATGGCTGAGAGAACTTCTATTGGACTTACCATTGGTTGAGAAACCAATACCTGCAATCCTGATGTACTGTGATAATCAAATAGTGTTGGCCAAAGTCACAAGTACAAAGGATAATATGAAGTCCTTTAGACATGTGAAGCGTAGGCTTATATCTGTCAGAAAACTAAGAAACTCTGGAGTGATTGCTGTGAACTATATTCACACTGAAAAAATCTGGCGGACCCTTTTACAAAGGGGTTAGCACGGAAAGCGATTTCCGTTGCATCTATGGACATGGGAATGAGGCCCATTTAAGTTACATCACAATGGTAACCCATACCTTCTTGATCGGAGATCCCGTGACTAAGGCAATGGGAAAAACAAATTGATGTTATAACAAGAGAGTACATATTTATCGTACCCATGTCCTAATATATAATGTACTTTCGACTGTATGGAAGGTTGGCATAAAGCCTTAATGTATTCTGTTGTCCAAATAAGGAAAAGGTATTAGCCTGCAGGATACCTAGAAAGAATACACCTACTTGAGCCTAACTGTGTGGTCGCAGTTCACGAGAACGGGGCATTCTCTAGAAAGCTCATGAGCAGATAAGGGAGCATGACCATATAATGCTCCGTTTAGGCGTGGTTCATTAGCAACCTAGTACTAGTTGAGATTTCAAGTGAAATCTGATCACAAAAAGCTGTGAATTCAAGGCATAGTCCATTCATCAGCTGTGAGAAGGTGAATCTTGTCATTCTAGGTGCAAGTTCAACCCGTACGAGACTTACACTCAAAGATTGGTATATTAACAGTACTTCAGCACAATATCTTTGATATCTTGTTATTGTCTGCTTTGGAATTGGTGGGGGATTGTTAGAAATTGGCCCAATGAGCAAGGCCCATTTCGCGAATCCCAAAGCATGCATGGTTAGTACCATTTGCTAAGGCAAGGTGACAAAGATCAATTTATAAAGTGGAGTCCTCACCACTCCTTGAATATGGATAGAGATAGTTTTAGGAGGGTTCTAGCTAGTCACACACGCGCGCACGCGCGCGCGTATCCGCGTATTTTGGCGTGAAAATCGTGTGACTTGTGACTTGCGACGCGCGACCGTGCCGTGACGTGGCGGCCACTTGGCAGAACAAGTCTATCTTTATTTTTGCTGAACCCTGCACCACTCTCTCTGTTTGAATGAGATTCAAACATTTGAATGAGGCAGTTACAAATGGATTTACACTGCTTAATTCATCAGTTACCAGTGAATTATTGGTTTGATGAGGCAGTTACCAGTGCATAATTCTGTTTGAAATGCAGCAGTTACTAGTGAGTAACAGCAGCGCCCTTAAAAGGGCCTGGAGACATCCAGGAAAAAACAGAGAGAAATTTTGCACCTCCATTCTGTCTCTACTTTCTGCTCTGCGATCTTGTGCTGTGGTGTTGTGCTGCAAGAACCTCGTCGACCTTTCTTCCCGGCGTGCACCTGGAAGGAGGGAGAGCGGATATCTCCAAACCGTTGCCGCAGAGAGAACCTGCACGGGGCGCCAATAAGGTTTCTGGGCAGCGCATCTGCGCGACCGCTCACTGCACTGCGTCATCTGCGTTCTGCACTGCGTCAAGCTCTGCACTGCGTCAAGCCTGCGCGGCTTCCTGTTCTTCATCAGGGTAACAAGTAAGTCGTTCACGCACACGTACGACTTTGTTACTATATTTTTCTTGAGTGTAGTTTCAAGTATGATGAGTAGCCTGCTGTTAGTTGTAAGTTTTGCATCATTAGCTTATTGTTTTTGTCTCCTAATAAAACTTGGAATTAAAATACTGCCCACATTTGTAACAAGCGCAACCTTCTCGCGGACGAAGTGTATGTCAAGTTCGCTGTGCTTCGTGTGCCGATGATGTACATGATTGGCCGTCATGTAGATAGCAGAGATGTTGTCCCAATAGATAACGATGGCCTTGTCGACGTGGACATGTAGCTCGCTGAGGAGTTGATGCAGCCAGCAACATTCGGCGATGACGTTGGCAACTGTGCGATATTCTACTTCCACGCTGGATCAGGACACAGTGGGCTGGTGCTTAGAGGACCACGAAATCAGTGAGTCACCAAGGAACGCCGTGTAGCCAGTCGTGGAACGTCTCATGTTAGGTCAGCCCACCCAATCGGCATCGAAGTAGGTGACAATATCCAAGGACGGCGACTGATGTAGCTAGAGATCGTAGCCAATGGTGTAGGAGCACCAGGAGAAGTGGGTGGTGGCATCATGGCCGCCACCATAGGCGGTGCACAGAGGGCATGAGGAATAGAAAGAAAGCGATGAGGGTCATCGAGTAAATCAAGAGATGATGGTAGGGGAGGGCCAGAGCTCAGGTGGAATGGGAAGGTGGAGTCATCGAAGTAGACATGCCGAGAGATAATCACGAGCCTGGTTTGTTGGTTGTAGCAATGAAACCCTTGTGATCTGGGGAGTATCCGAGGAATTAAGGTGCATGGGACAGAGCGCGTGGCGAGCTTGTGCGAGGAGGTGGCTGTGGTGTTCGGGTAGCAAAGGTAACCAAAGACGTGAAGGGCATGCAGTGTAATCCGAAGGTGTGCCATAGAGAAGCTCAAAGGGGGTAGTGAGCTGGCGAGGATGGCATGGTCGCCTGTTGAGGAGAAAAGTGGCGGCGGCAACAACCTTGGCCCAAAATGCGAGCAGCATCGAGGCATGGAACAAAAGCGTGCAAGTGATCCCATTGAGAGTACGCAGGATCTGCGTGGTGCGATCGTTTTGAGGAGAAGTATACAGGCAAGACATTTGCAGTGTGATGCCATGCATGGAGAAGTAGGTGCGTGAAGCGGCACTGTCAAACTCACATCCGTTATTAGCCTGTAAGGTGAGGATGAGGAGATGGAAGTAGTGCTGAACAAAGGTATGGAAGTGTTGTATAGTAGAGAGAACATTAGACCTTTATTTGAGTGGGAAGGTCCAAGCAAAGTCACTATAGTCATCGAGTAAAATCAGGTAGTATTGAAAGACTAACAAACTAAAAATGGGTGACGTCCACACGTTACAATGTACAAGTTGAAATGGAACATAAGAAATATGTGAAGAGTCTGTAAAAGGAAGCCGAGCAATCTTTGCCTAAGCTAGAATTCTTTGCCTAAGTGCTGATCCAAAAGGTTTAAGTGAAGTATATGAATGCACACGCAAAGATTAAAGTGACTTGATGCAACAAAGGAATTAGCTAAATAGAAGCGATCTGAAATTGAGAATTAAATATCTCGTTTTTGCACCGAGTACTAGGAGAGACGCTAGCCAATTGCAATAATATGAATGTAAGGGCACAAGATTGCTCAAAGAAATTAAATACAAAAGTTGAAATTATATATTAGAATTAGCTAGCCCCAATTAAACCAACACTCACTTTTTTTTGCCGAGGCTTTTTTTTTATGTCAGCTGCCTTTTTTTTACTTGTTGGTTGGCACTAAGGTTTAGCATTTCTTTGCACAAATATTTAAAATTTCAGCAAATATAGATTAATACCAAGAGCAGCCCTTAATGCAATTATCAAAGACTAGTCTTAGAGGTGAACAAATTTTTTTTCATGGGTACTGCAGAAAGTACTGTTCATAGCACTGTAGCAAATTATTGTACATGGTACTGTAGCGAATCCCTGTAGCATTGCCGTGGCACTGTAGCGGCACTGTAACAATCGGGAAATTTTTTATTTTTATTTTGTATTCAGGCGAAACAAAGGAAATAACACAATGATAAAGCAACGCAAAGGAACACGACGATCAGCACCTAAACAAAATTCTAATGGAGGAAAACTTAACAAAACTCACATAAAAATAACAGATGCAAAAACTAGGGTTTAGATTTTTTTGGCTTTTTGTGTATAGGAAAAAATCTAACTAGGGGTAAATTGATCCTACCGTGTCAACCGTGCTCTGATACCAAGATGATGCGGGGGCTTGCCTGATCATCACGGCGTAGGATCGATGGAGATAATTTGGATCCGTGCAACCTGACGAATCGATGGCGCCAACTACTGTTAGAACAGCAACCTACGACAAAGGAATTCGCCCAACCACACGCTCGTGATCCCGTCTACACGACCACCAAGTAGACGCGTCATCGCTCCAGCCAATCACAAGGAAACACAAGAACGACGGGAAAGAACGCCCGATTCCCCTCTAGTATGCAATCATATACCAAACCATAGGAATAACAAACGTATTGCTCTCTGAAAAAAAATAATAGATTGGTTTTTGTTTCTATTGTGGTCTCCCTTTTACACAAAGTGCGTACGGTATTATAAAGTCTAGGTTGGCCGACTCGAACTCAACACACAATTGGCTAACTCGAACTCAACACACAAAGTCCTAATGCGACTCACAACTCGTACTCTTAATTAACTCCATACAGACCGACTCGATTAGATTCGGCCCAAGAACAGGCGCACACACCCAACCCATCTGACGTTAATAGAAGACTCCATACTTGTTTTTTTTTGTAGAGTCCCTATCAAAACCAGTTCGGCTTCATTGAGGAAGTAAAAACCCAAATCCTACTCCCATGCAGACTGCTCTTCCATTTTCTCATCCAGCAGAGAAAGCAACGTGGCCTTCCCTTGTCTCCCATGTGACTCATACAAGTAGCACATGTATGCATGCATTTCTTTGTACTAGAAGTGTGGCTTCATGAATTTGTACATAACTTTTGTGTTTGGAATAGTACTCTCATGTGCATGCATGTCTTCGCCTAATGGATGGAATACCTTGATTAGTGTCTTCCATCAAGTAGTCTCGGTCATGCATGTATGTATTTTCTTTTGTTTTTTTTCCTTGTCTCGATTCATATACATATGCATGATTTTTTTGCTCGGTTGATTTCTTTTGGCATTGCTGCGACACTGTAACAATCTGGAATTTTTTTTTGTATTAAGGCGAAACAAAGGAAATAACACAATGATCAAGCGACACAAAGGAACACGACGATCAGCACCTAAACAAAATTCTAATGGACGAAAACTTAACAAAACTCACAAAAAAATAACAGATGCAAAAACTAGGGTTTAGATTTTTTTTGGCTTTTTGTGTATAGAAAAATAAAATCTAACTACGGGTAAATTGATCCTATCGTGTCAACCGCGCTTTGATACCAAGATGATGCGGGGGATTGCCCGATCTTCACGGCGTAGGATCGATGGATATAATTTGGATCCATGCAACCTGACGAATCGATGGCGCCAACTACTGTTAGAACAGCAACATGCGACAAAAGAATTCGCCCAACCACACGCTCGTGATCCCGTCTACCCGACCACCAAATAGACGCGTCGTCGCTCCAGCCAATCACAAGGAATTACAAGAACGACGGGGAAGAACGCCCGATTCCCCTCTAGGATGCAATCATATACCAAACCCTAGGAAGCATAAGCGTATTGCTCTATGAAAAAATAATAGATTAGTTTTTGTTTCTTTGTGGTCTCCCTTTTACACAAAGTGTGTACGGAATTATAAAGTACTGGTTGGCCGACTCGAACTCAACGCACAATTGGCTGACTCGAACTCAACACACAAAGTCCCAATGCGACTCACAACTCGTACTCTTAATTAACTCCATACAGACCGACTCGATTAGATTCAGCCCAAGAACAGGCGCACACACCTAACCCATCTGACGTTAATAGAAGACTCCATGCTTGTTTTTTTTTCTGTAGAGTCCCTATCAAAACCAGTTCGGCTTCATTGAGGAAGTAAAACCCAAATCCTACTCCCATGCAGACTGCTCTTCCGTTTTCTCATCCAGCAGAGAAAGCAACATGGCCTTCCCTTGTCTCCCATGTGACTCATATAAGTAGCACATGTATGCATGCATTTCTTTGGACTAGAAGTGTGGCTTCATGAATTTGTACATAACTTTTGTGTTTAGAATAGTACTCTCACGTGCTTGCATGTCTTGGCCTAATGGATGGAATACCTTGATTAGTGTCTTCTATCAAGTAGTTTCGGTCATGCATGTATGTATTTTCTTTTTTTTTCTTTGTCTCGATTCACATACATATGCATGATTTTTTTGCTCGGCTGATTTCTTCTGGCATTGCCGCGTCACTGTAACAATTGGGAAATTTTTTTTGTATTCAGGCGAAACAAAAGAAAAAACACAATGATCAAGCGACGCGAAGCAACACGACGATCAACACCTAAACAAAATTCTAATGGACGAAAACTTAACAAAACTCACAAAAAAATAACAGATGCAAAAACTACGGTTTAGATTTTTTTGGCTTTTTGTGTATAGGAAAAAAAATCTAACTATGGGTAAATTGATCCTACCGTGTCAACCGCGCTCTGATACCAAGATGATGCGGGGGATTGTCTGATCATCACGGCATATGATCGATGGAGATAATTTGGATCCGTGCAACCTGACGAATCGGTGGTGCCAACTACTGTTAGAACAGCAACCTGCGACAAAAGAATTCGCCCAATCGCACGCTTGTGATCCCGTCTACCCGACCACCAAGTAGACGCGTCGTCGCTCCAGCCAATCAAAAGGAAACACAAGAACGACGGGGAAGAACGCCCGATTCCCCTCTAGGATGCAATCATATACCAAACCCTAGGAAGAACAAGCGTATTGCTCTCTGAAAAAAATAATAGATTGGTTTTTGTTTCTGTTGTGGTCTCCCTTTTTCACAAAGTGTGTACGGTATTATAAAGTCCAGGTTGGCTGACTCGAGCTCAACACACAATTGGCTGACTCGAACTCAACACACAAAGTCCTAATGCGACTCACAACTCGTACTCTTAGTGTGTGTTTGGTTTGGAGGCAGTAGGGATAGAATGGCTCCATCTCTGTTTTTAAGGATAGGACCGTCCCCGTTCTTTGTTTGGTTGTAAGGGATAGGACCGTCCCCGTTTTTTGTTTGGTTCTGGGACATCAAAATATGGGATGAGTCATCCGACGTGTGGGGCCCTTTTGTCATCCTCTTGTTTTTGAGAGGCGAGGAAGAGGGACGAGCCCATCCCCTTGTTTTTGAGGGACGGGGGCACCCTCGATTTAGGGGAATATTCCCGGGATATTCCCCAAAGGGGATGGACTCTGTCCCTGCTGACTCCAATCCAAACAGGTCCAAATCTGGGATCGCCCCGTCCCATCCCCTATTATCCCTAGAACCAAACACACCATTAATTAAGGTCCTGTTTGTTTCCACTTAAGATTATTATAATCTAGCTTATAGGTGGGGATTATATAAGCTAGCTTATAATAAACTGGTGGGAAATAAACTGTCAGGTGTTTGGTAGCCTGGATTATCAGGGTTATGGATTGTTGTATTCGAATGTTTAAAGACTACAATGCCCTGGAGAGAGAGGCACGGGAGTTAGGGGTTGGATGAATGGCAAAGGTGGGTAATATTCCTAAAGTTTTATGGTCATTAAGATAAAAGGTGGATCTATAAACTGAAATAAGCTCCTTTTTTGAGCTTATTAGATTACAATAATCTAGGCTATTAGATTATAATAAGTTACCTTATAATCTGGGCTGTTTGTTTTCACTTATGGTTTATAAGTTAGATTATAATAATCTTAAGTGGAAACAAACAGGGCTAACTCCATACAGACCGACTCAATTAGATTCGGCCCAAGAATAGGCGCACACACCCAACCCATCTGACGTTAATAGAAGACTCCATGCTTGTTTTTTTTGTAGAGTCCCTATCAAAACCAGTTCGGCTTCATTGAGGATGTAAAACCCAAATCCTACTCCCATGCAGACTGCTCTTCCATTTTCTCATCAAGCAGAGAAAGCAACGTGGCCTTCCCTTGTCTCCCATGTGACTCATACAAGCAGCACATGTATGCATGCATTTCTTTGGACTAGAAGTGTGGCTTCATGAATTTGTACTTACCTTTTGTGTTTGGAATAGTACTCTCACGTGCTTGCATGTCTTGGCCTAATGGATGGAATACCTTGATTAGTGTCTTCCATCAAGTAGTCTCGGTCATGCATGTATGTGTTTTCTTTTGTTTTTTTTTTTGTCTCGATTCACATACATATGCATGATTTTCTTACTCGGCTGATTTCTTCTGGTTTCGGTATACCAACATCTCCTCATGCAAAAACCTGAGACCAATCAAAATACTAGCATTAGGTAGTAGCCAATTCTCATGTAAATTAAAACCAAATTCAACTAGGAGCGAGTTCACCTATTGATTAATCTTTTTAGCTCGTGCTCGCGTAATCGGTCCGATTGGGATATCCTCATTATCTTGTATACTTGAAGTGATGGACGTTGCACTAGTATCAACGAGACCTTCTAAACGCATCTTTACTTTAGGCTTGTACAGATCGAGTATGGGCCTGTAATAATTAAATAAAATAGTAATAGCTTCGTATCTCCAAGTATAATCATTAAAGACCCAATTAAATTAGAGTTCACCTGATAATATTTAATACGGCTCAATAATTCTTTCTAGTCAAATAATATATTTAACTAAAAATCACTAATCATGTCTGTATCCGCATCATTGTCCCCTTCTTCAAGAACAGCCATCCCCGGCTTTTGATCGCCTGAAATTGCACTAAACAAAGAATACACCGTGTATGCATGGTATATATATTTATCATTTACACTCATTCCATTTAGCACATTATAATTACCTGAAGACTTAGTAAACAGAAAGAACAACACATATGTATGGTATATGTATGAATCTATTATTGTGTCATTCTTATTGTTTTGCACAAACCATTTATTACAATAGTGGCCATAAGATATAGATATTGGAATATTGTCATTCACATCAGTAGGGGATGGAGCGCTCGAGCATCTACTTTGGCTAGTCGCCAGCTCTGCTGCCACCACTTCGCAGGGTAAGGGATGGAGCGCTCGAGCGTCTACTTCGGCTAGTCGCCGGCTCTGTTGCTGCCACTTCAGAGGGTAGGGGACGGAGCGCTCGAGTGTCTACTTCGGCTAGTCGCCAGCTCCGCTGCCGCCACTTCGGAGGGTAGGGGATGAAGTGCCCGAGCGTTTACTTATGGTGGTGCGGGACGGAGTGCTCGAGTGTCGACCTCGTGAGGTTTATACCTAGACGGGCAGGGTCATCGGCCCTTCGTTCCTACCCTAGCTCGTGCGTGTCGCCTACTATACGCTGAGGGCAAGGCCAGCGAAGATAGTTTCATGCCCGATGTCCTACACGTTTGCCGAAGACAAGTGCGATCGCAAGAACACCAAGGACACGTATTTACTTTAACCAAGGTCTTTATTGCATTTATGAAATAATGCTTACAGGGACGTTCAATTATTGCATTTGTGCGGGGCAGCGTTTACAAATGACTTAGAGCAGTTAGGGTTACTCCTCGCCTGGCTCCTCTAGCTTGACGTGCTCTCGCGCCAAAGTCTCCCCCTCCGACCTTTAGGCTCACCAGAAGTGCAACGAGTCCTCTGCCCACCCCCAATGCCTAAGGCGCTGCTGGACCATGAGGTCCAAAATTAATAAGCGGCCCCTGTCAAGCACCTGCCCACAGTAGAATAACACATATCATCAAAATGCCTGAGCAACACTTGAGCAATTCTCATTTCATTGATAAAAGGGGCCATGGGGGCTCCATTTTACAAGAGGTAACGGGTACAAGACAACACACACATACACCCCTACACCCCTAAGACTTCGGCATCACACCTGTGGTCAACGCCTTGCTCTGTGCCAGCAGCGCCGCCTTCATCACACCGTGGGACTTCGTCGAGCCACACATCGAAGTTGCCTTCACCCCGTAGGGTCCATTGCAGCGCCACCTTCGCTACGGCTTCACTAGCTCCTGACATGACACCGGCTCCGGCTGGCATCTCCAGCTGGGGGTTCACCAGCTTGCCCACGTGGAGGCACCCTCGGTGATGGAGCAGGGTGAAGTTGATCCAGGACATCACCACGGAGCATTGGTTCCCGAAGGATCGAGCAGCGTTGAGGGCGAGGCCAGAAGCTTCTCTGATTCGCTGAAGTATCCGCGACAGGTCCTCGGGGCCGAAGGTGCGGGGCGGCACGATCACGGACAGGTCTTCGAGGGCGCCTTCCAGAGCCTCCATCGTCTCCCATGCTGCCACCGAGGCGTCGCCCAGAGCTCGGTCCTTCTCCACAAGTGATGCGGTCAGTCAGGACATCTCTCCTTCCAGCGCCGTGATTTGCTGGAGCAAACCGTTGCGCTCCTTGGCGGTCACCCGCTTCGCTTCCTCCAAGAGATCACAGGCCTCCGCGATGGCCTCCGCGCCCTCTGTTTTGAGGAAGCAGATGTGGTCGTCTTTGCCGACGTTTGCCTCTTCAGCAACGAGAAGGCGATCCTCCAAGGCCCTGCGCTCCTGAGCGCGGGCCGCCTGTAGAGCATGAGTGACGGCTAGAGCCTGCAAGACAGTTGTCAGCACAGCTTCAAGCATGAACACAAGTACAAATCAACGGCACCGATACTTACTCGTATCCTCGCAGCTTCCAGCACCCCCTCCAGCAGCTCTAAGCCACACGACGCTAGTGCCCACCGGTCCAGCCCGGCGTCCACACAGTCGGTGGCCGCTTATAGAGCTCGCAGCACCTCCGGCCCAGGGACGAAGTCGGAGATGCTCAAGCGCCAAATCTCCGAGTCGGCGACTTCCATGGCGATGGGGGGTGATGTAACATCCGGAGCGGGTACGTCGAAGGCCTCGCGCCCGCTCCCGTTGGTCGATCCTTGTCCACGCCCCAGAGTCCGTGTCTCGACTGATGTTGATGACGGTATCAGCGAGCAGATCGGAGAAAGCTTCGCGAAGTCGCGGGGGGAGAAAGAGTTGCACCTACCTTCGGTGTGGCCCGATGAAGCCGTTGGGGTGTTCGCTCCGTCTCCGACCGGACCGCGGGGGCGCCACCTGCGTCCGGGGCGACGGGGTCCTCTTCGGGCCGGATGGCCTCCGTGTCGGAGTCCGACTTTGACATGCCCTAGACCCCGATTGCCACTGTGAATGCCTCCTCTAGCTTGGAAGGCGATCATGTCTGAGGGCGCTTCGCTCTCAGGGATGTGGGCGACGCTTCCTCGACCTCTATGGCCAGCGCGGGTGAGGAGGCCTCTCCCTCCTGGATGTCCGTGCTGCACCCCTTGTCTGTTGTGCCACCCAAGGACTCCACGCCGGGAGCTGTGTGATCCGCCTCCGCCCCAAATCCGAGTTGGTGTACTCCACCAAGTCGGAGCTGGTGACCACCAAACCTTCGATTCCAGTAGGACATACGGGAGAGGCAGTCGGTGGACTGGATACGGTGGCAGGGGACCGAGCCCTCCACCGAGGGGGGACGCCTCCCCCTTGTCGTCACTGTTGCGGAGGCGAGATCGACCCGAGATCGGAGTGGCGCGCTCTGGCACAGGAATGCCTAGAGCTTCGCACACCCTGTTTATCTGCCCCAGGTTGGCCATTGCGGTCGCGGACTCACGCAGGCTTTGCTCCTTGGCTACGTGACCACTGCGCACTCCACATCTTCCAGGAGGAGCCCTATAGGTAAAGCGAAGTGAGGTTAAAAATAAGTCAATAAAAAAACCCCAAGGCTGAAGAGCTTACGGGGGTTCGACGGCCTCGGTAGTGAGGACACAGTCGGCCGAACACCGTCGTGCTGGGTGGGGCCAGGCTAGAAGTGCCACCGGCAGGCAAGCGACGCCACTCCGTACATGGCAAACTCCTCCACGAGGTCACGCATGTTGAAGCAGAGGGTGATCCCCACGAGCCACCGCGCCCTCTGCTCATCATCGCGGTCGGGTTCTACACTTGGTGAAGTGATGAATGCCATCGGCCGCCTCATGTAGCGAAGGTTGCTGCCACTCGCCATGTGATGGTAGAACCACCGCCGCATCCAGTTGGATTCCCACTTCGCTCGAGTCGAGTTAGCGAGGAAGATCTTCGCGCACGGCGACCTCAGGACAAAGTTCACACTACCGAATTTGGAGAACTCCCCTCCGTCCAGCTTTTTTGGCTAACATCAAGCATCGTGGAGGAAGGCAAATAGCGAGGCGCTGGGCCAAACCCCCTCGGTCCGCGTCGCCCAGCTATAAATAGCCAGGTGGGCGATGGCGTTTGGAGTTATCTGAGCTAACTCCAGCTCGTAGGTCTGAAGGACATCGCTGATGAGCTTGGCCGACGGGATTCGGAGCCCGGCTTCAAAGTAGGCCATGAAGATGATCGCCTTCGACTCCTCCGGGTGCGGCTCCGTCTCGTCACGGGCCAGAAGGCGAACCGCGCTACGGTCCGCCAGTTTTCCCTCGTGAAGAAGAGACTGGATTGTCTCCTCCGTCACGAGGGTCTGCCCCAGCATGCTGGAGCAGGGGCCTTCCATCTTCTTCTCGACCATCCACCGTTTGTTGGTCAGCGATGGGTCGCGCCCACCAGGGTGTACTCCACGTCGGTCGATGACGAGCTGCGCCGGTTGGAGGAAGCACCACCACTGGGCCGACGAGTAAGTTCTTCGTAGCGGGCCATTGCCCTTGACGAAGCGTGCGGTGAGACGTACGGTGCTGGTGGTGAATGGCGGCGACGGGCAAGGTGAGAGCAGGGTGCGCAAGAGCAAAGAGCAAGGACGAGAAGCTCAGAGTGACTGGAAGGGGATGGGGGGATGGCATTGATGGCATATATAAAGGCCATTCGCCTCCCCCACGATCGGGAAGCGCAACCGGCGAAAGCCGAACCGTTCACCTCCCCACGATCGGGAAGCACGACCGATGGAAGCCGACGCTGTGCAGTCGCTCGGGCGCGTGCGCTTGCATGCGTCTTGCCCCCTTGGGAATGAACGCATGACTGCGGTCGTGCGATCGCCTGACAGCCCACGACACACCAATTGCGTCCCGCCCCCTCGGGATGGAACGCATGACGGCGGTCGTGCGGCCGCCTGACAGCCCACGACGCACCAATCGCGTCCCGCCATGCGTCCCACAACCTCGGGAAGTAACGCATGATCGTGGTCGTCGGGCCGCGAGCCACCAGGCTGCACTTCGGCTTCGAGTCCGCAGGATGACTCTGGAACCCACTTCGACTCCGTGTCCGCTAGGCGAGTCTAGCCCCCACTTCGACCTCGTGTCCATGGGACGAGTCTGGCCCTCGCTTCGACCTCGTGTCCACGGGCCGAGTCCGGCCCCCGCTTCGGCAACATGTCTGTGGGACGAGCCCGGCCCCCACCTCGACTTCATCTCGACGGAGCCGCTTCACCAGATACTTCGACTTCGCGATTGGAGGATGACTTCGGTAGCCAGGTCAACTCTATGTCCGCGGCACGAAGCCGGGCTGCACCGACAAAATAATTTCCGCCCAAGATCACAGAAGGTCACAGGTCGCAGGGACGGAGGGGCCAAATGGCTCGGCGACATGGCTTCAGCCCATGAAGCCCTTCACCATGAGAGGCTCCTGTTGTAGGGGTGGCCCCCACCTAAGCCCAGCCAGCCTACTAAAGGATTGTAAAGCCCAAAATAGGACATGTATAATGACATAAATACCCTTACGAAGGATGCTTGAGTGTAAGGACATAATTGTAAAATACTCCCCATGTGAATATATATATATATATATATATATATATATATATATATATATATATATATATATATATATATATATATATATATATATATATATAGCTGCCCTGGACATGGGGAAGAGGCAAGCATTGTTCATCTATCATCTTCGCTACCATACTCTCACTTTACTGTTTGGTCAGTAGCCACAACATATATCTTGTTATTATATAATTCTACTATTTGTAATCTTAAAGATGCTAGTATATACCTTCTAGATTTTTTTTCTAAGTCACTGAGCATTTTCCCGAATAATTCGGTACATCTAAATTCATTGAGGCATATTTTAGAGTTGTGATTTGGACTTTTCCGCTCTATGTTGTTTTCTAAGCTGCTAACTTGAAGGACTTTCTTTTGTTATTTTTACAGGATAGCCGGTTTCTCTAGAAGACCTGCAAGCCAGCCAATTTAGTACATATTTAGATATGGACTGCAATTTTTGTTTCAGATTGAGAAAATAAATGCAATTTGATGGTCTGGACAACTCTCTAGCATGAAGAATGGAGAATAATGCAAAATGAATGCATTCCAAGAAAAAATTAGACATCTAATAGATTTTAGTTTTATTTCAGAAGATGCAATGTTATCAACTAGATTCAACATTTTCCTTGTAATGGAAATTTTCTTCATAATATAAATGTTTATTATCTTCAGTGAAATTTTTGCACTATCAGAGCATGTTTTGAGTGAATTTTGTAATTTTAGAGTGTGATATGGTTCTGTCGTATTGATAAAACTACAAGGATAAACCCTTCCGGATCCCAAAAATTGCTATGCTTATTTATATTTTTTGCAACACACAAATACGAAAATTTCACGATTTGGCACTGACAATACCAATGCATACAAGCATTGGCATAGCTTAAATATATGTGTTGCAACCTTGCAACGCTTGTTCCTACTTGTTACTGACGCTTTTGCATGTGTTGTCATGGTCCCTTGCAACACTCTCAACTGCAACACATAGTAAATGCATTGGTATAAACCCTAGTAGCACTTATTTGGACTTCTAATAACGCATATATGCAATGTTAAAAGAGTGTTCATGTTGTACTGTCGGTAGAAATTCAAACCGGTCAAAATATTGTTCAAATTTGAATTTTAAATTTTCTGTTGAGGTATAGTAGTCTTTAGAGCGAGAAGGATCTGTCTGCGGTGGAAAGGCTCTAGACCTTCCAATACATGATCATGGGTTCAAGTCCTAGCACCGCACAACATTTTGGCCCTATTCTTTTGGGCTGCGACTGACAGTTTCGTCTGTATTTTTTAAGATGGCGACAGATAGTGGAGACACCGATGTGGACGGTGCACACAGTTTTAAGAAAAAGATGCCGTTTAGAAATTTTACTTCAGGAAGCCATGTCATTTGTTTTGACTTTCGGGGAGCCAAAAACCTAAAACAACAAGCCCTTTATCTGCTATTCCTCCACAAGAAAAAGGAAATTTTTATTCACTGGCTGTGTTTCTTTCACAAAAAAAAAATAAATTCAAATTTTGGTTTGAATATTTTGAATGAAAATTTACTGAAATATCAACATGTTGTATCGTTGGCCCTTGAAATTTTTTCTGAAAGATACAGTTTTCCCTACAGTGGCCTGAGCACCCAGCGCGTGTGGCTGACACGCCCCAAACGCATCATATATTTTCCGGTATTTAGGCTTGTTCTCATCACAATTATGCTATTTTCTGCATTAATTATTGTTCATTTATTATTGTATTGTAAAAATAGTATTTGTTGAGCATATTGTAAGATAAATATGGAAATCCAAGATTTAAGGCTTCTAGCATGTAGAAGATATGGTTTGGAGCAACTTCCTCTTTTAAAACGCAGCCAGATTCAACCTCAGAACAAAATATGACCAGCTAGGGTCTGATCGCGTGCGGCGTTCGGTTTTTTTTTTTTGGAGTGACTATTGCACATGTGACTAAAATTTTTTTATCTCTCGGTAACCTGAAGTTGCACTTGCAATCACGTAAAGTTACAGGTGATTTTTATGGAGGGGGCTGCAACTTCAGTTGATTGAGAGTGCACTCTGATTCATCTGAAATTGCAGGTGTTTTTTAGGGAGGCTGCAACTTTAGTTGATTGAGAGTACAATTTTAGGTAACTGAGAGATAAAAAAATTTCAGTCGCCTGTTCAATAGCAAAACCGTTTTTGTTTTTTCTTTTAGCCGGTTTGCTAGCTAACCAGGGTCACGGAGATTTCGGTTAACCGTTGTAACCAGCCTAGATTTTAATCCTGGCTGTACAAAGAGCTAAAAATGTCAGATTGGGTAATGGAGATAAACTGAAATGGTATACACTATTTGTGATGATGTGGACGAACAATTGGAGATTTGAACTGGATTGAAGTCTGTAATGAAGAAAAGAAAATTCTCTGAAGCGTTCATTTATTTAGGAATTACATTTCCTTCCACTTCACCCAAGCCTCCCCAATTCTGCTTGGAACGCCTCCACATGCTCCTCCTTAACGCAAAACGCCATGGCGATGACGCCAGCTTTCTCCTTCCTCTCGCACATGACGCAAATCGGCTCGACCTTGCGCCCCATGTTGCACATGACCCGTGCGGCAGAGCCACCGCCGAAATCGACGTCGTCGAAGCCGAGGTTCAGCCAGCTCGACAGGTACAGGGTGTCGTACACGCACAGGCCCTGCAACTGACCGACTCCGCCACCTCCTCCCATTTGGCCGCCGCTATTATTTGCAGCTTCGTCCATGAACGTGTATGGCACTCGCCCCTTGGCGTCCTTGACCAGTTTCACGAGGCCTATGATGTCACCGTTTGCGACCACGCCACATGTCGCGAGGGTTGGCTGGAAGGTGAAGCAGTTTCTGAAGTAGCCGTCCTTGGCCCGGGCGTGCTTCCTCACGTTCGCCGTGAAAGCGAGCGCTGCAGGGGCCTTGGGGTTGGACATGGTCGCGCGGGCACGACATTGCCATATCGCGGCGGCAGCCACGTCGAACGCGGTGCATGGGGCGGAAGTCTCGTTCTGATCCTCCTCGCTATGACGGAGCTCGTTTTTTATCCGGTTGATGAAGTTCATGGGGACGGTGATGTAGGAGCACGCAAAGTCATGGGGCTCGGAACTCACTATCGACTGTGCCATAGAGATGATCGACGGAGGGAGCTCCGGAAGGGAGTTTTCCGACCCCACTGGCACAACAGAGGGCGACGGCAGCCCACGGGCAAGCTCGCCGACGGCGTGCAAGAACTGCGCCAGCCCCACGCCGTCGGCAATGGCGTGGTTCCACGTCACCCCGACCACAAAGCCGCCGCATGAGAAGTCGGTCACCTGGATCATTAGCAACGGCGGGTCTCTCATGACCTGCTCGGCGTAGGTGACGGCAAGGTCTTCCAGTGGGATCGCCGGAGGCGGGTGAAAAAGCATGGCATCCTGCAAGGTGCAGCTCGCCGACGCAGCCACGAATGCCACGCCCTCACCTGTGCACGCGAGCTCGAGGCCGCGTGCTCCGGCGGCAAGGCGGCCAGCGATAGGGTAGTAGGGCACCAGTGCTCCGCACAGCGCTCGCCTTATGGTCTCGGAGGCCGACTGATGGATCGGACGCTCGAAGACGAAGAGGGCTGACATGGGCAAAGAGGACAGAGCATTGTCAAAGGAAGTGAGCCTGAGGTTGCCGCCCGGCGTCGCCTCCGATGGGCCGACGAGAATAGGCAAGGATTTGGTTACAACAATACTCATTTCAGTTGTGTTTGCGTTGTTGGATCTCTTCTTCGCCTGTTTACCCTTGTCTATAAGATTACGCAGGGATGTATATATTGGCAAATCTCACCACGCACGTGGCCTGTTCACGATAACTAGTGGCCGCTGTTAGGGTAGCTCCAATGTGTACCGGAAAGGAGGTTTACAGGTGAGGCCATACGTGTGACGTCTGTTTTTGAGGCTGTTAAGAGATTAATTTACTTCCTTGAAGCTGAGATATTTGGACTAAAGACTAGTTGAAACATATTATTGAGTTGGATGTTGAAGGCTGAAAATTCAGATCAACGTCGCTGCGCTCTTTTCTGCAGACTGCAAACGAGCGCTGAAGCTTGCGGACAGACCGGGCGGAGGACAGCAGTTGAACCGGACAATGAACAGCGGTCGGACCTCCATCTGCTGTAGCTCTTCCGGGACAATTCAGAAAACTAAACTCAAGATGCAAAGCAATGTATTTTGGTTGGGGCAATTTGGTTCCCCGGTTTCCTCTCAATTTATAGTAGTAGCAGTACAAGAAATATGGCAAGTACACAAAACTAAGGATCCTAATTGGTCTAAGATCCGAACCGGACAAAAACTAAGCAAGCAAAACTGAAAAACGGACTCTCTGAAAAACTGCTACTCGGAAACAAACTTCTGCTGCTGCTTCCGAGTCTTTCTGTTGTTGCCGACTGCAAGTTCTTATTTCCTTTTCCAGATGAGATGCTCAGGGTTAATTCCAACATACTCCCCCTTAATCCTGAAGCGTCCCAAGATCCTGAACATCCAGCCGGTGTTCTTCTTCAGTTTGTAAACCCATTTGAGCCCAATCGGTTTATGTCCAACTGGCAACTCCGTGAGTGACCAAGTCTGATTTCTTTTAATGGACTCGATTTCACTTGCCATGGCATCTTTCCAGACCTTCTGTTTGGCAGCTTCAATGTAACAAGATGGCTCCTCCTGTCCTCCATCTTCGCAAGCATGAGTTCCTCTTCCGTATCTCCTTCATCAAACTGCGATCTCCGAGCATCTCTCACGATGTCGTTGATGTAATGATACCGAACAAATCCTTCTTCGGTGCGACTGTTTTTGCTTGATAGCGGTGTGGTTGTAACTGGGTCCGGTCTGACCAGTCTTCCTGCTGGCGGTCCGACTGGACTCCCAGCGAGCGGTCTGACCGGGCTTCCTGCCGACGGTCTGACCGGGCTTCCTGCCGGCGGTCCTGTGTGCGTCTGCACTACCGAACTAGTGACAGGAAGCGGGAAGACGTCCTCTGTTTGCGCCGCAGTCCATGCCCTGGGTACTGGATCTTTCGACGTCTCTTTGTAGATCTGTGAGGTTGATGGAGACTGCGGGTGGAGGTGTGTTTCTGGCGCTGGTTCGCCTGCAGCACCGTTTCCAGGTGGTACGAACTCTCCGGCCGTTAGCGCTGTGCTGCACTCCTCTTCGTCGATAAATCTAATGTATCACCATCACTTGTGCCTGCATCCTGCAGATCGTAAGCTTCTTCTTTGTTTAGGAGTGCGATATCCTGCCGTTCCTGTTGCTCCGGCGCTGATTCTTCTGTCACCATAAGTAATAGTGCCGGCTCATATTCGACTTCGTGCGTGAGGTTCGCCTCTTCCCCCCTTTTTGGTGCTTTGCACTCGGATTTGTAATGGCCCATCTTTTCGCAATTAAAACATTGGATGTGGCTTTTGTCACGGCCACTACCGCTGGAGCCGATCATCCCGTCTTTGCTTGGCATTCCGTCGCCACCGCTTCTGCCGCGCTCTCTGCCTTGCTTCTTCTGTCTTGCCTCCCACTCGGCCTGAGTGAGCAAGAGTTGGCTATCGCCGTTGTTGCTTCTGCAAGACGTGCGTGTGCGCATCCGTTCTTCATACGGCTTCAGCCGTCCCACTGCTTCCTCGAACAACATTGTCTTGATGTCGCAGAATTGTTCGATCCCGGTTATTATGCTCAGAAAGCGATCTGGCACGGTGTTGAACAACTTCTTGACCATTGCGGCATCTTCGAGTGTTGCTCCGAGGTTTGCATACTTGACGGACATGACGTTGAGCCTTCCGGCGTACTGGTCCAAGCTCTCTCCCTCCTGCATGCGCATGGCGTCGAAGTCACTCTTCAACGTCTACAGCTGTGCTTCCTTGACGCGATCTGCGCCAACGAACCGGGTTTTGAGGCAGTCCGAGACTTCCTTCGCCATTTTCTTCCTGGCCATCTGCATTAATGCAAGAGGAAAGGTCACATTGCCAGATTTTGTAGATCCTAAGATGACAGTCGTGTAAATTTCTTAGAAATGAAGGAGGATGCAGAAGAGTGTGTTTATTCTTGTCAGACAGTGCAAGAAGAACAACAAGATACCTGGATTGTGGACAGTGGCTGCACAAACCATATGTCTTCCAATCGAAGTATATTTCGAGATGTGGGCTCGTCGCATTAGACGAAGATACGCATGGGCAATGGTTATTTGACCCAAGCTGAAGGAAAGGACAGTATTCCTGTCCAAATGGAAGGTCATCAGAAGTTTGTTCGTGGTGTGCTGTTTGTACCTGATTTGAAGTAGAATTTGCTAAGTGTCAAGCAACTACTAGAACAAGGGTACATAATTCATTTTGAAGATTTTTCTTGAAAAATAATTGACCGAAAAATGGAGAACACCTTATTTCAAAGGCAGATATGGATAAAAACATGAATTTTATGTTGAAGATGAGTTATCCAACTCAATTGGCTTTTCAAAGCGAGCTTATTGATAACTTCAGTATACCAAAGATGGTTATGTCGACATGCCAACCACATGTTGCAATCACAGCAGTTGAGTTGCAGGAGCGAGGTAATGCTTCAAAAGAGAAGGGATCAAGTTCAGGTTCGAACTCAAATTCCAGTTTGGGATCGAGTTCTCATCGGAGTGGTAGCGAGCAATTGACTATGCCAAAGTCAGCCCTAAGACATTTTAGGAGCATGGCGGAGATTTAGAAGCCAAGATCATTTTGAATAGTTGATAACTCAAAGAGTCAAGTCGGTAAGATAGCTGGTCACGAGTGCTCAAGCTTGTCGTGTACTAATAGCTTGCCTTATCAAGTTGATTACTTAAGTCGGCTGTGATGAGTCTGGAGATATCTAGCATAAGTTGTGTGCCTTGTAGGAAGCTGACATTGCATGAGAGCTGGACATTAGCTGACGTTTACTTGGAAGGCTGTTGTATTAAGTCGGTTTCTTCTAGCTGTGTTACTACTAAGTTGTTAGGCAGTTTATTGCTTATAAATAGGCATGTCTATTATTAGATGGATGTAAGTCATAGCTTCAAATGTGTGTGTAAGCCAATGTGTATGCAAGAGAGACCAATGAATACATAGTCTGATACTTTAAGCTAGTTACTTCTCCTGTCCCATTCTTTACTTCTTTTGAGTGTTCCAAATCCCCAACAGAGGCTACGACTAATGGGTTTTGTATATGCTTTTGGAGACAGCAGCGAACGACAAAGATGTCGATGAGAACGGCGCACACAATTCTAAACTTGAAAAGCTATTTCAAGAATCCACTTCAACAAGCCATCCCGTTTGTATCCAAAAGTCAAAAGCTAAAATAAAAAAAATCTAAAAGAAAAAGGCCAATGCATAATGAAGCTAGAGAAGGTTATAAGGTGTTTTCCTTTCACAAATAAAGGCTCTAAGGTGTTCACATCAAAAAATAGATAACTAGTAGCCATGGGTAGGACAACACCCCACCACCTAACATGATAAAGGTTCTAACTGATTTTCAACCTAGATGCAGAGGACTACCATTGCACAAAATTGGAGAGAGAAGAGAAGAATATAATTAGAGGCAAGATGAACAATAGCTGCACCACAGCTGAAGAACCATGGTAAGCACTAGGGGTGCAAATGGAGCGGATAATTTCCCTCCGACCGACTGACCAAAGGCACGCGGAGCAAATACCGACCGACTGACCCCGCATACAAAGACACCCTCATCACCTTCCTCTGGGCAAATGCAGATGTGTTCGCGTGGAAGCCATCCGACATGCCTAGGATCTCTAGGGAGAAGATCGAGCACAGGCTAACTCTACAGCCTGATAAAAAGCCTATAAAAAAATACGGAGATTTGCACTAGATCAATAGGAAGCTATCAGATCAGAACTGCACAAGATACTCAAAGCAGGCTTTATAAGAGAAGTAGATCACCCAGAGTGGTTGGCTAACCCTGTAATGGTAAAGAAGTCTAATGGTAAGTGGTGTATGTGTATATACTATACTGATTTAAATAAAGCTTGTCCAAAAGATGATTCCCCGCTTTCACGTATGGATCAATTGGTTGACTCTACTGCTGGTTGTGAAATGTTAAGTTTTCTAGATGCATACTTTGGTTATCACCAGATTAGTATGTCTTTAGAAGATGAAGAGAAGACCGCATTTATTATGCCATTTGGAGTATTTTGCTATGTCAAAATGCCATTTGGCTTGAAAAATGCTGGTCTGACTTTTCAACGTTTGATGCGACTTTTATCCATCAAATGGGCCGAAACTTAGAAGCCTATGTTGATGATCTAGTCGTCAAGAGCACCAAACGAGTTAATCACATTCTAGACCTGCAAGAGACATTTGACAACCTCAGAAAGTGCTGCTTGAAACTCAATCACGAGAAATGTGTGTTCAAAGTTTCTTCAGAAAAGTTGCTCGGATTCCTTCTTTCAGCGAGAAGTATCGAGGCAAATCCTGAAAAGATCAAGACCATCAAGTAGATGTGCCCTCCGACCACTAAGAAAGAAGTCCAAAAACTCACTGGGTGCATAGTGGCTCTAAGTCGTTTCATCGTGCGACTAGGAGAGGAAGGACTTCCTTTCTTCAAGCTTCTAAGGAAACACGAGGGTTTCGAGTGGTCGAAAGTGGCTAATGATGCCTTCGAGGAGGTCAAGAGATATCTTACCAGTGCTCCTATTTTGGTTTCTCTGAGACTAGGTGAGACACTCTTAGTATATCTAGCTGCCACGCCACAAGCAGTAAGTGCAGTCCTAGTAACAGAATGCGAAGGCATTGAACGACTGATCTACTATGTAAGCGAAGTCCTACATGGACCTAAGGAGTGCTACCCTAAGTCCAAAAACTCTTATATGCCCTCCTCATGTCTTCGAGGAAGCTAAGGCATTATTTTCAGGTGCACAAAATTATTGTGCCATCTGAGCTAAGGCATTATTTTCAGGGAAGCAGCGGGATGCATGGCCAAATGGTCAGTTAAACTTGGGGAGTTTGACCTCCATTCTGTGTCATGAATGACCATTAAATCCAATATCTTGGCAGACTTTGTCATCAAATGGACAAATCCTAAACCTGTTCAGGATCCCTAGTACGATTCCCACGACTAGTGCATGATGTACTTTGATGGGTCGCTTACACTAAGTGGCTCAGGGGCTGGGGTGGTCCTGGGAAAGCGCTTGGGATTTATCGACTACTCGTGAGAGGAGACTCTCAACTAGTCATGAATCAGGTTGGAAAAGAGTACCAATGCTCTAGTATGACCATGGCTCAGTACTTATCAGAAGTCAAAATGCTAGAAAGCACTTTTTTAGTTTTGAGTTACAGTACATCCCTCGGAAGGGTAACTTTCTTGCTAATCAGTTGGCTATAATACTTCTTCCCAATCGCAAGTACCACTAGGGGTCTTCTTGGAGCAACTCCAGAAACCATCTCTGGTCAAAGCATCAGAGACAACTTCTAATGTGGTAGCTTCCCTCAAGTACAAGGATACCTAGATGGAGCCCATCTATGAGTATCTTCAAAAAGGAGAGGTACCCGAGGATGATCTCGAAACTAATTGTCTATCCCACAAGGCCAAAATATATACTTTGGTCGATGGGGGTACTCTATAAACGAAGTATTCAAGGGGTTCTCATGTGATGCATATTGTTGAAAGAAAGATTACAACTCCTTAACGACATATACGGGGGCATCTGTGGAGCACACGCCTCTTAGAGAACGCTGGTCGAAAATGCTTTTTGAAAGGCTTTTACTAGTCAACAGCCCTCAATAATGACAAAGAAGTGTGTACAATGCCAGTTTTATAGTAGGCAAATACACCAACCGACTTAGGCTCTTCAAACGATCCCTCTATTGTGGCCATTTGCGACTGAGGTCTAGATATCCTAGGACCATTCCCAAGAGCACTAGGGGGCTTCGAGTTTCTTTTCATGGCTATTAACACATTCACGAAATGGATCGAGGCCGAATCTGTGACGGCGATAACAACAGAAGCCACAAAAAGGTTCATGGTGAGAAGCATGATTACTCGATTTATAGTCCCAGTCAAATAATTACTGGTAATGGCAAGCAATTTTCAAGGGCAAAATTCCAAGAATTTTGTGATGAATTAGGTACCAAACTTCGCTATGCCTCGGTCATCTATCCTCAAACCAATAGGGCAATCAAGCACGCAAATGACCAAATAATGTAAGGAATTAATACTTGAGTCTTCGACCATCTTGTAAAGCGCTCAGGGGCTTGGGTACAAGAATAACCTTTAGTATTATGGGCAATTCGCATGACTTCTAGTTGAGCGATAGGAGAAACTCCATTTTCCCTAGTTTTTGGGACCAAAGCCACGCTTTCCTAGAACTAAAGATTCGGTCGACAAGAGTCAAGAACTTCAGTAACTCCACCCAAGAGAAACTTTGAGTGGATGACATCAACCTACTCGAAAAGAAGAGAAATCAAGCCTTAATCCGACTAGCAGTCTATCAGCAAACCATACGTAAGCACTGCGATCATAAGGTCCAACCTCGCAGCCTTGCTATATGTGACTTGGTATTGAGGAAATTCAACCCCAGTCTAATCGAAACAAGCTTTCCCCCAAGTAGGAAGGTTCTTACACTATGGTTGAAGTCACACGAGTAGGCTTAGTATGACTTGCTATGGAGGACGGCCAGATTCTCTCAAACTCTTGGAACATCGACCAACTGTGTAAATTTTATGTGTAATATTTCTACTCTTTCAATGAAGCTTTCAATTTTTTAAATCTTTATTGTGTTATGTCCACTATAGCTTCTTTTATATTTGTTCAACCACTTCTAGTACATCTAATTTGTTTAACTGGTCAGAGAAGGGAGCACCACTAGTCGAAGTATCTCCCCTCTGCACGTGATCTTGCCCACTAGAAGGAGCCTCCTAGTGACAAACCATTCCTGACTCTTACTATCAGCATAAAACAATTAAGTTGTCTACAAAAACATTGAATGGATATATGAGAAGGAACTCTAAGTGTTTATCCTCTTATCATTTATGTCTTCGATTTGATTAACCTGGTCGAAGGGAGGTAAAATCACCTAGTCAAATCTCTCCTCTCTACACATGGTCCTACCCACTAGAAGGAGCTTCCTAGCGTTAACTCATTCCTAACTTTTGCTACTAGAACATGACAATCGAATTCGACAATGATGGTCGGATGAACTACTCTGCTCTCTACATACTCTAATCGCTGCTATTTGCTTTGTTTATCCATATAAACAAAGTAAATAGTCGGGGGCTAGGATAGAGTTATCAATATAACTTTATTTCTTAATCATAAATTCATTCTCTTTCTTTTCTTTTTCATCTTATGAGTACTAACTACTCAAAAAGATGAATTGCAGGAAAAGGGACAAGGTTTTTATTATCCAAAGGAAAGTCTTTACAAAGTTACTATTTACAAACTACTCTAAAGAGGGGGAATCGAGTAACATTTCCTCCGTGACTTTTTATCCAGCTGGTTCTAGCTCCTCGATCAGATGGGTTGCCTCTGCTTTAGAGCAGTCGAAGTCATGATCAATTGGGTGAAGGTTGAGGTTCTAGTCGCATGCCTTGAGTTTTGTCAAGGCATAGCTTACAACGCCTCTAACCACGTCCCGAATCAACTCATATTGATCAGTCTTCAGAGTGGTTAAGTGCTTCTCTAGCACTCTAACTTGTAGTTCGATTATACTTGCATGAGTGGTTATAGTGTCCTCGAAAGGATTCATCTTCTCCGAACCAAACCCACCGAGTAGATTGTTGAGCAGTACAACGTTGTCATGAAGGATTGCCTTCATCGACTTCATTTCCTCTTGACTACAAGTCAATGCTTCTGTGAGATGTTTTATTTCAACCACAGCCTCTACAATAGGTTAAGAGTGGTCAGAACAATACTTATCAAAATACTAGTTATTGATGAGGACATCTCTACTACATATTCATCTTCTACTTCAAGTGTGCATGATAAAGCTAGATATGAGGCTCCAACGGGTCCTATGACAAGAGCAAGAGCTAAGCTGCTACAACAACATGTGCTTTTGTTTCTTAAAGAATTCCCAATTGCTTTAGATGAGAATGGTATACTACATAATGTAAATACATTGTGTGTTCTCATATTCGAAGCAATGGAAGAACAAGGACAGAAGGACCCACAGGCTAGCCCCAAGGAGAAAGAGAGCCATACGACCACAAGGGAGGAGGCCCATGCGGTCACATGTCAAAAGGAGGGAAGCTCCACGCAGCCAAGACTTGAAGAAGAGGCCCATGTGCCAATTGAGGAGTTTGTGGGCCTGCGTGCCAACAATGGGCTAAGATTGCATAATTCAGCCATGTGATTAGTTAGTGTTCAATTCTGAATTGTTTTCAGATTCGTAAACCAGATTAAACTTAGCCTTAGGCCCAAGTGCGTGAATGCGGAGGTTAGGGTTGACTTTATGTAGCAGCCGCTCCCCTATTGTTCTTTAGACCACTTTTGATAATAGAATACTCTTGTTCTTTCTATTGGCCGAACCAACTTAAGGGAAGAATTGGGAGTTCATCGAAATCAAGATCGTTCAACCTTTCTGCTGGGAATTGGGAGCGCAACAGAACTTCATCTTGTGGTCGTGAAGTTCAGCACGTGTGGTTGGGCGAATTATAGAGTGCTAACTCTTGCATTGGTAATGGAAGATCACTACGGTTCGTCGAATCTTTGTGAGTATCTTGATCCTATGTTGAAAAGATCGAGTGACCCCATATCAATTATCGAGAACTAGTCGAAGGTAAAGTTTTTCTTACCTGCTAGTCGAGCATCAAGCTTATCGACTTCAACTTTGTGCTGTTCTTCCAGCAGCTTTATTCTCTAGTTGGACTATTTGTTTGTACGAGTAAGTTATCTGATCACCTTGGTCTTTTCTTCAACCTCAGTGTGAAATTTACTTGTTTCAACCTCTTTATTTGTCAAAATAAATGAGTTAGAGGAACACTAGAAAGATATCTAAATAAACATTCTTAAGTTCAGAACTTATTGTTTATCTTCTCCTACATTGCTTTAAGTGCAGAAATGGCCTTTGCGAGGCTTGTGAACAAATCAGCAGTCGTTTCCTTCAGCCTCTGCATAGTGGCCTTCTCGTTGTCGAGCACAGTAGCCAAAAACTTTGTGTCACTCTTAGACCTACAAAGGTTAAATGTAGACATGAGAGATTGGACAAGTGGTCAAAATAGAGTTCGACCACATGGGCCACTAACTTATCATTCCTCTGCTTTCTTGAAGAGTTCGACATTTTCTTATTATAGGATCATGAGCTATCTGTGGTATTTAGCCACAGTTGCCATGTCTTCTAACACTCTCTACACAAATAAGGATAGTGAGACGCCAGAAAAGACCAAGCACAAATGTTAAATACTCAATACTTATGTTCATGCTCCCATGAGCAAACTTGGCAAGCACCAGCCTAGAATCTCTAAGTTGATCAAGCTCATCGACCTTGTTCCACCACACCTTCTCAAGATGTTCGCCGTCGAAGATGTTCCCCTTGTCAGGAAGGTCTTTGGGGTGTGGAACTTGGCTCGGAGGTCGATTAGAAGAAAATCCCACTACAAATACAGGGTTAAAAATGCAGAGAAGAAATTAGGTTGATCTTCTCCTTCTCCGGCTATACCTTCTTGAGAGCAAAGAGGAGCATCCTCAATGTTCTCCTCCTTGGCACAGTGGTCGGAAGAATTTTCAACCTCTTGACTAGGTATTTCTACCTTGTCTTTACCTGCTTCAATTTTAGTCGCCACGTGTCAGATCCCAAAGCAAAGACTCCTGGATCCTTTGTGTAAATCGCACTACTCTAGGATTAGTTAGTGCACACAGTGGACAACAAAGATAAATATCAACCATAATGACATTTATTAACTAATTTTGGGCATGAATGCCAAAGTTTACATCAATGGCACATTAGCCAAAATTAAATATAGGTAGCGGAAGAAAAACACCGAACTGGAAGAAGCCCACTGAGCCTGCCCACATGCAAACGACAGTAAGACGCGGCCTACTCGTCCAAGTCTTCACCGTAGTCGAAGTCGTCTTTTAATTACCTTTATACCCCTATCTTCCACAAAATGTTTGTGACCCATATACCTCAATAGTGGCGAGCAAAAAAAAGAGAAAAAAGGTGCGAGAAGGCTGATTTTGGTGAGTGGTTCTAGTTCATAGTTTTAGTTTGAGTCACTAAAATTCTTGAGCAATCTTGTGCCCTCTATTCTTGTTGTTGCAATTGGCTGACGTCTCTCCTAGTAATTGGTGCAAAATGAGCTATTTCATCATTAGTTTCAGATTGCTTCCAGCAAGCTCATTCCTTTTTTTTGCATTAAGTCACATTGATCTTTGCATGTGCTTGATATACTTCACTTAAACCTATTGGATCAGCACTTGGGCAAAGTTTCTAGCTTGGATTATTACTTAATCTTACAACAACGTGAAATTCAGATTGTGTAGGATAAACACTTTCATACCAAGCTCCTCCGTATAACCGTTGTTGTGCAAGTAGTGAACACTCTTAAATTCACTTGATCATCCTTGTGTTGTTGTCACTCCGCGAACACTTTCGACGTGAGCTACGCCAAGGGCTCGATCAACTCCATGAGAAGCATGATGCCTTTGCTGATCAAATTGCAAGGGAGGTGCAACACATGGAGATACAAGCTGATGAAAATGTACACCAATTGCGAGAGGACATTGGAGCCCTCGCTAGGCTCATACAAGCTCGCAATGGTGGTGATGAGGCGAGTGTTCAAGACAGAGAAGCTACTGCCCATGTACCTCCTGAACCGCAACACCGAGCGGCAGCAAACGTGGTGTGTCCACCACCGCTCAGGGGACGAGGAGGATTTTTGGGAGGCATGGAGGTCGCGACCAAGGTGGTGGCCGTGGTGGTGCTACGCATGCGATGGAATAGGATGGTGACTTTGCTTTGCATCGCAATGACCAATATCGTCGTCCACACAATGAAGATGATGGTTTGGGCAAGCTCAAGTTTTGCATGCCCAAATTTGCAGGTGGGACTAATCCCGAGGAATATCTCACTTGGGAATTGAAGGTTGACAAGATATTCTGTATGCGTCACTATACGGATGAGAGAGAGGTACGGTTGGCATCACTTGAGTTTGAAGGTTATGTTTTGGATTGGGGGAACAAGTCATTACTCAAAGAGCTGAGATGGGAGAAGATCCTATTGCATCATGGCAAGACATGAAGCGAGAATTGAGAGCCCGTTTTGTTCCTCGTCATTACAAACGCGATCTATTTGATAAATTGCAGAATATGAAGCAGGGAGCACATTCTGTGGATGATGCGGATCCACCTAGCAAGCTAGCTGAAACACATTGCTTTGGCCCTGATCTTTCACGATATGCCTTGTTGGATGCTCTCTCCAAAATAAGCCTTCTCCCATGCACACCGTAGCACGTGAACGAAGGGTAGATAAACCGAAGTTTTAGCGAGTAGAATCTAACACCACAATTGGATTCAATACACCAAGAGCAATTCCTCGATGGAAATCTCAAGAACACGCCAACAATGGCCACCTAACCATGGTGATTTTCTGGTTTCTATTTCACAATTCATAGCCTAAGTTACAATGGGGCTAAGGCCCTGGCCTTATATTGGTGCACAATACATGGCCTTGACTAAAACTCACACACAACCTGGCCTAAGACCGAAACAAACTCGAATACGAACTAAAAAGGAAATATCTAAACTACTACCACCGGATTCTCTGCCAAGTTGCGACGTGATTTTGAAGATTCCGTAACTAGCACCTTGTCCACTATATGGGGCTTCAAAATAGCTTTTCAACGAGTCCAAGAATGCCCAAATCGGACTCCGTTTGTGAAAGTTATGAGTGTTTTAGTATTGGACTTCCTGTCTGTCCCGAACCGAATCCAAACTGAATTCAAATTTGTATATGTTTTCTTTTCTTGTTCAAGGGGCTTCCAAATCCGTTTGGAACCTGAAAAGGAATCCTTCTCAACCTTTGAAAAACCATGGTGTGGTCGGATTTTACCCTTACTTACATTGCAATAGTCGGACTCTTTATGTTTGGCAGGTTTCGTGCGTCTCTCCAAACAGCCCATGCAACATCCAATGAAGTTGCCATAACTTTGTGTAGGAAGCTTCAAATCAAGTGATATTTGATTCGTTGGAAAGTAAACTTCATTAGATTTCCAAATATATATTTTTTGTGCATTAGAAATCTCAGAATTGGCACTGAGAACTTCATGAACATTATGGACAACTGCAATCATGAGAACTTGATTGATCTTGTGTCTTCCTCTTTAGCCAAACTAACTTTCTTTCTTCTCCATCAACACCTCTAATTCCATGCATTGTTGTGTTATTTGCACCGCGCAAAGGAGGAATCACATAAGCATCCGCACGAACTAGAATATTCTTCTCCCTCCCATAACCGATTGCTTCTTTCTCCTTGTGTAATTCAGCACTACTAAGCCTTGTAACTTCAGATTGCATAGATGAAGCACAAATCAATGTAGCATTCACACTCTTGGCCACATCATCCCCTCACCCTTCAAGCGAAACCGTCCTCAGTTTCGTGGTAATCTTCACAAGCTCCTTACCCTTCATGGCAATGTCAGAAATAATCTCCTCATCTCTTTTGGGCAGCAAAGATTGAAATACACCTTTATGTATAAAAGTGAAGCGATTAGCTCTCCCTTGGTGTGTAACATTGCGATCAAACTGCCACGGATGCCCCAACATGATGTGACACATGTGCATAGTCACGACATCACACTCCACCTTGTCTTCATATCCATCAATTGAAAACGGCACGCGAACTTTATGAGTAACTTTCAGCTTACCAACATTTTGAAGCCATTGCATATAATATGGCTTAGGATGATGCCATGTGGTTAATGAGAGTGCATCAATCACGTCCTTACTGATCACATTGTTATAGCTTCCACCATCGATTATAAGCTTGCACCGTTTGCCTTTGATCATGCATTGGGTTTGAAAAATACCACGTCACTGCCCCTTCTCAACAATCAGCTTATTGTCACCATCCACCTTATGAGTCATCAAAGTTGGACCAACCTCAGGATCACAATACACAACTTCTTGTGGAGAATCATTGAATTTGTCATCGTCATGTTCAGATTCCTCGCTTTCGCCCTCCGTGGAATATCCCTCATGTGTGAGTAACACCTTCCTTGCATTTGGGCAATCCCTCATCATGTGACCCCTGCTCTTACACTTGAAGCACTCAATTTGACTTGTTCTAGCGGTGGAGAATGTGTTAGAATCAGATTTGGTTGCTTCTTTACCTCTGCTGCTTACCTCCTTTGAAAGAGCCTCATTTGAACAGCTTGATGTTGCCACCTTGGAGTGTGAACCAACATCATCGCCTTTCTGTGATGGACGACTCTATAGGTATGTTTGAGTGTTGGCATGTCCACCCTTGGCTTGTTTGCACTTCAATTGTTGTTCAGCACGTTCAGCATGATGCACCAAGTCTTGGATGTTGTAGTAATGGACCATCTCCACCCTATCTTGCACATCCTCATTCAACCCATTAAAGAAACGTGTCATAGTAGCCTCATCATGCTCCTCTGTTCCTGTACGGATTATCAACATCTCCATCTCTTTATAATATTCATCAACACTAGAATTACCTTGGCGTAGTTGTTGTAGCCGGTTGTACAAGGTCCTAATGTAGTGTGCTATGACAAAACGCTACCTCAAAATATTTTTAATTGTACCTAAGTATCCGGACGAGCTCCTACGCGACACAATTGATTCCACCAAACAAGAGCATATCCGGTGAACTCAATTGTCACCAAACGAATCTTCTTATCCTCAGTATAGTGATGGCTGTCAAAAATTTGTTCGACACGCATCTCCCACTCCAAGTACTCCTCCAGTTCAGCTTTACCATTAAATGATGGGATATAAATTTTTATCCGCCCAATTCCATCATCCACGGCAACACGCTGAGCAAACCCAACACCATCACGCATACCTCCACCACGGGCAGCACCTCTGCCATGCATGTCCCTACCACGGGCAGCACCACGGTAGTCCTAAGCACGGCGCGGTTGTGGAGCAAAGCCCGCTGCACCATCAAAAACCTCCTCGTGTTCGTTGTCTTCGTACGGTGCACGCCGTTCGGGATATTGAAGTCCTCGTTCAGCATGCTGAAATTGTGGTGGCTGGATGCATATCACCTCCGTCAATGCGTCAATTCGTGCCCCCAAATCATCACCTTGCCTTCAAACTTCCAGTGACAACTCAAGAAGTAGTCACGTGTCACTTCAAGTCCAATTCGTACCTCGGGCAGCAAAGACGCCGCATATTGGGGCGTCTCCCCAATTGGCTCGGCATGATTATATCGTGCCTTGCCATCTTCAGTCTTCATAGAACCCGCCATTAAGAAAAATTCAGCAACCTTGTACCATGATCAACCACGCTCTGATACCACGATGATGCGGATCCACCTAGCAAGCTAGCTGAACCACGTTGCTTTGACCCTGATCTTTCACGATACGCCTTGTTGGATGCCCTCTTCAAGATAAGCCTTCTCCCACGCACACCACATCACGTGAACGAAGGGTAGAGAAACCGAAGTTTCAGCGAGTAGAATCCAACACCACAATTGCATTCAACACACCAAGAGCAATTTCTCGATGGAAATCTCAAGAACACGCCAACAATGGCCACCAAACCATGGTGATTTTCTGGTTTCTATTTCTCAATTCATAGCATAAGTTACAATGGGGCTAAGGCCCTGGTCTTATATTGGTGCACAATGCATGATCTTGACTAAAACTCACGCACAACCTGGCCTAAGGCCGAAACAAACTCGAATACGAACTAAAAAGGAAATATCTAAACTACTACCACCGGATTCTCTGTCAATTTGCGATGTGATTATGAGGATTCTGTGGCTGGCACCTTATCCATTGTATGGGGTTTCAAAATATCTTTCCAACAAGTCCAAGAACGCCCAAATCGGACTCCGTTTGTGAAAGTTATGGCATTTTAGTGTTGAACTTCCTGTCTATTCCGAACCGAATCCAAACTAAATTCAAATTTGTATATGTTTTCTTTTCTTATTTAAGGGGCTTCCAAATCCATTTGGAACCTGAAAAGCAATCCTTCTCAACCTTTGAAAAACCATGGTGTGGTCGGATTTTACCCTTACTTGCATTGCAATACTCAGACTCTTTATGTTTGGCAGGTCTCGCGCGTCTCTCCGGACAGCCCGTGCAGCATCCAATGAAGTTGCCATAACTTTGTGTAGGAAGCTCCAAATCAAGCGCCGTTTGATTCGTTGGAAAGTAGACTTCATTATCTTTCCAAATATATATTTTTTGTGTATTATAAACCTCAGAATTGGCGTTGAGAACTTCATGAACATTATGAATAGAACTGCAATCACGAGAATTTGATTGATCTTGTGTCTTCCTCTTTAGCCAAACTAATTTTCTTTCTTCTCCATCCACACCTTTAATTCCATGCATTGTTGTGTTATTTGCACCGTGCAAAGGAGAAATTACATAAGCATGCGCACGAACTATAATATTCTTCTCTCTCCCATAACCGATTGCTTCTTTCTCCTTATGCAATTTAGCACTACTAAGCCTTGTAACTTCAGATTGCATAGATGAAGCACAAATCAATGTAGCATTCACACTCTTGGCCACATTAGTGGATGAGTACTACAAGGAGATGGAGCTAGCCATGATTCAAGCCAAGGTTTAAGAACAAGAAGAGCAAATCATGGCACGCTTCCTCTCAGGTTGAACCATCAAGTCAAAACAATTGTCAATTTTTAGCCCTATAACAATCTTTATGAGTTAGAGCATCAATCTACAAAGTTAGAACGACAATTGCAAGAGGATGCTAAGTTTGCAAAATCAACGTCCTTTGCTGCCCGTACACCTCCAGCGGTGGAAGATATGGTTCCAAATCACAAATAAGCCAAAAGACAGCTCCAAGTGGTGGTTCAAGCTTTCACCCATAATCTAGTAAGAAGGAAGAAGCCACTCCAAGTGCAAGGAAGCCATCAAATCCAACAGCTAGTGGTGCCTCTTCTGTGGGTTCTACAGCGAAGAGTAGAGGCATACAATGCTTCAAATGCCTTGGTCGTGGTCATATGCAAATGGATTGCCCAAATAACAAGGTGATGTTGCTGTTAGAGAATGAGGAATATGATTCTGCAAGTGAAGAAGAGAATGATCACCATGCTGATTTAGGAACATATGATGATGCACATGAGGAAGAGCAAGACATAGAATATTGTGATCCCGGTGTTGCTCCGATACTTGTGTGCGTTGACGGTGTTGAGTGTGCAACCAAAGGCTTCCCATGAATAGCGCTGCAATTTATTCCACACAAGAGCTCAAGTTGTAATATGGCAAATTTTGCAATGTAATCATTGATGGTGGGAGTTGTCATAATTTGGCTAGCAAGAAACTTTGCAATAAACTTGGGTTGAAGTACAAGATACACCCACATCCATATCAGATCCAGTGATTGCATGAGAGAGGCTCGTTGAATGTGGGATACACCATGGATGTTGAATTTGAAATTGGCACTTATCGTGAAATAGTGGAAAACTTTACTTAGCATGCCCAAGACCGTGGGCACGGCTATCTAGGATAGATTATACACTCTATAGAGGTTGTACAGCTTTACCCACAAGACATGATCATCCCATGTTACCACCATATTACACACTTACTTAGGTGTGTGGCGAGGAGATCATGACAAGGCCTTTACAATGCAAAGCCTTTAACCTGGCCAAGCCAACACCAAGGTTTAACCCCAGTAACGAATCCACTAGACCGGGACCCCCTCTTGAGCCGAGTGAGACTTCTCATGGCCTACGCCACACTCACTTTCAACCTACGACGAGACTCAGGTTGGGACCCGCAAATTAATCAGCCAGGACTATCCCATACCAGCCTTGTGGTAGTACGATAGGGCTTTGCAACAGTAGCTCATAGACCGGTCCTTAATTTCACTTAGACTCAACCACATACCCCCTATGCCCGACAATCAACACTGTGTCTCCGAACAACAGTGCATGCCTGCACTCACCACCTAACCATTAGTCTAAGTCTAAACCAGATTTTATATTTTTAAAATATTTCATAATCCTTCTTGACTCAATAAATTCAAGAATACATTTGAAAATCTTATCATTTTATGTGAAAATGTATCCCAAAACCAAGATTATATCTAAGCAGGTCTAAGCATTTGATGTAAAATTCTTTAGCCAATACTAGGGCACTAACTAGAGTTTTATTCTAGGGTGACAAGGTATCGAGAGATTCAATGTCAATGGAGGAATTAACAAGTAGGCAATAACTAAATTTAAAACTAAATTGAAATACGTTGAATAAAAATATGCATATAGAATAGTTTAAAACAACATAATTTTATTTCATAAACTGGGATCAACATGATCAAAGTGTGTGACTTGCCTTGATCATCAAGTGCAGGTGATTTGTTGTCGAGAAATTCTTCGGAATCGTCGTAGTCTACATGTGAAAATAAACCACCAAATTTAAATAAAATTCAAATAAATTAAAATAAACTCCAAATATTTAAATTAAGGGCAGAAATGGATATAGGGGAATTTTTTTTGATGAATTTAGAAATTTGAATGGGCTCAATCGGAGTTAGGACGAAGGAGAACGGGCTCTCGAAAGTTTAAATTCATTGAAAAAGAAAAAGGCTGATTTTCTGGAATTATTTTTCTAAAGAAAAATGGGTTTATGATGTCAGCATAGCGTCAGCCCTGGGAATTTTTTTGGCTGAATTATTTTTCCACAGAAAAATATGGGTGAGAGGCTGATATGTGGGCCCTGGTCTATGGACCAGGTCCACGGACCACGAGCAAGGCTAAGGTGGCACGGGTGGGGCGTGGCGCTGACGTGGCCGAGGTGGCACACATGTGCCTGGATTGCGCTGACGTGGGGTGCTAGGTGGCCGCCACATCGGCGCTTGCGCCATGACGTGGCATGGCTGCCGACGGGGTGTTCGGGGCCACAACTCGCCGGCGCTCCGGCGCACGGCGGCGGCTGGCGAGGGGCGGAGGAGGGAGAGGAAAGCGAGGGGAACACTAGGGTGGGCATGGATTTTACCGAAGATGGCCGAGAGTGGGTCGGCGACGAACGAAAAGTGGCAACGGCGGGGGGTGCTCCGGTGCAGCGGTGGTGGAACGCTCGGGAAGGAGAGAGGAGTGGAGGGGGAGGTGGTGCGGAGAGAGGGGAGGCCGAGGGGGCCTTTTATAGGGACGGAGGGGAGTAGGGCGAGGGGAATCGCTCACCAGAGTTGGCGCGGGGCGGCAGAAATCACGGCGAGATTAGGGGAGGTGCAGCGCGGATTTTGGGGGATTCGGGCGCGAGGATAGCGGGGGTCATTCAGGGAAGAAGAGGGAGGAAGCAGGGAGGAGGTCCAGGCGAGCGAGGAGGCGGCGGTGATGGCAGCGCTCACACGGGGAAGAAGGAGGAGGGCAGGAAGAAGGCGCCTGACCGGTGGGGCCGGTCGGCAGCGAGAGAGGGAGGAGAGGTGTAGGATCGGATATGGCAACAGAGGAGGTGAATGGTGCCTCTTTAAAAATCACGCCCCTCAAAAGTATCCACAAAAGAAACTCCACTCCGATAGCTATGTGAAACTATGAAGAGGAAGGAGAAAAGAGCTCGCTGGAAATCTTTACTAACTGAGAAAGAAGCATCGGCAAATAACACTGCAAAAGAACCAAGGCAACAGGGAACAACTCAGTAAGTTCTGGCAGGGCCGGTCAGACTGCAACACACATGTCGTTCTGACCACCCTCCCAATGCCGGTCTGACCGCACCCCACCGGCCTGACCTCCTGAAGACATCCGGTCTGACCGGGTACACACGGCCGGTCTAACCGGCATTGCTTGATGTTCAGACTGGCGGCAAAGCAGCGGTCTGACCGCTAGGTCAAGAACCGGTCTAAATATCATTAGGCCTCTGAAACTCAAAGATTTCACCAAGAAAGCTAGAAATTCAGGATTTTGACATAAGTCTATAACTTCTACAAAGAATGAGCTAAAACCCAAAATACTCAATAATCTCTTAATCTCTGCTCATGAGCTTTTGCAACTAGCTTAGCATTGGCAAGAGGATGTGAGAGCTTACATTTGAGCACAACTTTTGAAAAGAAATCTCAAGAACTCAGATGCCCCTGACATCAAACCCTAAACTGTGCATAACAGAGGAAAAGGGGAAAAAGGAATCTTTGATTCTTCCACTGGATTCTTGGGAATTTATCTGATCAAATGATCTTAAGGCATATTCCCATCACAGATCAAACAAGAATCAACTTCTCAAACAAGGGATTAATTCAAATCCACCTCCAACAGAGAATGTCAAAGAGAAAGCACAAACTAAAATCCATCACAGTAAATGACAGGCAAGAGTGAAACTCATAAATTGATTCATCCCCATGAAAGATTACAAGGAATACAACCAACTACGTTCCCATACACAATTGGACAAAGGGTAAATCACACACTACATGCTCACACACTGAACTCACTCTTTCTGGAGACACACGAGAGCACCCTCTCCTTCTCCAGAACACACACCCTGGAATGGATGCACACTCACTTGCTTTGCTCTGCCTCCCCTCTCCTCATTTGAAGGCAGCACATCACCCTCAAGTGGCAAAACAAGAATTGTCATACCATATCCACTCCACCACCTCACACTCCATATGAGGCAAAAAAGTCAAAGAGCATTAGGAAAATGGAGGGAACCAGCCCTTTTCACTCCAAAACCCTAATCTCTCTACTCTCATCCACGAACGGGTCTCCAACCCGTCATCCTCAACCAACATTGCTTCTGTTTTGCAACCTTGCGCATTTTACCGAAATGCCCCTGTTGCACTTTCCCGGAAGCTTCCTGTCATCGCATGACCGCACCAGGCATCCTGACCGTCTGGACCTTAGCTCCTCCCTGAGCCTAGTCCCAATCCACTCGCCGCTACCCGTCGTGTCCACCCGACACCGACCGAGACCTCCGACTCCACCTGAGTCTAGTCCTGGTCTGTTCCGTCACGCACGACCGCAACCGACATCCAACCGTTCTGGACCTCCGACTCCTCCCTGAGCCTAGTCCCGGTTCTCTCGTCGTCGCCCGTCGTGTCCGTCACCGGTAGCTCCAGCTCTGGTTCCTCGTCTCCCAACTCGCAACCACCTCACCAGCCCAGATCATCTTCGGCATCACTGACCGTCTGGACCACAACACCTCCTGTGCCTAGTCCCGGTCCTCCTCGCCTCACCATGACCTAGCTCCGAAGTCCTGCAGTCACACAGACAAGCAAACCGTCACATAGCACCACACGAAACAGCATAATCAACATACGCATAAGTAAAGGTACTCAACCCTAGAATACCCAAAACAAACTCAAACTCACTAGATCAACCGTCAATTACTCATCACAAATATGGGGATACCTCCACATGGTCTCTCAAGAGGGCGGCTGATGGGTGGGGTCAGGGAGAGAGAAAGAGAGAGGATAGACACGGGCGACTGAGATTGTGCCACGTGGCTCGGAGGGAAATCGGGCGGCCAGGGGGTTAAGTGGGAGGGGACGGCGGGATGGGCCAGGGCGGCGATGTGGCACAATCCGGCTCATCCACGCGTCGGGCGGGCAGAGGGAGTAGGTGGGAGGAGGCTGGTAGGCCAGGCCCGCTTGGCGGTGGAAGAGGGGGAAGCGGCCGGGATGATCTCGGGTGACTACGTGGGCGGATCTGGGACCACGTGTCACCCGAGGGAGGCGAAGATTTAAATTTAAATTTTGATTTTTGGGATTTTCAAAAAAGTTAAGGAAATTCAAAAAGGCTTAGAAAAATATAAAATAAATTTCAGAAATTTCAGAAAAATTCACAGAAGTTCCTGGAAATGTTTTGGACTTAATAAAATTATTTCCAACTAAAGTTGGATATTATATTTTCATACTAAAAACACTTTGTAATTTCAAAATAGATTTTAAAACTCCAGAAAACCAGATAAAAGCCTAATAAATCCAAATAATTATTTTGAGATAGGATTTTTATATCAAATCAAAATATCTTTTTATTTAATGATATTTTTAGATTTTCACTTAAATTACTTTTCAAATCCAGCTTTTTTAAAAGCACAAAAATCAGGGCACATAAAACTCAGGCAACCAAAATAATTATTTAAATTATTTTTATTTTAATATTATTTTTAAATAAAAATCTAGGATGTTACACTACTATTACTTCTGTAGTCGTAGTCTTTGCAGCTTTGGCAGCCGCCTCTATTGCTGCAGTTGTCATTTCTTCAACCACCATCTCCACTGTGTCTTCGACCATGAGCATAGTTGTAGGGAGCTTCTCAGTGGAAGCATCCTCAAGCAGTGGAGAAGCCGAGCTAAGATCACGAAAAGTATGTTGGCATTTAAGAAGACATAGAGGTAAAGTACTATATTTTCATTTAGATTTTCCTAGCTACCTTTCTTTTGTAGCCTTTATCTTGAATTGAGAAGAAAATTTTTCAGAGTTTAGTTTCTTTGACTTCTCTTCAATCACGTCTTGTCATAAGAGAACATCCTTGACCATGTCTGGTCGAAGGTCTTGAGCAAGAGATACTGCTCCTTGTCCGTCTTGCCCCTCCTAGTAGTCAAAACTATTTTTGACCACTTGGAGGGCAGTCTCCTTTTCGATCACAGGTTCTGCTACTACAACAGTATTATTCATAAAAGATACAAAACTTTTTCAGTCTTCCTTTTTGAGTTGCATGATAAAGCCTCGAGAAGTGCCTACTAAGTGAGTTTCGGTATCATAATAGAAGGGTATCTTGATCTTGGGAGTCGGTTGCTCAAACATGACTATCCCTATCTCCTCTTCGGTATTCACTTTTGCAAGGAATTGCTGGACGGGGCTGGTCGGAGTAGCAGGAGGAAGGATAGTAAAGGGAATAGCAACACTCATGCTCCCTTTCTTCTTATCGACAGCTTTTGTCAGTCGATGCATCTTGGCTGGAGGAGCCTTAGCTTCCTTTGCCTCTTCTCTGATAACCATCAGTTTGACCTTTTGGTCATTCTTACAGTTATTCATGCCTACGTTCTACGAGAAAGGAGAATACTATTTAGTCATTCTCCATGACTACGTTAACCTAAAGATGAAGTTGATCTTTTGATTACCTTTAGGCGTTCTTCTTTCTCTTCGGTGGACACATCCACCAGAACACGAGGAGCCTTCACTTCAAGTGATGGAGCCTTCTCGCAAACGAGCTTGACCCAGGTGTCAATTACTCCAAAATCAAGATCTGTTCATACAGATGAAGTGGTTAGTACATAGAGCTTGAAACTTAAATCTAACTAAAAGTATGATTATTACTTACCATTCTCGTAGTCTCTGGTCATATCTTTGGCTCCCGAGTGCATCCACATGGGATGTGCTCATCGCTTTAGGGGGCTATTCGACCAAGGTCCTTTGGGACCGAGTTTGAGTAAGTAATTTTCTCTGCAGCCTTCCCCACGAAAGAAAAGTTGTCCTCGTTGGTCGTCTCCCTGTAGAACCATCTCTTCTTCTATGTTGACCATGAAGAGCGAGTAAACATTTGGATGTACTGCTCCATCTTGTCATCATGGAGCTTCAAACCACAACTCCTGGCAATTTCGGTCTATTGACTCATTTCATAGTAATACCAAAAGAGCTCGAGATCTGGAGGAATTCCCAGATAGGCCTCACATAAGTACACAAATACGCTAAGCATCGTAATTGAATTGGGAACCAAGTTCACCAATTCGACCCTAACAGTGTAAATCAATTATCCATCTCCGGAACCGAATGGTTATCTTCGGAACCGCTTCAATGGATAGATCGATGAAAATCAATTGGAATTTGTCTGTTTGAAGTCCGTCTACCTGCACAACTCAAGCAAAACTACCTTATTGACCTCTCTTTCTCAAGTAAGCTACTTTCACTTGAAGTTGGGGTACTGGATGATGAGAATATAATAATCATCAAGTTATTACGTCATTATATTCTCCAAGTATACCCCTTATCAATAAGAGAGAGATTTCACAGGGTAGTCGTAAGTCTTTCTATAATCATGTAGTTGCATATTTTTCTATGACCATATAGTCGTAAGTCTTTCTACGATCACTCCCTAGTCGTAAATTTTCTACAACCACATAGTCATAGGTTCTTCGATAACCACGTAGTCGTAAATTCTTGTACGACCACGTAGTCGTAAGGTGTCCTACGACCACCTCGTAGTCATGGACCTTCCAACGACCAGTCTATCTCCGACTGGCTTGTCTACGATGACTTACTATATCGTGGGTCCGTTTGATAAGGCAGTTAGAATGTGCGCTTATTCCTAATAACCGTACATAATCTCTCTCTGGTAACAACCGTCGCATGATGAATAGGCTATTACGTCTCTCTGACAATAATTTCCGTCAGACAGTTATCTCCCAAAGCATTGAGACGTCTTTTGGCGCGGGATAACAGCCGCCGCTTCATCAACTATATAAAGGTTGATGTCAGAGAAAGAGGAGACAAAAGAGGGAGAACAGAAGTAGCGCAAGACTTTCCGCATTACTTTCTTTCCCGATTATAATCAATTCTCTGAGCAATAGCTACACAGGAAGTAGGATTATTATTCTCTTAGGAGAAGACCTGAACCTATAAAAAATCCCCGTTCCTCTACTCTGCATGATCGTAAATCCAATCTTCTAAGAGTTTTCCCGAATCCAATAAATCATACGTAAGATCAGTATTAAAACACCGACACAGTGAAAGAGAAATTATGAATTTAAAGTTTGGTTTGAATATTTCAGACGAAAATTTACCGAAATATCAACCAGTTGTACCATTCACCCTTGAAGTTTTTTCTTATACAATTTTCGCTACGAGTGTGTGGTTGATGCGACCCAAACGCGTCATATATTTTCTAGCTTTTAGGCTTGTTCTCATCACAATTATACTATTTTCCGCATTAACTATCATTCATTTATTATTTTATTGTAAAAATAGTATTGTTGAGCATATCGCAAGGTATAAGTGGAAACCCAATATTTAAAGCTTCTACCAGGTAGAAGATATGGTTTGGAGCAACTTCCCCTTTTGAAGCGTAGCCAGATTCAACATCAGAATAGAACATGACCAGTTAGGGTACGTTCGTGCTCCGCGTTCGTTTTTTTTTTCTTTGGCTAATTTCCAAGCTAACCGGGGTCACCGAGATTCCGGTTAACCGTTGTAACCGGCCTAGATTTTAATCCTAGCTGTACAAAGAGCTAAAAATGTCAGATTGGGTAACGGAGATAAACTGAAATGTATACATTACATTTCCTTCCACTTCACCCAAGCCTCCCCAATTCTGCTTGGAACGCCTCCACATGCTCCTCCTTAACGCAAAACGCCATGGCGATGACGCCAGCTTTCTCCTTCCTCTCGCACATGACGCAAATCGGCTCGACCTTGCGCCCCATGTTGCACATGACCCGTGCGGCAGAGCCACCGCCGAAATCGACGTCGTCGAAGCTGAGGTTCAGCCAGCTCGACAGGTACAGGGTGTCGTACCTGCACAGGCCCTGCCGCCCTGCAACTGACCCACTCCGCCACCTCCTCCCACTTGGGCGCCGCTATTATTTGCAGCTTCGTCCATGAACGTGTGTGGCACTTGCCCCTTGGAGTCCTTGACCAGTTTCGCGAGGTCTACGATGTCACCGTTTGCGACCACGCCGCACGTCACGAGGGTTGGCTGGATGGTGAAGCAGTTTCTGAAGTAGCCGTACTTGGCCCAGGCGTGCTTCCTCACGTTCGCCGCGAAAGCGAGCGCTGCAGAGGCCTTGGGGTTGGACATGGTCGCGCGGCCACGTCGAACGCGGTGCATGGAGCGGAAGTCTCGTTCCGATACCCCTCGCTATGACGGAGCTCGTTTTTTATCCGGTTGATGAAGCTCATGGGGACGGTGATGTAGGAGCACGCAAAGTCATGGGGCTTGAAACTCGCTATCGATTGTGTCATGGAGATGATCGACGGAGGGAGCTCCGGAAGGGAGTTTTCCGACCCCACTGGCACGACAAAGGGCGACGGCAGCCCACGGGCAAGCTCACTGATGGCGTGCAAGAACTGCGCCAGCCCCACGCCGTCGGCAATGGCGTGGTTGTCAGCAAAACTCCGGCAGTCACTCAAACTCACACGCACACACAACCGGAATGGCAATCTGAATCTCTGAAGACAGTAGTTTGTGCCGCAAGACTGTACGGCTTTTCGGTTTTCAGATCTTTATTATAGCAAACAGTAGACGACCAAGTAAAACAAAAATAGATCCAACTACTCGATGCAAACGGATCACTCAAGAAATCTAGCTAACAAAAAATGAAACTAATCCGCGTTGAAACGCTCTCGCAAGGCCGAATCAACCGGGCACTAGAAACTGTCACAAAGACTAAAAACAAACTGGCGAAAAACAAAGTCTGACGAAAATCCGACAACAGCGACTTTTGATGGGAATCCGGCAAAATTCAGCTGCGCAGGATTACTGAAAACTACAATCCTCCCCCTAATCCTGACGCTGCCCGCCAACATCAGTGACCCCGATATGTGCTCGCTGCCTCCCAAGCAGTTTCGTCAGTAAGTCAGCAAACTGATCTTCCGTCCTGGCATGAATAACTCCAACTTCCCTGAATCAATGCAGTCCCGAATAAAGTGGTACCTGGTTTCTATATGCTTGCTCTTGTCGTGGAACACTGGATTGCTGCAGAGTGATATTGCCGACATGTTGTCTATCTTCATATCAACCTTCTGAACCGGTTCGCCAGAAAGATCACTAAGCAACCTTGCTAACCAAATGCCCTGACAAGCTGCAGTGGTTGCCGCAATATATTCGGCCTCACATGAAGACAATGCGACAACCTTCTACTTCAGAGTCTGCCAGCTAATTGGGCTCCGGTTGAGAAAGAAAAGAACACCCAAAATGCTTTTTCCGGTTGTCTACATCACCTCCCAGATCACTGTCGCTGAAGCCCTTCAGTGCAGTTTGCTTTTCTTTCTCCCTGCGGTAAAAACAGCCGAAACTGAGGGTCCCTGCAACATAACGCACGATGTGCTTCACTGCAGCAAGATGGCCCTCCTTAGGCGCTGCCATGAACATGCTCACGTAGCTTACGGCATAGATGATGTCAGGGCGTGTATGCGTTAGATAACGCAGTGCACCCACCAAGCTTCGGTAACGAGTGACATCCACCGGCTTTGCCTCTCCTATTTTGCTGAGCTTCAGTCTAGCTTCCATGGGAGTTTGGCATGGATTGCACCGATCCATCCCACTACTCTCAAGCAATTTTCGAGCATACACCGTCTGACTAATGCTAATCCCGATCTTGTGCTGATGAACATCTATGCCGAGGTAATAAGAGAGAACTCCCAGATCGCTCATCTTGAAAAGGGTATGCATCTCGGTTTTGAACATACCAATTTCAGCCTCGTCTACACCGATAATCAGCAGATCATCAACATAAACGACGACGATGAGTCGTGGAGCCTCTTCACCACGAGTATACACCGCGTGCTCCGACTCACTTTGCTTGAAGCTGAGTTGAGTTAAGCAGCTATCCAGCTTGATGTTCCAAGCTCGGGGTGCCTGCCTCAGTCCATACAACGCCTTCTTCAACCTGAGCACCTTCCCAGGATGTTTGCAATCGATAACCAAGCGGCTGCACAACATATACCTCCTTGGACAGCTCCCCGTTCAGGAAGGCGGATTTGACATCCATATGATGCACAGTCCAGCCCTCGTGCGCAGCCATAGCAAGGAGAAGACGCACTGATTCCATCCTGGCCACTGGAGCAAACACCTCATCGTAATCGACCCCTTGGCGCTGAACATAGCCTTTGGCGACCAGCCTGGCTTTATGCTTCATGACCTTGTTGGCAAAGAACGATCACGATCGCTCACGCTCGGACGAACTCACGAAGCCCACGCTCGGACAAACTCTCACGGAGTTGAGGCAGCCAAAACAATTGAGAAAACACAATGCTTTGCTGTGCTGTGCTGCTTCAAATCGCTGCACTTGGTTCTCTTTATATACAGCAATACAATGCCCGAACCGGAAGCAAAAACGGACAACAAATCAGATACGGACTCCATACAAAAATCCAAAACGATCACGTCGTGAGGACTCCGTTTCGTATACAACAAACAGGATTAAACTAACAAACTCCCCCTAATCCTGTTGCCTTCACTTGATCCCGATTACGCCGATACTGTCGCGTAGCTCCAGGAACCGAACACGGCCGAGTGGCTTCGTTAGGATATCCGCAAGCTGCCGCCCAGTTTCAGTGAACTCGAGAACAATTTTTCCTCCATCGACCGCCTCACGGATGAAGTGAAATCGGGTGTCGATGTGTTTGCTCCTGTCATGGAGGACTGGATTCTTGCTAAGAGCAATGGCAGACTTGTTGTCCACCCTGAGTTCTGGTGCCGGAAGCTTCTGTTCCAAAAGCTCCTGCAGCAGCCGGTGAAGCCAGACGCCCTGACAGGCTGCTGTCGCCGCGGCGATGTACTCTGCTTCGCACGAGGAGAGAGCCACAACCCGCTGTTTTTGCGACTGCCAGGAGACTGGGCTTGTGCCGAGGAAGAAGAGGATACCTGTGGTCCTCTTTCGCCCGTCAAGGTCGCCAGCCATGTCGCTATCGCTATAGCCCGACAAAGCCAGCCCGCCTCCTTCTTCTCTCGGATAGGTGACACCAAACCCCCGTGTCCCGGCGATGTACCGGAGGATGTGCTTCACCGCGGCGAAGTGATCTTCCCGCGGATCCTCCATGAACCGACTCACATACCCCACGGCGAACGTGATGTCCGGTCGGGTATGAGTTAGATAGCGCAGGCTCCCCACAATGCTCCGGTAGCGGGTTGCGTCCACAGGCGGTGCCGTTGATGCCTTGGACAACTTGAGCCTCTCTTCCATCGGCGTGTGACAAGGATTGCACCCTGCCATGCCATTATGCTCCAGAAGCTTCCCAGCATAGGCGCTTTGACAGAGCGTGATCCCGCTGTCGCTTTGACATACCTCAATGCCGAGATAGTAGGTGAGCAATCCCAAGTCGCTCATGCGAAACATGGCATCATCTCGCGCTAGAATTTGTCAATGCCTGCTTGAGTTGTCCCGGTGATGATCAAGTCATCCACGTAGACGCCGATGATCAAAGATCCTCCGGGTGCCCGCCGCGTGTACAATGCGTGCTCATCCATGCACCTGCTGAAACCCAGCTCCTGGAGGCTGGCGTCCAGCTTGGCGTTCCAAGCGCGCGGGGCTTGGCACAGCCCATACAACGCCTTGTGCAGCTTAAGCACCTTGTGCTCCTGCTTGTCGACGACGAAGCCCGGTGGCTGCTCGACGTAGACCTCCTCAGCAAGGTCCCCGTTCAAAAATGCGGACTTCACGTCCATGTGGTGCACGGACCATCCTTGTTGCGCCGCCAGAGCCAGCAGCAGTCGCACTGACTCCATTCGCGTGACAGGGGCAAAGACCTCCTCGAAGTCGATCCCCTCGCGCTGCGCATACCCTTTCGCCACGAGACGCGCCTTGTGTCTGGTGATGGCACCATGCTCATCTCGTTTTACCTTGAAGACCCATTTAAGCCCGATCGCGCGATGCCCGGTAGGAAGCTCGATGAGGTCCCAAGTGTTGTTCTCCTCGATAGATTTCATCTCCTCCAGCATCGCCCGGCGCCAAGACGGGTCGCGTTCCGCCACGCCAAACGTGGCCGGCTCTTCTGCACTCACCATGTGCAACTCAGCAGGGGCGACCGGTTTTGGCTCCATGAACCGTGTCGGGGCACCAGCGGGTGCAGGACCGATGATGTCCCGCAGCGTCCTGAACCGGTGTTGTGCACCGCCGTCATCGTCGTGATCAAGCTCAGCAAGCGCCTCAGCCGTTGGCGACACGAACCGCCTACCCGATGCGTGATCTGGAGCGCCAGGTGGTGTGTGCAGCTGCTCTCCCGGAGCAGGGACCTCCACTGGATCAGCGATGATCTCGTGTTCGATGACGAACGTGCCAGTGCTAGACGTCTTCTCCAGCTCGCCGGGATTCGCCCAATCCCAGCTGGCCTTCTCGTCGAACACCACGTCACGGGAGACATGAACGCGGCACGCAACAGGATCGAACAAGCGATACGCCTTCGATCCCGGCTCGAACTCGAAGAGCACCATCTTCACGCTGTGATCATCGAGCTTCTTCAGATTTGGGTGAGTTACCTTGGCGTGAGCGATGCATCCGAACGTGCGCAGGAAGGAGACGTCGGGTTTCCTCCCATGCCAGGCCTCGAACGGCGTCATGCCGTCCAAGCTCTTGGTGGGGCACGGTTCAGGAGAAAGACAGCGGTGATCACCGCCTCCCCCCAAAACTCAGACGGCATCCCCTTCGCCTTGAGCAAACAGCGCGCCATGCCGACGATTGTCTGGTTGCGCCGCTCAACAACGCCGTTCTGTTGCGGCGAGTATGGTGCCGTGAGCTGCCGTGCAACTCCCTGATCCGTGCAATACTGCCCGAACTCGGTTGAGGTGAACTCTCCCCCTCGATCAGTTCGCAGAATGCGCAGACGTCGCCCGGTCTCGACCTCGACACTAGCCTTGAACTGCTTGATGACGGTAGGCGCCTGATCCTTGCTCGTCAGGAGGCGAAGCCACATGAAGCGACTGCAATCATCGACGAGGAGGAGAAAGTAGCGCCGGCCACCATGAGTCACCGGTGAGATGGGCCCACACAGGTCACCATGCACGAGGTCGAGAAGTCCCTCGGCACGGTAGTAGGCCGCCGCTGGAAACGAAGCACGCCTTTGCTTGCCAATGAGGCAGCTGTCGCATATCTCACCGGGATGACTGATCACCGGGAGTCCGCGCACCATCCCACCTTGAGCCAACTTCTTCAAAGCGTCGAAGTTGAGGTGGCCGTAGCGTGCATGCCATAGCCAAGCCTCATCATCTTGCCGCGCCATTAAGCACACCAGCCTCGCAATGTTTAAGTTGAGCATGTACAGGCGGTTTTTGGCGCGCTTCACCTTGGCAAGCAGTTGACGTTGCCGATCGCGAATCCGCAGCACTCCCCCGTCGATCAGCACCTGGCAACCACGCTCATCGAGCTGGCCGATGCTGATGATGTTGCTCTTGAGCTTGGGAATGTAGTAGACGTTGCTGATCGCCCGGTGTTCACCATTCTGGCAGGTGAACAGCACTGTGCCACGCCCGTGGATGTCGACCACCGAGCCGTCACCAAACTTCACCGAGCCGATGATGCCCGTGTCCAGCTCCGCGAAGAGGCTGTCGAAGCCGGTCATGTGGTTGCTGGCCCCAGTGTCCAGATACCACACATCGCTGCGCCGCTCTCCCTCGCACTCGAGGTTCACTTGGGCGTGCGTCTCGTCGAGCTCAACGAAAGTTTGCGGTGGCTGCTTGACGTCGTCGGTGAGAGCGCACACCTGCGCCATGAGCAACGTCTGATCCTCATCATCCTCCCGGGTGAGATGAACCTGCTCGCGCTTTGGCTGTCGGCAATCCTTGGCCCAGTGGCCAATCTTGCCACAGTTCCGACACTTGTCGCGACTGACGTTGCGCTCACGCCCTGGTTCGCGCTCGTCACGTCCGGCGTCGCGGCCACCCTCGCCTTTAGGTCGTCGGTTGCCCCTGCCACGGCGACGGCCATGGCCACCAGACTTGCTAGACGATCCCTCGCCGCTTTGCTTCTCCTTGAGGCGCGCCATCCATTCCTCCTCGGTCAGCAAGAGTTTAGCTTCCGAGGTAGTAGTCGGTGGCGCCGATTGCGGGATGCAACGATCATCGGCGCCTTTTAGACGCCCGGTGACTTCCTCAATAGACAGCCTGGAGAGATCAAGCATGGTTTCCATGGTGTAGACAACATGACCGAACCTGGACAGGACGACACGAAGGTATTTCTCGACGGCCTTCTGCTCGTCGACGGGTTCGCCGTACACCGAGAGCTGGCCGACCAGGCAGCTCAAGCGAAGCGCGAAATCCTCAGGATCTTCGCCTTCCTTGAATGCGAGCGTCTCGAACTCGGTGCGCAGCTTCTGGAGCTTCGCCTTGCGGACATGATCGGAGCCAATTCGTATGGACTTGACGTAGTCCCATGCTTCCTTGGCCGATCGCTTGATGGCGAGCGCGCGAATCATCTCCTGCGGGACCGCCTTGAGGAGCGCCTCGAGTGCCGCACGATCCTCCTGCAGATCAGTGTCGCCATACTCGACGGCGTCCCACAAGCCCCTCGCCTGGAGCATGACCTTCATTACGAGCGACCAATCCGTGTAGTTGTCGCGCGTGAGCATCGGATAGGACGCGCCTCCAACCTCTCGCACCGTCTTCTGGACCACCATGTCGCGGCCACGAGTGCGACCACGACGAGGGACGAACGGCGAGGCCAAGCGCCGCCCTCGGCCTCCGCGGCGGGGCGACATACTCCGGTCACCATCGCATACTGGAGCCGACATCGCGCAGGGATCGAGTAGCCTTGCTCTAATACCAAATGTTGGCAAAGAACGATCACGATCGCTCACGCTCGGACGAACTCACGAAGCTCACGCTCGGACAAACTCTCACGGAGTTGAGGCAGCCAAAACAATTGAGAAAACACAATGCTTTGCTGTGCTGTGCTGCTTCAAATCGCTGCACTTGGTTCTCTTTATATACAGCAATACAATGCCCGAACCAGAAGCAAAAACGGACAACAAATCAGATACGGACTCCATACAAAAATCCAAAACGATCACGTCGTGAGGACTCCGTTTCGTATACAACAAACAAGATTAAACTAACAGACCTCCCCTTTCTCATTCTTCTTCACCTTGTAAACCCATTTGACGCCAATTGGACGGTGGCTGGCCAGGAGTGCCGTGAGTTCCTAGGTCTGGTTCTCCTCAATGCAACGCAGCTCCTCAGCCATTACCTTGTGCTAGCAATCTTCTATGTTTGCTTTGGCAAAGGTGCTTGGCTCCTCGGCTACTAGCAGGTGAAGGTCTCCAACATCAGTCTCCAGAACTGGTCCTTTGGCCAGCACATCCTCCATGGTTTGATAATGGCGAGGCGCACCATTGTCGTTGTCGAGTATCGCCGAGGCGTCAGTGGGTGGGGAGACAAACTCAACTCCCCTTCAGCCGTTTGTGGTCTGGGCGGTGGAGTATGAGGTTCTTCGACGTGAGGCGTTGGCGACTCGTGTTCTTCAGCCTGTGGAGACTCCTTCTGCACTTCGTACTCGACAGTGAAAATGTCGCCTCCGGTGAATGTCTGCGTTGAGCCTTCGTCGCGCGTCCAATCCCATTTAGCCCCTTCGTCGAATATCACATCTCATGTGACATGAACATGATTTGCAACTGGATCGAAGACTCCAAATGCTTTTGAGCCAGGTTCACACCCGATGAACCACATCTTCCTACTCCTGTCTTCAAGTTTCTGCTGGTGCGGTTTGACGATCTTGACATATGCGACACAGCCGAATGTGCGCATGAAGTGAACTGCCGGTGTCCTCCCATGCCACGCTTCAAAAGGCGTCTTCCCAACGAGACTTCGTGTAGGAGAGCGATTTAGGATGAACACTGCAGTGGTCACCGCCTCCCCCCAAAATTTGCCAGGCATCTCCTTTGCTTTAAGCATGCACCGAACCATCGCCACAATGGTTTGGTTTCGTCTCTCGACTACACCGCTTTGCTGTGGTGCACAAGGCACCGTGAGATGCCACGTCACTCCCTCGTCTACTGAGAGACCAGGTGGTCGTGACTCCATGTGAATGATGAGTAATTGACAAAGGTTTAGGATAGTCGAGTTTGGTTTGAGTGGTTCGGAGTCGAGCCGTTGCGTGGCGTAATCGGGCTCGGTCGGACTTTGGTCAAACTTGGTCATTTGGGCTTAGGATGTATATTCTAATGTTTCGACAGGTTTGGACTTCGTCTGTGGTAAGTGTGATGGTATTTACGCTTTCATGTGTCGAGCGGTGCTATTTGACGTGTTTTCTTGTCTGTGTGACTGCAGGACATCGGGTGGAGTCGTGGCGAGACACGTGGACCGGACTAGGCGCAGGTGGCGCTGAGGTCAGAACGGTCGGGATGTGTCGAAGACGACGTAGACTCGAGGTGGTTGCGAGGCGTGCGAGGCAAGGAGCGCGGAAGCTTCCCGGAAGGTGCAGGAGGGGCGAATCGGGAAATTCGCGAGGCTGCACAAGCGGGAGCGGGCGCCGTTGGATTTAGCAGGCGTAACGGGGCGGAGACCCGTTAGCCAAGGCTATAAATAGGATTGAGGGGCTGCATGCCCACTTGAGCATTTGTGTGAGGATTAGGGTTTTTAGAGTCAAAAGAAGCTTTGGTGGCTTGCTTTGGCTTTAGACTTTAGTTGTTGAGAGTGGGTAGTAGTGGCAGAGTAGTGCTCCCTCTGTTATCTACGATGTGTTCTAGATAGAACAAGTGGTGTTCATCCCCTCCAAGCATCCATGGGTGAGGATTGAGAGGTTGGAGAGGGATTGAGAGATTGTAATCTTTCCTTTTGTATCAAGTCGGGGTATCGGGACTCCTCTGTATTCAGTGTGATCCAAGAAATGAAAATCTGAAGTTTTGGTTTCAAGTTCGTAGCCTCTGTTCTTATTTTCCCTCTTTGCAAGATTTCTTGATTTTCGTTGTCTTGAGTTTTTGCTTGCTGGAGAGTGCCAAAATGGATTGCTATGACATAGGTGATGCTCAAAAGCCATTTGGCTAGTTGATCCAAAGAGCAAACCAAGTTTAATTTCAGTTTCACTCTTTTGTGCTCCTCTGTTCATGCTTTTCTCATTCTAGGGTTTGAGCAAAATTTTGTTTCCCTCAACGAGATGGCATGAAATTTGACCTGGATTATCCCATGGCTATTGCTAACATATCCTCAAAGTTTCATGGCCAAAGGATCAATGGTTGGGGAGTAATTTGAGTTTTGGTTCGGTTCTTGCAAGAAGTTCAGTTTTGTCAAAATCTGAATTTCTAGCTTTTCAGTCCAATTCTTGGTTCTCCAAAGGTCCTAGGACTATTTGGGACATGTTCTTAAGCTTGTGATATGAGGAGAATAGATTGCTAACTCTCAGTTTCCTTGTTTTGAGCTTTCTCTGAATTTCCAGTCTGAAGTCTCAAGCTCTGTTCGGTTTGGCCTGTTGTGCAGCCTGTCCAAACAGCAATTAATTTAGCAAGTAGTCACTGTTTTCGGTAGTTAATTGCTGCAGTTTTGAAGCCCCTTTTGCTGCACGCAGTCTGATTAAAAATCAACACATACATGCAGCCTCTGCTTGTCTTTTTGTCCTTCTTGATTGAGTAGAAGGTTGTCTCGGCTGGTAGTGTTATTTTGGTCTGCATCGTGTGTATCCTTTTCTTTTTGTCTCCATGGTGTTTTGGCTGCACACAGTGAAGAGCTAGTAGCATTCGGCTGTGCCTCATCTTTAGTGCTTGTTTCTTTTTTTTGTGCTGATTTTCCTCGATTTTGCATGCAGATCAAACGGCGTTATTTTCAGCTGAAATTTTTACTGGTTAATCTCTGATTTATGCTGAATTTTTTGGTGTCGCATGCGTTCCAAATTTCAGAGAAATTAATTTTAAGTTTTCTGTGAGTTGCGTTGTTTTGCATCTGGTGAGAAATCAGTGTTCGATTTCTCGGGGGCGTTTTTAAGAGAGCGACATTCACCCCCCTCTGTCGCCATTTCGGTCCTTCAATTGGTATCAGAGCCGGTTAGCTCTAATTCATAGATCTTAACCGGTCTCAAGAGCCATGGCGACGGACAAGTACTCGACCAAGCCGCCCGTGTTCGATGGCATCGATTACCCCTTCTGGAAGAGCCGAATGGAGACATACATCCAGGCCAGGGGTATGCCATCTGGCGGAAGGTCAAAGTACGATTCGCTGTTCCTGCCGATGAGAACATCAATGCCGGGAACATGGCTGATGTTGAGGCGAATGCAAAGGCAAGGAACATCATCATCCAGGGGTTGAGTCGTAGCGAGTTTGACCGTATATCTCACCTGTCGTCCGCCTACGACATCTGGGTGACCCTCGACGCATACCATGAGGGCACCACCCAGATCAAGACGGTTCGACAGGACCAGTTCAAGCGCGAATACAACAAATTCGAGATGCTTGCTGGTGAGTCCCTGGACGAGTGCTTTTCGCGATTTCACAAAATCTTGAGCAACCTCCGAGCGGTCGGTCTCACATACCCCGACTCGGACAACGCTTGTCAGATGCTCGCGGCACTTGATCTGCGCGTGTGGGAGATGAAGGTGACCACCATCAAAGACACGACAGACCTCTCGACCCTGACTCTTGACGCGCTGTACTCGCGCCTCAAGACTCACGAGATTGACGTTGTCTCTCGTCGGTCGAAGTCACAGTCGATGGCTTTGGTCACCGATCCCAGTCCGGCTTCTGGTTTTTCCGCCGATTCGCTTTGTGGGTTCTCCCTAGCTGCTCTATGTGACGTAACTGATGATCAGTTAGAGCAGCTAGAGGATGAACAGCTGGCCCTCCTAGCTCGGAAGTTCTCCCATGCTTACAAGAGGAGGAGGGACAGAAAGAGAGGCGGACCAGTCATCTGCTTCGAGTGTGGTGGCCCCAACCACATTCGAGCGAACTGTCCCAAGCTGGAGAAGGGCAAGAACGACTACGGCGGTTCAGGCAAGAACGACTACACCGACAAGAACCGCAACAAGAAGACTCCAGCTCAGACGCCGGAAAAGAAGAAGTTCCGCAACTTCGGGAAGGCCAAGAAGCTCTTCCACCGCGTCCTCACCGCTTTCGACGACCTCGACCTCAGCGAGGTGGAGGGATGGAGCGACGACGACGGGACGGGTGACCAAGAGCCCAAGGATGGCGGCGACGACTTCTCCGGCATGTGCTTCATGGCCCTCGAGGGCGAGATCAGCGACAGCGAGCTGTACTCCGACTCGGATGAGGTACTCCCTTCTTATGACCAGCTAAATGATGCTTTTCTTAAGCTAGGTGGATTTCATGCTAGAGCTAGGTCTAGGTGTACCGAGTTAGAGAAGGAAGTAGATAGACTATCACGGGAGATTACTTCACTTAGATCTGCTCCCTCCCGTGACGATTGTGATACATGCCCTGCTTTGCTTGGAGACATGGAGAAACTAAGGACCTCTCATGATAGTTTGTCTTCTGAGCTTGATGTGCTTAAGATGGAGAATGTTAGTCTGCTTGCTGAGTTAGAGTTGAGTAGGATGGCTGTTACCCTACTTACTACTGATGAGACTACTTCTCCCACCTCATGTGAGGTTAAGGACATTGCTGCTAGAGGACCTTATGCCATGCTCCTTGATCTGCCCGATTCTTGTGAAAATTGCAATAAGTTAAAGATGAACCTAAAACGGGCAGATCACAAAATTGCTGAGTTGCATGCTTCTTTACTTGAGCCTATTGATTCATGTTTGAACTGTCCCAAGTTAACTGCTGAACTTGAAGCTGTCTCAAAACAGTTTCAAGAACTGATTGACAACAACAAGAAAATGGCTCAGTATGCGACTAAGGATCCTGTTAGCTCACCATGCATTAGTTGTGATAAACTAAAACTTGAACTCGTTGCTTTGAATGACAAATGTGTGAAGCTAACTAAGGACTTACTAGAGAAGCCACAATCTGGTTGTGATGTGATTAATGGTGTGGGGGAGAAGCCCCAGGGTAAGGGTGAGACGCCTAGAGACGCGAACCAACCTGCTAGTAGTAGGACTGTCCCCTCAGAGTCGGCTGTGCGTGCACAAGCCATTCTTTCCTCTACTGTTGGTTCTTCTTCTGCTCCCTTACCTCCTGCTGTTCCTTCTTCTCCCTGCTCTTCTTGCACCTCTCTCTTTCGGGAGTGTCAGTACCTTATGAACACTCTCGAGAGATTTGTAGGCGGCAAGAAGAAGCTTAATCTTATTCTAGACCAGTCCAAGATTTGCAGATTTAATCAGGGTCTAGGATATGACTATTATGAGGATATGAGGAAGCATCCACCTGCTGTGCTCAGACCCATAGCACCAGGTGTGATCGAGACCGAGCCCAGGACCGAGAAAGTCCAATTTAAGTCAGCGGGCTATGTCCAGGAGATTTCTGACAGCAAGGTGATTGCACCTGCTGCTTCGGCCTCTCAGAAGGCGAAGCCTGACCGTGCTACTTCTACCTCTCAGAGGATGAAGTATCACTGCACCTTCTGTCAGAAGGATGGACACACGGTTGATCGATGCTTCAGGCGCGCCAAGATCGCGCGTAGAGACCGTGTTGAGTCTCCTAGGCGTATTCAGGGTTAGCCCCAGATCCTGAGTGCACCTAGGACCAGCACGAGGTCTAGGTTTACTGCTGTTGATGGGTTTGGGCAGCATCGAGGACTTGGTTTTTCTGAGTCTTCTGTTTTTCGTCCTCATGCTGCTCCTGGTCATGACTTCCGCCGTCCTGAGGGTACATCTCGTTTCCTCCATCGAGACAGTTACCCGCGGCGTGTTCAGCGTGTTGCCGGTGTTCCGACTCGCTCTCCCGTAGCAGTCGGACCCCGCAACAGCTTCAGGTCTGCTCACAGACCTTCTGCTGTAAGTGACAGAGAGCGTAGGGTAGATAGAGGTCAGTCGTGCTTGACTACTTCATCTGCTCGACGTGTTGTTCAGTATTGGGTGCCAAAATCACTCTTGATTTACCCCAGTACTGAGACTTTACTCTCTGTTTGACTCAGGTTCGCCGGGCAGGGAAGGGAAAGGTTTGGCTCGTAGACTCCGGGTGTTCACGACACATGACCGGAGATTCTCGTTGGTTTTCTTCCCTTGCCCGTGCTCCAGGTGATGAGACGATCACCTTCGGAGATGCTTCATCTGGGCGCGTCATCGCCAAAGGTACAGTGCGCATTAATGACTCTTTCATTTTGAAAGATGTAGCCTTGGTTAGTAAGCTGCAGTACAATTTGCTTTCAGTTTCTCAGCTTACCGATGACGACTTTGAGGTGAGCTTTAAGAAAAACAATTGCAAAATTCTTGATTCTTCGGGTAGTCTGGTTTGCGGGATTTCTCGTTTTGGGAGGATCTTTCGTGCTGATTTTTCTGAGTCATCTGGTGATCCTCTCAGGTGTTTAGTTGCCTCAGAGTCCCGTGATTTGACCTTCTGGCATAGGAGACTTGGTCATATTGGATTTGATCATTTGACCCGAGTTAGCGGCCACGACCTCATTCGTGGTCTGCCGAAACTCAAAATGGTCAAAGATCTTGTTTGCACTCCATGCCGGCACGGCAAGATGGTTGCCGCTTCACATCCTCCGGTCACTGTGACTATGACCGATGCACCAGGACAGCTGCTCCACATGGATACAGTGGGACCAGGTCGAGTGCAGTCAGCAGGAGGGAAGTGGTATGTTCTTGTCGTGGTCGATGACTTCTCGAGGTATTCTTGGGTGTTTTTCTTAGCCTCGAAGGATGAGACGTTTATCACATTTCCGAGGTCTTTTCAGTAGGCTTTCTGTTGAGCTCCCGGGTGCCTTACGAGCGATCCGCAGTGACAATGGCACGGAGTTCAAGAATTCCTACTTCGAGAGTTTCTGTGGTGAGACAAGTGTAGAGCATCAGTTCTCCTCTCCGCACGTCCCGCAGCAAAATGGCGTCGTGGAGAGAAAGAACCGGACCTTGGTCGAGATGGCCAGGACGATGCTTGATGAGTACTCTACACCGCGGAAGTTTTGGGCTGAGGCTATAGCCACCGCGTGCCATGTCTCAAATCGAGTTTTTCTTCGGGCACACCTGCACCGCACTTCTTATGAGTTGAGGTACGGGCGAAAGCCCAGCGTCTCTCATTTTCGTGTGTTTGGTTGCAAGTGCTTTATTCTGAAGTCCGGGAACCTAGATAAGTTCGAGTCACGTTCTTGTGATGGGATCTTTCTAGGTTACTCGCCTTCTTCGCGGGCTTATAGGGTCTGGAACTGCGAGTCTAGCAAAATGGTAGAGACCTGTGAAGTGACCTTCAACGAGGCCAGTCCGGGGACTAGGTCTGACATCTCAGGTTCTTTAGAGCAGTCCGAGACCATCTTCGTGGATGATGAGGATGATGGAGACGACGGTTGTCTACCTGATCCTGTCCCTCATCCACCCCTTGAGGTGTCGTCTTCTACCGCACCTCCAGGTGATCAGCCCATGCCTTCTGCTTCCTCTGGAGCTAGTGGCTCTGTTCCTACCTCGTCAGCTCACGAAGTAGAGGCCACTTCTTCATCTCATCCTGGACCTCCCCGACATATCCAGAAAAGGCATCCTTCTGAGCAGATGATTGGAGACCTGTTCGAGCGTGTTACTCGCTCAAAATCTGGCTTATCTCAATTCTGTCTCCACTCTGCTTTCATTGCCTCTTTTGAGCCCAAGGATATTTCTCATGCTCTTTCCGATGAGTCCTGGGTCAATGCCATGCATGAGGAGTTAGAAAATTTCGAGAGGAACAAGGTCTGGTCGCTTGTCGAGCCCCCGCGAGGTCACAATATTATTGGGACTAAGTGGGTGTTCAAGAACAAGCAGAGCGAGGATGGAGTGGTTATTCGAAACAAGGATAGACTGGTAGCTCAGGGGTTTTCCCAGGTTGAGGGTCTAGACTTCGAGGAGACCTTTGCCCCTGTAGCTCGACTTGAGGCCATTAGAATCCTGCTTGCCTTTGCAGCTTCTAAGGGTTTCAAGCTCTACCAGATGGACGTCAAGAGTGCCTTCCTTAATGGAGTCATTGAGGAAGAAGTTTACGTCAGACAGCCTCCAGGTTTCGAGAACCCCAAATACCCACACCATGTCTTCAAGCTTTCCAAAGCGTTGTATGGACTTAAGCAGGCTCCCAGAGCTTGGTATGAGAGGCTTAAGTCCTACTTGTTGAGTCATGGGTTTGAAATGGGTAAAGTAGACAAGACCTTGTTCATCCGCCGTCATGGCAATGACCTTCTGCTCGTCCAGATCTATGTCGATGACATCATCTTTGGCGGCTCTTCCCATACTCTGGTTTCACAGTTCTCGGATGTCATGAGCACCGAGTTTGAGATGAGTATGATGGGCGAGTTGACTTTCTTCCTTGGCTTCCAAATCAAGCAGACTCGGGAGGGTACATTTCTTCATCAGGGAAAGTACACTCGTGACCTCCTGAGACGCTTCGACATGAGTGATGGTAAACCTGTGTCAACTCCCATGGCTTCTACAGCCTATCTTGACCCAGATGAGGACGGCGAGCCAGTTGATCAGAAAGAGTTCAGAAGTATGATCGGCTCCCTTCTTTACCTCACTGCCTCGAGACCAGACATACACTTCTCTGTGTGTCTGTGTGCTCGTTTTCAGGCTTCTCCTCGCGTATCTCACCGCCAGGCGGTGAAGCGCATCTTTCGGTACCTTCGAGCTACCATTGACTATGGTATCTGGTACTCTTCCTCATCCTGTCTTTCCTTGAGAGCCTTTTCGGATGCAGACTTTGCTGGCTGTAGGATAGATAGGAAGAGCACTTCCGGCACCTGCCAGTTCATTGGCACTTCTCTCGTTTCCTGGTCTTCGAGGAAGCAGTCCGGTGTTGCACAGTCCACCGCAGAGGCCGAGTACGTTGCTGCAGCCAGCTGCTGTAGCCAGGTACTTTGGATGGTCTCGACCCTGCGGGACTTTGGGTTGGTCATAGACAGTGTTCCACTTTTTTGTGATAACACTTCTGCGATTAACATTGCTAAAAACCCAGTGCAGCACTCCCGGACTAAGCATATTGATATTCGCTATCACTTCCTTAGAGACCATGTAGAGAAGGGCGATATAGTGCTCCAGTTTGTGGAGAGTGACCACCAGTTGGCTGACATCTTCACCAAGCCTTTGGACAGTTCGAGGTTTTCAGCTCTGCAGGGAGAGCTTGGGGTGGTTTGTCCTTACGGACTGTAGTGAGGGGGAGCTTGGGCTTTACTGCTTTATTATATTAATTATGCTTCTGTCTCATTTCTGTTGCATTGCATTTGCGAGTGCATTGGGTTAAGTCCTTCTAGCATAGGTTAGAGTGTTTCTTGTGTTGAGTTGCTTAGACTTCTTACTCTTATCTTGTGCTTCCAGGAGTAGTTATTTCTTATCTCACTAGGTTGGGCTCACTCACTTCTTGTAGGTTCTAGCGAGGGTTGGGCCACCCTCGGGTAGACAGGGTACGTGTTTGCTCTCTAGTGTGTGATTTACTGTCAGCTGATTGTCCTAGAGTCATATGGGGTAGATGAGAGTCAGTCTGAGCCATAGTTGTCTCTATATCTTATCTATGCTTTAAGGACTGCCTATTTTGGTTTTATTTGCCAGCTTCTCGATTTATTGCTTTAGTTCAGGGAGAGTTCATTTGGGAGCTTCTGGAGCTTAATTGTGACTTAACTCAACTTAAACTAAAAGTTGCATGTCATGTTGAGGGGGAGCTGGATTTTTCTGCATTTTAGCATTTAGCATTGTAATATATAACTACATTGAGCCTTGATTATTATCCTGCTATGACATGTTTACAATGCTTTACATCTTGCCATGACTTGTGCTTAGCTTGCTAGATTTATCATGACTTCATATGTGTAGACTAGCGTTTGCCATGATAAGTTAAGTAAAAATTGATCAACTTAAATTAAACTTGTCATGCTAGCATTTGAGTTTAGTCTTTCTTGAGCTATCCTTTTATGATTCATGCCATGTCAAATAGGCTGAGTAGAGCGTTGAATCTATATTGAGCCTTAGTTTGAGCTGTTTTAGTCTCCTGATGATACATGAGTTAGTACAATGTGTTAAAAAGCAAAAAGATCTCTTTTGTGCGAAAAAACTGATCTCACCAATTCTTTCCTATGAGACGGCTTGCCATTGCACTTGGCATGAACTTAGGGGGAGTTTTGGATGACCTAGACTATCTTCTTAAGCTTCTTGCTTGGAGTAGTCGCATAAGGCTTGAGATCTAGCACATGATAAAACAAAATGTTGGTTGACAACCACCATATTTGTGCGAAAAAACTGATTTCACCAATTCTTTCTCATGAGAAAGCTTGCCATTGCACTAGGCATGAACTCAGGGGGAGTTTTGGATGACCTAGACTATCTTCTTAAGCTTATTGCTTGGAGTAGTCGCATAAGGCTTGAGATCTAGCACATAAACAAAAAAAATTGGGTTGAAAACAACCATATGCTTTCAAAAGACAATGTTTAATGTGCTCAATTTGCTTAATCTACAATCAGAACCAAGTACTTTAACCAATGTTTCAATCTTGAGCTTATAGCACTCTATTTGGACTCAATGTTAGCTTCTTTGTTCCGCTTAGCTTATTGACATGGCCTGCATCATCCTTGGATGTCTCTAGCTAAACTTTACTCATTGATGACTTGACTTGCTCACAAAATGCATTACATTTCAGATTGTCATCTATGTGCTCTAGCTGGCTTATATATATGTTGTCATGATCTAGATAGCGTTCTATTGAGTTATGGCTTGGTGTATTACATTATGGTCATTATGGATAATTCTCATGGCTCTAAATGCTTAAAATAAACAAACTTCAGTCATTTTCATCCTTTGTCGTGTCATATTCTCTCTATTGCATCTTGGTGTGTTTATTGCCAAAAGGGGGAGAATAGAGAAGAAAAAGTCTGTTGGGAACAGTTTAGAGCTTTGGAGATCAATTTGCTCTTTCAGTTGTTGCTCTAGTGTTCCTTCTGTCGACATGGTCATTAGCTTCATTCTCTTCTTTGGACCATGTTGGATTCTTCAAAATCAAACTCAACTTCATGCTTTTTCTGAGTTTGTCAATATACTCATCAAGGGGGAGATTGAGAGACCAGGTGGTCGTGACTCCATGTGAATGATGAGTAATTGACAAAGGTTTAGGATAGTCGAGTTTGGTTTGAGTGGTTCGGAGTCGAGCCGTTGCGTGGCGTAATCGGGCTCGGTCGGACTTTGGTCAAACTTGGTCATTTGGGCTTAGGATGTATATTCTAATGTTTCGACAGGTTTGGACTTCGTCTGTGGTAAGTGTGATGGTATTTACGCTTTCATGTGTCGAGCGGTGCTATTTGACGTGTTTTCTTGTCTGTGTGACTGCAGGACATCGGGTGGAGTCGTGGCGAGACACGTGGACCGGACTAGGCGCAGGTGGCGCTGAGGTCAGAACGGTCGGGATGTGTCGAAGACGACGTAGACTCGAGGTGGTTGCGAGGCGTGCGCGGCAAGGAGCGCGGAAGCTTCCCGGAAGGTGCAGGAGGGGCGAATCGGGAAATTCGCGAGGCTGCACAAGCGGGAGCGGGCGCCGTTGGATTTAGCAGGCGTAACGGGGTGGAGACCCGTTAGCCAAGGCTATAAATAGGATTGAGGGGCTGCATGCCCACTTGAGCATTTGTGTGAGGATTAGGGTTTTTAGAGTCAAAAGAAGCTTTGGTGGCTTGCTTTGGCTTTAGACTTTAGTTGTTGAGAGTGGGTAGTAGTGGCAGAGTAGTGCTCCCTCTGTTATCTACGATGTGTTCTAGATAGAACAAGTGGTGTTCATCCCCTCCAAGCATCCATGGGTGAGGATTGAGAGGTTGGAGAGGGATTGAGAGATTGTAATCTTTCCTTTTGTATCAAGTCGGGGTATCGGGACTCCTCTGTATTCAGTGTGATCCAAGAAATGAAAATCTGAAGTTTTGGTTTCAAGTTCGTAGCCTCTGTTCTTATTTTCCCTCTTTGCAAGATTTCTTGATTTTCGTTGTCTTGAGTTTTTGCTTGCTGGAGAGTGCCAAAATGGATTGCTATGACATGGGTGATGCTCAAAAGCCATTTGGCTAGTTGATCCAAAGAGCAAACCAAGTTTAATTTCAGTTTCACTCTTTTGTGCTCCTCTGTTCATGCTTTTCTCATTCTAGGGTTTGAGCAAAATTTTGTTTCCCTCAACGAGATGGCATGAAATTTGACCTGGATTATCCCATGGCTATTGCTAACATATCCTCAAAGTTTCATGGCCAAAGGATCAATGGTTGGGGAGTAATTTGAGTTTTGGTTCGGTTCTTGCAAGAAGTTCAGTTTTGTCAAAATCTGAATTTCTAGCTTTTCAGTCCAATTCTTGGTTCTCCAAAGGTCCTAGGACTATTTGGGACATGTTCTTAAGCTTGTGATATGAGGAGAATAGATTGCTAACTCTCAGTTTCCTTGTTTTGAGCTTTCTCTGAATTTCCAGTCTGAAGTCTCAAGCTCTGTTCGGTTTGGCCTGTTGTGCAGCCTGTCCAAACAGCAATTAATTTAGCAAGTAGTCACTGTTTTCGGTAGTTAATTGCTGCAGTTTTGAAGCCCCTTTTGCTGCACGCAGTCTGATTAAAAATCAACACATACATGCAGCCTCTGCTTGTCTTTTTGTCCTTCTTGATTGAGTAGAAGGTTGTCTCGGCTGGTAGTGTTATTTTGGTCTGCATCGTGTGTATCCTTTTCTTTTTGTCTCCATGGTGTTTTGGCTGCACACAGTGAAGAGCTAGTAGCATTCGGCTGTGCCTCATCTTTAGTGCTTGTTTCTTTTTTTTGTGCTGATTTTCCTCGATTTTGCATGCAGATCAAACGGCGTTATTTTCAGCTGAAATTTTTACTGGTTAATCTCTGATTTATGCTGAATTTTTTGGTGTCGCATGCGTTCCAAATTTCAGAGAAATTAATTTTAAGTTTTCTGTGAGTTGCGTTGTTTTGCATCTGGTGAGAAATCAGTGTTCGATTTCTCGGGGGCGTTTTTAAGAGAGCGACATTCACCCCCCTCTGTCGCCATTTCGGTCCTTCATCTACACAGTACTCGCCGAATTCGACTGAATTGAATTCGCCACCACGGTCTGTCCGCAGCACCCGAAGGTTTCGCCCGGTTTCCACCTCGACGACTGCCTTGAATCTCTTGATTGCCGAAAGAGCATCTCCTTTTGGCGCCAGCAAGGTCAGCCACATATATCTGCTCATGTCATTCACCAAGAGCAAGAAGTATCTTTTTCCGCCATGAGACGCCGGAGTAATGGGGCCGCACAAGTCACCATGGACAAGTTCGATGCGATCGGTGGCGCGAAATCTTGCCTCCATGGGAAATGGTCCGTGTCACTGCTTCCCTGCAAGGCACGCATCACAAATTTTCTCCGAATGCTCAATCACTGGCAGACCTCACTGTTGGATTTTGATCTCAGGCCAAACGGCCGAGACGTGTGAAACATGGGGAAACCCTCCTGATTTTCAGCACCCTGATCGGGGGTGCCTTACCAAATTATGGTTACGGTCCCCCGTTGCAACAACGCAATATAAAGCAAGGGTTCCGGCCTCTCCCGTACGACTACGTTCCCGTGAGAGTAAGAAACCCCAGACAAACCCTAACGCGATCCGATCTACTGCGCGCTGCTAGCAACGGGAAGGCCGTCTCCGCCGCCTCTGCAGGACTCCGTCGGCGACACCCGTACACCGGTGACACTGCGGTCTTCACCGACTCTTCCTCACGCCTGCATCACGCAGGCACGGGTCTTCGCTCAATGGCGTTCATCGGCGACCGTAAGTCTCCCGATCTCCTGAATCCCTAGGTGTTCTAGTGTTGGGCTAGCAGTTTACGTGATGTACATGATGATTATGAACCTCACATTTGGTATTAGAGCCCCTGCTAGCTTTCTAGAACCCTAGTTAGCATCTCCCGTTTTTTTCGGATCTAAGGATTATTTGGCTCGGGTAAGAATTTTAGAAGGAGAGGAATCAAGAAATTATGCAAAACCTTAAGAAAATCCCCAAATGTTTAGTCCACCCGAACCCTAGAATCCCCAGGTCAATCTCTTTTTTTTTGGATCGGGAAGAGCAAATCAAGAACAAAAAAAAAGAAAGAAAGAAAAGGGGGTCAGGGCTTACCGGCTACCGCCGCGCCGCCCCGCGGGTGCGCCCTCGCCGGCACCGCCCAAGCGCCACCCTTGCTCCAGCGGGCCGCCCTCCGCGCGCTCGGCCGCTGCCGCTTTCCGCTTGTGGCCGCCGCGCTGCTCGGAGCGCCACCGCGCCACTCGGGCCGCCGCTCCGCCACCACGAGTGGCCGCTCGGGGCCGCGCCTTGCCGTACGCCGTGTGCGCGGCCGCCGCCCGGGAGTTGCCGCTAACGCCGCCTCGCGCGCGCGCCGCCAGTCGCGCCCCGCCGCCGCACCCGCTCCGGTTTTTTCAGGATGAGCCAGTGCGAATGGCTTAGGGTTAGGGTTGCGGGGGGAGTTTTAGTCTCTGTGGCCGCGCGTGTGAGCCGTTGGATCCGATCGAACGGCACGCATGAGTCGCAGGTTTATGGGCCACGAGAGCGCGTGCGCGAGGCGCATTTTGGGCCGCGCCGTGAGTTCAGTCGCGCGCGCATGTGGGTTGGACCGAACGTACAGGTTTTTTGGTGGGCTGCGCCCGTGTTTTTGGCCACCGCGCGCCTGCACATGAAGTTGAGGCCGCGCACGCATGATTAATGGGCCGGCTGCACAGTTTTGGCTGTTAAGTTTTTGGCCCAGCAGCACATAATCTTATGTATTTCAGCATATTTTTTTTTCATGCATATATTTAGGTATATATATACATGAAATTTATGATGTATATTTCAGACTATTGGGCTTTTATTTTCAGTACATATTTCATATATTTATGGTATACCTCATGAATAATTTGATGATTATTTAATGTCTCTCATGAAATTGTTACTGGATAATGTTGCTAAGCTGCTGAAAAATATTATGCCCTTTTTCCGCTGCCTAATGTTCTGCCCCTAATTGAATGGAACCAACGGGAAATTCAATAGGAGGGCTGCATTTAGTTTTACATGCTATTACTCTTTGACCAACGTCAATTGTAATTGCATGTCATCAATTATGTTTATTTTTCGCCATGCTATTACTCTTTGACCAACGTTAATTGTAATTGCATGCGATAAATTATGTTAAATTTTTCGTTTCTGCCCAACGGTGATGCGAAAAATTCTTATGAGCATGCACTACAAGAGATGTGCCGTTCTTTGACGTTGCATTTCCGTCATAATTTCTGGGATTTATGTCACAGGTCATCGTTTATAACGTGCGCGTGACAAAAACACCTGTGTCACCAATCATGCGTCTCTAACCACGATCGGTGACGTTTGCGTAATTTGCGTCACAATTTTATGACATTACGGTAAGCGTCATTAAGTTTAATGACGTTTGTTTTTCGTCATAATTTCTTAGACCATGCCACGTAGGACACTGCCACGTCAGATCAAAAACATCATAAGAGACTGACGTGGCACTAAGGTGGCGCATGAAAAAATGTCATAAACTAAACGTCACAAAAGCCACAAGCCTAGGGGTGAAATCGGATCGGATTCGAACGGATATTGCTTAAACCGTATCCTAACCCACATTTTTTCTCCGGATTCGGAGTCGAATACGGTAAGACCGGATACGAATACGAATTTGGAATATTCGGAGTTTCGAATACGGTACCGTCGGGACGGATATGTAACGGATTCGGCTCGGAAACAGATAATATAGGCGGATAATACGGATGATTATAGTTCCAAAAGCTTATACTTTAGTTCCAAAAGCTTACAAAGTTACAACAGCCTCTTGGTTTTATATAAAATGTGAAACCAATACTCATGGCTACATCAGAAGCTGCAAGATGTCGGCTAGTTATTGGGCACAGCCATTTTTCCTTATTTGTGGTAACAAGGTCTATAGGATGACCATGGCACCTGCATATCTGTTCAGTGTATTCTGCATTAACATAACCCTTGAAGAGGACAAGAGGCTACAGAATTGACGAAAGGAAGTATAGAGCCATGATAGTTATTATGTGAAGTAAATGAAAAGCTGAAACAGACAGTGACAAATCTGAAACAGACAGTGACAAAAACACGAAATTCGCATGCACAGGATGAAAATGAAGCAGTCAGAAAGCATCACATTCAATCTTTTTTATGCCATTGCATGTTTAGAATTAAATACTGATAAGTGGCATAATAATTTCTCTATCACCTGACAAGATGGAAAACCATCAATGATATGATTTGCTGAAGCATATATATTGCAAGATATTTGGTTAACAGAATTAATTATGGGAACTCTGAACACAAATACAGCTTGCAGTGTCTCTTCCTTGTCATCCTTTAGCTCTTCTAACCACCTCTTGACTAGTCCATGCAAAACTTGGGTCTCTGCATTTCCAAACATTTATAGCGTTAGGGACCTTAGGGTTACATTGCAGTAGTGATAAAGATTAACTTCTCGGTGTAAAGAACTCTTTATATGGCAGTTAAAACTCTGGGATCTCAATCTAATTTCAGGATACAGGAAAAGTAAATATCACGGTTTAAGTTACACGATCATGTTATAATTTGCAAATTGATCAAGAAAGATCATCATCTTATTTGAAGATTCAAAAGAGGAATACCAAAAGTAATAAATGATTGCTATAGCCATCAGGCTTCCTTACCAGGACTGTATCTCCGTACAACACAGTTTTCAAGATTACAAATTCCATTTATTAAACCATTGGAATTTTCAGAAACAACATCATACATGAATGTAGCTTCTGTTTCCAACATTACAAACTTTCTATCTGGAGAGCATACTCCTATTAAAAATCACATAAATTGAATATGTTTATGCTGCTGAGTTTGTTTTGATCTTGGGAACCATCATACATTGAACATGAATATCATCCGACCCATACAATGGTTATTACCTCCAGTAGGTACAGATCCATTTCGCTCTGGAATAAAGCCATCAAGAGGCAAATTGTTCACAGCATGGTGGAAATCTCGAAGGCTAAATTTCTCTCCAGGCCTGTAGGCAATCTTGAGCTGATGGAAGTTGATATATTAGTAAAAGTGACAGGATCAGAACAGTGCATAAGGAATGCATCTGGGATTGAGACTAGCCAGCGCTGTAAATAGAATGAAGTATATATGTGACAATATCAGCTAGCAGCTCAAATTTGGCTACATGAGCGAGCAGTGCCATTCAGTTATATACGTTACTTCGACTGGTTCATTAGGATGTGTTGTTAGCGCATAAGTAAGGAAGCATGCAGGTAATTCAGTGCAGGACATTATGCCATTAATCTTCCCAGATGTGAATCATGACAAATCGACAATGGTAAATCCCAAGTCAGGACACATTCTCGGCATTCAAAAACACCCACGGTTTTTCTATGACAGCAGTAAAATCGTCATTTTCAAAGCAAATAAGCGGAAGTTGGTAAAACAACATGAACATTGGAATCTTAAAACAGTCATAGAATCCATCCAGGAAGGGGCCTGCGCTGTAAAAAAGCAAACCAACATGTTATGGCCTGACTGAAATCTGGAATAGCTAGCAGGATCATCAACTAAACCAAAACTAATTTAGGGAGAGAAGCAACAGGTAGATCGAGGGGGGGGGGGGGGGAAGAGATGTACAGACCTCAGTGTCAGATCCCTGGGAGGAAGATCCGGATCGAAGGTGGAAAACACAAAAAAATCTGGAATCGCAAAATTATCTCCGGTTCTGACACTCAGGTTACGAGGTCCACCGCACGACGCGGCCGTCGGCGAAGCCGGCGTACGGCCCGCGGTCCTCGCGGTCGAACTCGATGGACTCCGGCCCGAATACCTCACCGACGAACTCCAGCCTGCCGCGCCTGAGCCGACTGGCGTTGTCTCTGGGCCAGCTGCGGAGCTGCCCATGACCACCCCGTACGGCGCGAGCTCGTGCATCACCGGCCGGTAGTCGACCCCGGCCGACGGACTGAGGCCGAACGGGTCCGCGACGACCAGGGCCCGCGCCGCCGTTGGGAGGGGAGAGAACGGGGACGCGGAGCGCAGTCGGGAGGGGAGCGGCCGTCGGGAGATGGCGAAGCCGCGCGCCGCCGCCATGAGGGAGCGGAGGGAGAGGAGAGAAGGGAAATGCGGCTAAGGCTGTGGACGAGTGGGTGGCTAGGGTTTCGCTGGCAAGAGACTTTTGTCTAGTGGGTCGATATTGGGCTTAGGCGGGCTTTTAAAAGGCCCACCTCTAAAATATCAAAATATTATTATAATTGTTGTATGGTAATTTCTTAAAATAATTATAATAATATGTAAATTTAGCTAGGAAATTCTAAAAATTAGCATGGTAACATATTTTGAGTCCATCAGTTTTTATAAAAAAAAATCAATAGATTCTAATAAAGTGAGACTATACATTGTTCACAAATAGGTCCATCTGTATCATAGTTTCATATAACAATGTGAGGGATGTATGCATTGGTAAACAATGTATAGTGCCACTTTATTACAATCATTTATATTTTTATGCAATGATTATACACCAAAATCATGTTGTCATGCAAGTTTGTAGAATTTCCTTACCAAGTTTAGATATTGTTACAATTATTCTATGTTAATTCCATAAACTAATTATAATAATATCTAAATTTAGATAGAAAATTCTAAAAACTGACATGGTAACGTATTTTTGGTCCATAAGCTTACTATAAAAATTTCAATGGATTTTAATAAAGTGATACTATACATTGTTCACAAACAGATACATCTGTGGCATAGTTTCATGTAACTATGTGATGGATGTATCCATTTGTGAATAATGTATAGTGCCGCTTCGTTAAAATCATTTGAATTTTTTATAGAATGATTATACACCAAAAACATGGTGTCATGCAAGTTTTTAGAATTTTTTAACCAAGTATAGATATTAGTACAATTATTGTATGGTAATTCCCCAAAATAATTATAATAATATATAAATTTAGTTAGAAAATTCTAAAAACTGACATGGTAACATATTTTGGATCCATAAGTTTTTCATAAAAAATTAAATAGATTTTAATAAAGTGAGACTATTCATTGTTCACAAATATATACATCTCTCACATAGTTTTCTGACTAATTTTAGATACTATTACAATTATTCTATGATAATTTGTCGGGACCCGGAGTAACAACTCCAGAACCCTCTGTGTTATTCGCACTATCCCAGGAAAAGCTAGTGCACACAGCTTGAACAGTGATACATATCATGCATGATAACCAAACTTTATTATAAAGCAAGAGTACGGGCCTTAAGGCCAAGTTTACAATAAGGTGGCTTCATGGCCAAACATAAAAGTAAATAGCGGAAAGATAACAGCGGAAACATAAAGATAGTGGCAGCCCATCCAGCCTTCCCACAAGGCGAATTGACTGTAAGACGCGGCCTATTCGTCGCAATCCTCAACATAGTTGACGTCGTCCTCTGGCAACAGATTTTAGCAAGGTGAGCACATAAAGTACTCCCAAGGTAAGCACACGAAGTGCTTACGCAAGTTACACCAGGGAAATATAACAGAGTGTATGCATGCATAATGGAGTTACAAAGGAAGGCATAATATGGTTCTTTTGCATAAACAGCATTATTGAAACAAATACAATAACGTAAGTGCAAAAGCTGAAGTTGATACATAACATAAAAACAAGATTTAACAAAATAATAACGTTAGTGCAGGCAGCAACCTAACACCAACCTAACCACGGGTATCCCACCCGGACCATCTTTCCAAAAGATTCACAAGTTTCCATAAACCAATTTTTTTATTAAAACCAAAGTCTAATCCGTGAAAAACCATACTAAGCATGTCCTTGACCGTGGACACGGCTATCCAGGATAGTTTGTTACTCTGCAGAGGTGTACAACTTTACCCACAAGACATGTCTCCCGTTTTGCCACCGGATTAACACACTTCCTTAGGTGTGCGGCCGAGGAGATCATGACAAGGCTGTTCCAATGTTCCATTACCAAATTAGCTACGCCGCCACTAAGGTTTCACCACAACATGAATCCACATGTTGGAGCCCCCTCTTGTGCCATGTGAGGCTTCTCATGGCCTACGCCACGCTCACATTCAGCCTATAGCGAAACTAAAATGGAACTTCACAAATTACTTAGTCAGGTCTGTCCCATACCAGACTTGTGGTAGTACGGTGTGACTTTGTACTAGTAGTTCACAGACCGGTCCTTAACTTGACTTAGGCCTACCCGCTTACCCCTTGTGCCTGGCAGTCAACATCGAGTCAACAAACTACGACGCATGCCAGCAAGCACCCACCACCATACCAATGCCTAAGTCTAAAACAAGTTTGTACATTTTATTTAATCAAAATTTCATAGACCTTCTTGACTCACCAAAGTCAAGAATAAATTTTATAAACCAACATTTTGTGTGAAACCATTCTTCCCACCTAGATTAATCTAAGCATGGCTAAGCAATTCTATAAAATGTTCTAGTCAATACTATTGTACCAGCTAGGTTTTCATCTATGGTGACAAGGTATGTTTATTCAATTTCAAGATTGGCCATACACAAAGGAATTCGGCATAACTAAAGTTTAAATCACATTTTGAACTAGTTTGAATAAAAGTACGCATGCATAATAATTTAAAAACAACATAAATAATTTAAATTACTGGGATCAACATGGTCAAAGGTGTAACTTGCCTTGCTCGAAGTCTTGTTGTGATTCGTCGAAGAAAAACTCTCCGGATTCGTCGTAATCTATACGCAAAGAACCAAAAGAAATTCAAACAAAATTCAAATAAAATCCAAAAATTCAAAAAGAGTCCAGAAATGGAAAGATTAGGATTTTAGAAAAATTTAGAAATTTGAACGAGTTAAATCGGAGTTAAAATGAAGAAGTTATGGCTTTCGGAAGTTTAAATCTAAAGAAAAAGAAAAAGACTAGTTTTCTGAATTATTTTTCTACTGAAAATTCCATTTATGACGTCAGCATCTATTTTAATTTTTCGGCCGAATTATTTTTGCATTGAAAAAGGTTTCATCTCTCTGACAGGTGGGGCCGGGTTCACGGTGAACTGAGTTCACGGGTCGGCTTGGTCCACCGTGGGCTCGGTCCACGGCCGACGTGGCCCAAGGAGGAGGTGGCGGCCAGGCGCTGACAGGGCGGCCACGCGGCGCCACGCGGCCTGCCACGCGGGCGCGCGCGCTGACGGGGCGGCGCTGGCCGAAGGCGGCGACGGCGGTGCGGCTCGCCGGCGCTCCGGCGCTCGGCGGCGGCGGCGGTGGTGCGCAAAAGCGAGAGGGGGAGGCGGGGATTCGTGCTCACCTGCGCACGGGGTTCGGGAGGCGCGGGAAGGGGGTCGGCGGCGAGGTTGGCGGCGGCGGCGCACAGGTCTTCGGTGTCGACGGGGCTCCGGTGGCGGCGTCGCTCGGTGGAGGTGGGGAAGATGGTCGCCGGCGCACGGGGGTCACGAAGGCGTCGACGGCGAGGCGTGAGAGGGACCGGAGTGACGGCGATTCCTCGCCGGAGCTCGCACGGGCGGCGGACGGTTCGGGGCCGAATCGGCTCGGGGAGGAGGGGAAAAGAGGCGGTGGCGCACGGGGGAGGTAAAGGAGGGGAGGACGGCTCGGGGGAAGGGGTTTTATAGGCGCGGGGAGGAGGTAACGGCTCGCCGGAGTTAAGGGCTTTGGAAACGGCCGCATAACGGCGAGGGGGGCTTTAAGCCGACGGGAAACGGGCGGAGGTGGGACGGTTACTAGCGCGGGGGCGTTAGGGCTACTAATGGCATCAATAGCCGGCCGAGGGGAGGGGTAACCGAAGCTTTAAAAGCTCGGTTATGGCGTTAATGGCGGCCGGCGGGAGGAGGAAGAAGGGGAGGTGGGGGAAGGAGCTGACGGGCGGGCCCCGCATGTCGGCGGTAGAGAGAGAGGTGAGGGGAGAGAGGCGGACGGCCGGATTTGTGCCACGTGTGCACAAAGGAAATCAGCCCGTTGGATCCAACCCGAAGGGGTAAGTGGATGGGGACGGCCCGGATTAGATCGGCCGGTGGGCGGATGCGATCTGGGTGCGCCATGTGTCAGCCCGAGGGATTTTTGGCTTTTAAATTTTCGCTTTAATTTCCAGAAATGCTAGATAACTTTATAAACACTTAAAAAAATACTAATTAAAGCCCAAAAATTCTAGGAAAATTCCTAAAAATTCTTGGAGGCATTTTAGACTTAGTAAAAATATTTTTAATTTCAGATTGGCATTTAATAATTTTATAAAAAACTTTTTAACCTTTAAAATTGATTTTTAATTCCAGAAAATTCTCAAAAATTAACTAAAATTTTAGGGAAGGCCAGGGAAAATAAAATAACTCTTTTTGGCTTTTATAAAATATTTTAAATACATTTTCTTGCTTAAGACTTTGAAATAAAATCCAGATAAATCCAAATAAACTCCAGAAAATCAAATAAAAGGCAAATAAAAATTTTGGGATGTTACAAACCTACCCCCCTTAAAGAAATCTCGCCCTCGAGATTTGAACTAGCTAGCAAAGAGATGGGGATGGTTGGCTTTCAGATCTTCTTCTCGCTCCCAAGTTGCTTCGTCTTCGGTGTGATTGCTCCATTGAACTCTGCAGAATCTGATAGTCTTTCTTCTGGTCTGGCGCTCGGCTGTCTCAAGAATCTTGATCGGTTGCTCTTGATAGGTGAGATCCTCTTGAAGATCAAGGGCTTCTAGGTCTGCTTGTTCTGCGGGCACTCTGAGACATTTCTTCAACTGAGAGACATGAAAGACGTTGTGCACACCTGACATGCTTGGCGGCAATTCCAACTGGTATGCAACTTCTCCTTTGCGGCTTGAGATCTTGAATGGCCCAACAAATCTTGGTGCAAGCTTTCCCCTGACTTGGAATCTTCTGACTCCTCTGAGCGGAGATACTCTGAGATACACATAGTCCCCAACTTCGAAAGTCAGGTCTCGACGACGATTATCGGCATAACTTTTCTGCCTGGATTGAGCTATCTTTAACCTGTCTTTGATCTTCCTCACTTGATCTTCAGCATCTTGAAGTAAAGTTGGTCCCGTATCTTGGGATTCTCCAGACTGTTCCCAATACAAGGGTGTTCTGCACTTCCTGCCATACAGTGCTTCAAAAGGTGCCATCTGCAAACTGGCCTGATAACTGTTGTTGTAAGAAAACTCAGCATAGGGCAATGAGCGATCCCAACTATTTCCAAAATCCAGAGCACATGCTCTCAACATATCCTCCAGCACTTGATTTACTCGCTCAGTCTGGCCATCTGTTTGAGGATGATAAGCCGTACTGAAATTAAGCTTACTCCCTAACTCTTCATGAAGTTTCTGCCAAAACTTGGAGGTGAACTGACTACCTCTGTCCGATACTATCTTTTTCGGAACTCCATGCAAGCACACAATTCTAGCCATGTAAATCTCAGCTAACTTACTTCCAGAATAAGTAGTCTTGACTGGTATAAAATGAGCTACTTTGGTCAATCTGTCAATTACCACCCAGATTGAGTCATAGCCAGATTGAGTTCTAGGTAGTCCGGTTATGAAGTCCATACCGATCTCTTCCCACTTCCAATCTGGTATTGGTAGGGGTTGCAAAAGTCCCGCAGGTTTCTGATGCTCTGCCTTGACTTTCTGGCAGGTATCACAAGCTTCAACAAACTCCGCAATTTCCCTTTTCATACTAACCCACCAGTATCTTTCCTTAAGGTCCTGGTACATCTTGGTACGACCTGGGTGAATTGAATATGGAGTTTCATGGGCTTCTTGCAAAATCGCTTTCTTGATCTCTTGATTATTGGGCACACATATACGGTTTTCAAACCAGACAGTTCCATTCTCATCTTCACTGAATCCTGGTGCTTTGCCTCTTCTCATATTCTTCCTGATTTCCTGGATATCTTCATCCACTTTTTGGGCTTCCTTTATTTGATCAGGTAGAGCAGGTTGAATCTCTAAGGCTGAGAGAAAACCTTGATTCACCGGGTTTATACTTAAACGGGAGATTCCTTCCTGAAGTCGGATCTGATCTTCTTTTGACAACACACTGTTTGCATAAGACCTTCTGCTTAGCGCATCTGCCACGACATTTGCTTTGCCGGGATGATAATGAATTCCGATATTATAATCCTTGATCAATTCTAACCATCTGCGCTGCCTTAAATTAAGTTCTGCTTGAGTGAAAATGTATTTCAAACTCTTATGATCCGTGTATACTTCACAACGATTACCGATGAGGTAATGACGCCAGATCTTCAAAGCATGCACTACGGCTGCTAGTTCCAAATCATGAGTAGGATAATTACACTCATGTGGTCTTAGCTGGCGTGATGCATAGGCTACCACTCTGCCTTCTTGCATAAGAACACATCCCAAGCCTTGACGGGAGGCGTCACAGAAAACTTCAAAATCCTTATGCACATCCGGAAGGATAAGCACTGGGGCTGAAACTAGCTTATTTTTAAGAGTCTGGAAACTCTGCTCACAGGCTTTTGTCCATTCAAATTTCTTTTCTTTCTTCAGAAGCTGAGTCATGGGCTTGGCTAATTCTGAAAATCCTGCTATGAAGCGGCGATAGTAACCAGCAAGTCCAAGGAAACTTCTGACTTCTGTTACTGACTTGGGTGGCTGCCATTCCATTACGGCTTGCACCTTGGAGGGATCCACTGCAATTCCTTCGGCTGTCACAATATGACCAAGAAAAGCAACCTCCTTTAGCCAAAATTCGCATTTACTGAATTTGGCATAAAGCTGATGCTCTCTAAGCTTTCCCAGGGTTATCCGAAGATGATTCTCATGCTCTTCTTCATCCTTGGAATAGATAAGAATGTCATCTATGAAGATTACAACAAACTTATCTAAATACTCCATGAATACACTATGCATCATGCTCATGAAGTAAGCAGGCGCATTTGTTAGTCCAAAGGACATGACAGTGAACTCATAATGTCCATAACGGGTAGAGAATGCAGTCTTAGGGATATCTTCCGCACGGATCTTCAACTGGTGATATCCTGATCTCAAATCGATCTTGGAGAAGACACTGGCTCCCTTCAGCTGATCGAACAGATCATCGATCCTGGGCAACGGGTACTTGTTCTTGATAGTAACCTCATTAAGCGCTCTGTAACCCACACACATTCTCATGCTTCCATCCTTTTTCTTGACGAATAAAACAGGTGCACCCCAAGGGGAAGAACTTGGACGAATATACCCTTTATCCTCCAATTCTTGAATCTGTTTCTTCAACTCAGCTAACTCATTAGCTGGCATACGGTAAGGTCTCTTGGAAATTGGGGCGGTGCCGGGGACTAGGTCAATCACGAACTCGATTTCCCTATCCGGTGGCATCCCTGGTAAATCCTCCGGAAATACATCTGGGTATTCCCGTACTACAGGTATTTCTTCTTGTACTTGGAGATGAGTGAGAACACATTCTCCTTCTACAGGGTTTTCAGGGGAAAAAGTTACTTCTATCCCTTGATCATTGGTGAGGTTTATGGATCGGGTAGCACAGTAAATCTGACCATTGTTCTTGGCTAACCAGTTCATCCCAAGAATTACATCCAATCCCTGAGATTCCAATACTATTAAGTCCGCTAGGAACAGAACTCCATTTATGATTAACTCTATTCTCGGACACAAGGTCCTTGATTTCATTTCCGCTCCAGGGGAGAGAACTATCATGGGTGTACTAAGAGAAACCATACCCAACCCATTCTTAACCACAAAATCCAAGGAAATAAAAGAATGGGAAGCTCCGGAATCAAAAAGAACTGAAGCTGATACTGAGTTTACAAGGAACATACCCAGTACGACATCTGGTGCAGCCTGAGCTTCTTCAGCGGTGATGTGGTTCACACGTCCCTTAACATAGTTTTCTGGCTTCTTGAACTGCTGACCTTGATTCTGACCTCCCGAAGCATTTGCATTAGCTGCAGCTTGAAGCTTCTTAGGGCAAGACTTGGCATAATGCCCTGTTTCCTTGCAATAGAAACAGGTCACTCCATCAGATGCAGTAATACTCTTCTGAGCTTAACCACCGGTAAGAGGAACGGAAGCTGCCTGATGTTTGGGACGGTTGACTTGGAAAGTTAGCCGGTTAGCTGCTGGCTTGAAGCCGCTTGATTGAGGCTTGAAGTTGCTGGAGTGCGGCTTGAACTGCCCAACCTGAGGTGGGTTACTACGGGGCTTGGGAAAACCTCCAGGGTTAGCCTTTTGCGTGGCCATCCTTCTCTTCCGGTTTTCCATCTCTACAAACTTGCCCTCCTGGCGAATGGCTTTGCTAACCAACTGATGAAAATCTGCATAGTCACTTGATAACAGTTGGACGGAAATATTGTCATTCAGGCCCTCCAAAAATCTTTCTTGCTTGGCTTCATCGGTAGCCACATCTTCTGGTGCATAGCGCGCCAGTTGATTGAACTTTTGCAGGTACTCATTAACTGTGCGGCTTCCTTGACGCAGGGCTCTGAATTCCTTCTTCTTCAGGGTAATGGTGCCAGATGGAATATGAGCCTTGCGGAAACTCTGAACAAACTCATTCCATGAAATGGCCTGAGAGTTGGCATGAGAAGCAATCAAGGTATCCCACCACTCTGATGCAGGTCCATTAAGCTGGTGAGAAGCAAACAAGACCCTTTCACGATCAGTGCATTGCAGAATATCTAACTTCTTGCCTATCGCGCGGAGCCAATCATCAGCATCCATTGGCTCGGCACTGCTTGAGAAGGTTGGAGGCCTTATCCTCAAAAATTCTGACATCCGGTTTTGAGGAGCTTGAGCTGGTGGCTGAGGAGCTTGCTGAGCAGGGTTGTTGATAGCTTGAGCTAACAGTTGAATCAACTGATTTTGATTTGCCATCATTTGAGCCCAGTCGGGTCCAGCTGCTGGCGGAGGCGGAGGGATAGGAACAGACTGACTTCCTTGCGCTCCGGTGTTGTTGGCGTTGTCGTTGACATTCCTCCTTGTGTTCACCATCTGCCAGATTCTTCTAGATTTAGAGGAAAGAACGAGAGAGAACTAGGAGAAGGTCTATGTAACATTCCCAACACGAAACAAGAAACTCAACAAAAATTCAAGGAGCAACCAAACATATTATTTTATTGAATATAACCTTGAGGCTGTTGACAAAGGAATAACAGCTCACAAGTATCGTTCTATAACTTTAAACTTTAAACTATGGTTTCTATGGGCTGGTGCTACTACTAGTAGAAGGCTGGATTTTAAGCTTCTTTGGGGGTGGTCCTGTAACAGAAGAACCCTCATCTTCTACACGATACTTGGCTAATTCTTCTTCTGCTTCGCGGAGTCGCTGCGCCATGAGACTCAACTCCTTCAAGGTGTCTTGGTACACATAGTCCAAAGACTTGGTGTACTGCACCTGCTGAACGAGCCGAGGGTTACTCTCAAATTCTGTCGAGGAGAAGACGCTGCTGGAGCTGGCAGGGTACTTGCTGGGGAAGTATCGGAATGTGGTGCGTTGAAGCTCTTGGGCGTAGATGTCCCTCATCTGCCGAATTGCTTCACGAGCTGCGTCTTGGACTCCGTTGAAGAAGGTGTCCCGGGGTATAGGAGCATCAAAAGTGTGACATGCTTCTTCATCTCCCACGTTGGCGTAGATCAGCACTTCCACTCTCCAACGTTCTTGATCTCCATAGGTTCCCAGATATCCTTGGTACACGGGGCGTGCCGTAACACCCAACTCTTGAAGAAGATCCCAAAGGCAGTCAGCTAGGTGTCCAGCTAGGATTCCATGGCTGGCTGTGGTAGGACGTTCAGCCATCTACAATTTTGAAAAAGAAAAGGAGTTAGTCATCAATTATGCATATTTATATTTTGAAAAGAAATAGAAAGTGAAAGAATGAAGGAGATAAGAGGTAGAAGGATTTTTTTTAAAGGTTCTTATTATATATATATTTTTAGAAAATAAATCCTTAAGGTCATCCATTCTATTCTACCTACGGTCACGTCTTAGGGTCAACATGCTCTGATACCATCTCTGTCGGGACCCGGAGTAACAACTCCAGAACCCTCTGTGTTATTCGCACTATCCCAGGAAAAGCTAGTGCACACAGCTTGAACAGTGATACATATCATGCATGATAACCAAACTTTATTATAAAGCAAGAGTACGGGCCTTAAGGCCAAGTTTACAATAAGGTGGCTTCATGGCCAAACATAAAAGTAAATAGCGGAAAGATAACAGCGGAAACATAAAGATAGTGGCAGCCCATCCAGCCTTCCCACAAGGCGAATTGACTGTAAGACGCGGCCTATTCGTCGCAATCCTCAACATAGTTGACGTCGTCCTCTGGCAACAGATTTTAGCAAGGTGAGCACATAAAGTACTCCCAAGGTAAGCACACGAAGTGCTTACGCAAGTTACACCAGGGAAATATAACAGAGTGTATGCATGCATAATGGAGTTACAAAGGAAGGCATAATATGGTTCTTTTGCATAAACAGCATTATTGAAACAAATACAATAACGTAAGTGCAAAAGCTGAAGTTGATACATAACATAAAAACAAGATTTAACAAAATAATAACGTTAGTGCAGGCAGCAACCTAACACCAACCTAACCACGGGTATCCCACCCGGACCATCTTTCCAAAAGATTCACAAGTTTCCATAAACCAATTTTTTTATTAAAACCAAAGTCTAATCCGTGAAAAACCATACTAAGCATGTCCTTGACCGTGGACACGGCTATCCAGGATAGTTTGTTACTCTGCAGAGGTGTACAACTTTACCCACAAGACATGTCTCCCGTTTTGCCACCGGATTAACACACTTCCTTAGGTGTGCGGCCGAGGAGATCATGACAAGGCTGTTCCAATGTTCCATTACCAAATTAGCTACGCCGCCACTAAGGTTTCACCACAACATGAATCCACATGTTGGAGCCCCCTCTTGTGCCATGTGAGGCTTCTCATGGCCTACGCCACGCTCACATTCAGCCTATAGCGAAACTAAAATGGAACTTCACAAATTACTTAGTCAGGTCTGTCCCATACCAGACTTGTGGTAGTACGGTGTGACTTTGTACTAGTAGTTCACAGACCGGTCCTTAACTTGACTTAGGCCTACCCGCTTACCCCTTGTGCCTGGCAGTCAACATCGAGTCAACAAACTACGACGCATGCCAGCAAGCACCCACCACCATACCAATGCCTAAGTCTAAAACAAGTTTGTACATTTTATTTAATCAAAATTTCATAGACCTTCTTGACTCACCAAAGTCAAGAATAAATTTTATAAACCAACATTTTGTGTGAAACCATTCTTCCCACCTAGATTAATCTAAGCATGGCTAAGCAATTCTATAAAATGTTCTAGTCAATACTATTGTACCAGCTAGGTTTTCATCTATGGTGACAAGGTATGTTTATTCAATTTCAAGATTGACCATACACAAAGGAATTCGGCATAACTAAAGTTTAAATCACATTTTGAACTAGTTTGAATAAAAGTACGCATGCATAATAATTTAAAAACAACATAAATAATTTAAATTACTGGGATCAACATGGTCAAAGGTGTAACTTGCCTTGCTCGAAGTCTTGTTGTGATTCGTCGAAGAAAAACTCTCCGGATTCGTCGTAATCTATACGCAAAGAACCAAAAGAAATTCAAACAAAATTCAAATAAAATCCAAAAATTCAAAAAGAGTCCAGAAATGGAAAGATTAGGATTTTAGAAAAATTTAGAAATTTGAACGAGTTAAATCGGAGTTAAAATGAAGAAGTTATGGCTTTCGGAAGTTTAAATCTAAAGAAAAAGAAAAAGACTAGTTTTCTGAATTATTTTTCTACTGAAAATTCCATTTATGACGTCAGCATCTATTTTAATTTTTCGGCCGAATTATTTTTGCATTGAAAAAGGTTTCATCTCTCTGACAGGTGGGGCCGGGTTCACGGTGAACTGAGTTCACGGGTCGGCTTGGTCCACCGTGGGCTCGGTCCACGGCCGACGTGGCCCAAGGAGGAGGTGGCGGCCAGGCGCTGACAGGGCGGCCACGCGGCGCCACGCGGCCTGCCACGCGGGCGCGCGCGCTGACGGGGCGGCGCTGGCCGAAGGCGGCGACGGCGGTGCGGCTCGCCGGCGCTCCGGCGCTCGGCGGCGGCGGCGGTGGTGCGCAAAAGCGAGAGGGGGAGGCGGGGATTCGTGCTCACCTGCGCACGGGGTTCGGGAGGCGCGGGAAGGGGGTCGGCGGCGAGGTTGGCGGCGGCGGCGCACGGGTCTTCGGTGTCGACGGGGCTCCGGTGGCAGCGTCGCTCGGTGGAGGTGGGGAAGATGGTCGCCGGCGCACGGGGGTCACGAAGGCGTCGACGGCGAGGCGTGAGAGGGACCGGAGTGACGGCGATTCCTCGCCGGAGCTCGCACGGGCGGCGGACGGTTCGGGGCCGAATCGGCTCGGGGAGGAGGGGAAAAGAGGCGGTGGCGCACGGGGGAGGTAAAGGAGGGGAGGACGGCTCGGGGGAAGGGGTTTTATAGGCGCGGGGAGGAGGTAACGGCTCGCCGGAGTTAAGGGCTTTGGAAACGGCCGCATAACGGCGAGGGGGGCTTTAAGCCGACGGGAAACGGGCGGAGGTGGGGCGGTTACTAGCGCGGGGGCGTTAGGGCTACTAATGGCATCAATAGCCGGCCGAGGGGAGGGGTAACCGAAGCTTTAAAAGCTCGGTTATGGCGTTAATGGCGGCCGGCGGGAGGAGGAAGAAGGGGAGGTGGGGGAAGGAGCTGACGGGCGGGCCCCGCATGTCGGCGGTAGAGAGAGAGGTGAGGGGAGAGAGGCGGACGGCCGGATTTGTGCCACGTGTGCACAAAGGAAATCAGCCCGTTGGATCCAACCCGAAGGGGTAAGTGGATGGGGACGGCCCGGATTAGATCGGCCGGTGGGCGGATGCGATCTGGGTGCGCCACGTGTCAGCCCGAGGGATTTTTGGCTTTTAAATTTTCGCTTTAATTTCCAGAAATGCTAGATAACTTTATAAACACTTAAAAAAATACTAATTAAAGCCCAAAAATTCTAGGAAAATTCCTAAAAATTCTTGGAGGCATTTTAGACTTAGTAAAAATATTTTTAATTTCAGATTGGCATTTAATAATTTTATAAAAAACTTTTTAACCTTTAAAATTGATTTTTAATTCCAGAAAATTCTCAAAAATTAACTAAAATTTTAGGGAAGGCCAGGGAAAATAAAATAACTCTTTTTGGCTTTTATAAAATATTTTAAATACATTTTCTTGCTTAAGACTTTGAAATAAAATCCAGATAAATCCAAATAAACTCCAGAAAATCAAATAAAAGGCAAATAAAAATTTTGGGATGTTACATAATTACAGGAACTAGTTATAATAATATTTAAATTTAGTTAGAAAATTCTATAAACTTGGCATGGTAACATATTTTGTTCCCATAAGCACTCATTTTTTCTCAAACACACGAATGCAAGTCATATTTTAAGACAAAAATAATGACTCTAAAATATAAGTGCAAGAAACAGTAGAGAATGATTTTATATGAACACTAGAAAAAGAATAGTCCAATTTGGAGTTCATATGAGTGAGATAAACAAGTTCGAAATTTAAATCATGGATTAAAAGGTGAAAAACTGCTATTTTGATGAAGTTCGTTTTTCCTCCAATGAACACGGTGCGCTTGACTTTTCAGCTCCTTTTATACTACAAATAAATTTATGTGTAACACAGATTCCAACATTCAGAGTAGCCTGGTGGTGAGGTCTGTTTGCTTCATTATCAACGACCACAGATCGAACACCGGCTCGGACTGTGTTTTTTCTTCTTTTTTTTCATTTCCCCTAGAAAAACTGTTGGGCTGCCGTCACCGCTATGCATTTATGCTAGTGAAGTGCAAACACTATCAAAATTGGTTCTGTAGTTCAGTGTTAACATGTCCCTAAACACTAGATCGCAAGTTCAAGCATCCGTGTATGTTTTGTTTTTGTTTTTCATTTTTCTAGAGCTTGTACTGACAGTTAGTACCTATAATTACATGTGGGGTTTACTGCCATGTAGGCGCCCAAGTATAGAAAGCATATACAGTATAAATAATGTATGATGCCATAATATTCAACAATCAATTGGTATCTTAGTGGTTAGTGCTCTAGAATTTATTCAACATATTGTGTGTTCAACCCCCATCATGGTAAAATGAGGCTATTTTATTTATATATATTAATTTTGCACAATGATTTTTTTGTTGATATATTAATTTTGCGCAATGACTTATTTATGCAAGGCAGCCCAGCCCAGCCTAGATTAATGGACGAATTCGATAATACAGGGGTAAAAAAATCACAAGGGACTAGTGGGGCCATCTTGACACGTGGGCCCATAGTTTTAAAAATTATATAAATAATTTTATGACATACAAACATTGTCATAGAATTATGACATTTGTAAATCAGGCTGTATGACAAAGCAAAAACGTCACAAAATAGAATCACACTCGTTTTATGACGTTTTTAGTGACACAAGTCCATTTTTTTGTCATTAACGAAAAATGTCTCCTAAAAACGTCATAAACTAGATGATTTCGTGACATTTTCACCTAATGTCATGCTATATACGTCATAAAATGGCACATTTCTTGTAGTGATGTTAATCATACCAACGTAAGATTAATTTTCATGCAAATTAATTATGTGCTTTCCTAATGTAAATTTTAAATTTTTTTCAGCTGCTTCTGTTTCCGCTCATGTTAATGCAATTGAGCCACTTAATGGTAGTAACTTTTCAGCTGCTTCTGTTTACGCTTATGACGACTTTTCAGCTCTTGGATCTGGACTATGCGTTCAGGTTCGATGAGCTTGTCACTCCTACTGAAGGGGAGGACAATTTTGACGACAAAATGAAGGATTATAAAACTAATGCTGAGAAGTGGGAGCGGTCTAACCGCGTTTCACATGCTGTGATGAAGAACTCCATCAGTGAGGCAATAAGGGGAGCAATCCCTGAAAAGGAAAGGGTAAAGGACTATTTGTCCTCCATCGAGGATCACTTTAAGGGGTCCTCTAAAGTTTATGCTACCACACTGATGCACAGGCTCATGAACACCAAGTACAATGGTACTGGAAATGTTCGTGAGCACATTATGACCATAATCAATATTGCTGCCAGACTTAAGACAATGGACATGTCAATTTCTGATGGTTTCGTTGTCCATTATATTATGATGTCTCTTCCTAAGCAATTTGAAGCTTTCAAGGTGAACTATAACACCATTAAGGACAAGTGGATCATGAGCGAGTTGATCGCTAATGTTTCATAGGAGGAAGAGAGGCTCAAGGCTGAGGGGGCTACTGATTTTGTGAATCAAGTCAGCTCCTCAAATAAAGCTGGTCCCTCTAGAAATAGAGGAGGCTATAAAGGAAAGGGAAAGAAGGAGCAAGCCTACTCCCCTTATCAGAAGCAACAGAAGCCACAGCACCCACAGCACCCTAAGGCGCCTAAAAACGCTTCAGGTCCTGGGAGCTCAAATGGACAGAAGAAAAGTGATGAGTGCTATTTTTGTCAGTCGAAGGACCACTTCAAAGATGATTGTCCTGGATGGCTGAAATGGCTCGCCAAGAAAGGTACTTATGAAATTACTTTTGTTGATGAAGCATTTTATGCTGATTTTCCTATAAATTCTTGGTGCATTGATTCTGGTGCTTCTGTGCACGTTACGAATTCCTTGCAGGGATTCCATATGTTGAGAAGTCTCAGAGGGGAAAGAAGCCTAAGAGTGGCTAATGGGATGGAAGCCGAAATTCAAGCTATTGGAACAGTTTCTTTAGTTTTGAATAATGGTTTTGTAACGAAACTTAATGATATTCTTTATGTTCCCTCGATGAGAAGAAACTTAATTTCCATTTCATTATTAGATAATGATGGATATTCTTGTAATTTTGGACACGGAAAGTGTCTGATTTATTTTAATAATGATAATGTTGGTTGTGCCATTCGACACGACAAGCTTTATATGTTATCCCTGCAAGATTCTCCTATATCCATGAATGTATGTGATGTGAATAAAAAGCGCAAGCGAATTGATGAGACTTCGTCGAAATTGTGGCACTGTCGTTTGGGCCACATTTCGAGGGGGAGAATTGAACGTCTCATTAAAGATGAAATTCTCTACCCTTTAGACTTTAATGATTCGGATGATCATTGTCTTGACTGTATCAAAGGCAAGTATGTAAAGCAAATAAAGAAAGGTGCTACTCGAAGCACAGGGATTTTAGAATTAATTCATACTGACATATGTGGTCCTTTCCCTGTGACATCAGTAGATGGTTATGATTCTTTTATTGCGTTCACTGATGATTACTCACGTTATGGCTATATCTATCCTATTAAAGAGAGATCCGAAGCACTTGATAAATTTAAGATATTTAAGGCTGAAGTTGAAAATCAGCATAGTCTAAAGATTAAAGTAGTGCGCTTGGATCGTGGGGGAGAGTATTATGGGCGACACGCAACTTATGGGCAAATTCCTGGTCCTTTTGCCAGGTTCCTACAAGAAAATGGTATAGTCGCCCAGTATTCAATGCCTGGTGATCCCCAGCAAAATGGAGTTGCGGAAAGAAGAAACCGCACACTTATGGACATGGTTCGAAGTATGTTGAGTTACTCCACTTTGCCTGTAAAGTTATGGATGGAAGCATTAAAGACCGCTGCACACATACTCAATCGGGTTCCCAGTAAATCAGTGCCTAAAACACCTTATGAATTATGGACTGGGAGAAAACCTAGTTTGAACTACCTCCATGTGTGGGGATGTGCAGCTGAAGCTAAAGTATTTAATCCATAAATTGGGAAATTAGATCCCAAGACTGTGAGTTGCCATTTTATTGGCTACCCTGATAGGTCTAAAGGGTACCGATTCTATTGTCCAGATCGTACCACAAAATTTGTAGAAACAAGGCACGCTGTGTTCTTGGAAAATGATGGCATCAGTGGTGACTTGGAGCCTAGGAAAATTGATCTTGAGGAGAAGCGGATTTATGTTGCTTCACCGCTAATCCGACAGACTAATTTTCCTATGCCCCAAATGGTTGTGCCCATAGTTGATCCTGTAGTTGCAACTCCTGTTGCACCTCCAGTTAATTCTGTGGCCACTCCTTCTGTTGAGGGCTCTGAAAGTACAAGTGTGGCACCTAATGATGAGCCTTCACAGCCCCCTGTGACAATTAATGAACAACCTAATGAACCTGCTAATGAACCTGTCAGGAGATCAAAACGAGTAAGGAGATCTGCTATCCCAAGTGATTATGAGGTTTACTTGAATGAGGATGATCTTGGGAAGGCAGATGATCCTAGCTCTTATAAGGAAGCAATGAAGAATAAGGATTCATCTAAATGGCTAGATGCAATGCATGATGAGATTGAGTCTATGGGCGCTAATGGCGTATGGTACTTAGTGGAAATTCCTAATGGAGCCAAAACAGTAGGCTGCAAATGGGTCTATAAAACAAAATGTGACTCCAAAGGGAACATCGAAAGGTTTAAGGCGAGACTTGTAGCGAAAGGATTTACACAAAGAGAAGGCATTGACTATAATGAAACCTTTTCTCCTGTCTCAACTAAAGATTCATTTAGAATCATAATGGCGCTCACAGCACATTTTGATTTAGAGTTGCACCAAATGGACGTTAAGACTGCATTCCTGAATGGAGACTTGTATGAGGACGTTTACATGACACAACCGGAAGGTTTTGTTGTGGAAGGCGAGGAACATTTGGGATGCAAACTAAAGAAATCCATATATGGCCTAAAGCAAGCTTCTAGACAATGGTACCTTAAGTTCGATGAAGTCATAAGGAAATTTGGATTTAAGGAGAATAATGTTGATAATTGTACTTATGTTAAGTTCAGGGGGAGTAATTACACCTTCTTAATTCTTTATGTGGACGATATATTATTGGCCAGCAGCAGTGTGGACATGCTGCGGGAAACTAAAAGATTTCTCTCGTCCAATTTTGACATGAAGGATCTCAGTGAAGCATCTTATGTTCTTGGTATTGAAATTCACCGAGATAGGTCGAAAGGAACATTAGGTTTATCACAAAAGGCATACATTGACAGAGTACTAAAGAGATACAATATGCATAAATGCTCTGCCTCGCCTGCTCCTATTGTTAAGGGCGATAAGTTTGGGAAATTTCAATGCCCAAAGAATGACTATGAATCTGATCAGATGAAGGCTATACCTTACGCTTCTGCTGTCGGAAGTATTATGTATGCTCAAGTATGTACACGCCTTGATTTAGCTTTTGTTACCGGGATGCTTGGCAGATATCAGTCAAATCCAGGACCGGACCACTGGAAAGCCGTTAAGAAAGTCCTGCGCTATATGCAAGGCACTAAAGGTCACATGCTCACATATAGAAAATGCGATAACCTTGAGGTTGTCGGTTATTCTGATGCTGATTTTGCGGGGTGTAAAGACACTAAGAAGTCCACATCAGGTTATATTTTCACCCTTGCAGGAGCAGCAATTTCATGGAAAAGTGTAAAGCAAACACTTACTGCATCGTCGACAATGCAGGCCGAATTTGTGGCATGTTATGACGCTACCGGGCAGGCTGTATGGCTTAAGAACTTTATCCCGGGATTGAGAGTGGTAGACAGCATTTCTAGACCACTCATTTTGTACTGCGACAATCAACCCGCAGTTTTCTATTCGAGTAACAACAAGTCGAGTGCAGCTGCCAAGCACATTGACATAAAGTATCATGTTGTGAAAGATAGAGTCCAGGATCAAACAATTAAGGTTGAGCACATTGGAACTAAATTTATGCTTGCGGATCTGCTCACAAAAGGCTTACCACCCAATATTTTTCGTGATCATGTTGCCGGCATGGGCTTATTGGAGAGCCTGTGATCCTGGAATAAGAGGACCATATATAGTAACCAACTCCCATGAAGTATTATGTTATCCGATCGATATAGAAGGGAGCACTATAAGTACTGATGTCCAGCGGTTCTAAATTGACTGTTGTGAAGCATTACTTTGGTGTGAACTTTTATTGAGAGAGGGCTTATGATGTTTAGCCTTACGATCAAGGGGGAGAATGTTGGATTTTGATCTCAGGCCAAACGGCCGAGACGTGTGAGACGTGGGGAAACCCACATCCTCCTGATTTTCAGCGCCCTGATCGGGGGTGCCTTACCAAATTATGGTTACGGTCCCCCGTTGCAACAGCGCAATATAAAGCAAGGGTTCCGGCCTCTCCCGTACGACTACGTTCCCGTGAGAGTAAGAAACCCCAGACAAACCCTAACACGATCCGATCTACTGCGCGCTGCTAGCAATGGGAAGGCCGTCTCCGCCGCCTCTGTAGGACTCCGCCGGCGACACCCGTACACCGGTGACACTGCGGTCTTCACCGACTCTTCCTCACACCTGCATCATGCAGGCACGGGTCTTCGCTCAATGGCGTTCATCGGCAACCGTAAGTCTCCCGATCTCCTGAATCCCTAGGTGTTCTAGTGTTGGGCTAGCAGTTTACGTGATGTACATGATGATTATGAACCTCACACTCACACTATGTCTCCTCGCGCCAGCTTGCGTAGCCTATCAAAGCTCAAGTGACCGAAGCAGGCATGCCATTGCTAGGCTTTGTCATCGTGATGTGCAACCAGACAAACCGGCTATGCCAACTCCAGCTTCAGCACATAGAGACGGTTTGGGCCTCTTTTCACCTTCGTGAGCAGCTTTCTGTCCCGGTCATGGATGCGTAGCACACCATCTTTGATCAGCACTCTGCACCCGTTCTCTTCCAATTGTCCGAGATTGATGATGTCTAATCGGAGTTGTGGAATGTAGTAAACCCCAATGAGCACGCGATGCTACCCATCCCTGCAGGTGAAAAGCACCGTGCCGCGCCCTTGCACTATGACAGTTGAGTTATCTCCGAACCTCACCCTGCTAGTGACACCGGTGTCCAGCTCGGTGAAGACTCCTCGACGACCCATCATATGGTTACTAGCTCCTGTATCAAGGTACCAAGCCTCATCATGACAGTCCCTGTCGCTCCCGATCATCCCCAACAACTTTGGCTCGTGGAGGAACACTGGGTTCTTGATTTCTTAGTGTTGATCAGCCACTGCAATCGCATCTGCTAACAGCAAAGCTGGCTCATCATCGCTGATCTTCGTGAGGTGCGCCTCTTCAGTATGTCGGGGTTGTCAGCACTCACGCGCCCAGTGCCCATGCTTGCCGCAGTTATGACACTTATCTTGAGACTTGTCCCTCGGCTTTGTTTCACGGCTACCGGAATCTCCTCTCCTGCCACGAAAAGGTTTTCCTCTCCTGCCTGAAGTCTCTTTTATGAACAACAGCTTTGCGCTACCTGTGCTTGCACCCTTGCCGTGCTGCTTCTCAAGTCTCTCCTCGGCAGCCTTGAGTCGGCCGGTAATGTCCTCTACTCAAGGTCCAGAAGCGTTTCGATTCAAAGCGCAATCTGGGAGAACCGGTCCAGGACAACACGCAGATATTTCTGCACGATGTCTTCTTCTCTGCGCTTGTCTCCAAGGAGGCTCAGATTGCTGATAAGTGCAGTATGTCTCACCGAGAAGTCATCGACGGTCTCGTCTTCTCGGAAGGTGAGGTCATCGTATTCTCGACGCAGGCTTTGCAACTTCACCTTGCATCTGATTGCCAACTTTCATGGCCTTCAAAGCATCCCAAGCCTCCTTTGCAGTGTCCTTGTTCGCCAGCGTCGACCACAGTTCCGAGGGTACGGCATGAAGGATCGCCTCCATGGCCATCATATCCTCCTGGACCGGAACACTACCACGGCTGACAGCCTCCCATAATCCGTGAGCCTTCATGTTGGACCGAAATAGCGACAGAGGGGGGTGAATGACGCTCAACACTCTCGAAAGACTCAACCCCTGACAAGCACAAGTCAGACCGTCCCTCGGGCAAAAAATCCAGAAACCTGATTTTTCAGAAGATAAGGCTTGAAGCTTCACAAAACCAAAGGAATTGAGACTTCCATTTGTTCTCTTGGTCCAGTATAACAAGGAAATGATTATACCAGCCCAAGGAACCTAAGAGACCACAAAAATCCAACTCAACATGAGGAATTTCAGGTTTGCACAAGAAACTGAAAGTTACTGGCAGCAGCTACAAAAACTTAAATTCCCACTCAATCCTTGAATCTTTGGCCACGAAACTTTGAGGATAGCTACTTAATAGCCATAGGAATCTGCATGCCAAGTTTCGTCATTTTTCGAGAAGGGAATTAAGAACAACCCCAAATTGTAGAAAGGACTGAAATCTGAAAATCTTCAGAGAGGAGCACTCAAAAACTCAAATTTCTCCATGGTCTCAAATCCTTTGCTAATGAGACTTTCCAGATATCTAATAGATAGCCTTAAGACTCTGGATACCAAGTTTCAAGTCATCTTGCAAAGGGAATCAAGATTTAACTCAAAACCCTAGAAAAGACACAATTCTGAAATTTTGCACGAGCTGAACCAAAAAGGCCAAATTTCTCCTAAACCCTTGATCCTTTGCTAATGAAATTTTGCAGACATGGAAGCAATAACCAAAGGACCTCTTAGCCCAAAAATCAAGTCATTTCCTCAAGGGAATCAAGATCTAGACCAAAACCCTAGAAGAAAACAAATGAACAGGGGAGATTCAAAATGAAAAATCTGAGATTAAGCGAAGTATGCTCTTGGGAATTCGATCAAATGATCTTGAGGCTATATCCCAACCTAGAGCAACCCATTTTGGCACTTCCCAGCATCAAACAACAAGAAACTCAAAAACTCACAAATCACCAGAATAGAGCATCCAAGGAAAATAAGAAACAGAGAATGCAAACTTCAGATTTCATTCATTAGATCAAAAGAAATACAGAGGAGTCCCCATACGCCTGGACATTAGAACAAGAAGTTTGATTACAAGTCTCTCAATCCCTCATCTCCCTCTCCCTCTCAAGAATCACACACTACATGCTTGGAGAAGGGGAACACCACACTGGCAAAGCTACGAACAGACAACCAGAGAGCACAGAGGGAACACACTCTGCCTCCTCTAACCACTCTCACCCACTAAAGCCTGAAGTCAAAGCAAGCCATCAAAGCCTCTTTTGACTCTAGCAAACCCTAATTTTCTCTCCAAGTGTTCAAGTGGGCATGCAGCCCTTCCATCCTTTATATAGCCTCTGACTAACGGGTTTCCATCCCGTTACGCCCGCTAAGTCCAACGGAGCCCGCTCCCGCTTGTGCAGCCACGCGAATTTCCCGATTCGCCCCTCGTGCACCTTCCGGGAAGCTTCCGCGCTCCTTGCCTCGCACGCCTCGCAACCACCTCGAGTCCACGTCGTCTTCGACACATCCCGACCGTTCTGGCCTCAGCGCCACCTGCGCCTAGTCCGGTCCACCGTGTCTCGCCACGACTCTGCCTCGACGTCCTGCAGCCACACAGACAAGAAACACGTCAAATAGCACTGCTCGATACATGAAAGCGTAAATACCATCATGCTTACCACAGATGGAGTCCAAACCTGTCGAAATATTAGAATATGCATCCTAAGCCCATACGACCAAGTTTGACCAAACCGACCGAGCCCGTTGCACCACGCAACGACATGGTCCGACCAAAACAATCCAAACTCGACTATCCTCAACCTTTGTCAATTACTCATCATTCACATGGAGTCACGACCACATGGTCTCTCACTTCAGCATCACCTTCATCATCAAGCACTAGTCGGCATAATTGGTGCGTGTCAGGATTGGGTATGCCGCCCCACCCCAGACCTCCTTCACAACCCGCTGGACAACCATCTCTTGTCCTAATTCGTCATCGACGCCGATGACAGCACAGGCAGCACTGCTCCCGTATGCTTCAGTGCGGCCAGCCCTGCTGCCGCTTGCTCCGTCGCGTCCGCAGACCGGCGGTGTTGAAGTAGAGCGCCGTGATGGAGGGGAGCCGGAGTGTGACATCCCAGGCGCGAGCACAAGGCTCTGATACCAATTGTCAGCAAAACTCCGGTAGTCACTCAAACTCACACACACACAACCGGAATGGCAATTTGAATCTCTGAAGACAGTAGTTTATGCCGCAAGACTGCACGGCTTTTCGGTTTTCGGATCTTTATTATAGCAAACAGTAGACGACCAAGTAAAATGAGAATAGATCCAACTACTCGATACAAACAGATCATTCCGGAAATCTTGCTAACAAAAAATGAAACTAATCCGCGTTGAAACGCTCTCGCAAGACCGAATTAACCGAGCACTAGAAACTGTCACAAAGACTGAAAACTGTTGAGGAACCGTCGCTGGCGACCAGTCCGAGCGATTCCTCTGTTTAGAACAAGAACGAATCAATCACAGAATCACAGAAGAATAGATTGAACACACAGAGAGATAGAGAGAACTCCCGGTCTTTCTTTATTGCTTTTCTTTCATGCGTACATAATGAGGGGGTATGGCTCTCTATTTATAGTCTACGGTGGGGTGCCCAAATATGTCAGGACTCTTGGCCATGGGCCCAGTTTCCTAACACTCCCCCTTGGGCACTCACCCAACATTCTCATGCCTCGTCAAAACTCCATAAAAACCCAGTGGGAAAAATTTAGAGAAAGAGTACATGATACATGTGATGTTGCGATGCACGAATTGCCTCATTAAAAACCTTGGTCGAGAAACTTCATGGAAAACTCGTCAAGGGAAAAAGAGTACAATTCACCCAATTTCATTTGGTCTTCAGGACTTTATTTCTTTGGGTACTTAATCTTCATGATCAAGATTTAATAACGGGCTTGAGAGAATTCTCCCCCTGAATTCTGCACTTTTCTAAGTCTCATCATTTCAATCCCTCACACGCACCTTTCAAAGCTAGATGCGAGGAGTGACTTAGTGAACAAGTCTTAGTGTGTAGTACTCTAATCTTGTCCATCTTTGCAATTCATGAGCATAGAGAAACTTGGGGTTGATATGCTTATATAGCCCGTCTGCACTTGTGCAACGCAAGCTGCATTATCTTCATGGATAATTGTGGGGGTTTGCACAATGTTCATCCCACATGACTGCTGGATGTGGTGAACCATTCGGCGGAACCAAGCGCACTCTCGTGCGGCTTCATACAGTGCTATAATTTCTGATTGGTTCGTCGAAGTAGCTACCAGGCTTTGCTTAGACGATTTTCATGAAACTGCAGTTCCACCACACAGGAATACATAGCCTATTTGTGACTTTGCGGTATGTGGGTCCGACAGGTACCCATCATCTGCATAGCCAATCAAGTTCAGATCTTGATTCTTTCTGTAGAACAATCCAAGGTCCTTGCTTCCTTGAAGGTATCGGAATATGTCCTTTATGCCCTGCCAATGCCTCTTGGTGGGCTCTGCACTGTACCTTACTAACGGGTTCGCGGCAAATGCAATATCCGGTCTAGTGCAGTTTGCTAAGTACATGAGTGCTCCCACTGCACTCAAGTATGGGAATTCCGGTCCCAGGACTTCCTCCCCCTCTTCCCTAGGTCGGAAAGGATCTTTTTCTTGCTGTAAAGACCTACCGATCATCGGTACTTTTGAGGGAAATGCCTTCTCGAAGCCAAACCTTTCAAGCACCTTCTGGGTGTAGGTCGACTGATGTACCACGACTCCTTCAGGGACGTGCTCAAGCTGCAGGCCTAAGCAAAACTTGGTCTTGCCCAAATCTTTCATTTCAAATTCTGACTCTAAGTAGGAGCTTGCTTCTTTTATGTCTTCGGCTGTCCCGATGATGTTCAGATCATCTACATACACAGATATTATATAGAACCCATTCTGAGATTGCCGTATAAATACACAAGGACAGTCTTCATTGTTCGTGTAGCTTTTCTTGCAGAGAAAGTCGCTTAAGCGATTATACCACATTCTTCCAGATTGTTTCAGTCCATACAGTGACTTTCTGAGTTTCACACTGTACAGATTTTTATTTGCTCTGTCTTGGTTCGGGAGAGGAATTCCTTCAGGGACTCTCATGTAAATCTTCGAATCCAAATTACCGTAAAGGTATGCAGTCACAACATCCATCAATTTCATTTCTAAGTTCAAGTTCACTGCCATTGAGATCAAGTATCTAAAGGTAACTCCACTCATGACTGGGGAGTATGTTTCTTCATAATCAACTCCAGGACGTTGAGTGAAACCTTGGGCTACCAGCCTTGCTTTGTATCTCACTACTTCATTTCTTTCATTTCTCTTTCGAACAAGTACCCACTTGTGCCCAACGGGGTGTATGTGGGGAGGCGTGTGGCATACGGGCCCAAACACCTCTCTTTTGTTCAGAGATAGCAATTCAGTTGCTATTGCCTTCTTCCAATCTTCCCAATCTGATCTTTCTTACATTCAGCGAGCGATGCAGGCTCGGGATCAAGATCAATGATGGTGGTAATTTTCTTTGCGAAGTAGATATCAATATTAGCTGTTGTCCTATTCAGGGACTCTCCCGTGTGCACATAATTTATAGCTATTTCTTCATGAGTTGATTCTTCTGGAGCTTCACCTTGCGCATCGCTTCTTTCAATTGCGGTGGCAAGTCCCTTTAGTTTTTCGGCTCCGATGTGTGCGCACACATCCATGCCGATGGGATATTCAGATCCAGTATGCATTTTTCTGAAGGTGTCATACTTGTGCCAGGTCTCAACTGGCTCCCCTTCTCATTCTGGGGGACTTCAGTGATCGGCTGTGATAAATCCCTCTTATCCTTTTTCGCCAGGCATCCCCAGTTACTAAGGATTCGAGGAACCGGAGTTCTCGTCCTCTTTTTATTTTTCTGAGGCCTCTAGACGAGATTAGGGATACCTTCTGCTTTCTTTGGTATTTCAACCCTCTCCGGTGCAATGCGTGCAGGCGCATGCGACTTAGTCACGCTCTTCAAATCACTAAAGTGATCAGGCAGTTGATTTGCTAATGCTTGCAAATCAATTGTCTTCTGGACTTCTCTTGTCTTCTAGACTTCTCTAGTGCATGAATCATCTGCATGGATTCCCCAGGCTTACCACGTAATTTCCCGACATTCTTCATCAAGGGGTTGATTTCCTCCCCCTAATGTTGGGAAATTTTCAGTGGTGACTCTTGCGCTAGTTGCATAGGTAAATGGATGTTGTAGGCCGAAAATATAAGGTTGATGAGATTTGCTGCATGAAGGACTGCGTGTCCCCATCATGTAGCTGCTAGATTTCAATTATGCAAAAGGGGTCGGGCAATAAATTTAATTCTTTTAATTAAAGTCTCTGCCAAACCATTCTGGGTATGGACACGCGGTACCGAATGCTCAACTGCAATTCCCATCGCCATGCAATAATCATCAAATGCCTTCGAAGTAAATTCTCCAGCATTGTCCATTCTGATGGACTTGATATGATGATCTGGAAACACATTTCTGATGCGAATGATCTGTGAGATCAATTTTGCAAAGGCGTGGTTTCTTGTGGACAACAAACCCACATATGACCACTTCGAAGAAGCGTCAATGAGCACCATGAAATACTTAAACGGCCCTGAGACGGGCTGAATGGGACCGCAAATGTCTCCCTGGATGTGTTTCAGGAATGCAGGGACTTCATCCTTCACTTTCAGAGTGGAGCGTCTAGTAATTAATTTCCCGGTGGCACATGCAGGGCACACACAATCTTCATGATTCGGAAAATTCTTCACATTAATATTATGCCCATGCGAGTTATTTATTATATTTCTCATCATCCTAAGACTTGGGTGGCCTAATCTGTCATGCCAGAGGCAGAAGAGTTCAGAGCTTCTAAATACTGTCTTCGGGGACAGTGCAGACTGCGGGTGCCTTAATGTTGGTATAATATAGCTCAATTTCTAGTTAAGGAAGTTTTTCTAATATTCTTTTGCCATTCTCTGCGCGCTTCGTGATGAGCAGGTATTCCTTACCGTACTCTTCTTTAGTCTCAACGTGGAAACTATTGGCGCGGATATTCTTAAAACTTAGGAGAGTTCTAGTCGATTTTGGGTACAATAAGGCTTCTTCAATGACCAAAGTTGTGCCCATTGTGGCTCTTCGTGAACCAATTATTCATGCATCGCTTTAGGCGATTGTCGTAAGGCTGCCAATGCTCTTACAAATCGACTGAAAATTCTTAATCTCTCTTAAGATGGTATGCGTTGTGCCGCTGCTAGCTAAGCACACTTCCTTCATAGGGCGCTACACGTGTTCTAATATAGGATATTTATTAACATGTATGAGAAGGCAATCAACACATAAATAAAATACTCCAATATCACAACATATCATGCCATCATAAACTGAATAAATGAATGAATTCTTCAAATATCATCCAACCATCATGAGAAAATAACAATTCTTATGCACCATCCATGCAAATTCTAACATATTCTTCCACACAAAATAAATGACAGTTAAAGTCTAAATGCATTCTGTGCACCAGACAACTTCTGCTATTTTCTCGGGGTGACATTCTCTTCAGGAGAAATCATGGCGTTGGCTGCTTCTAGGTTGAGAAAGGGTTGCTGCTATCGTGATGGTTTCAACCTTCACTAGTGCAGGCAACTACTCCGAACTCTCCCCCTCAGCTGATGCAAAGTGGGCTTCATGCTGCCCTTTGCCATCCCGCTTTGGCTTGCTGGCCTTATTCTCTCGTGGAGCATCTGATTCGTCTTTCTGGGCTGCGGCCTTACCCTTCCTTCCCCTTTTCTCTATCAAGGGCTTTCGCACCTTGTTGCTCCCAACGTTGGCTTCACAGCCAGTGGAGCTCCTAGATGGCTGAGTGACTTAGTTCTTACGGAGAACTTCGTCCTGAGCCTCCGCGACTTGCATCATATCTATCAATTCGGCATATTCCTTATAGCCGTCATGACGATAATTGCGTACAGATTATACTGCATTGGGGTGGAAGGATTTTTTCAATTTTCTGTATTGGGGTACAAATCCTATGTAAGGTAGAATTGTTTTCCCTGACCGTCTTAAAGTCGGCAAACCTCAGTCTGATCCACTCCTACTCTGCTTGAGGAAGAATGGTGTACTTTAGCCTCTCAAACCAGCTTCTTGAGTGCGGTCCAGAGTGCTAGCGCGCTCTTCTCCGCCATATACTTATTCTTGAGAGTGAGGCAGAGGTGGTGCCCGAGAAAATGAAGTGCTTGATCATTCTCCTCAGGTTTGGGTTGAGTGTCATTCAGTCATCTTAATCCAATAGCTGCGCGGAGCTTCCGGCCCAAAGTACAATCTCGACATCGGATGCCCATGTCAGATAGTTTTGGCCATGCTGGGCCAGCTCCTCGAACTCCCAGTTCGTGATGCTAGTCATCTAAATGTGTATAAGTCTACTGCTGGTAGACAAGCACGGAATAATTCACTGCGGGTAAATAAATGGTACAAAAAGGTTCTCGTAATGTTCCAGAATTTTCTATGCATTTTCTATAATTTTACTGCTAATTTCAGTGATTAAGAGCAATTTAAACAATTACAATTAACCAAAACAGTAAATAAATACAGAAAATACAGAGAATAATAATGGCAAAAATAAATATGCTTCAAATGCTAAACATAATTCAAAATTCGAATTCGTGAGGCCCTTTTGTGCTAAAATATGAAAAATCAGCAAATTCTGCAATTCCAGGGGTTTTAGCGCAAAAATTTCAGTTCAGAGAAAAATTTACGCAATTTTCTGATTTACCGAGGGATTTTCTGCAAAATTCTAGACCCGCTCGTAAATTTGAGGGCTTATTCGCAATTTTTGGAATTACGAGGCCTTTTTGCAAAACACGGAATACATACGCCAATTTAGGGCCTTTTCGGTAATTCCTCAAAACCGAAGGGTTTTTCTGTAAAATGCCGCCCCTTCCCCACAGCTGTTTTTTTTCTTCTTTCGGCCCACTTCTTCAGTCCGGCCTTCGGCCCACTCCACCAACCGGCCTGCGGCCCACTCCACCGACTGGCCCACCCGTGCGGTTCAAGGAGGCGGGGTAGGGTTTCCCCTACCCCATACACACTAGTGGTGGCGGCGGGCGGCGTGAGCGAGGCGAGCAAGCGGTGGCCGCGTTCAAGCGAGCGGAGGCCAAGGCAAGCGGCGACGACTGGGTTAGCGGCGGCGGCGGCGCTCGCGTGCGCGGGGAGCTGAAGCGGCATTCGGGCCGGCGGCGGACCGGGAGGCGGCGCGGGGCGCGTGCGGGCGACCAAGGCCGGCGGACCGAGAGGCGGCGCGGGGCGCGTGCGGGCGACCAAGGCCGCGGGCCGACGGCTGCGGGCCGAGGCAGAGGAAGCTTGCGGCTGCTGGCCGGGGCGGAGGAAGCTTGCGGCTGCTGGCCGGGGCGGAGGAAGCCAGCGGGTTGCGCATGCTTCGGGCATGAAGCGGTGGCGGCGCCCGAGATGCGGCTTGGGCGGGATGTGGCGACCGGGCTGGCGGCGAGTGCGGCTGCTGGCCGGGAGGCGGCGCACGCAGCACAGCCGGCGTCGGGTGGCGGTGTCGGCGCAAGGCCGAGTGCTGGTGCACGTGCAGGCGCAAGAAATCAAGGCGGCGGCCGGTGTGGCGAAGCGCGTGCAGGCGCGACGCATGCGGCGGCGTGCGACTTCGGATGGCGCATGGGCGGTCAATCCGAGGTGGCTGCATACGGGCGGCGGGTGAGAAAGCCGAGGTGCGGCCGGCTGGGAGGCGCGCATGCGGGCGCGGGCGCACGTGCTGGCGCGGTGAAGGCCGAGGCGTCAGCCGGCGGTGCACTGCTGCTTCATGCCGGCAGCGGTTGTGGTTCGGTGGTGCCCCATGCGGCAGTCGGCCGGCAGCTGCAGGCCATCGGTCGTCATCTCTTTTTTCTTTTGTGCAATGCCCGAACAAAGATGCTAATTTCTTTTCTCTGTGTAATGCTTTGCATAAACTAAACAGAACAGATGCATAACAAATTTTTGTTTTTAATTCATGCAATTCTTCATGCATTGATCGTGCAGAATCAAAGAAATTCATGCAGAAATTTTCGTTTGCAATCTACGATGCAATCAACATCTACCCCGTTTTGCAATCTACCGATCGACATTGTGCCGGCGATTTCAGATCTGCTCGCGGTAGATTTGGGGCGGATTTGCATTGTTCTAATCTACAGTGCAATCAACATCTACCCTGTTTCACAATCTACCGATCGACATTGTGCCGGCGACTTCAAGTCTGCTCGCGGTAGATTAGGGCGGATTTGCACCGTAGAGATTCAATCTAGAACGCGAAAAGAAAATACAGATTCAAAAGCGATCTAGAAAATTCAATCTGTGCTTCGATGATTACCTCGTTCACCGGAGCGAAGTCGTGCTGATAACGTGTTGAGGAACCGTCGCTGGCGACCAGTCCGAGCGATTCCTCTGTTTAGAACAAGAACGAATCAATCACAGAATCACAGAAGAATAGATTGAACACACAGAGAGATAGAGAGAACTCCCGGTCTTTTTATTGCTTTTCTTTCATGCGTACATAATGAGGGGGTATGGCTCTCTATTTATAGTCTACGGTGGGGTGCCCAAATATGTCAGGACTCTTGGCCATGGGCCCAGTTTTCAAACAAAAACAAACTGGTGAAAAACAAAGTCTGACGGAAATCCGACAAAGTGGTGAAAAACAAAGTCTCATGACCTGCTCGGCGTAGGTGACGGCAAGGTCTTCCAGTGGGATCGCCGGAGGCGGGTGAAAAAGCATGGCATCCTGCAAGGTGCAGCTCGCGGACGCAGCCACGTATGCCACGCCCTCGCCTGTGCGCGCGAGCTCGAGGCCTCGCGCTCCGGCGGCAAAGCGGCCGGCGATAGGGTAGTAGGGCACCAGGGCTCCGGACAGCACTAGCCTTCTGGTCTCGGCGGCCGGCTGATGGATCGGACGCTCGAAGACGAAGAGGGCTAACACGGGCAAAGAGGACACAGCACTGTCAATGGAAGTGAGCCTGAGGTTGCCGCCCGGCGTCGCCTCCGATGGACCGATAAGAATAGGCAAGGATTTGGTTACAGTAATACTCATTTCGGTTGTGTTTGCGTTGTTGGATCTCTTCTTCGCCTGTTTACCCTTGTCTATAAGATTACGCAGGGATGTATATATAGGCAAATCTAACCATGCACGTGGCCTGTTCACGATAACTAGTGGCCGCTGTTAGGGTAGCTCCAATGCGTACCGGATGTTGGTTTCAGCCCAGGAACGAAGATCACACGCAAGACACAAGACTGAATGTCTCAGACTGAGTTTTCGGGTAATGAACAGTAAAAATTCAGAGAGAGCGATCAGAACTTTCAGAGTTCTTCGGAGACACAGTTGGGGCAATTTTCTCTCTGATTCTGTTAACAATAAAAGTGCTAGACATGCTGAATATATGACTAACAAACTGGGAAACGTGCTAACTCACGATCCACAAAAATGGAAAGACACGATTCTGCGCTAACTGCACAGATTACAGGGAAAACAAAAAATTTGCAGAAATAGAAACTCTGAAGTAGCTTCTGAAAATGCAATGCTCTGTCCTCCAGGTGACTCGGTCTTGCACTCTCCAAATCACCCATGCCTGGAATACCAGCTCACATTCTCCCCCTTAGTCCTGGCATGGCTGAAGATCATATACGCCAATCAATCGACGCATTTCACCCAGTTTCACTCCCGACAAAGCTTTTGTCAAGCAATCGGCTCGCTGTTCGCTTGTACTAATAAATACCACCTGAATCAGTTTGTTCTCCACACAATCTCTGATGAAATGGAATTTTGTATCAATATGTTTACTCCGGCCGTGGAATACTGGGTTCTTCATAAGGGCTATAGCTGATTTGTTATCTACAAACAAAGTCACTTGTTTTGCTGCAGTTCTTGTCAGCTCACTGATGATGCTTCGCAGCCACACCGCCTGACACGCTGCTGCAGTAGCAGCCGTAAATTCGGCCTCACAAGACGAAAGTGCTACTGTTTTCTGCTTCTGGGAATTCCAGCTCACCAAATTTTCATTCAGGTAGAACACCATCCCACTTGTGCTCCTTCTGCCATCCGGATCACCTGACATGTCACTGTCTGAATATCCGAATATGCTTGCATCACAGTTTCCTCTCACATAAGTGAGTCCAAAGTGAACTGTACCTTTCACATATCTGAGTATTTGCTTCACAGCTTTGTGATGTAAAACTGTGGGTCTTTCCATGTATCTACTTGCTACACCTACGACAAACGATAGATCTGGCCGAGTATGTGTTAAGTACCTGAGACACCCAATAATACCTCTGTATTCCTTGGTATCAACAGGAGTCCCTTCAGAGTCTTTGTGCAATCTGGTCTTGGGTTCCATTGGAAATTTTGTTGCATTGCAATCTGCCATTCCAAATTGAAGCAACAACTTCTTGGCATAAGCTGACTGTTTGAGCTCAATCTTGCCTTCCTGCTGCTTCACCTCAATCCCCAAGTAATAGGAGAGAAGTCCTAAGTCACTCATTTCAAATTCGCCCATCATTTGTGTCTTGAACTTCAGAATTTCAGCAGTGCTACCTCCAGTCACTATTAAGTCATCAACATATACACCAATGATGACCCTGGCTGCACCTTCTCCTTTTGTATAGACAGCTTGTTCTTGAGCACATTTCCTGAAACCTAGCTCCTTCAAGCTCCTGTCCAAGCATATGTTCCATGCTCGAGGGGCTTGCCTTAGGCCATATAGAGCTTTCGATAGCCTATACACCTTGTGCAGCTGGTCTTTCACTTCAAAACCTTCTGGCTGAGTAACGTAGACCTCCTCCTCTAGTTCTCCATTGAGGAATGCTGATTTCACATCAAGATAATGCACTTCCCAGCCTTGGTTTGCAGCTAGAGCAAGAATCACTCGAATTGTGTCAAGTCTTGCTACCGGTGCAAAAACCTCCTCAAAGTCAATGCCGTGCTTTTGCACATATCCCTTGGCAACCAATCTTGCTTTGTGCTTAACAACTTCACCATTTGAATCCTTTTTCAACTTAAACACCCATTTCAGACCTATTGATTTGTGCCCTGCTGGGAGTTCAGTTAAAGTCCAAGTCCCATTCTTCTCAATTGACTCTATCTCCTTTTCCATTGCCTCAAGCCAGCAGCTTTCAGTAGAGGCCTCCTGGTAGTTTGATGATTCCTCTGACAATGCAAGCATCAACTCCTCCTCACTTCCCTCATCAGAGCCTGCTACTTCCTGTGAGTTTGCATATATGTCTGCAATTGATCTATACCTCACTGGTTCGTCAATTGACTCAGGTGATGACAGTACATGAGTGGAGCTTGCAGAACCTGTACTCAGTTGAGGTGTGGAAGGGCTTGGCATATCAGCAGTGGAAGAGAAATCTGCAGATCCGACTCCTACTGCAGTAGGTGAAGTATCTCCTTGATTTTCACCTGTGACTGGTACTCCTTCTACTGCTTCAGCTGCATTTTCGGTTGCAGTTTGCAAATCATCCGAAAACAAGGTGTCCAGTACAACCAGTTGCTCTTCCCCTTTGCCACTATCTTCAGTCCACCTCCACTCATGACCCTCCTGAAAGACAACGTCCCTGCTGACATGCAGTTTTCCAGTTTGAGGATTGTACAGCCGGTGAGCTTTGCAATTTTCTTCCACTCCCAAATATACCATGGGAGTGCTTCGGTCTTCCAGCTTCTTGAGATGTGGGGTAGTGTTCTTCACTATGCAGTGCACCCAAACACTCTCAAGTGAGCGAGGTGTGGCTTCCTACCTTCCCAAGCTTCAAAAGGTGTTCGGTCTTCAAGCACTTTTGTCGGCAGACGATTTAACAAATACACAGCATGCCTGACTGCCTCCCCCCAGAACTTGGCCGACACCCTCATGCTTTTGAGCAAAGCTCTAGCCATTGCCATCACTGTGCGGTTGCGGCGCTCGGCCACTCCGTTCTGCTGAGGAGTGTAAGGAGCTGTGAGATGCCTCTCAATCCCAGCTTCTTCACAATACCGAGTGAATTCAGTGGATAGGAATTCTCCCCCTCGGTCTGTCCGCAGTGTCTGAACATTGTAACCAGTCTTGTTTTCAGTCACCTTTCTGAATCTCTGAAATGCTTGAAGTGCTTCACTCTTTGCAGCCAGTGTATATACCCACATCCATCGTGTGTGATCATCAATGATGAGAAGAAAATACTTATTACCACTGAGTGTGCAAGGGGTGATTGGACCACATATATCTGCATGAATCAATTCAAGTGGTTGGCTTGCTCTAAACTTTGTCATCTTGGGAAATGGCAGCCTTGTCTGTTTAGCAATTACACATGCTTCACAGAGCTTGTTTGGTTGTGAGACATGTGGGACACCTACTGCCATTTGCTTCTCCCCCATAAGCCTCAGATCATGGAAATTCACATGGCCTAATCTTGCATGCCACAACCATGAGGGGTCATCAAGACTTGTCAGCAGGCAGACTGGCTTTTCAGTTTTCAAGCAAATCTTGTATAATCGGTTCTTGGTTCTCTTCACTTGCATCAACAGTTTGCTGTTTCTGCTATACACCCTCATGATATCTCCTGCCATATGCACTTCATTCCCTTCTTCTGTTAATTGCCCCACACTTATAATATTGCTGCACAGCCTAGGTATGTAATACACCTCTTGGAGTAATTTTTGATCTCCATTCTTGCAGGTGAAGGGAATTGAACCTTTTCCCATGATTTGGACTGTAGAGACATCCCCAAATCTCACTTTCCCAGTGATGTTCTCATCTAGATCCTGGAATTTTCCACGGCAGCCAGTCATATGATTACTGGCGCCGTTATCCAAATACCACACATCTTCATTCTCTTCATGTTTGCCACCCCGGTACATTTCTGGTTGCAGCTTTTCTTCATTGAGCAACACAGTTGCTTGTTTCCCTTGCTTGCAGTGTGTCTCCTCCTGAGACACAGCTAGCATGAGTGCTGGCTCCTCATCCACAGCACAAAGATGAGCTTCATCTTCCTTCTTTTTGCTTCTACACTCTGATGCGTAATGCCCCATACTGCCACAGCTAAAACACTTAATTGTACTCTTGTCACGTGTTCCCCGGCCTCCACCACCGGTGCTTGTTGTCTTCTCTTGATATGATGTCCCTCGGCCACGTCTGCCTCTGCCACGGCCTCGTCCACGCCATTTGGAGCGATCAGGGCTGTTGGACCGCTGCCCTTTGCCTCCGGATGACGAGCCACCTCCGGTCCCCTTCTGCCGTGCCTGCCACTCGGCGTGTGTCAGCAGCAATTGCCCGTCAGTATTTGTGAGGTTGCTCTGCAACCGTGCTGATCTCTCTTCATAAGCCTTCAGTCTCCCGATTGCCTCCTCAAATGGCATGGTTGCGAGATCATAGAATTGTTCAATTCCAGCAACCACATTGCTGAATTTCTCAGGGACAGAGTCAAGCAACTTTTTGACAAGAGTGGCATCCTCAAGTGCAGTACCAAGAAGTGAATATCTACTGGAGATTGCACTGAGCTTACCAGCGAATTCATCAATTGTTTCGGTCTCCTTCATCCGAAGCACATCGAGTTCACCCTTCAGGGTCTGCAGGCGCGCTTGCTTCACCCTTTCTGCTCCCAGATACCTCAGCTTGAGGGCGTCCCAGATCTCCTTGGAGGTCTTCTTCTTCGCGATCTGCAACAGCACATCCTCAGGAACACTCTGTAGGATGTAAGCCCGCGCCGTCTTGTCCTTTCTTGCGTTCACCTGCGCTCCTTCCGCCGGCTCCACAGACTCCCAGACACCCTGGGCGTCGAGTATGGCCTCCATCCGAATCGCCCATACCGGGTAATTGGTCGGAGTCAGCATTGGCGGCTGGAACGACACCGCGCCGCCCTCTCTCGCCGCTTGCTGTGCTGCCATTTCTTGACGTGGAGCAGTGATCTCAACCCTGATGCTCTGATACCAAGTGTTGGTTTCAGCCCAGGAACGAAGATCACACGCAAGACACAAGACTGAATGTCTCAGACTGAGTTTTCGGGTAATGAACAGTAAAAATTCAGAGAGAGCGATCAGAACTTTCAGAGTTCTTCGGAGACACAGTTGGGGCAATTTTCTCTCTGATTCTGTTAACAATAAAAGTGCTAGACATGCTGAATATATGACTAACAAACTGGGAAACGTGCTAACTCACGATCCACAAAAATGGAAAGACACGATTCTGCGCTAACTGCACAGATTACAGGGAAAACAAAAAATCTGCAGAAATAGAAACTCTGAAGTAGCTTCTGAAAATGCAATGCTCTGTCCTCCAGGCGACTCGGTCTTGCACTCTCCAAATCACCCATGCCTCGAATACCAGCTCACACCGGAAAGGAGGTTTATAGGTGAGGCCATACGTGTGACGTCTGTTTTTGAGGTTGTTAAGAGATTAATTTACCCCCTTGAAGCTGAGATATTTGGACTAAAGACTAATTGAAACATATTATTGAGTTGGATATCAGCATCAATAATTGAAGCTTCTAGCAAACACATGAGCTGGATATGAAGTCATCGGTAAAGAAAGCCAACATCATTTTGAGTACTTCATAACTTCAAAGAGTCAAATTGGCAAGATAGCTGGCCACGTGTGTTCAAGCTTGTGAATACTTGATAACTACAAAGAGTCAAATCGGCAAGATACCTGACAACGAGTGCTCAAGCTTGCGAATACTTGACAACTTCAAAGAGTCAAATCGGCAAGATAACTGGCCACGAGCGCTCAGGCTTGCTATGTACTAATAGCTTGCCTTATCAAGTTGATTGCTTAAGTCCGGCTGTGATGAGTCTGGAGATATCTAGCATAAGTGTTGTGCCTTGTAGAACGTTTCTTGGAAGGCGGTTGTATTAGGTCGGTTTCTTCTAGCTGTGTTACTACTGAGTTGTTAGGCGATTTATAGCCTATAAATAGGCATGTCTATTGTTAGATGGGTGTAAGCCATAGCTTCAAATGTGTGTGTAAGCCAATGTGTATGCAAGAGAGACCAATGAATACATAGTCTGATACTTTAAGCTAGTTACTCATCCTGTTCCATTCTTAACTTCTTTTGAGGGTTCTAAATCCCCACCAACTGGTATCAGAGCCTAGGGGTGAAAACGGATCGGATACGGACGGATAATGTCTCTACTATATTTGTTTTCATATTTTTTTCGGATACGGAAACGAATACAGATAACTCGAATACGGATACGAATACGGATAATTTTGAATACAGATACGGATCGAATATGAATCGAAACGAATACGGTTACGAATATTTATCGGAACATGAAAACCCCTTAAACTATACATCCAAAATTAACGAAAATACGTAAATAGTTCATCTTGTCAAAACATTCATGAAATCTACACAAGCATAGTCTTTTCATCCACAATGAAAATATACCCGCCGAAGAACTGCTTTAGTACATCTACATTTGCTAATATGTCATGCCAAGTTGCTAACTGCTTTGTTTCCCAAAGAAAATGCACCAGCCGAAGAACTTCAAATGGCAGCCTCCTCCTACTGATGTGTTGAAAACCAGTTCGAATGGCGTCTTCTGCGACCGATCGAGTAAAAGGAGGATCGAGTAAAGGGAAAGAAAAAAATTTCTGTAATTATTCGCCCGCTCCCTGGTGACCAACACGAATGATTGATCCAAAATTCAGTAGCTAACATCACATATTCACATGAAAGAAACAATCCAATGCCATCATCAAATATTCTTATGCAATATCACTAGGTGTACAAATTTCTTATGTGCATAATAGTTGCATCACCTAGGCGGGCGGAGCAGGCGGCCGGCGGAGGCGGAGGTAGGTGGCCGGCGGAGGCAGAGGCAGACGGTCGGCGGAGGCGGGCGGAGGAGGCGGAGGCGGGCGGATCCGGGGGAGGCAGACGGCCGGCGGAGGCGGGCGGAGGAGGCGGCCAGCGGAAGCGGAAGCAGCCGGCAAGCGGAGGTGGGCGGAGGCGGCCGGATCCGGGGGAGGCGGCCGGAGCAGGCGGAGGCGGAGGCGGAGGCGGGCGGATCCGGCGGAGGCGGGCGGATCCGGCGGAGCAGCGGAGGCGGAGGCGGGCGGATCCGGCGGAGGCGCTCGCATCGCGCAGACCGGCAGACGGGATCACGGATTCACGGCCTCACGGTCACGGGAGACTGGAGCCAGATGGGGTGCGGTGGCCGGCGCCCAGGGCATTAGGGCAAGGCAAAACCTAAAGCCGGCCGGACGGTTGGATCGCATGGGTGGGTGAGATGGACGGCTGGATCGCACATGAGTTGAAATGGGCCTGGGCCTCTAGTATTATGGGCTAAAATCTCGGATATCCGTTTTTGTACTATCCGAATTATCCGTATCCGTATCCGTATTCGACGGATACTAGGCTTACTGTATTCGTATCTGTATCCGATAAAAAAATCCGTATCCGTATCCGATCCGAGAACTATCCGAAAAAAATCCGATCCGACACAATCTGTATCCGTATCCGTCCGGATCCGACGGAAAATATCCGATCCGTTTTCACCCCTATCAGAGCCCCAGGTTCGAGTCGGGCATAGCGGAGTATTGCGTTTGTGGTCTTTGTCGGAGCCGAGGTTATGGCTTCGAATTCGGGCATCAAGATGGCGCAATCGATGGTTCCTGTATTCTAAGGAGAGAATTACGATATGTGGAACATCAAGATGAGGACACTGCTACTCGCCTACTCTCACCAGGATTATGGGATATTGTGGAGAACGGCTACAAAAGGTATGCCACTGAAGATATTCTTACACCGGAGCAGAAGAAAACTCTGGCAGAGAACCAGATGATAGACGCCAAGGCCTTGATTCTGATTCAACAAGTTGCGGAAAGTTTATTTCATGAATTATCGGTGCCAAGATCTCAAAGGAAGCTTGGAACAAGTTAAAGGAGGAGTTTCAAGATTCCACAAAAGTTTTAGTTGTAAAGTTACAAACTTTGCAAAGGCAGTTTCAAAATCTACAGATGGAGTCCGAGAAGATAAAAGATTCCGTGAAGAGATTTTTGATCAAAAGATGGTTGAGAAAATTTTGATCAGTTTACCAAAAAAAGTTTGAGTATATTGTTGTTGCAATTGAGGACTCGAAGGACTTGGTGACTCTTACTGTGCAACAACTAATGAGTTCGTTGCAATCCATGAAGAGAGAATACTACAAATGGAAGGAAGCTCAGTTGAAAGCGCATTCCAATCAAAGTTAAGATTCAAATCCTACAATTCAAGAAATAGTAGGAATTATAGTAAGAATTATCAAAGAAGCAGTGCTCTGCGGTAAGATATGCACGAGCAGTCGATCCAGGATAAACGAGAAGAAGATATGGCTAGTTCTAATTTTTGGTGTGATATTTGCAAAAAAAAAATCCAACCACTCTACAGATAGGTGCTAGAAGAAGATGACTTGCAATTAATGCAAGAGGAAAGGTCACATTGCCAGATTTTGTAGATCCTAAGATGATAGTCGTGTAAATTTCTTAGAAAAGAAGGAGGATGCAGAAGAGTGTGTTTATTCATGCCAGACAGTGCAAGAAGAACAAGAAGATACCTGGATTGTGGACAGTGGGTGCACAAACCATATGTCTTCCAATCGAAGTATATTTTGAGATGTGGGCTCGTCACATCAGACAAAGATACGCATGGGCAATGGCTATTTGACCCAAGCTGAAGGAAAGTATTCCTATCCAAATGGAAGGTCATCTGAAGTTTGTTCGTGATGTGCTATTCGTACCTGATTTGAAGTAGAATTTGCTAAGTGTCGGGCAACTGCTAGAACAAGGGTACATAATTCATTTTGAAGATTTTTCTTGAAAAATAATCGAGTGAAAAATTGGAGAACACCTTATTGCAAAGGCAGATATGGATAAAAATATGAATTTTCCATTGAAGATGAGTTATCCAACTCAATTGGCTTTACGAAGCGAGGTTATTGATAACTTCAGTATACCAAAGATGGTTTTGTCAATAGGCCAACCACATGTTGCAATCACAATAGTTCAGTTGCAGGAGCGAGGTAATGCTTCAAAAGAGAAGGGATCAAGTTCAGGTTTGAACTCAAATTCCAGTTTAGGATTGAGTTCTCGTCTGAGTGCTAGCGAGCGATTGACTATGCCAAAGTCAGCCCTAAGACATTTTAGGAGCATGGCGGAGATTTACAAGCCACGTAATTTGTCGACAGTTGAAGAAATTATAAAGTGAAAGGATTCGGTAAAATTCAGTAAATACAATATCCAAAAGGTTGAGAAGAAAAAAGAATGGAAGCCGATAAATAAATCGGAAGCAAGATAGGAATCGCAGACAAGAGAATTTACAGAATGATAGTACACATTCATTTGACAAGAAGAATGGAACAAGATTTGCATCCGAAATGGTTGGAGATAAAATTTCAGCTAGAATATATTTTCATAAAGGTTTTGTTTAGTGAAGTTTACTGTGGAGAAAGATTCCTCAAGGAAATAAATTGAAGGGGGGAGTTTGCTAGAGATTAATATATTTCTTTGAAGCTGAGATATTTTGACTAAAGACTAGTTGAAACATATTATTGAGTTAAATGTCAGCATTAACAATTGAGGTTTTAAGCAAACACACGAGCTGGATATGAAGTCACCGGTAAAGAAAGCCAAGATCATTTTGACTAGTTGATAACTCAAAGAGTCAAGTCAGTAAGATAGCTGGCCACGAGTGCTCAAGCTTGCCGTGTACTAATAGCTTGCCTTATCATTTAGTCTGGAGATATGATGAGTCTGGAGATATCTAGCATTAGTAGTGTTGTGCCTTGTAGGAAGCTGACATTGAGTGAGAGCTGGACATTACCTGACGTTTACTTGGAAGGCGGTTGTATTAAGTCGGTTTCTTCTAGTTGTGTTACTACTAAGTTGTTAGGTGGTTTACAGCTTATAAATAGGCATGTCTATTGTTAGATGGATGTAAGCCATAGCTTCAAATGTGTGTGTAAGCCAATGTGTATGCAAGAGAGACCAATGAATACATAGTCTGATATTTTAAGCTAGTTACTTCTCCTATCCCATTCTTTACTCCCCAACAGAGGCTAGGGCAGTGCACATCTCCACCGAACCGAAAAAACAGACCGAAAAAACCGAACTGAACCGGTCAACTCGGTTTGACCAGTTTTCGGTATTTGGTTCGGTTTTTATATTTTAGGTTTTTTCGGTGTTCGGTTTTTTGGAGAAAAACTGACTAAAAACCAAAAAAACCAAAATGGCCCAAGTTCTCATGGGTTGAAATAGCGTATCTAGCTTAGCCCATGCCATAGCCGATGGGCCTAGCAGACTGCAGAGCTATATAACTTTGGGCTGTGTTGGTGTTGAAGCATTGCTAGAACATGTGCGATCAATAGAACCTGAAAGGATATATTATTATTTGATCATGCAAGCTGATATGAGCACACATTAGTAAATTTGCTGTTTAAAGGATATGATTAATATTGTGGACGGCTGGTTGATAATCACTAGCATTTCTTCTTAGGGCTGTGCACTCGTAGTAGCCGGCGTTGTGATGGCTCGTAGTATATATATTATCTCCTACTCGTCTCGCTAGTCACTATATCGTTTGCAATTTGCATTAACTTTGGTAAATATGGTATTTACCGATACCGCACCGAAATAAATTGGGATTTACCGATACCGAACCATATTTTCAAAAAAAATACCGTATACTACCGAACTAACTATACCGTATATACCATATATACCGAACCGATTTTACCGAATTAGCCGATAATTTCCCTCCGACCGACCGACCAAAAGCACGCGGAGCAAATACATAATAGGTAAATGGGTATCTAGCACTATCTATGTCCGCTCTGACTCTGAGTAAAAAATATGGAATAGGATATAGGATAAATGATATCTGTTTGTATATACGTATGTCATGTGATATAAGGAATTCTATTATAGCTTCATTTATGAACAAGATAACAGACAGGTGGATTGCCTATCTAAATAGGCGGAGAATATTAAATGCTCTTTCTTCGACATCTCGATAATTAATCTCTCTATGTTCGCTCTAATTGCACCCTACTGTTTAATATCTTGTGTAGGTGTAAAAGAAGCGGATAAGTTTTGTCCAACAAATCATCCAAAGACTTATGGAATGAATACAGAATGAAGAAATAGGTATCTAGTACTATCTATGTCCACGTGACTGATCAAATTGCTAAATACTCCGTCGGTGTGCATTTATGTGACGTTTTAGGCCAGCACACTGAGAAGTAATTAATTCTTATTTTTGTGACCTGTTTATCCTATACAAAGAGCTAAAAATGTCAGATTGCGTAACCGAGATAAACTGAAATGGTATACACTATTTGTGATGATGTGGATGAACAATTGGAGATTTGAACTTGAGTGAATTCTGTAATTAAGAAAAGAAAAGTCTCTAAAGCGTTCATTTATTTAGGAAGAGAGGTGATTCTATACTTTTCTCAATAGTTAAAACATAATGAATAATAGATAGATGTTACTTATCTCTTTATTTACTTTAAGACTAATGATACTTTTATTAAAGAGAAAAACATAGAAACACTGCTCACAAAGGAATTGTGTTTCCCTCCACTTCACCCAAGCCTCCCCAATTCTCTTGGAACGCCTCCACGTGCTCCTCCTTAACGCAGAACGCCACGGCGATGACGCTAGCTTTCTCCTTCCTGTCGCACATGACCATTTGCTCCATGTTGCACATGACCCGTCCGGCAGAGCCACCGCCGAAATCGATGCCATCGAAGCAGAGGTTCAGCCAGCTCAACAGGTACAGTGTGTCGTACCCACACAGGCCCTGCAACTGACTGACTCCGCCACCTCCTCCCATTTGGCCGCCGCTATTATTTCCAGATTCGTCCATGAACTTGTATGGCACTCGCCCGTTGGCGTCCTTGACTAGTTTCACGAGGTCTATGATGTCACCGTTTGCGACCTCGCCACACATCCCGAGGGTTTCTAAAGTAGCCGTCCTTGGCCGGGGCATGCTTCCTCACGTTCGCCGTGAAAGCGTACGCTGTAGGGGCCTCGGGGTTGGACATGGTCGTGCGGGCATGGCATTGCCATATCATGGCGGCACCACGTCGAACACGGTGCATGGAGTGGAAGTCTCGATCTGATCCCCCTCGCTATGATGGAGCTCGTTTTTTATCTGGTTGATGAAGCTCATGGGGACGGTGATGTAGGAGCACGCAAAGTCATGGGGCTCGGAACTCACTATTGACTGTGCCATGGAGATGATCGACGGAGGGAGCTCCGAAAGGGAGTTGTCCGACCTCACTGGCACGACAGAGGGCGACAACACACCACGGGCAAGCTCACTGATGAAGTGCAAGAACTGCGCATTATATTGATAAAGCATGAGAAAAAAGAAAAAGATACAGAACACTGGTCCTTGTGGAAATCAGATCAGGATCAATCGTCAGATGCAAGAAAACACAACACGAATATTTTGGTGCTGCGCACAACGTTGCAGCGTTTTCTGTATTTCATGCTTCCTTTTATTCTATGTGAATACAAACGAGACAGAGACCACGTTCAACATCTCGCCCACGCCCCGGTTCTTCCGCGTGAGCGCCAATGCGGCCGGGGGATCCGCCATGACGTACCAGACGCGCACGACGCGTTCTAACTGCAGTCCGTGCCCAACAAACTAGGAACTCTAACTGTCTAACTAGCTTGACACAACAAGTTTATTTGCTAACAAACTCCCCCTAACCTTGTTGTGCCGACTCGAGGTTGAAGATGCCACTCCGTGCACGCAGTTCCTGGAAACGTTGTGCGCAGCACCAAAAATCTGTGTTGAGTTTCTTGCACTTGACGATTGAGCCTGATAGGATTTCCACAGTCCTGACAGGGAACTCCGCATGAGGAGAAAACCCCAATCGAAACACTTGGCTATAGATGAACACCATCTAGCAGCATGCCAAATACCAACCAGCTCTCATGTGCACAAACCACAAAACACAACCGTAGGAAGGACAACACCCCATCACCTCACACGCTAAAGCTTTTAACTGATTTTTAAGCTAGATGTAAGAATCACCATTGCATATAGCTTGAGAGAGAAGAATAGAAAAGCAAGATGAACCACAGCTCCACCACAGCTGAACAACCTGCACCACAGCTGAACACCCACAGTAAACGCCATACACTAGCAAAACAACCAGCAATCAACTTTAGAATAAAGTGGACAAGGATGGGTCTCTTCGCTTGACAACGGCGGTGGACATCACGCAGAAGCCGATAGCTTGACTCCACTCCTCCCGCACGGCTCACTGACGGTACACGCTTGCTCTCAAAACTAGACCAAGATGCTTTTTTTTTTTTTTTTTTTTTTTGAGAAGTAGACCAAGATGCTAAACAGAGCTTCCACAGTAGTCATCCTACTCAGGACAACGACGACTCAAACAGCGATCGCCCAAGTCTTTTGGACCTCCTCAAACGACCGGCCTGGCACTCCTCCGAACAATGGCCCACAGCGAGCTCCTTTCAGCTTGGTTGGGCCCACTCCGCAGTAAGCCGACCACCGAACAGACTGGGGGATACAGCGGAGCTAAAAACCGGTGGCTCTGCACCAGCAATGGATTACAACAGATGGATCCCGAGGGGAAGGCTCCAGATCTGGTGGTAAGGAGGACTCTCGGGTGACGGTGAAGCTACTGCTGGTCTGCAGGGGAAGAAGGACAAATGGCAAGGTTGTGCTCCGGTGGTGAGGCAGCATCCCGGGCGATGGTGAATGTTGGTAGATCCGGAGGGGAAGAAAGACGGGGACGACTGGGGAGGCCTTCGACGGTTGGAGGAGGCCTGTGTGACGACTTGGGGAGGCTGTTGATGGCAGCAGGAGGCCGGTGGAGGTTGGAGAAGACGAGGGGTTGGAGACCTGAGAACGAGGTGCTCCGCTCCAGTGACCACGGTGATGGGAAGGCCACCTTCACCAACGGCCTCCTCATTTTGACGCTGGAACTAGCGTCCTCGTCGTCGACAGCATCAGATCTCGTAGCCACCTTACGAACTCTGGGAACAGAGGCTGGTAGGAGCAGTGGGAAGTCACAGGCCTCCATCATTTACCAGACTCGAGCTCCTCTTCGTCGGATCTGGCAAAGTCGAAGCTGCCTCAAAGATGTTGCAACCAGCAACGCCAAATCGCCGTGACACCTGCGACCCGCCCCGATCAAGGGACAAGGACTGAGTCGAGCCCTCGCTGGCAGCACGCACTGTGCCGATGTGACCGCAACACGCTGCTCGCACCGCCGTCTCACCGCCCGTGCCCGCACTGACGACTTAACCGACGATTGTCCAGAGCAAAATAGATCTGAAGGAGGAGGGGAAGGGTGGGGAAGCAGGAGAGGGAAGGAACTGTAGCTGGAGGCTCCGCCGCCATCACCTCGCCAGCGACGATGGTGGTGAGGTGGGGACACCGGTAGTGTGGTGCTTGGTGGATCGGATCTTGGTCGCCCCTGAGTCGCCCGTGGGAGCGGTTGAGGAGACCCGCACTACTCTCTGTTGCATTACGCTTGGAAATGTTCTTTCGGTGCCATTTGCTTTCATGTTTGGGATCAACCTTGCTCTCCAAGTCATCTTTAGTACCCAAGAAATGCAATATTGAGATGCCTTTGGTGGATGGGGATCGGGTATATGGCCCTATTTTGTAGAACTCCAGATTCTCATTTTTTAACTTCTGCTCTGGATTCTCTGAGAATCTTGAGTTGCCTCTAAAAAGTGTTTAGTTAGTAGATTGGCTCCAAAAATATAAGAGGAGGGTTGGAGGCAAATAGACTATAATACCCCTAGTTGTAATAATTCACCTTTGTTTGTATCTTATTTCTTTGTATTTATACACAATTGATGAAATTTTGTCTAAATTTTGTAAGACCATATGTATATACATTATGATTTTCTTTTGCAAATATTTGAAGAGCACATATGCATAAATTATGAAATTTTGATTCCAAATTTTGGCAAGTAATTGTATTCGAGTGCAATTTGAAAGAACCAAGATATTCTCATGACATATGGCACATTGGCACCTCTACCTTTGTGCTCTGTAGCAAAGGATCCACCTCCGCGGAGTGGAAAATATCCATTTTCCAGAAAAAATGTTGTTGGGATCTCATCTGACAAATGAATGAATCCACTAATAGGACTATATGCTTTCTCCCTCGCAAAAAAAAGGTAAAAGAAAAAAAGCTATATAAGAAACAAGCCGCCCAATCTTTGAAGTTGTCTACATGTACAACAAGTACGTCCTTGTGAATAAAGACCACAAGCAGAGGAGGATAAAATCCTGTTTCTACAAGAGCTGGAATCTATTCAGCAAAATGTGCTGCCGGAATGGCTGGTTATTGGAGATTTCAATTTGATTTACTTGGCCAGTGATAAAAACAATGGTAACTTAAATAGAAGGATGATGTCCCGGTTTAAAGGCTGTATTGACAGGCTTCATCTCAGAGAACTGCCATTGAATGGCCGGAGATACACTTGGCGTGGAGGCCCTGAAATGCAAACGATGACAAAAATAGATAGAGCCTTTTGCTCGACGGAATGGGATATGATGTTTTCCCATTCTCACATGTTTGCCTTGGCTTCAGCAAACTCATATCATTGCGCTTTATTCCTGAGAGGGGATATGGAGGAGAGGCCGAACCATGGTTTCCGTTTTGAGTCATATTGGCTTAAACGCCCAGATTTTCTTGATGAGGTCCAAAGTAGTTGGGAGAAGCCGATTAACACAACTAGACCTTTATTGCGTTTCCATGCTAAGCTAGAACGCCTAGCAAAATCTCTCAAATGGTGGAGTAAAAATAAAGTTGGTGATTTGCGTTTGCAGTTAGCTTTGGCAAATGAAGTTATTCAAAGACTAGAAACTGCGCAAGAGGAGAGAAATCTTTCTTCAGATGAGATAGCATTTCTTCGAGACATCAAGGTTAAAGTCCTTGGAATTGCAACCTTAAATAGAGTTCGTATAAGACAAAGGGCTAGACTGTCTTGGATAAAAGAAGGTGACGCAAACACAAAAAATTTTCATCTTAGGGCAAATGGCAGAAAGAGAAAGAACTTCATAGAATTCTTAGACTCTGAAAATGGACCCGTTTTCTCCACAGAGGAGAAGGTGCGTCACATGACAGATTTCTTTGTCCAAAAAACAGGCACTGCTTTCAACCGCTCTTCCTTCCTGAACTGGGACCACCTGCAAATTCCGAGGATGGACATGGAGGATTTGGAGCGCCCAATCACTGAAGAGGAATTAAAGGATGTAATCTTTAACATGCCGGCTGAGAAAGCGCCTGGTCCCGATGGGTTTATTGGAGGTTTTTATAGGAAAGCTTGGAATATAATTAAGGAAGACCTTCTCGAGGCAATCAAAGCTTTCATGAATTTTCAGTCTGAACACCTAGAGCTGCTGAATACTGCAAAAAATTTTCTTCTGCATAAGAAGTTGGACGCTTGTCGACCTGACCAGTTTAGGCCCATCAGCTTCATCCATAGTTTTTCAAAGATCATATCTAAACTTCTGGCGTCGAGACTAGCTACAGTGATGGACATTTTGATTTCTAAAAATCAAAATGCTTTCATTAAAAAAAGATCTATTCACGAGAACTTCCTGTACACTAAACAGGTGCTTCAGCTTCTCCATAGAAGGAAAATCCCAAGCCTTTTCCTGAAGCTAGATGTGGCAAAAGCTTTCGACTCAGTAAGTTGGTCGTTCTTGATTGAGGTTTTAGAGAATTTTGGATTTGGTATCACTTGGAGGAATTGGATTGCGAATCTCCTCTGCTCGTCGTCTTCGAGAGTATTAGTAAATGGATTCTCTGGAGAATCATTCTGGCATGCTAGAGGATTACGGCAAGGGGACCCTCTCTCTCCATTGCTCTTTATTCTAGCTTTAGAGCCTTTGCAAAGGCTAATTGTCAGAGCTGAGGAGGAAGGAGTTCTCGCACCCTTATTAAGACAGAATCTTCCGTTTCGAGTCTCCATGTACGCGGATGATGTGGTAGTTTTCTTAAGGCCTGAACAGAATAATCTGGAAGCGTTCAAAGCAATCTTGGAGGTATTTGGAAGGGCTTCTGGCCTGTTCACAAACTTTGAAAAAACAGAAGTTTATCCCATAGCTTGCTCAAGTGAGATTATTGAGGCGGTTCGGCAAGGTTTCCAAGGTAGGATAAGCTCTTTTCCTTGTAGATACCTCGGACTTCTTTGCATTGGCGCAAATTGAGGAAAATTGATTGTCAACCCCTAATTGATAAGATTGCAAATAGATTGCCAAGGTGGAAAGGAAAGTTCTTAACTTTGCCTGGAAGAGAGACACTGGTAAAATCTGTTCTTTCATCGGTGCCCACTTACTACTTGACAGTGCTCCCTGCACCCAAATGGTTGACAAAGAAAATAGATCGGTTTCGAAGAGCTTTTCTTTGGAAAGGTCAAGAACCTGAACATGTCAATGGCGGTCATTGTCTAGTTAACTGGCCCACAGTCTGTAAACCGCGCCCCCTAGGAGGTCTGGGAATCCTTGACTTGCAACGTTTTGCCCGAGCTCTTCGCTTAAGATGGTTGTGGCTAAAATGGAGAGATCCTAATCGGCCCTGGGCCTTCATGGAACTGCCGTGCAACAGAGAGGACATAGCTCTTTTCTCGGCTAGCACGACCATCACGGTGGGCAATGGAACTAAGACAAGTTTCTGGAATGACAAATGGCTAGACAATCAGAGCTTGCATCTATCAGCTCCTGACCTTTTTAAAATCTGTCGCAAAAAAAGGATTTCGGTTCAAGACGCCATGCGACAACATTTCTGGTTAAACTGTGTTGGGACAATTTCGAATGCTATCCAGCTCTCGCAACTGATTTGGCTAGCGGGACGACTGATTCAATTCACCCTGGAAGATAGGGAAGATTCCATTCTTTGGAGATGGACAGCAAATGGAGACTATTCGGCACGATCGGCGTACTCAATTCAGTTTAGTGGTTTAATTCCAAAGCCATCTCTAAACCATTTGTGGAAAGGTTACGCCGAGCAAAAAGCTAAATCTTTTGGTTGGTTACTTCTGCAACAGAAGATTTTAACGGCTGATAATCTCCTCAAAAGGAATTGGCCTTGCAATCCTTTGTGTGCTCTTTGTTTTATGCAGGGAGAAAACCCCTGTCACCTAGCAAAGGACTGCACCTTTACTGTGGTGGTTTGGGGCAAAGTAACAGAGCTTTTGAACTTGAGAGATCCTCCAGCTGGACAAAATTACAACACCCTCTTGGGTTGGTGGAAAGCTTTTACAAAGATTAGGCCAAAAACAAACAAAAGGAGTTGCATTGGGGCCCTAGTTCAAATGTGGTGGAATGTTTGGAGAGAGAGGAACAGAAGAATTTTTAATAACTCTTTTCTCCCGGTGGAATCAGTGGCAAATCTAGCGGCAATTGATAGCAGGAATGTGTTTTCAGTCTTTTCGGCTCGAGCGGAGGCAGGGGTCGTTTAGTTTTTCAGGGTTATTTCCTTTTTGGTCTTGGGCTCTGCCTCTTTAGCTTGTAACCTCTTCAGGCTCTCGGTCTGATTTTCTGTTTTGTAATCCTTTCTTACTCTCTCTTTCAATAAACGACAGATCTCCTGCCTTTTCCTTCAAAAAAAGAATAAAGACCATAATTTGTAGCTTATATGATAAGAAAGAGGTAGATAATTCATTGAAGGGAAATCCACAATCATTTCAATGCCAATAAAAAATGATGTAAATCCTCCATGTTAAATTCACAAGTAAAAATGTAACAAGAGCATAAAAATTGTTATAACATCCATATATCGTCTATAATCAACATGTTAACCTACAAAAACTCTTCCTTCGTGGTAACATTTCCTCTTCTCCATGTGATTCAGAATCCTGGATGGCATTATCACATCGTGTGCTGGCCTGCATGTTTTCGTGACCATTTGTTCCAACAGGAGCATCTGGACCTTCCGCATCCTCGTCAGGCTCACTTTCAGATGCTTGCTGATTCTGCAACAGCAAAGAAAGGAATGATCAGTAAACAAGTTAAAGCTAAACTGATGTCATATAAAACATATGCATCAATGATGTATTTATGTAATGAAACAAACCTCTTGACCTAGACTGACGAAGTTGTAAAGTGGAGCAGTAAGCAGCCTGCAAGTTTCTTCTGCTAGTTTTTGAAACTTGAGACCATGTATGGACTGCCGGTAGCCCTTAGGTGCAAACTGGCTTGTAGAACATTGCAGTAAGTTTCAAGATAAGTAAACTGTTGTACTAATTTAGTCACAAGATAAGTAAACTGTTGTAAAACATAGCATACAATTGTTGTACTGAATTTAGTCACAAGATAAGTAAACTGGAAAAACTGAACCAAATTTTCCATGCTGGTAGGTTACCATAAACTTTGGTCATACGCATCATCAATCGGTTCAAGTACAGACGTTTGTGTTTTGCGTGATGCTTACCTAGTCAGGTGCTAGCCATCATCAATCGGTTCATGAAGTACAAAAAAATGATCATCAACAGCAAGCATGAGTGAACCATCTAGCATGCAAACAAGGCTAAGAGCAAGCAGTAACATATCCAACTGATCTGATTTCTTTCGGTGTTCATGAACACCAAGCACAAGAACCATCTGGTGTCAAATAAAAGCACAAACACATGTACAGATTCATTCCAGATCTGGGCACCAAAAAAAATTTACACCAACTATGAATCATTCTAGGTCTACGCACCAAAATGAATCATTCTAGTCAAGCACCGACAGGAGCTCTAGATCAATTAACCAAATGAGAAGTGATTTTATATATTTCTCTCTAATAAGAGTAATACCAAACTCAAAACACATGAAGAGGTAAATAACATCTCTCTACCATTCATCGTGCTTTTAGAAATTATGTAAATTACAGTTGAGAAAACCACAGAAATACCTTTCTTAATGAAAACAGATATAAGGACAGAGGAGAAGGACCAAAGAGTAGGCGGCAGCCTCTTATCTCCACAGGACCGGCAGCGATTCAGCACGTGGCATGGGGAGACGGGCCGATGGCGAGGGAATCTAGATGAGCGGCGAGGAACTCCGAGTGGCTAGCCTAGGGATCTTGAGTGGCAAGGAGCTCCAGTCATTTTGGTGGAGGCCGGACGTAAGGATGGATCTTGGGAATGGCAACCATGAGAGAGCTTGGGGGTGGCTACTAGGGATGAGGGAGCTAGGGGGTGGCGGCTAGGAACAAGGGAGCTCGGGGGATTCATGAGACAGAGGGTGCAAATGGAGTAGTTCGATGGTATTTGTAGGCAATAACCTCAAACTTCAATGGGTACTTTGTTTGAGTGTGGTGGCTTCTCACAAGAATCCACCATAAGGTTGTTTCTCCTCGCTAGTTCATTTTTTATTTTGCTCCTCGCGAGAAGCAGAATCGGGTCATTTTGGGAAGTTGCCTGTTTGGCATAGCTCTACGGGATCTGAAGGAGATGCTGGAAGCAGGAGGTATACCAAACACCCTCTTAGTGATGAAAATGGATTAGATAGTTTTTGACCTATCCGGACTATTTTCAAATACGGATATTGTCGGCTCGGATATTTGTCAGATAGTATCGGATTGGAAATGAATATGGATTTTTTATCATATACGAATACTGATTCGATAACTCACTATCCGTCAAATATGAATATGGATTCAGATTGTCATGGTATTCAAGGGCCGGATATCAACAACATATATTCTTTATTTCAGTCCAGTCCATTTACATGATACTTTAATAGTCTATTATACATTAACATATGTTAGGACCTAGAATTTGTATTCCAAATCCACATGTGTTAACTGCACTAGTCCCATGATCATTAATTAGCACACATATTCAATAACATTCATATCACATCCATACATGATAATTTTAAACTAGGTAGTGTATATAGGTAGCAACCGAACATAAGCATACACGCTGAAATTTACAACACATGGGCCGACCAGACAAATAGAGCATGCAACATAAACGGTTCAGCAGAATCAAAGATAAAAGAGGTATAAAAAACCAGCAAGTATGATCAAGGTAAGACCATAGTAACCATTGTTTTCATCGCCAAAACATACTGCGCAAAAGTAACTACAAGGCGGACCTTCTTTTGCATCTTCTGAATATGTTCAACAAGTAACCGTGAGTACAAAAATGGTACTTCGCAATACTTTGTAGCAAAGTTATATAGTATGTAAGCTAAGACAAAGGTGGCTGTCTATTCTGGTTTAATTTGCACAAAATTAGCTTTTATTTGCGATAACAAATTATAGATTGCAAACAAAAGTTGTAAAAGCATTTGAATTTAATAAGCAATTAATATTAAAGCATAAATAGAATAATTTAGAACAAGAGGCCTTTTGTCACAGAATTTTAAAACAGTGGCAATAACCTTGTCGGACAAGCTATGCATGTATTTCCCATCCATACATTCTCGTAACCATTTTCATAAAAAAGAGGCTTGCTACCCCAAAATGATAAACAGCCGCAACCCATTTTCCCAAGGTCAACTATGCATGGAACCATATCCATACATTTCCCAAACCAAGCTACCAAACATAAAACTACTAAGGTGAAGGATTCACCAAGTCATCCATGACCGAGGACATAGCTATTTGAATAGTTTTACACTCTACAGAGGTTGTACATTTTACCCACATAACATAAATATCCCACTACATTATACATGTCATGCAATACCATCAGTACCCGCCTTAAGAGTTCATGACTGTAGGACCCAGATTTTACAATCCGGAATCCTCTGTGATTCCACCGTAGTATTCCCTGGATTAGTAGATAGTGCTCATAGATACAGTACTGGACATCAAAATACATATCATGCGGAAGCATAAATATAATAGTAGACTTACTCATGGGCCAAGCAAGCCAAAATCAATAAAATGCAGTAGCGGAAAGGAAGCACACAGGTGGGACCCTCAGGACGTGCCCACAGGCAACCAACTAGGGGTGCGTGACCTAGTTCTTGACATCTTCATCTTCTTCACCATCTTGTCTGGGTGTATTGCTGAAGCGTAACGATCTGTCTCTTGATTCTGGATTTATTTGAGTGAGTGAGGGTAAGCACAAACCACCATGCTCCGCGAGCCAATACACAGTATGCAAATAGATAACATGCATGGCTTCCACTGTACCACATACCAGCCCCCATACCATCCGCCCAAATATTCTAGCAAGTTAGGGTTTTTGGGAGCATAAAATAATCATGTTAAAATATACCAGTCATTTCCACCATGACTTCCCAAATCAGTTACTCATGATTAAAAGTGATGCTTGGAGCATTTTGGTGCCCCCGAGTACCTAAGCAATACTAAGCAGTAGCATATAATTATAGACTTATTTTCAAAAAATTTAACATTATAATTTTGCTAGGGTGACAAGGCTCAGATATTCAAATGTCTCAAATGAGTGTAGTACTAGCAAGGTCATTAATGGGCATATAACTAGAAGCTATAAATCAACATAACTTTTGCATCTAAAATAACAGCATTCAAGTTGATAATTTAAAACGGGATTAATTTGCAGAAAATATAGGTTCAATATGATCAAAGTATTGACTCGCCTTGCGCAGTTTACCGTGGTCTTGAGCTCACTCAATGCTTTCTCTTGACCTTCTGGTCTTAATCTTCACTTTGCTCTTGATCAAGCTTGATCCCTTGATTCTTCAAGACTCCAATTTCTAATTACGCGCTAACAACTGAATCCAAATAAATGCAAATAACTCAAAAATGTCCAAATAAATCCAATTGAACTTGATTATATTTTATTATGACTAAATAGGTGATCTAAGACAAGGTTGATTGGGTGCAGAGTTTTGACGTGGTTAAAGCGGTTGGAGCAAGGGGAAGAATGAAGGAGAGAATTATGCCGAGACAGAGGTCAAGAAGGATTTAGGATATAGGAATATTCCGCTTCAGACTTGAGAATTGCTTGGCATAGCTGATGGTAAAATACGATGACTCGATCTTTTTATTAATAGCTTCTTTTATTATTTTTTTTGTATTTATCAAGGAAGTTCCATGAGTCAAGTTAGACCTATGAATTGGTGTAAGAGTTTAGTGCATTAGATTTATCATTAGGGTATGTATTCCTCGTAACTTAGGGTTTTAGTTATGATTAATAGTAATCTTTATTAAATTTGAACATTTAACCAAAGTTGTTTTTCTTTATCAATGTCTTTAATTAATAATTAGTCTTTTAGATAATTATTCAAGCCACATTAATTAATCATATATGAACTAATACAAATTTAAATCTTAAATAATCTCATTTACATCCTATTTAAATTTATTAGCTTCTCGAAATTATTCTCTAATTTTCTTTGATTTTTATTAATTAAAATGGGTTACAAAAAATGGAATAAAATGTGAGGAAAAAGGTGCAACCGATGGATTCGAACTCACGACCTCGGCTGTAAGAGTGTTAGGCGCACGCTGGTGACCAACTGGGCGACGGGCGCTTTGTGACTAGAGGTGGTGGACAAATTAGAAGAGGCAACGCATGGGCCGGAGCAAAACAGAGGAAACGGCCGGCGCTGCCGAGCGGCGAGGGCTCCAACGAGGGAAGGCTAGAGGGGTAGGGCAGACCGACAAAATGGGATCCCGGGGAGTCGAGGTATCCAGTAGGGGAGGTAGCGCGGCCTGAGATGGCGTAGGCTGGCTTGGGCGGCGGTTTGAGCGGCTGGCAACAAGGTGGAAAAGGTGATGTGCACTAGCCCGGGAGAGCCATTGCACCGATTTGTCTGATCTCACGGCGTAGGATCAAGAACGGTACTTTGGGGAAAATTTGTAACCCAACGACAAGGAAGCCAACCGTAGCCTGCTATCCGAGACAATCATTAGTCCACAAACCTGAATATTAACTCACACAGCTACACTCGATGGCGTAGAAGCACAAGCTAGATGCAATTCGCGGGGAATCACAAGAACTCGGTAAACAAGAACACTCTCATTGTTCTTAATAAAATCAATTTCCAAAAGGAAAGTCATCCCTACGGATAGGAGTAGAGGGGTATATATACTAAGAACAACCATCCTAGCTGGGTATGAATATAAGTCACCACGTTGGAAGGTGGAAGGCCAACTGGTTGAAGCATTCAAGGAGTCTTCTCAAATTCTCGCGCGTCTGCTCAACTTCTGCGCAGTCTTTAGTAAAACAGCAATAACTCTCTCCTCGGAAGTCCAAAAGACGAACCGTTTGTTGGAGGTGAAAATAGACTTGATTATCTTTCAATCCATATAGGATATGCACAGTAAAACGTGACAGGTTGGTGCGCAAGCCTTCAAAAATTCTTCAGTTTTTGGAAAGCATTTATCAGCATGTGCAGCTGTTACTAAAATGACCATAACTTTCTTTACACAACTCCAAATGATGCACGGTTTGAAACATTGGAAAATAGACTGGACAAGACATCCATTGGTCTGGTGTATGTTGGTTGGAAACATTATAATTCATGCAGATAATGATTGCAAAACTCGTTAGTTTTCTGAATCTCCCTGTTCCTCTCCAATGCACCTGAGTTCAATCAAAGAAGAAGAGGTGGGGGGCACGACCAAGTCACAAGAATCTAAAATGTAGCTTAGGTTAGCATTCACCTGATCATGTATTTGCTTAGCACGTCTTCTCATGATTGGTCCTTAATATTGTTGGTCCTTGAGATGATCATCTTCAGTGTGGTTATTGAAGGTTGGGATGTCCTCATCATCCTCCCCCTCTTGAAAAGGAGTCATCCTCGACTCGTTTGGTCCATAGTATGGAGAGAGGTCAAAGACATTGAAGGTCTCACTAACACCATACTTACTGGGGAGATCAATCTTGTAGGCATTGTCATTGATCTTTTTAACCACTTTGAAAGGACCATCACCGTGGGGCTGTAACTTGCACTTGCGTAACTCTGGAAAACGTTCTTTTCTCAAGTGCACCCAAACAAGCTCTCCCAGTTCAAACACTAGCTTCTTTCTTCCTTTATTTGCTCGTTGCACATACTTTCTTGTCATCTCCTCTATATTCGACTTCGCTTTCTCATGAATCTTCTTAATGAAATCAGCATGTTTACTAGCATCCATATTAGCTTGTTCCTGCAATGGCAATGGCAAAAGATCGATGGGAGCAATAGGTTTAAATCCATAAACAATCTCAAATGGACATAATTTTATAGTAGAATGTACCGCCATGTTATAAGCAAATTCCACATGCGGAATGCACTCTTCCCACATCTTCAACTTATGCTTAACAACCGTTCGCAACATCATAGAAAGTGTACGGTTCACAACCTCAGTTTGTCCATCAGTTTGAGGATGACAGGTAGCATAGAATAGCAGCTTAGTACCAAGATTTCCCCACAACATCTTCCAAAAGTAGCTCAAAAACTTTGTATCATGGTCTGAGACAATTGTGTTTGGAACACCATGTAGACGCACGATTTCCCTAAAAAACGAATCGGCAACATGTGAAGCATCGTTGCTCTTATGACATGGAATAAAATGAGCCATTTTACTAAAACGATCAACCACCACAAATACCGAATCCCTCCCCCTCTTAGTCTGTGGCAATCCTAACACAAAATCCATAGAGATATCCTTCCACGGAACACTAGGAATAGGTAAAGGCGTGTATAAACCATGGGGATTAAGATGGGACTTAGCTTTATGGCATGTAATGCATTTCAACACGTAGCGTTCCACGTCTCGCCTCATCTTTGGCAAAAAAAAATGATCAGCCAACACACTCTCGGTCTTTTTAGCACCAAAGTGACCCATAAGACCACCTACATGAGCTTCCTGCAATAAAAGTAATCAAACAGAGCAATCTGGAATGCACAATTTGTTAGCTCTAAATAGGAAACCATCATGCAAATGATACTTATCCCAACCTTTTCCATTACCACACTTGGAGTAGGGTTCAGCAAAGAACATGTCAATAGCATACAATTCTTTGACACTCTCTAGACCCAAAATTTTAACATCTAGTTGGGAAAGTAACATATGTCGTCTAGACAATGCATCTGCTACTTGATTATCCTTCCCCTTCTTATATTTAATAATGTATGGAAATGATTCTATGAACTCACTCCAACGTGCATGTCTACGGTTTAGTTTCAACTGAACTTTAAGATGTTTCAGTGATTTATGGTCAAAATGTATAACAAATTCTTTAGGCCATAAATAATGCTGCCAAGTTTCCAACACACGCACTAACACATACAATTCCTTGTCATATACTGAATAATTAAGCATTGGACCACTTAACTTCTCACTGAAATAAGCAATTGGCCTACTTTGTTGCATAAGCACCAAACCAATCCCTACACCACTAGCATCACATTCAACCTCAAACATCTTACCAAAATCCGGAAGCGCTAGGAGTGGTGCAGATGTAAGCTTATCTTTCAACTCCTGGAATGCTTTGTCTTGTGCTGCCCCCCAATTGAAAAGAACCTCCTTCTTTGTCAATTCATTAATTGGGGCAGTAATAGTGCTAAAATCTTTCACGAACCGGCGGTAGAAACTCGCTAATCCTAGAAAGCTCCTCAGTTGGCTTATATTGTATGCAGGCGGCCAGTCATGAATAGCCTTAATTTTTTCCTCATCGACCTCCACGCCTTTACCTGAAACAACAAAGCCAAGAAACACAACCTTATCTATGCAAAAGGTGCACTTTTTAAGGTTAGCATATAGACTTTCTTCTCTCAAAACAGCAAGCACGCACCTTATATGTTCAATATGTTCAGTGAAAGTTTTGCTGTAAATAAGAATATCATCAAAGTATACAACAACAAACTTTCTGATGAATGATCTAAGCACATGATTCATTAATCTCATGAAAGTACTAGGTGCATTTGTTAATCCAAAGGGCATGACTAACCATTCATATAAACCAAATTTAGTCTTAAATGCAGTTTTCCATTCATCACCCTCTTTCATTCTTATTTGATGGTACCCACTTCGAAGATCGATCTTAGTAAATATTGTAGAGCAAGTAAGTTCATCTAGCATGTCATCAAGTCTAGGTATCGGATGTCTATACCTAACAGTGATATTATTTATCACTCTACAATCAACGCACATTCTCCAAGTATCATCTTTCTTCGGAACCAAAATAACCGGAACAGCACAAGGAGATAGATTTTCCTGTATGTAACCTTTGTCAAGAAGCTCTTGAACTTGACGCTGAATTTCTCTAGTCTCCTCTGGATTTGTGCGGTATGGCGCCCGGTTTGGCAATGGAGCTCCTGGTACAAAATCAATTTGATGCTCAATCCCGCGCTTAGGTGGCAGCCCGGGTGGTACCTCATCGGGAAACATGTCCTCTTATGCTTGCAACAGATCAAGACAAATACTAGGCAAAGTAGAGGATAAGTCGCTAGTCGATAAAAAGGCTTCTTTGTATACGAGTACAAAGAACATAGTATTAGGTTCACTCAATTCTTTTAAGTCCATTTTCCTAGCCATCATTACTAATCCCTGTTTTCCCGTTGGCTGGGTCATATTTGGCTTTGGAGCTTTTGGCTGTGGATGCACTCCCTTACTATTATTGTGGCTCACACTAGAATGTTTCTCACTCTTTCGCTTATTCTAAACCTTTCTCTTTTGCTCATCTACGAATACCTCCTCCGGTGTTATGGGTAGCCATGTAAACTTCTCTCCTTTATGGATAAAAACGAGACGATTTGCATGACCGCTGATTTGCACATCACGATCAAATAACCAAGGATGTCCCAATAGCAGGTGACATGCATACATGCATGGGCACCACATCACACTCCACCACATCATGATATGTGCCAATTGAAATAGGGATTCTTACCATGCATGTCACTCTCATTGATTCGCAATCGTTCAGCCACTGCATATGATAAGGATGTGGATGGCACTTTGTTTGCAATCCTAACTTCTCAACCATATCCGTACTAGCAATATTATTGCAGCTACCACTATCAATAATAACTCGACATACCTTCGCATTCACCAAACAGCGTGTATGAAACAAGTTATGCCGCTGCCCCTTATCTTCCTCAACAACCTGGGCACTCAAAGAATGGCATATGACCAAGGCTTCTCCTCCCACATGGTTATGGCTCAACAAAGTGCTAGCCACATCATCCTCATGATCATCTTCAGCTGCAAGATTATGGTTAGCATTAATATCACCCTCAGGGTCACTCTCAGACTCCCACTCACCCTCTTCATTTACTAGCAGCACCCTCCGGCTAGGACACTCCGAAGATTTGTGTCCTCTTCCTTTGCACTTAAAACACTGAATATCACGACTGCATGAAGAAGATGATGATGCCGGTGCAGAAGAAATCCCCGCTGATGCAGCAGGATGCCTATCACTAGGGCGAGATGCTGTGGGTCGACCATTTGTGGTGGTCGACGGCAGCCCAGAAGTCACATCTCCTCCTGCAGCCCCCTGTGAGCGGCCCTTGGACTGCTGCTGTCCATAGCTCCAACTCGGTACAACAGGGTGGCTCGAAAAAGAACAGAATTGTTCGCGGCGCTGATTTCGCTTCTCCACTCGCATGGCTTGGTGTACTAGTTCCTGCATTGTGTTATAGGGATACAACTCTACATCATCAGCAATATCTTCATTCAAACCACGCAAAAACCTTGCCATCTTAGCTTCATCACTTTCTTGAAATCTTGCATGAATCAGCAATACTTCCATCTCTTTGAAATAATTATCAACGGTGCGGGAACCTTGACTAAGGCGCTGCAATCTGTTATGGAGATCTCTTTGGTAATGTTGAGGAATAAATCGACGTCGCATGGCACATTTCATCCCTTCCCATGTGCTGATGTGGTCATTACCCGCTGCATATAGTGCCTCCTGTAACTGATTCCACCACGTCAGTGCATAACCAGAAAATTCTACAGAAGCTAATTTTACCCTCTTTGCATCAGAGAAATCATGGATACGGAAAATCTGATCGCACTTATCCTCCCAATCAACATATGCATCCGGATTCTCCTGTCCGGTAAAAGAAGGCACATTTATCTTAACTTTCGTCATGCTGTTCGGATCATCTCGGTAACGATAGTGTCCACCACATCAAGGGAATGGTGGCTGCTCCAATGGATCAAGAGCGTCACGCGCTTCATCACCATCATCGTAGTAGTCTCCAATGTCATGCCCACGGGGACCAAGGCCACGACCGCGCTTGTGGAGGTATCCCCATGTTGTGATGAATAATTGACGGTTGTGTTAGAGAGTTTGAGTTTGTTTTGGGTATTCTAGGGTTGAGTACCTTTCATTAATGCTAATGTTGATTATGCTGTTTCGTGCAGTGCTATATGACGGTTTGCTTGTCTGTGTGACTGCAGGACTTCGGAGCTAGGTCATGTTGAGGCGAGGAGGACCGGGACTAGGCACAAGAGGTGTTGAGGTCCAGACGGTCGGTGATGCCGAAGATGATCGAGGCTGCTGAGGTGGTTGCGAATCGGGAGACGAGGAACCGGAGCTGGAGATACCGGTGATGGACACGACGGGCAACGACGAGCGAACCGGGACTAGGCTCAGGGACGAGTCGGAGGTCCAGACGGTTGGATGTCAATTGCGGTCGTGTACGACGGAACAGACCAGGACTAGACTCAGGTGGAGTTGGAGGTCTCGGTCGGAGTCAGGTGGACACGATGAGCAGCGGCGAGAGGACCGGGACTAGGCTCAGGGAGGAGCTGAGGTCCAAACGGTTAGGATGCCGGGTGCGGTCGTGTACAGCGGAGCGGACCGGGACTACACTTAGGGAGGAGTCGAGGTCCAGACGGTCAAGGTACTGGTTGCGGGAAGCTTCCGGGAAGGCGCTTGAGGGCAATTTGGGGAATTGACTCAAGTTTTGGATGGAGTGGCTGGTTCCCTCCATTTCTTCTGTTTCTGAATTTCTAGGGTTTCATGTCAGGGGATGTTGGAATCTTTTATTTCCCTTCAAAAGATGGCTTGAGATTTATGTTTTCAAGTCTTGAGATCATTGCTTAGCTAATTTCAAAGTTTCATGGAGAGAAGATTCAAAATTAGCAAGCAATTTGGAAATTTGACTCACTCTCTGTAGGTTTTTCAGATTTCAGTTCATTTTCAGCTTATAGCTCTTCTGGATGCATTCTCTGGGATTATGAGGTTAGATTGTTATTTAGTTTGAAGTCTTGATCCCTTGTCCTAAGTAGAACAGCAGCTTCTCATCAAATTTCTTTGGAATCTGCTTCTTCAGTTTTTGCTGTGCAAAGAGATTTAGTCGAACTGCTCGCTGCCTGTCCTGCTCCCAAGGGCCGGTCTGACCGGAAAATACATGGCGGTCAGACCACCCGGCCTGTGGCGGTCAGACCGGTGTGGCCCAAGCGGTCTGACCGGCCCTGCAAAGGCGGTTTGACCGGTTCCCTAAGGGCAGTCTGACCGGCCGCATATGGGCGGTCTGACCGGCCACATATGGGCAGTCTGACCGGCCCTGGCACTTGTCTCTAGCCTATTCTCTGCAGCAGCTTCATTTAATTGTTTTGCTTGCCGATCTTTCTTTGGTTTCCATTGAGCCTTTCTTCTTATTCTTCATAGCTTCCATAGCTATTGAAGAATAATCTTGTGGATACTTGGGGGCAAATTTTTGAAGGCACCATTCACCCCTCCTTTTGTTGCCATTTTCGATCCTACAATTGGTATCAGAGCCGGTTAGCTCTTCTTGATAGATCTTAACCGGTCTGTGAGCCATGGTAACGGACAAGTATTCCACCGAGCCCCGATCTTCGATGGAATCGACTATCCCTTCTGGAAGAGTCGGATGGAGTCTTACATACAGGCTCAAGGCTATGCGATATGGTGCAAAGTCAAAACTCGCTTTCTTGTTCCTGCCGATGAGAACATCAATGTGGCGAACATGCCCGATGTTGAGGCGAATGCAAAGGCAAGGAACATCATTATCCAAGGGTTGAGCCAAAATGATTTTGATCGTATTTCTCATCTTACGTCGGCCTATGATATTTGGGTGACCCTCGATGCTTACCATGAGGGCACCACCCAAATTAAAACGGTACGACAGGACAAGTACAAGCGAGATTACAACAAGTTTGAAATGCTCGCTAGAGAGTCCCTAGATGAGTGTTTTGCGAGGTTCCACAAAATCTTGAGCAACCTCCGAGCGGTCAGTCTCACATACCCCAACTTGGACAATGCTCGACAGATGCTTGCGGCCTTGGATTTGCGAGTTTGGGAGATGAAGGTGACCACCATCAAGGACACCACTGATCTTTCGACATTGACTCTTAATGTGCTGTACTCACGCCTCAAGACTCACGAGATTGACATTCTCTCTCGCAAGTCGAAGTCTCAGTCTATGGCCTTGGTCACTGATCCCAATTCGACTTCTGAGTTTCCTTCTGATGGTATTTCTAGTTTTTCTCTTGCTGCTATTTGTGATATGAGTGATGACCTACTTGAATAGCTTCCAGAAAACCAGCTAGCCCTCTTAGCTAGAAAATTATCCCATGCATACAAGAGGGTTAGGTAGAGAAAGAGAGGAGGATGTGTGATTTGCTTTGAGTGTGGTGGCCCCAACCACATTCGAGCAAACTGCCCCAAGCTGGAGGGCAAGAACGACTACGGCGGTTCGAGCAAGAACATCTACACCGACAAGAACCGCAACAAGAAGCCTCCAAGTAAAGAGAAGAAGTTCCGCAACATTGGCAAAACCAAGAAGCTCTTCCATCGCGTCCTCACCGCCTTCGACGACCTCGACCTCAGCGAGGTGGAGGGGTGGAGTGACGACGATGGGAAGGACGATCAAGATCCCAAGGATGGCGAAGACTTCAGCAGCATATGCTTCATGGCCCTTGAGGGCGACATTAGCGACAACGAGCTCTACTCTGACTCCGACGAGGTATACCCCTCCTATGACCAGCTTAATGATGCTTTTCTTAAGCTATAAAAATTTCATGCTAGATCTAGAGCTAGGTGTAGCGAGTTGAAGAAGGAAGTAGATAGATTATCACAGGAGCTTACTTCACTTATATCTGCTCCCTCCCGTGACGACTGGGATGTATGCTCTTCTTTGCTTGGTGACATGGAGAAGTTAAGGACCTTACATGATAGTGTGACCTTTGAGCTTGATATGATTAAGGTGGAGAATATTAGTCTTCTTGCTGAACTAGAGATAAGTAGGGTAGCTGCTCTTTCATCTACTATTGTTGAGACTACTTCTTGCATCTCATGTGAGGATAAGGACAATGCATTTAGATGTCTTTATACCATGCTTCTCGATCTGCCTGAGACTTGTGAAAGCTGTTTACAAGCTTCTTTACTTGTGAAAATGAATCTAAAAAGGGCAGATCATAAAATTGCTAAATTACAAGCTTCTTTACTTGAGCCTATTGTTTCTTGTACCAACTGTTCTAGATTAACCTTTGAGCTTGAGTCTGTGTCTAAGCAATTTCAAAAAATGGTTGATCATAATAAGAGAATGGCTCATTATGCTTCTAAGGACCCTGTTAGCTCACCATGCAATAACTGTGAAAAACTAAAATCTGACTTGATTGCATTGGATGAAAAATGTGTGAAGCTAACTAAGGACCTTCTAGAGAAGTCACCATCTGCTTGTAATGTGTGTGCTGTTGAGAAGAAGTCTGAGGGTATGGTAGAGACGCTTAGCGACGTGAACCAAATGGCTAGCAGTAGGACTATCCCTTCTGAGGCGGCTGTGCGTGCACATGCCTTCCGTTCTTCTGCTGTTGGTTCTTCTTCTACTCCCTTACCTTCTGCTGTCTCTTCTTCCCCTGCTCTTCTTGCATCTCTCTCTTTCGGAAGTGTCAGTATCTTATGAACACTCTTGAGAGATTTGTAGGAGGCAAGAAGAAGCTAAATCTTATTCTAGACCAATCCATAGAGATAAACTCCCAATCCATAGAGGGAACTATGTTATTTAGTATTGGGGGGAGCTCACCAGGAAAGCCATGCCAAGCCACGCCGAAGATGTACAAGACAATCACCAAGGATATGGTGACGGACGGTGCCATAGCTGCTCTAACAAGCTGGTGTTGAGCAGGTGATGGAGCCACAACTATCTTGGAGTGCTGAGCAGAGATTGGATTAGACTACAAGACTTGCGATGCCCAGAGCCTCTACATCGGCAACGAGCTTAAGCTAGGCCTCCGCCTCATCCACTACATACAACCTGATCTAGTGGGAACTTGATCCAGATCAGCATAGAGGAGCCCTAAGAAGCCATAGACCATCACCAACTAGACCACCACTGGAGAGGGGGGAGACTACCTAATCTATGTACAAGGGCAAACAAGGGGTGAGTCCCCCTCTCCGGCACAGACAGCTCATCGGAATTGGAGAAGGGGGGTCAAGTGGAGAAGAAGTGGATCTATGTAGAAAGGGAGGGAGAAGCGAAGGAGCTAAGAGAACGAGGTAGGGCATGTTCACTTCTCTGACTTTTGATCTTGTGTTGCATAGTTTGTTAGTTACGGGATCAAGGGGTCATCACGTGTGGGTAATTGTCTCCTGCATGCATGGACAACGTGCTGTGTAGGTCAGTAGGTGGCATGAAGGCGACCCACCATGTATGTGGAGGTCCACAAGCAGACGGGTCTGTTATTCCTACTGGGATCATGGTTGTAGACCAGGGTATCATGTTGACGAGTCTTGCGAAGCATGCCAGTCTCAGTGAGATCGGATACCAACGACGGAACACTAAGTCGTCTATGATGGTCGAGACCAGTGGCCGGTCTTAGTAGACTAGGTGTCGGTCTCCATCTTGGTCACTTTGTATATTACCTTTAAAGTATTGCTCATTTTGACTTATTTTTTACTGTTTGGCACTGTAGCTGATTTATTTTACACTGTAGTCATTGGTGGCTTATTTGGCGTAATTAAATTTAAAAAATAAAAATTATTAGCCCAACATAGACAATGCAAACGAATAAGGAAAAAAGACAAATAAAAGTCCAAATAAAAGCCAAAAAGCTAGAAAAGGATGAAATTAAGGAACATTAAACTAGAAGCTAAAAATCAGAAGTTGAAGTCAAAAGTTAGAAGCTAATAGGGAGTAATATTATTAAAGTATTTTTGACAACATACTAGTAGCCGTTCCTAGGGGAATCAAAGCTAGTTTTGGCACTGTTTCACATCGTATTTATAAAAATAGCAGTATGCAAGATGTATTGACAAAAATGTCATTTTTGCCACCCCCGCCTCCCTCACGTGCTGCACCGCCATCTCGCAGTCACCATGGTCACCATCGACGCCGTTGCCGTTGCCGTTGCCGTTGCCGCTGCCACGGCGGCCCGGCGGCGTGTACACACATTCACTTGACATGGCTCTGATACCAAATGTTAGAAATTTGGTGCTGCAACTCATGCTCTGAATTCCCTCCACTACTAACTGAACTCACTCAATAGCGAACTGAAGGAAAAAAAATACAAACAACAGAGAATGACAGGAGGGAAATGAATGAACCAGAGCGCAGCATCCTCAGATCACAGGAGGCCCTCTTTTATACTCTCACTAGTTACTAAAATTAGAGGTTACATGCAAGAAAACGTCAACAGGAAAATCGGATCTTTCCAGAGGACTGCATGCGACTAAAATAGCAAATGCATGAAACAATCTCTCTCCTACATGCAAGGAATAACTAGTATTAAGGGGACGTTTGGGACTGCTCCACTCCATGTTTTTCAGCTCCGCTCCACGTTTTTTAGCCAAACAGGTTCAGCTCCACGCACTCTGTTCGAGGAAAAAAGGTGGAGTTGTGAGAGCACCTAAAGGGGTGCCCCACAAACTCTAGGTTTTTTGTGGAGCTGCTCCACGGTAGAGTTTGTGGAGCAGAGTTTGTGGAGCAGTCCCAAACACCCCCTAAATGCCCCCATGCAGCACTACCATTCTGCATAACTAACTAGTGCACGATCCAACAAAATAGGTCCTTGACCAATGCATGCGTCCATGCAAAGCTAAACCATCTCCTGCTACAGAACGTGCGCCACGACCTGGCCACGAACTCATCCTTTGGCTAATCCAAACAAACATGCGTGCTCCCAACTCCTGGCTGGCGATCCGCTCACTACACACTCCAGATCCCGCCACTACGCCATGCAGCTCGCACTAAACCAGTTTGGACTAAGCCTATTACATGCATTGTTGACACACTGCTAACTAATGCAAAACAAGATTAAACTAACAATCACCCCCAATCTTGTTGCCATTATTTTTATCACTTCCTCAGGCTTCAAAGTAGCGTTGGCTCGTCGTCGGCGTCCGCCATAACGAGATGCGCCTCATTCTCCTTCTTTGACTCATGGCATTTCTTCTCCCAACAATAGTGCCCGTAGTTCTGGCAATTGTAGCACCGAACCTTTGCCTTATCAAATGTGCCCTTGTTCTTACTATTTTTCTTCATGCGTGCCTTCCACTTCGCCTCTGTGAGCAGTAGGCGGCCACTTTCACGCCCACCTTCACCACCGTTGCCATCAAGCTCGTACCGTTCTTCCACTGACTTGAGTCTTCCGGTGAGCTCCTCAACGGACAATGTCTTCAGATCGATCAGTTGCTCGTTGATATAGCCACCTGTGTGTATTTGGAGGGAACAACCCGAAGAAATTTTTTTACCACCTTTTCTTCTTCTAGCGTTTCCCCAAGAGTACGGATGTTGTTGACGAGGCCCGTCAGTCGCATGGCGAAATTGTCAATGGACTCACCGTCACTCATGCGGATCGTCTCGAACTCCTTGCGTAGAGTTTGCGCCTTTGCCTCGCGCACGCGCTCGACACCCATGCGCATCATGCGCACGGTCTCCCACGCCAGCTTGGCAGAGTCTTTCGCCGCCAGCGTTGCCAACATCTCCGGTGGCACCGCTTGGAGGATGGCTGACAATGCCATCCTGTCAAGCCGGTACCCCGCATTGCCGGGTTCGATGGCCTCCCAAACTCCTTGAGCCTGCAGATTGACTCTCATCAAGAGAGCCCATTCGGTGTAGTTTGTCCGCGTGAGGATGGGATAGCACACCGCCACCCCCGCCTCCCTCACGTGCTGCACCGCCATCTCGCGGCCACCATGGTAACCATTGACGCCGTTGCCGCTGCCACGGCGGCCCGGCGGCGTGTACACACCTTCACTTGACATGGCTCTAATACCAAATGTTAGAAATTTGGTGCTGCAACTCACGCTCTGAATTCCCTCCACTACTAACTGAACTCACTCAATAGCGAACTGAAGGAAAAAAATACAAACAACAGAGAATGATAGGAGGGAAATGAATGAACCAGAGCGCAGCATCCTCAGATCACAGGAGGCCCTCTTTTATACTCTCACTAGTTACTAAAATTAGAGGTTACATGCAAGAAAACGTCAACAGGAAAATCGGACCTTTCCAGAGGACTGCATGCGACTAAAATAGCAAATGCATGAAACAATCTCTCTCCTACATGCAAGGAATAACTAGTATTAAATGCCCCCATGCAGCACTACCATTCTGCATAACTAACTAGTGCACGATCCAACAAAATAGGTCCTTGACCAATGCATGCGTCCATGCAAAGCTAAACCATCTCCTGCTGCAGAACGTGCACCACGACCTGGCCACGAACTCATCCTTTGGCTAATCCAAACAAACATGCGTGCTCTCAACTCCTGGCTGGCGATCCGCTCACTACACACTCCAGATCCTGCCACTACGCTATGCAGCTCGCACTAAACCAGTTTGGACTAAGCCTATTACATGCATTGTTGACACACTGCTAACTAATGCAAAACAAGATTAAACTAACAGTCGTGAGGGTTGGCTGGATGGTGAAGCAGTTTCTGAAGCTGTCCTTGGCCCGGGCGTGCTTCCTCACGTTCGCCGCGAAAAGGAGCGCTGCAGGGGCCTTGGGGTTGGACATGGTCTCGCGGGCACAGCATTGCCATATCGCGTCGGCGGCCACGTCGAACGCGGTGCATGGAGCGGAAGTCTAGTTCTGATCCGCCTCGCTATGACGGAGCTCGTTTTTTATCCGGTTGATGAAGCTCATGGGGATGGTGATGTAGGAGCACGCAAAGTCATGGGGCTCGGAACTCACTATCGACTGTGCCATGGAGATGATCGACGGAGGGAGCTCCGGAAGAGAGTTCTCCGACCTCATTGGCACGACTAAGGGCGACGGCAGCCCACGGGCAAGCTCGCCGATGGTGTGCAAGAACTGCGCCAGCCCCACGCCATCGAAAATGGCGTGGTTCAACGTCACCCCGACCACGAAGCCGCCGCATGAGAACTCGGTCACCTGGATCATTAGCAACGGCGGGTGTCTCATGACCTGCTCGGCGTAGGTGACGGCAAGGTCTTCCAGTGGGATCGCCGGAGGCGGGTGAAAAAGCATGGCATCCTGCAAGGTGCAGCTCGCCGACGCAGCTACGAATGCCACACCCTCGCCTGTGCACGCGAGCTCGAGGCCGCGCGCTCCGGCGGCAAGGCGGCCGGCGATAGGGTAGTAGGGCACCAGGGCTCCGGACAGCGCTCGCCTTATGGTCTCGGCGGCCGGCTGATGGATCGGACGCTCGAAGACGAAGAGGGCTGACACGGGCAAAGAGGACAGAGCACTGTCAATGTAAGTGAGCCTGAGGTTGCCGCTCGGCGTCGCCTCCGATGGGCCGACGAGAATAGGCTGATAGGCAAGGATTTGGTTACAGCAATACTCATTTCTGTTGTGTTTGCGTTGTTGGATTTCTTCTTCGCCTGTTTACCCTTGTCTATAAGATTATGCAGGGATGTATATATAGGCAAATCTCACCACGCACGTCGCCTGTTCACCAGTGGCGGCTGTTAGGGTAGCTCCAATGTGTACCGAAAAGGAGGTTTACAGGTGAGGCCATACGTGTGACGTCTGTTTTTGAGGCTGTTAAGAGATTAATTTACTTCCTTGAAGCTGAGATATTTTTACTAAAGACAAGTTGAAACATATTATTGAGTTGGATGTCAGCATCAATAATTGAAGCTTTTAGCAAACACATGAGCTGGATATGAAGTCACGGGTAAAGAAAGCCAACATCATTTTGAGTACTTGATAACTTCAAAGAGTCAAATCGGCAAGATAACTGGCCACGAGTGCTCAAGCTTGCGAATACTTGATAACTTGAAAGAGTCAAATCAGCAAGATAACTGGCCACGAGTGCTCAAGCTTGCTATGTACTAATAGCTTGCCTTATCAAGTTGATTGCTTAAGTCCGGCTGTGATGAGTCGAGATATCTAGCATAAATGATGTGCCTTTTAGGAAGCTGACATTGTGTGAGAGCTGGACATTAGCTAACGTTTACTTGGAAGGCAGTTGTATTAAGTCGGTTTCTTCCAGTTGTGTTACTACTGAGTTGTTAGGCGGTTTATAGCCTATAAATAGGAATGTCTATTGTTAGATGAATGTAAGCCATAGCTTCAAATGTGTGTGTAAGCCAATGTATATGCAAGATAGACCAATGAATACATAGTCTGATACTTTAAGCTAGTTACTCCTCCTATTCCATTCTTTACTTCTTTTGAGTGTTCTAAATCCCCGACAACTGGTATCAGAGGTCCAGGTTCAAGTCGGGCATAGCGGAGCAGTGCGTTCGTGGTATTTGTCGGAGCCAAGGTTATGGCTTCGAATTCGGGCGTCATGATGGCGCAATCGATGGTTCCTGTATTCTCAGGAGAGAATTACGATATGTGGAACATCAAGATGAGGACACTGCTACTCTCACAAGGATTATGGGATATAGTGGAGAACGGCTACAAAAGGTATGCCACTGAAGATATTCTTACACCGGAGCAGAGGAAAACTCTAGCAGAGAACCAAATGATAGACACCAAGGCCTTGTTTCTGATTCAACAAGGTGTTGCGGAAAGTTAATTTTGCGGATTATCGGCGCCATAACCTCAAAGGAAGCTTGGAACAAGTTAAAGGAGGAGTTTCAAGGTTCCGTAAAAGTTTTAGTTGTAAAGTTATAAACTTTTTGAAGGCAGTTTCAAAATCTACAAATGAAGGAGTCCGAGAAGATAAAAGATTACTTCTCGAGGGTCATCAAGGTGGTAAATCAAATGCTCTCCTATGGTGAAGAGATTTCTGATCAAAAGATGGTTGAGAAAATTTTGATCAGTTTACCAAAAAAGTTTGAGTATATTGTTGTTGCAATTAAGGACTTGAAGGACATGGTGACTCTTACTATGCAACAACTAATGAGTTCGTTGAAATCTCATGAAGAGAGAATGCTACAAAGGGAAGGAAGCTCAATTGAAAACGCATTCCAGTCAAAGTTAAGTTTCAAATCAAATCCTACAATTGGAGAAATAGTAGGAATTATCAAAGAAGCGGTGCTCTGCGGCAAGATATGCACGAGCAGTCGATCCAAGATAAACGAGAAGAAGGTATGGCTAGTTCTAATTTCTGGTGTGATATTTGCAAAAAAAAAATCCAACCACACTACAGATAGGTGCTAGAAGAAGATGACTTGCAATTAATGCAAGAGGAAAGGTCACATTGCCAGATTTTGTAGATCCCGAGATGACAGTCATGTAAATTTCTCAAAAAAGGAGGATGCAGAAGAGTGTGTTTATTCTTGCCAGACTATGCAAGAAGAACAAGAAGATACCTGGATTGTGGACAGTGGTTGCACAAACCATATGTCTTCCAATTGAAGTATATTTTGAGACGAAGATGCACATCAGCTGCGAAGCATGCCTGTCTCAGTGAGATCAGATACCGGCGACGGAACACTAAGTGGTCTATGATGGTGGCCAGTCTTAGTAGACTAGGTGTCGGCCTCCATCTTGGTCACTTTGTATATTACCTTTAAAGTATTGCTCATTTTGACATATTTTTCACTATTTGTCATTGTAGCTGGTTTATTTTATACTATAGTCGCTGGTGGCTTATTTGGCGTAATTAAATTTAAAAAATTAAAAATAAAAAATATTAGCCCATCACAGACAATGCAAACGAATAAGAAAAAAGCAAAAAAAAAAGTCCAAATAGAAGCCAAAAAGCTAGAAAATGATAAATTAAGGAATATTAAACTAGAAGCTAACAATCAGAAGCTGAAGCTGAAAGTCAAAAGCTAATAAGGAGTAATATTATTAAAGTATTTTTGACAACGTACTAGTAGCCGTTCCTAGGGTCTACAGGGGGAGTATGGAAGTACCGTAAGGGTAGGAAGCACCGAATATTCTCTCGAGGAAGCTTACCAAGGTTATAAGGTGTTCACATTTTAAAAATATTAAAATATAAGTAAATTGATTATCTTTTCTCATCAGCTTAAACTTTTGAATAAACTATATGATATATGCAACTCAATAAAAAAACAACTATGGCCTCTTCCTGCGATGTGCATGAAAAATGAGGTCTTCGTGTGAGATCATACGTGTGATGTGACGTGATTTAGTGTAAATCACTTCAATGCATAATAAAGCTCCGTTCCCTCTCACGCTACTGCCATCCATTCACCCGTCCATCAACCGGTCTTTCATTCTTTTCTATAAAATGGATATATTCTTTTTAACTTATTGCTTCCCTCGAATAAATAAACAGAACAGTTTCTTCATCATCCTTTTTAGCGGTTTATCAATGTTCGATTCGTTCATATAAACGCTCACTTCAACACTATAAACCATCAGCCATAGCCGAAAAGAACACATCTAATATTTCTTAGGAAAGTCTCACACTATTGAAGGTTACGCTTGGAAAAATTCCTTTAGTGCCATTAGCTTTAATGTTTGGGATAAACCTCATCTCCAGCTAAATGAAATTTGGAGGTGCCTTTGGTGAACGGGGATTGGACATATTACAATCACATGATGGAAATTTCCATTACCCGCTCTGACCCAATTAAACCTTTCATTACTCCCTCTGTTTTGCGGTACATGTCACTTTTGGCCAAAACTTATACTTGGTACTTTCCTAATTCTATAGTATTATTTACCAAAATACCAATATTAGCACTACCGTTTTGTGTGCTTATGGTATTAATAGAGAGTATTTTATTTTGGTACAGTTTTGTTCAAATCATACTTATTTAGTATGCATGATTTAATCAGAAGTATTGCTAGGTTTTTGGAAACGGATATAATTCTAAATAAACATCACCCTCATTTTTATTTAAGACGACATTACTGACTTTATATGGTGTGCAATATGTGATTTTGCTATTACATTGTATTTCCCTTATATCAGTATAAAATAAAAAGATTATCGAGTAAATTAGACTTTGGACTAGGTAAGTTGCACATAGTTTTACTGTAATTTGCACCAGGTAATACACCATAGTACTTGCAACTGCACATTCATTTTCAGTCACTGCTGGCATCGAACAATTGTTATAGAAAGGCAAGGGTAGGCTGGTTAGATGTAAGGTATATAAATTGTTTTGCCATGGAGATCTTGATATAATGCCAGGTAATTCTTGGTATGAGGCGTATACATTAATTTCAGGATTGATCCAGTGGAGATCACTAGTTGCTCAAGAACAAACTACTCATTGTTTAATGAGTTGAGAAAATTTTAAACTCCAATTGTTTACTTTTCACTGGTAAAACTATTACCAATTGAGACTTATGTTCAACATTTCTATTACTAAATAAAGAGATAGATTTCCATGGTGCCATTCAAGAATCAAAGCAATCAACCAGGTCAATCATTGCTACTTTGTTTGCTGAAAGAATACCTAGTATGCTGTCATAGTTTTACCAAGTTCACAACTCTCTTCATATTCTATTGTTGGCGACCTTATCCTCTTGTAAGACCATTGTACTTATGCATGTTTGTTCAGCTTCATGGATTTTGAGGCTAACTATTCCGTAGTAAATAGAGTAGTGAGCTTTCTGTCAATGTGAGCATATAATATATTTTGTCATACATATGCTTTCTTAAACTTCCTACCTATAGATTGGTGTGTATGTTGAAATATTTGACAGATATATCTTTTGGATGAAATTATATCTTGTTATTCTATAAATGTACCATTTTTAATCTTAAAAATGCTACTATATACCTTCTAGATTTTTTTCTAAGTCATTGAGTATTTTTCTGAATAACTCCGTACATATAAATTCATTGAGGCATATTTTAGAGCTGTGATGTGGACTTTTCCGCTCTATGTTGTTATAAGCTGCTAACTTGAAGGACTTTCTTATGTTATTTTTACAGGATAGCCGGTTTCTCTAGAAGACCTGCAAGCCAGCCAATTTAGTACATATTTAGATATGGACTGAAATTTTTTATTTCAGATTGAGAAGATAAATGGAATTTGACGGTCTGGACAATTCTGTAGCATGAAGAATGGAGAATAATGCAAAATGAATGAATTCCAAGAAAAAATTAGACATCTACTAGATTTTAGTTCTATTTCTGAAGATACAATGTTATCAACTAGATTCAACATTTTCCTTGTAATGGAAATTTTCTTCATAATATAAATGTTTATTATCTTCAGTGAAATTTTTGCACTATCAGAGCATGTTTTGAGTGAATTTTGTAATTTTAGAGTGTGATATGGTTCTGTTGTATTGATAAAACTACAGGGATAAACCCTTCCAGATCCTAAAAATTGCAATGCTTATTTATATTTTTTGCAACGCACAAATGCCAAAATTTCACGATTTGGCACTGACAATACCAATACATAAAAGCATTGTCATAGCTTAAATATATGTGTTGCAACCCTGAAATGCTTGTTCCTACTTGTTACTGACGCTTTTGCATGTGTTGTCATAGACCCTTGCAACACCCTCAACTGCAACACATATATAGTAAATGCATTGGTATAAATCCTAGTAGTGCTTATTTGGACTTCTAATGACGTATATATGCATTGTTAAATGGGTGTTCATGTTGTACTACCGGTAGAAATTCAAACCGGTCAAAATATCATTCAAATTTGAATTTTAAATTTTCTGTTGAGGTATAGTAGTCATAACCAGGTTTAGAGCGAGGAGGATCTGTCTGCGGTGGAAAGGCTCTAGACATTCCTACGCGTGGTCATGGGTTCGAGTCCCAGCACCGCACAGTATTTTGGCATTATTCTTTTGGGCTGCGACTGATAGATTTTGTCTGTATTTTTAAGATGGCGACAGACAATGGAGACACCGATGTGGATGGTGCATACAGTTTTAAGCAAGGGTTAAAAAATCTACTTCAGGAAGCCATGCCATTTGTTTCGACTTTCCGAGAAGCCAAAAACCTAAAACAACAGGGCCTTTATTTGCTATTCCTCCACAAGAAAAAGGAAAAATTTATTCACTGGTTGTGTTTTGTTGTAGGGGTGGCCACCACCTAAGCCCAGCAGGCCTGTTAGAAGGTTACAGGGTCCAAAGTAGGACATTTGTAATGGCGTAAATACCCCTAACAGGGATGTACTGATGAAAGGGCATAATTGTAAAAGCATACCCCATATGAATATATATATCAAGGAAAGGCTATGGGAGGGGGGACGATCATTCTCTCCCAACTCTCCACTACCACATCTCTCTCTGTTTGGTCTGTAACCACAACAGTTGGCGCCGTCCGTGGGGAGGATAGGAGTAAGCCTGAAATCTGAAGAAGGATGGCACCGAAAAAGGCCTCGTCGACGGCGGCGAAGGGAAGGAAGGCGGCTGGGTCGGAGCGTCGCGTGGGTACCAGGGCTTCGGCATCGGCTGTCGCAGGCACGGGTGACGACGCGGGCGCAGTGGTAGCGAACTTCAATGCTCGCGCTGCGACGACCGACCCCGACACCGCCGCAACGACAACCGACCCCGACACCGCCGCGACGACCAACCCCGACACTGCCGCGACGACAGCCAACCCCGCCACCGCCGCGACGACAACCAACCCCGCCACCGCCGCGACGACAACCAACCCCGCCGTTGGAGGTAGCCACGACGGAGCAATCGACAGCTCGCGAGGCGATCATCCCCGTGCCGACCCGTCCGCTGGGCGCGCTGGCGGCCCCTGCCGCACCGGCGGTGGAAAGCGCCCTGCTGGCGGCCCTCAACGCGTTCCAGCGGGAGCTAGGGGATCTTCGCGGGGCTGTCCAAGACATGCAAGAGGCTCGGAGCCAGCAGGCCGCGCCAGTGGTCGTGCCAGAGCCCACGCCGGAAAGGGCAGATAGCCGCGACGCCCCCACATCCACCCGTGTGCCGCTGCAGCGCGTCGATCCAGAGTCCCTGCTCTCGGCAGGACTATAGCAGGCGGCGTGGCCCGAAGACTTCAAATTCCCCAGTGTCATCGAGCCATACAAAGGCGACACGGACCCCCGTGAGTTTGTGCGCGTGTACGAAACCGCAATCGAGGCCGCGGGTGGAGACGACACCACAAAGGCGAAGGACTCCCCTCGCGTTGCAAGGAGTGGTGCATTCTTGGTTTTTTACCATAGAGCCAAACTCCATCTACGTGTGGGAGCAGATCCGCGACCGCCTTCACAACAACTTTCAAGGGAACTATGTTGAGCAGGTTGATGCGGACCAGCTCTTCGCCGTGAAGCAGAAACCTTCGGAGAAGCTCCGGGACTACTTTAAACGCTTCGCGAAGATACGCTGCCAAGTCAAAGACGTTAACGAAATCACCGTTGTCAATGCAGCCATACAGGGCCTTCGCCCGGGCCCAATGGCCGAGTACAACGCGCGGAAGCCAATCAAGACGGGGACGAAGCTCTTTGACAAAATGGAGGAATACGCCAGGGCGGAAGAGGACGCACGGCGAAGACAAGGTGACGACTCCGACACCAACCAGGCCTGTGGCTCGGCGAAAATCGAAGACTCGCCGAAGGACGGCTCTTCGAAGGGAAAGCGCAAGCAGGAGTTGTCGAAAGACGCGCCCGAGCACAAGGACGCCCAGCACAAGGAACCGTCCGATAGGCCTAAGAGCGGCCAGCAGAAGTCGCGGCGAGGTCGGTATTTCTTCGATATTGAGGGCGTCTCCAAAGAAAGCGCCTCCGCTAACCGTGGCGGTCGGGGGCGCCAAGGCCGAGGACGCGGCCGGGGCCGCGATGATAGAGGCCGTGGGAGCTACGACGACCAGCACCATGGGCAGTGGTGCGAAGTCCACGGTCGGGGCACCCACGACACGCGTGCTTGCGTCTCCATCGCGGCGCTCCGCCAAAGCGTCGCCAGGGATAGGAACCTGGAGGCGCGCCCGCCTGTGGTGGCCCACGTCCAGCACCCATACGAAGCCCCCATGCAGATCCAGGCGCAAGGGGCGCAGCCCCATGACGGCCCTCTGCGGATTCAGGCTCACGTACAGCAGCCGCGGGAGGGCCTGCTGCAGCTGCAGGCTCCGGAGGCAGCCCACCACAGGGTTATCAATGTTATATCCAGAGGCTCCTCGCTGGAGTTCACCGCAGCACGGCAGCAGAAGGCCTACGCGCGAAGGCTACACCACGTAGCGGCATACCCAGCACAGGCACCGCCGGATTGGGCACAGCACGAAGTCACGTTCACACCCGACGACGCTCAAGGCGTGGAGTTTCCTCACCAGGACCCCTTGGTCATCCGGGTCGTTATTGCAGGATGCGACGTGGGGCGTGCCCTAGTCGACGGCGGTAGCTCCGCGAACATTCTGTTCACGGCAGCCTTTGATCAGATGGGAATCCTCCGAAGCTGCCTGGGCCCCTCAGGAATCCCGCTGCAAGCTTTCGGGGGACAGCCCCTACGGGCGCTTGGCCAGATATGCCTCGAAGTCTCGTTTGGCCAAGATGACAATGTAAGGGCCGAGGATGCCACCTTCGATGTCGTCGACATCTTGCACCCCTACAATGCCATACTGGGGCACCCCATCCTCAACTCCTTTTGATATGACCACGCTATCAAGCAAGATGTTACAACCTCCAAATCAAGCTACACCAACTCAAGTCTCACCTACATCGATACCAGCCCAAGCCATTGATGGACCGATTACACGTAGTCGAGCAAAGAAGCTACAACAAGAGGTGAACGCGCTATTTTGTGAGAATCATTTTAACATTAATGAGAATTATATACTGCCTAAGTCGTGTACATTGCTATTGCTTAGGTTCACCAAGAAGGATGACAGGAACATACAAAGAGATGACTACAGAGAAGGACCACACTCGAACCAGACCAGTCCTGCAGAACAGTTCGAAAGAAACAGTCATAACTCTTGATTTCCAAAGGCTATGGAGGTCTATGAGGACATTTTGGAAAGCTTATCGAGTCTAGTTTCACACCCAACAAACGGCTTATCATTTCGACTTCCCATTAGGGAGATATGACTCATTTAGTGCAGACTGGTCAGAAGGTCAACAGTCTGCCAGACGTTCAACTTCCCATGCAAAACTGTATCATTCTACATTATTTCGTGGTGCATGCTGCACATGGTGTGAAAGCTTATCAAGTTAACTTTCCAACGCAATTGACGGCACATCTTTTGGACTTTCCAAGGTGGAGTTATTGACAAAACACTGAAGACTGCGCAGAATACCAACAGCCACGCGAGAACAATTCAGAGTCCATTTCGTGGAGGCCCTTTCACATAGTCCATCTTATCTTTTTCATTTCGTGTTTACACCTATCTAGGAGGGCTGTTCCTAGTATAAATACCCCATTGCCTCATAGCAATCACAGACTTTTGATAAACAAAATACAGAACCCCTTTGTTCAGCTGTGTGCTAACAAACCTTTGAGAGTTGATCTCTACCCCTTTGCTCATGTGATTTCCTTCGCGGGATTACAGCGGCGGCGGCTTCATCCGCTCCCAATTGGTGCTCCTACTCCCTTCGAGGTTTCTCGATTGATTGTAGGCTGTGTTGGTTGGTTCCTTGAGAGTGTGGTTGGGCGAATCCTCGATTCAGGTTGCCGGTTAAAGACGGTGGTTGGCTTCGAGTTTTATTTGTCAGGTTGCACTAGTTATCGCTGCTTGCAGCAAGTTATCTTGGCTTCTTTGAAGCTAGTTATCTGGTGATCATCCTACGTCGTGAAGATCGGGCCCCCGTGACGTATCATCTGGTATCAGAGCTTTCGTTACCACGGTAGGATTCTTTACCTTTAGCTACATATATATTTGTCTCGTCCTATCCACCAAAAAAAAAGCCAAAAAAAATTACTTTAGCCCTTTGTTTCAATCTGTTATTTCAGTGAGTTTTGTTAAGTTTCAGTCCATTAGAATCTTGTTTAGTTGCTGATCATATTATCCTTTGCGTGTCCTTTGAGCCTCTTTTATATATCTGAAAATCCCTTAAAAAAATTTGAAACTTGTATCATCCTTCGCGTAAACTTTGATCCTATCAAGTTATAGCTACTGGTTGTGTTTTGTTTTTATTATAAAGTGTGCAAGTGTTATATCTGATCTTTGTGTTTAGTCTAAAAAAAAGTGTCAAAAAAAAGAGAAAGAAAAGTTGTAAAAAAAAGAATTGAGAAAAAAAATTGAGAAAGAAAGGTTGAAGATCATTAGTTAAAGTGCACAAGTGCTGAAAGTTTGTCACGCCAAGTTGAGCAACCAGTTTGCTATTTGTGTTTGGTGCAAAATTTTGGTTGGGTCTGATCGCAACACTTGCATCCCAATCATACTCCTTGTTTGCATCAACTCTGAAATTTCTTTGCGTGTGTGTGTGATTGATTTATATCTCCCATAACTTGTGATCAGCACTAGGCAGGGAACTTCTAGTTTGGATTGTTATTTAACTTTACAACAACTAGAATTCAGATTGCATTCCTTGTGTATCACTCCCCACCAAGCTCCACATAAAAATCCATCGTAATCGGTACTCTAGTCTTGTATTCGCCTCTCCATCACTTTCTTATTACCACCACACATTTGTTTCTCTGTAATCCGCAGCAAGGAATTCATAAGAGCTTTGGTTGGTAAGAGAGGTGAGTTGTGAGAGCCACCAAAAATTTATATTCCACAAATACCTATTGTTCGTATTTAGCTAACCTTACAGGAAGATGGGTGGAGTGGAGCTAGAAGATTGTGTTACTATGGCACAATTCAATGAACTGAAGCAAAGCTTGGAAGATAAGCAAGATCGGTTGACACAAGATCTTCAGGCCTTTATGGCTGAAATCAGAGGACGTCGCCAACCTCATGACGGTGCAAGCAACCATGGTGAAGATGGAGGAGATAGTGATGGAAGAGTTGCTGCTAGAAGAGCAAGAGAACAAGAAAGGAGGAACCAAGGTGCTGCACATGGTAGAGGAAGAGCTCGAGGTCGAAGAAATGAAGACAATGATGAATCTGAAGATGAGGATGATGATAATCATTCTCAATATCGTTTTGGTCGCCGACATCGTAGAGGAGGCAACCATGAGGAGAGGTTTGGAAAACTGAAGTTTACCATGCCAAAATTTGATGGAGGGTCTGATCCCGAAGCTTATTTCAGTTGGGAGTTGAAGGTGGACAAGATCTTTCGCCTGCATAATTATGCAGAGGAGAAGAAGTTGGCAATGGCATCTCTGGAGTTTGAAGGATATGCTCTGATATGGTGGGAGCAACTTCTCCATGATCGTGAAGAAGATGGAGAAAATCCTATTGCCACTTGGGAAGAAATGAAGAGAGAAATGAGAACTCGTTTTGTGCCGAAGCACTATCGCCGTGATCTTTTCGATAAACTGCAGAATCTGAAGCAAGGAAGTTTCTCTGTTGAGGAGTATTATAAGGAGATGGAGAAGGCTATGATTAGAGCCAATGTGTATGAAGATGAAGAGCAAACTATTGCACGTTTTATGGCTGGGTTACATCGCAATATCCAGCGCATTGTTGAGTTTCAGCCGTACCGTCATCTTATTGATTTGGTACATCAAGCAACCAAAGCTGAACGCCAACTACAGCAAGATGCCAAGAGTAGCAAGCCCATGTCATATGGTACGAGTACTTCGTCTAGAGGAAGCAAGTCAATCTCTAAGTTTTCTGCTACACCCTCAATGGCAAAGAGCTCAAGTGGAGGCCTCCGTTCTAATGATCAAGGTGTTTATAGTGGGAAGAACACTGCTGCCCCAAGCATGAGTTCTAAACCAGCAGTATCCACCACTACTTCAGTGGGTTCTACATCCAAGAGTAGTGGGATTCAATGCTTCAAATGTGGAGGCCGTGGGCATGTAATCAAGGAGTGTCCAAATAATCGTGTGATCATTGTGAATGACAATGGAGAATATGATTCAGCTAGTGAAGAGGAAGTTGAGGAAGAGTATGTTGATGAAGCCCATGAAGATGAGAAACATACTGGATGTGAATTTGAGCACGGTGCTGCTCTTGTAGTGGCTCAAATCTTGAGTGTTCAGATGAAAGAAGCTGAAATTGGGCAGCGACATAATCTTTTTCAAACCAGAGCCAAGGTGCAAGATAAAGTGGTGAAGGTGATCATTGATGGCGGGAGCTGCCATAATCTTGCTAGTCGTGAGATGGTTGACAAGCTTGGTTTGAAACTACAGCGACATCCTCATCCATATCATGTCCAATGGCTGAATGATTCAGGAGATATTAAGATTGGATATAAGGTGAAAGTTCCATTCAAGATTGGTGAATATGTTGACACCGTTGAGTGCGATGTGGCACCTATGTCTGTGTGTCACATGTTACTTGGAAGACCTTGGCAATATGATCGATATACTCAGCATTGTGGGAGAACAAATCAGTACACACTAGATTTGAAAGGGAAGAAGTTTGTACTCAAGCCTATGACACCCCAACAAATCATGGCTGAGCACTTACAAAAGAAATCTGAAATTGGTCCAGTGATTACAGGAGGAGCAGAGCAAAAGAAAATGAGTGCCATCCACAACTCGGTGAGTGAGAGCCACAAGCCAAATTTGAGAGAAAAAAAGAGAGGAGAGGAAGAACATCTAGTTATGCTAGCCACAAAATCTGAACTGAGAGAAGTGAGGAACAACCCAGATCAAGTGCTCTTTGTACTTGTGTGCAAAGACGTTTTAATTTCACCTAACGATATCACCTCTCTTCCTAGTGTTGTGTCTCATCTTTTACAGGACTATGAAGATGTTTTTCCAAAAGAAACACCAGCCGGACTACCTCCAATTCGTGGGATTGAGCATCAAATTGATCTCATTCCAGGGGCTGCACTCCCTAACCGTCCACCATACCGAACCAATCCAGAAGAAACCAAGGAGATACAAAGGCAAGTACAAGAACTTCTTGACAAAGGTTTTGTTCGTGAAAGCTTAAGTCCTTGTGCTGTTCCTGTGATCTTAGTACCTAAGAAAGATGGTTCTTGGAGGATGTGTGTTGACTGTAGAGCTATAAATAATATCACTGTTCGCTATCGTCATCCTATTCCACGGTTAGATGACATGCTTGATGAATTGAGTGGTTCTATAATTTTTACTAAAATTGATTTGAGAAGTGGTTACCATCAAATAAGAATGAAAACGGGGGATGAATGGAAAACTGCATTTAAAACAAAATTTGGGTTGTATGAATGGTTAGTTATGCCATTTGGGTTGACTAATGCTCCTAGTACTTTCATGAGATTAATGAACCATGTCTTGAAAGCTTTCATTGGAAAATTTGTTGTTGTCTACTTTGATGATATCTTAATTTACAGCAAGTCTTTTGATGAGCATGTGAATCACATTCGTCAAGTTTTGGATGAGCTTCGAAAGGAGAAATTATTTGCTAATCTTGAGAAGTGCAGTTTTTGTACAGACCACGTTGTGTTTCTTGGTTTTGTTGTTTCAGGAAAAGGAATCGAAGTGGATGAAACCAAGGTGAAAGCTATCAAGGATTGGCCAACTCCAACGAATGTAAGTCAAGTAAGAAGTTTTCATGGCCTTGCTGGTTTTTATAGAAGGTTTGTGAGAGATTTCAGTACCATTGCTGCTCCTTTGAATGAATTGACCAAGAAGGGGGTTGATTTTAAGTGGGGAAACTCACAGGAAAATGCTTTTCAAGAATTAAAGAAACGTTTGACTGAAGCACCCGTACTTGTTCTTCCTGATTTCACTAAAACTTTTGAAGTAGAATGTGATGCTAGTGGAATTGGGATAGGAGGAGTTTTAATGCAACAAGGAAAACCAGTAGCATATTTTAGTGAAAAAATGGGAGGTGCTCAATTGAATTATTCTGTGTATGACAAAGAATTGTATGCTTTGGTGCGTGTGCTTGAAACCTGGCAGCACTATTTATGGCCAAAAGAGTTTGTTATTCATTCCGATCATGAAGCTTTGAAGTACTTGAAAGGTCAAGCTAAGCTGAATCGTCGCCATGCCAAATGGGTTGAGTTCATCGAAACATTTCCATACATTGTGAAATATAAGAAAGGTAAGGACAATGTTGTTGCCGATGCTTTGTCTCGAAAGAGTGTGTTGTTGAACCAACTCGAGGTAAAGGTTTTGGGTCTTGAAAGTTTGAAAGGTATGTATAATAATGATCCTGAATTTTCAGAACCATATAATCATTGTAAAGATGGAAAAGGTTGGGAAAAATATCACATACATGATGGATTTCTGTTTAGAGCTAACAAGCTTTGTGTTCCAAATTCTTCGGTTAGATTGCTTTTGTTACAGGAATCACATGGAGGTGGACTAACAGGTCATTTTGGACAAAAGAAAACTTATGAACTGCTAGGTGATCATTTCTATTGGCCCAAGATGAGGAGAGATGTCATCCGATTTGTGGAGCGATGCGTCACCTGTCACAAAGCTAAGTCAAAACTGAACCCTCATGGCTTATACACTCCTTTACCTGTTTCTAATATCCCTTGGGAAGACATAAGCATGGACTTTATTTTGGGATTACCTAGAACTCAGAAAGGAAAGGATTCTATTTTTGTTGTGGTTGATAGATTTTCAAAGATGGCTCATTTTGTCCCTTGCAACAAGACCGACGATGCTTCACATATTGCTAATTTATTTTTCAGGGAAATTGTGAGGCTACATGGGATGCCCAGGACAATTGTGTCTGATCGAGATGTCAAGTTCGTGAGCTATTTTTGGAAAACATTATGGGCCAAACTTGGAACCAAGCTCCTATTCTCCACCACTTGTCACCCTCAAACCGATGGACAAACTGAAGTGGTGAATCGAACATTATCAATGTTGCTGCGAACAATGGTGAAAAAGAACTTGAAGATTTGGGAGGAATGCTTGCCACATGTGGAGTTTGCTTATAACAGGGCAGTACACTCTACCACTAACTTATGTCCTTTTGAAATTGTATATGATTTCAAACCTATTGCTCCGATAGATTTGTTGCCCCTTCCATTGCAGGAGAGGACCAACATGGAAGCTTCCACGCGTGCTGCATATGTAAAGAAGATACATGAGAAGACCAAGGAAGTAATTGAACTCAAGGCAAGACGCAAGGCTGCAAGTATGAACAAGCATAGGAAGGAAGTGTTATTCAAGCCCGGGGACTTGGTGTGGATACACTTGCGCAAGGATCGCTTTCCTCATCAGCGCAAATCAAAATTGTTGCCACGAGGAGATGGTCCATTTCGTGTTCTCGAGAAGATCAATGATAATGCATACAAGATAGATCTGCCAGCAAGTTATGGCGTGAGCAACACCTTCAATGTTGCTGACCTCTTACCATTCACAAGTGAAGACACTTCAGAGTCGAGGACGACTCCTTTTCAAGGGGGGGAGGATGATATGACCACGCTATCAAGCAAGATGTTACAACCTCCAAATCAAGCTACACCAACTCAAGTCTCACCTACATCGATACCAGCCCAAGCCATTGATGGACCGATTACACGTAGTCGAGCAAAGAAGCTACAACAAGAGGTGAACGCGCTATTTTGTGAGAATCATTTTAACATTAATGAGAATTATATACTGCCTAAGTCGTGTACATTGCTATTGCTTAGGTTCACCAAGAAGGATGACAGGAACATACAAAGAGATGACTACAGAGAAGGACCACACTCGAACCAGACCAGTCCTGCAGAACAGTTCGAAAGAAACAGTCATAACTCTTGATTTCCAAAGGCTATGGAGGTCTATGAGGACATTTTGGAAAGCTTATCGAGTCTAGTTTCACACCCAACAAACGGCTTATCATTTCGACTTCCCATTAGGGAGATATGACTCATTTAGTGCAGACTGGTCAGAAGGTCAACAGTCTGCCAGACGTTCAACTTCCCATGCAAAACTGTATCATTCTACATTATTTCGTGGTGCATGCTGCACATGGTGTGAAAGCTTATCAAGTTAACTTTCCAACGCAATTGACGGCACATCTTTTGGACTTTCCAAGGTGGAGTTATTGACAAAACACTGAAGACTGCGCAGAATACCAACAGCCACGCGAGAACAATTCAGAGTCCATTTCGTGGAGGCCCTTTCACATAGTCCATCTTATCTTTTTCATTTCGTGTTTACACCTATCTAGGAGGGCTGTTCCTAGTATAAATACCCCATTGCCTCATAGCAATCACAGACTTTTGATAAACAAAATACAGAACCCCTTTGTTCAGCTGTGTGCTAACAAACCTTTGAGAGTTGATCTCTACCCCTTTGCTCATGTGATTTCCTTCGCGGGATTACAGCGGCGGCGGCTTCATCCGCTCCCAATTGGTGCTCCTACTCCCTTCGAGGTTTCTCGATTGATTGTAGGCTGTGTTGGTTGGTTCCTTGAGAGTGTGGTTGGGCGAATCCTCGATTCAGGTTGCCGGTTAAAGACGGTGGTTGGCTTCGAGTTTTATTTGTCAGGTTGCACTAGTTATCGCTGCTTGCAGCAAGTTATCTTGGCTTCTTTGAAGCTAGTTATCTGGTGATCATCCTACGTCGTGAAGATCGGGACCCCGTGACGTATCACCTTTGGAGCGGTGCCACATCACGGCTATTTATGTTGAAGCTCCCGGGGCCGCAGACCATCATCACCGTCCGTGGTAACCAGGACATAGCCCGACGTATCGAGCTCGGCACCAGAGGTCCGAACCGCGAAGCCCAACGGCGTGCCTAAAAGCGGCACCGCGGCGCGGGGACCCACGACGACATCCAGGGGCGCCTCAGCAAACCCCACAGAGAGTCCAACCACTAGAGGCTCTGGCCGTACTAGTGACAAATGGTTAGTACCTCCGCCTTTTGTAACTGCTCACCCGCGCAAACGGGAATATAATAAAGTTCACCGTTTGTCGCCCACCACCTATCATTGTGCACCAATACGCGGCGAAGGGCGCGCAGAGGCTCCGCCTACGCGCGCGCTCCGGGGGTTCAGACTCTCCGTCAAAGACACGGGCATGAGTATAAACAAAGACGTGTGGGGGGACGCCTCCGCACGCACTCTACGGAGTATAAATAAGACGCAGATGTTGTCCCTGCGCACTCTACGGAGTATAAACAAGACGCGAATTCCGCGCATGCCATGGACATCGTCCTTGCGCATACTCCTCGGAGTATAAATAAGACGTGGATGCCGATCCCACGCACTCTACGGAGTATAAATAAGACGCGGATGTTGTCCCTGCGCACTCTACGGAGTATAAACAAGACGCGAATTCCGCGCATGCCATGGACATCGTCCTTGCGCATACTCCCCGGAGTATAAATAAGACGTGGATGCCGATCCCATGCACTCTACGGAGTATAAGTAAGACGTGGATGCTGTCCCTGCGCGCTCGGCAAAACACAAACGCGGCGCGAATCTTGCGTGGCTATCAATCGCGCACCCCCCTCAGAGCGTCGAGGCCCGTCTTCGCGCATCACGCGAGATGTACGCAAGGCGCGCTCCGGAGACCCAATTCCAAAAGCTTCAAGAGATAGCGACGTAGCGCGCCAGAGGCTGGCCCCAGTGAGGGCGCGCACGTGGAGAACAAGCTACACCAGAGGCTACCCCCACCTTGCAGAGTGGGGGAACGGAGCGCACGCGCACCTTTGCCTCCGCACGCGCCAGTCTACGGACTCTAAAAAAGGTCGCAGCATCGAGGTCCGCCTCCGCACGCGCCAATCTACGGACTCTAAACAAGGTCGCAGCGTCGAGGTCTGCCTCCGCACGCGCCAGTCTACGGACTCTAAAAAAGGTGCAGCGTCGAGGTCCGCCTCCACACGTGCCAGTCTACGGACTTAAGGTGCAGCGTCGAGGTCCGCCTCCGCACGCGCCAGTCTACGGACTGTAAACAAGTCGTAGCGTCGAGGTTCGCCTCCGCACGCGCCAGTCTACGGACTGTAAACAAGTCGTAGCGTCAAGGTTCGCCTCCGCACGCGCCAGTCTACGGACTGTAAACAAGTCGTAGCGTCGAGGTGCGCCTCCGCACGCGCCAGTCTACGGACTGTAAACAAGTTGCAGCGTCGAGGTCCGCCTCCGCACGCGCCAGTCTACAGACTTTAAACAAGTCATAGCGTCGAGGTTCGCCTCCGCACGCGCCAGTCTACGGACTGTAAACAAGTCGTAGCGTCGAGGTTCGCCTCCGCACGCGCCAGTCTACGGACTGTAAACAAGTCGCAGCGTCGAGGTCCGCCTCCGCACGCGCCAGTCTACGGACTTTAAACAGGTCGTAGCGTCGAGGTTCGCCTCCGCACGCGCTACTCTGCGGAGTTATCAACGCGTGAACCCCGCGCGCGCAGACACCCCCGGTTATTCTCCAAAGTCTAACGCAGCCCGTAGCGGCAAGGCTCGCACTCGCGTACGCCCCACTAAAGGTCGAGCAAGGTACATCGGGAAGCCATCACGGAGACCTGCTTACACGCATCCTCCGAAGAACAAGGCCTCAGGAGCGATAGCGCACCTACTTCGACCAAGCGTCAGCTCCGCACCCACCTGTTCGTTGGGTAAGAGGCAAGCGCTCGCACGGCTACTCCACCAACGGCGCACTTTGAATGTGGGGATCTTGCCCCTGCATAACATAACCGTTTGAAGCACAGCATGCAACACATATCCTAATTGCCAGCAAGTCTATATATCAGAAAAATTTTACAAGTACAAAGGCCCGCCAGCATCTCTGCCGCTCCAAGCCGCTATTCGGCAGGCTCGTCCTTAGCACGCGCTAGTGCCGGGGCTTCGCCAGAGGAGGACCGGCCCACCCAGAAGTTCAGCGACTCCTCGGCCCTTCGCCAGCGCCGAAGGTGCCGTCGGGTCGCAAGGTCGGACGCAAGCAGTCGGCCCCAGCAAGGAAACTGCCCGGGACACAGGTAATATAGTCAGAATTTGTAAAGTAAGCACGCACTTCATTCACAGAAAAGGGGGGACATTACAACGCACGCCCACACCTGGCCACCTCGGCGTCCCACCTGTGAATTCCCGGCGCCTTCGGAGGCCTCAGCGCCACCCTTGTCGCGCCGCGGGACCTCGTCCAGAAACTGGCCGAGGCTCCCCTCCCCATAAAGGGACTTCCGGAGCTCGACCCGCGCGGCGGCCTCCCCGACGTAATCCCAGATCCGCTCGTGGAAGTACTTGATGGCGCGATGAACGGCCCGGACGGCACCGGACATTACTCCGGCCCCGCCAGGCATCTCCAGCTGGGGGTCCTCCAGCCCGGCGACGTGCGTGCAACCGCGGTGCCGTAGGAGCGCGCACACCATGCATGACACTACGTAAGCACAGTGGTTGCTGAAGGTCGTTGCGGCGCCGCGCACAATGTCGGCGGCATCTCCGATCCAGCGAAGGGTCCGAGACAGCTCCTCCGGGCCGAAGGCGCGGTCCGGCACTTTAGTCACAAGCCCTTGGAGATGGCTTTCCAACGCTTGCATGGCATCCCAGGCAATTACCGAAGCTTCGCCAAGCGTCCGGTCACGCTCCGCTAGAGTTAAGGCAAGTTCGCCTTTTTCCTTCTCCAGCGAGAAGGCCGTCCCGCTCCGCCGCAAACCCCTGTCGCGCCGCCTCCGCGACCGACTTCCGCGCCGACACGGCAAGTCCCTCGGCATGTACCTTCACCTCAGCGCATTCCGCCTCCAGCTGGCGGATGTGGGCATCTTGGGCAGAGCGGGCCCCCGCGGCCTCCCGTAGCTCCTCCTCGGCGACCCGCAGCCTATCCTCAAGCGCCCTTTGTGCACGAACATAGGCCGCTTGCAAGGCCTGCCCCAGCACAAGTGTCTGCACGACAAAAAAGGCTTAGCAAGTGCAGCACGACCAGTGCTTGCTGGCCGACGCTGGTGGCCGCGTCATCCACGATCCCACGCCACGCCCTCAGCGTCTCCGACGGAGGCACGAGGACCTCCATGTTCCGGCGAGGGCTCCTCCGGCGGAATAAGCGACGCTGCAGGTGGGGATGCAGGTGATAACACAAGGCACAACAAAGAATATACCATGGTAAGCTCAGCCACCTTACCCTCAGTAGCAAACGGGGGGCTTCGGGGGGCCCGCCCCTAGTCCCGGATGGGGTAGCAGTGGCACAAGCCCCTGCGGGGGGCGTGGTCCCGCAAGGAACAGGAGCCTCCGCGTTCGAGGTCGGCGCTGACCATTCCTACGCGGCGCAGGGCGTGGCCTGAGGGGCAGGGGAGGCGCGCACTACAGGGACTTCGGCATGTGCGTCCGAGTCCCACAAGCTCCTGATGCCCGTCACCACGGTGAACCCCCTCGACGTCCGGTGGATCCCCGGCCGTAGACACGGCCGCTCAGCCGGAACGGGTGGCGACGGCCCCGCCCCAGCAGCCGCTGCGGGAGAGGCCCCCGTGGCTACAGCACCCGTGGGCGAAGACCCCACCATGGCAACCTCTGCGGAGGGCACCTCGGTCTCGGCCGCCGTCATCAGCGAAGGCCCAGCTCTGTCCACCTCAGCGTCGCCAGTCGGCACGAATTCTGTCCCGACGACCGCCGCGGGCGACGAGACTTCCCCTCTCCGGCTGCCTGCGGCGAGCCCGCCGTCCAGGGCACCCCCCGAAGACCCTTCGCCCCCGGCGTCCGCGCCCTCCAAGCCCGAGTCGGCGTACCTCCCCGAATCCGACTCCGCGCCATCGGGGGCAGTAGCAGCAGCGGTGGCAGCTGCTATACCAAGCACAGCAGACGCCCCGCCTCGAGCCCTCTTGCGAGACGACGCCTTCGCCCTCGTTGCGCCGTCATCTTGGTGCTGTGAAGTCGGATGGGCGTGGTCCGGCACGGCAAGGCCCAAGGCCTTGCACACGCGGTTTACCCGCCCCAGCCCCGCCTCCGCAATTGCGGACGCGCGCTGCTCGTGCTCCCTGCCGGTATACAGCCCGAGGAATATGCGCGCGGCCCGCTCCGCGTCCTCCAAGCAGATCCCTAAAGCAAAGCAGGAAACAAGGTTAGCGCGTAATGCACTCCGTGCGAACAAGAGGGGAGATGCGGTCGAGACTTACAAGGACTGGAGGGTGCCGGCAGTACGCAGACCGACGGCAGAACATTGTCGTCTCGACGTTTCTCAACGGCGAGGCGCCAGTCACGGGCAAGCGGCGCCACGTCGTACATCACGTACTCTTCAGCGAGGTCGCGCATGTTGAAGCAGGCAGCCACGCCTACGAGTCGTCGGGCCCTCCGCCTATCTTCGGCGTCGAGCGTCCGGCCGGGCGAGGTCTTGAACGCGATCAGCCGTCCCGTGCACTCGAGGCCGCTCCCGCTCGCCACACGGTGGTAGAACCACCGTTTCATCCAGTGAGACTCCCACTTCCCGCGAGTGGAATTCGCAGGGAAGAGCTTGCCGCAAGATGACCGAAGAATGAAGGTGACGCTGCCGAAGTTCGACAGCGTCCCGTCCCTCCGCTCCTTGGGCTGGAACCGTGCCTCGTGTAGGTAAGCAAACATCGAAGCACTGGGCCAGCACGCTCCCGAGCGCAAGGCCCGACTATACACGGCAAGCCGGGCCACCGCGTTCAGAGTCAGCTGTGCTAGCTCCAGCCCGAAGGTCCGCAGCACGTCGCCCACGATCGCCGCCGCCGGGATGCGGAGGCCTGCATCAAAGTAGGCGACAAACACGAGCGCCTCCGACTCCTCGGGGCGCAGTTCCGTCTCATCAGCGGTAGGCAGTCGTACCGCCTGGGCGCTCGGACAACTTCCCCTCGCGTAGCAGCGTCTGGATTGTCTTCTCAGTCACGATTGAGGGGCCCAAATCGCCGGAAAATGAGCCCTCCTTCTCCGCCGCCAGCCACCACGTGTCTGCCGCTGTCGGATCGCGCTCGTTGAGCGAGTACTTCACCTCTAACGGTGATGACCGCTGGCGAATGCCGCAGTCACCAGCAGCTTGGCCACGCTTGTTGCCGGACGCCATCGCTTCTCACGGAAGGAAGAAGACAGCGGTGAGAGTACCACGGGAGTATAGAAGGCGATGCAAGCGAGGGGAAGGGCGTAAAAGTGTGGGGGCGCTGTCACCGGGGGTATTTCAAGCCCCCTCGCCCCGATGGCTCCAGCCGAAGCGTCATGACGGTTTGCATGCCCGACGCAACCGCAGTCATGCGGAAGCCCGTCCCGCACGCCTCCCCACAACCAAAATTGAAGCGTCATGGCGGTACGCATCAGACGCTTCCACAGAAGCGCGAAGGACCGTCAGCACACGACGCCCAATGGCCTCCCGCCGCGTGGCAAACCCTGCACGGAATGACTGTGGGGTATACGGCCTGATACATGTCTCTACGACGAAGCCTCCGCCCCAGCAGCAAAGCCCCGGCTCCACATGCATCTTCAGCCGGCGGGGTCCCGCGCGGACAAGCCCTTGTTTTTTACAAGAGAACCCCGGTCTTTGGCCCGACCTTCGCCCGTAGAAAGGTAGCCGGCGATGCTCGGGCCAGGACCGCACCAGGAAAAGACGGAAGATGGCCCCTTCGCGCAAAGGCCAACTGGCGGGTCACAGGCCCTGCCGAGGGGTCGAAGCCCGCTGCAGGAGTATGTGTAGGAGTGAAGGATAGCGCGATTAGCTTCTCCGCCTGTCAGCCTCAAAACCAGCAAAGACCCAACCACCCGGGCATATTGGCAGCTCGGGGGCACCGGCGTTGCCGTACAAGCATAGCGGGATAGCCGGCAGCAACAGGGGGCGGCGGACTATGGCTAGACACGTACGGCGTGCCATTCGTCGCCCGCCCCGTGTCCCTCTTTCCTAGGGAAAAGGCGAGCAGCAGTGGTCACGCAACCGCTGACATCCCACGGCGTTTCAATCACCAACCGCCGCGTGCCCCACACACGGCAAGGCGGACCGCACAGCAGGACAGCCTAACTCTGACAAGCCAGGAGCCGGCGCGATTCCAGGCACCATTAAAAGTACATAACCGGACCGTGAGGGTGCAATCACCGCGAGCGCAGCGGTATCCGCGGCGCGAAGTTTCAACTCCGACTACACCGTTGAGCCTCTGCAGCAACAGGCTTCAGTCCAGGCTTCGGCTTCGGCGCGCGCGTCTACCTCGAATAGGCGCCAGCTCCGCTGCCACCCGTTCGAAGGGTAAGGGACGGAGCGCACGCGTCTACTTCGGCTAGGCGCCAGCTCCGCTGCCACCCGTTCGAAGGGTAAGGGACGGAGCGCGCGCACGTCTATCTCGACTAGGCGCCAGCTCCGCTGCCACCCGTTTGAAGGGTAAGGGACGGAGCGCTCGCGCGTCTACCTCGACTAGACGCCAGCTCCGCTGCCACCCGTTCGAAGGGTAAGGGACGGAGCGCGCGCGCGTCTACCTCGACTATGCGCCAGCTCCGCTGCCACCCGTTCGAAGGGTAAGGGACGAAGCGCTCGCGCATCTACCTTGACTAGGCGCCAGCTCCGCTGCCACCCGTTCGAAGGGTAAGGGACGGAGCGCTCGCCCGTCTACCTCGACTAGGCGCCAGCTCCGCTGCCACCCGTTCGAAGGGTAAGGGACGGAGCGCGCGCGTGTCTACCTCGACTAGGCGCCAGCTCCGCTGCCACCCATTCGAAGGGTAAGGGACGGAGCGCTCGCGCGTCTACCTCGACTAGGCGCCAGCTCCGCTGCCACCCGTTCGAAGGGTAAGGGACGGAGCGCTCGCGCGTCTACCTTGACTAGGCGCCAGCTCCACTGCCACCCGTTCGAAGGGTAAGGTGGACACCTCGGCTTCAGAGTCCACGCAGCAACCTCACAGCCCAAGCCAATGGGGATCCAGCCGACTGGGTCCCCCGTAATTCGAGAACGCGAGGGCTGGTTTACGGCAAGCGCAGACTTGTTCTCGTAAACAGATCTGCTCCAGTACATCAACATATGCCCATTGGCACAACCAGAGGATGCGGATGAAGTCAAGTAGATCTGTCTACGAGAACAGGTCAGACCTTGCCATTCGCATACGGAAGCAGAAGCAGGAGTGGGGTGCGCCGGAAACTGGGGAAGACAAAGCAAAGCACCAGCACGCAGGTGGCCATCGACAGCGTTTGCATGCCCGCGCTGACACCTTATAAAGCCCCCTCGACTCCCTCACAAGCAAAAGCCCGACCGGCGGAAGCGCAGCGGTTCAGTTACCTACGATCAAGGAGTGCAACCGATGACAGCTGCGCTAGGCGGCGGAAGGTGGACGGGCAGTGCGTGACGTGCCAATACGCGCCCTCCACGCGTCTCGCTCCCCTAGGGAAGGGGCAAACAGTCGCGGTCATGCAACCGCTGACATCCCACGATGCTCCAATCACGGCCTGCCGCGTGCGCCCACTTAAGGCAAAGCAGACTGCACGGCGGCAGCAGCCTGCCCCTGGCAAACCAGAGACCGGCGCGACTCGGGTGTCATTAAAGCGCACTACCGGACCACACAGCCACTTGTCCGCGTCGATGCTACACCATGCGGAGCACTTCGCAAAACTCAATCGTCTGGGGCCAGGCGCGCAAGCCCCGTCTACCTCGACTACCACTCCAGGCTTCGGCTTCGGCCTCAGATCCCGGGCCCCGCCGCAAACTAAGGCTCCGCAAGTCAGGAGGAGTTCATAGGCCGCAGGGACGGAGGGGGCCAAAGGACTCGGCAACACGCAATCGTTAGGCGACTTTCTCTCTTGTAGACCTAGAAATCGAACTAATTAGCGCAACGGCTTCTCAATCTGAACCTTTCCTGGCGAAAGGACTCCTTTATTAGTGTGAGTTTCAAGCCCTTCACCATGAGAGGCTCCTGTTGTAGGGGTGGCCCCCACCTAAGCCCAACAGGCCTGTTAGAAGGTTACAGGGTCCAAAGTAGGACATTTGTAATGGCGTAAATACCCCTGACAGGGATGTACTGATGAAAGGGCATAATTGTAAAAGCATACCCCATATGAATATATATATCAAGGAAAGGCTATGGGAGGGGGGACGATCATTCTCTCCCAACTCTCCACTACCATATCTCTCTCTGTTTGGTCTGTAACCACAACATGTTTCTTTCACTGAAAGAAAAAATAAATTCAAATTTTGGTTTGAATATTTCAAACGAAAATTTACCGAAATATCAACATATTGTATTGTTGTCCCTTGAAAAGTTTTCTAAGAGCATTGATAAACATCATCCGGATGTTTTCTTCCTAACTATCATTCAGATTTGTGACCATTGGATTAGAGATCCAATGGCCATGAATCCCCCCCCCCCAAAAAAAATCTCCCCTCCAAAAAAAAGGAGCCGTTGGATCTCTAATCCAACGGTCCCAAATCTGGATAATTGTTAAGAAGAAAACATCCGGGTGATATCTAGACACACCCATTTTCTAAAAGATACAGTTTTCCCTACCGTGGCCTGAGCACCTAGCGCGAGTGTGTGGCTGACACTCCCCAAACGCATCATATATTTTCTGGTATTTAGGCTTGTTCTCATCACAATTATGCTATTTTTTGTATTAATTATCGTTCATTTATTATTGTATTGCAAAAATAGTATTTGTTGATCATATTGTAAGATAAAGATGGAAATCCAAGATTTAAGGCTTCTAGCATGTAGAAGATATGATGGTTTGGAGCAACTTCCTCTTTTAAAACGCAGCCAGATTCAACCTCAGAACAAAATATGACCAGCTAGGGTATGATCGCGCTCGGCATTTTTTTTTCTTTGGCCAGTTTGCTAGCTAACCAGGGTCACCGAGATTCAGATTAACTGTTGTAACCAGCCTAGATTTTAATCCCGGCTATACAAAGAGTTAAAAATATCAGATTGGGTAATGCAGATAAACTGAAATGGTATACACTATTTGTGATGATGTGGACGAACAATTGGAGTGTTAACTTTGTTCCAGGAGAAAACGCACACATCGCAAATAAACTGATAGAACACAGGAGAATTTCTGAATTTCTCTATTCTCTTATTTTCTCCCCCTTATTAAACTGGTTAAAAGTCTTATCAATATATAGGCTAATACTCTTCTGCTAGTATACGTATTCGGACTTCAAGTTGGGCACAACTTCAACTGAGTTACACATAGAGACGGACTCTACTACGTCTTAGAGTCGAAGTCAAGATTATTTCTAACAATCTCCCTCTTAATCTTCATTTGACATACTCTAGTTTTAGTCTCAATGCATTATGAACTACTGTAACATCCCAAAATTTGGATGTTCAAAAATATGGAATTTTTAAAACTTTTCTTGCATTTTGCTGGCATTCAAATTTCTTCTGAATATTTATTTGAAATCTTTTAAGTTTTGTGACGGGCAAATAAATATATTGAGAAATAATATCCAAGTAAAAGCAATAATGATGTTAATAAAAGAAATGAAAAATTCGAGGATCTACACACAAATTAAAATTCAAATATTAGATGATGGAAATAAAAATTTGAAATTCAATTTAACTAGGTAAATAAAAGCAATAGCTAAAGGAATATTAAAAACTCACATCTAAATACTTGAACTGAGAATTCAAATTTTGAATATCATGCAAAACTAAAAATCAATAAATTCTAATGTAAATTAAAATTTAAATAAAAATCCAAATTTAAAATTTTTGCTTGAGCCTTTCATTTTCTCTTTTTCCTCTTTCCCTTTTCCCTCTTACATGTGGGCCCCCACCTTTTTCCTCTCTCTTCGTCCTCCCTCCCGTTTCCTTTCACTGCCGCTAGGCCCCCCTCCTTTCCCTTTCTTTTTCTCCCTTCTCCCGTTCTTTTTCTTCTCCCCATCTGCTCTCTGTCTACGCTCCCGACAGCTGGCCCCACTTGCCCCTATTCATTCGTCACTGCCGCGCCTGCTCCCAAGCCGAAGCTTCGTCAACCGGCCCCACCTTCCCTGGTCTGGTGTCAACCAACCCTGTGCCCCGCACGTCCTTGGTGCCAACTGCCTACGTTGCATCGCCATATCTTTGAGCGCATCGCCTCTGTTGCTTCCCTGCCTGGCCACCGGCGTCTCGGCGCTCGCGCCCATGTCACCGCCCAACGCACGACACCCCGTTAGCTACAGCACCCGCTTGGTCACCGTGTCGCCATCACCATCACCTCACCGCACGTCAAGCTACGCGGCCCTACGCATCCTTCACTGGCACCATGCCGTCAACTGCATCGAGCACTGCTCCTAGGTTGCCAGCTACAGCATCCACACAGGGCCTCCCCTTGTGGGTATAAGTAGCCCTAAGATGCAGCTTGCCCCAGACCATTTCCCCTCTTCTTCCCTCTTTCCTTCCCAAAGCTGTGCTCTGGCCGCTGCCCTCTCTCCGTCGCTCCGGCCGTTCCAGTGGGTTTCATCCACAAGCTAGTGCGTCACGATGTGCTTCCCCTCTCCATTTCTATGTTCCCCCAAACAATTTGGTGGTCACACCACCAGAACCCACCACACCGGCCATTTTCCCCAAATCTGGCCAGCACCACCACCATCGACGCCACTCCCACCTTAGCGAGTCTCCCCTCGATTTCTTGGGATTGAAGCATGACGACGTCATCCTATATCTTCCGCAATCACCGCTCAACCCTCTCCCTCACCCTTGGCCGTCGGCGCCATGAGCATGCCCGCACCGCCACAGGCCATTGTCGCCGGACCCCTCTGGCGCGTCTTCCCCACCGTGGATAGCATGGTATGTATCCACCTACCCATATCCCGCTCATGCTCGCCTTATTTTCTTCCTCCACCCCTCCGGCCACCGCCACCCTCACAGCTCCCTATGCCGGCCGCTCCTAGCGCTGCCGATCCCTCATAGCGCCATCCCGGGCTGTGCTACCGCCTGCACTAGCTTCCCCTCCTCCCTATCTTTCCATTTTGCCACTCTCTACCCCTTTCCCAGCTGTCGCCCGCCGCTGGCGAGGCCACCCACCGAGCGCCGCCCCTACTCCCCTGCTTTCTCCCCATTCGGCCGGATGCTCTCTGCTTCTTATGTTGTGTCATGTTTGCATGTTGTTTCCTATATGCCTCACTCTCCCAATGGCATGTGGGCCTAGAACAAGAGTGTATAGCAAGAGTAACTGGTATAACCAAGATACCCATGGTGACTAGCTCAAACGTGAGGTTTTAAGTTAAAAATGTTAGAAAAATATTTTTTCTCTAGATATTTCCAAAATGCCAGGAATAACCCATTTGTAAAGTGATGACAAATTAATTACGGAGGTTAATTTGAAAAGAATGCCACAAATGTTCCACTAGCAATACACAGATTACTAGTGATTAAACGATGATTCAATTAGAATCAAGATAAAAATCAACTTAGGGGTTTAGGTTAAATCTTTAAGCACAATGACAATATAAGAAATTTAATCTTGAACTATTTGCAGGGCAACAAAGGGGTAGCATGTTAATCATTATATAAAGGGTGAAGTGTGTCGGTTTAAGCCATATAAAAATAATTAGGTTATTGCTATGGCCCAAATATCATAAGGACCCCTAGTTCAAATAATACTTAAACAATCCAGGTACATCTATTAAAATATAATCGGATACCACAAAAATCCATGGGTCATTAGTAATTAAAATAATTTTGCTAATATATATAATCTAAAGTCTAGTGATACCAGGCATAGCTAGGAGTGGTATTTTATCTGAGTTGTATTTAAACCCTAGAATAGTTCAATTGTCACCCTAGAATAGCTCAATGGTCACGGGTCAATGAGAAATAGAAATCAGCTAGTGTTAACCATTTAAATAATAGTGACTAAATAAATAGTCCCATATGATAATAGATTGGGGTGTTAATCATTTAAGTAATAAATGGATTAATTGACAGTTAAAACTCACATAAAATATCACATTGTGAAATGCCACAAACACATACTCTGAAATTAATTCGATAAGTTAAATTGATGTACACCACAAGCGAAACTCATAACCTAATTCTTAAAAGATAACACTCGGCATATAATACTCAACACCTCCAAAAAACTCTTACACCTGTTTATAGCTCTAACCAGACTCATGGAACTTTTTTAATAAATATAAAAATAATAAAAGAAGTTATTAATAAAAAGATCGAGTCATGATATGCTGCCATCAGCTATACCTAGCCATCTCCAAGTTCTAAGCGGAAATATTCTCATGAATATTCCTTTATCATAAACCTTCCTTAACATCCATCCCGGTGAATTTCCCTTGGTCATTCATCACTTCGCTCCAACCCTATTTGACTCCGTAAATACTCCGTGCCCAATCAACATAACCTCAAATCACCCATTTAATCGTAATAAAAATTAATCAAGTTCAAGTGGATTTATTTGGACCTTTTGTGTTATTTGCCTTTATTTGGATTCAGTTGATTGGTGCGTAATTACAAATTGGAGTCCTAAAGATTCTATGGATCAAGCGAGACCAAGATCGAGGTGAAGATAAAGACTAGAAGCTCAAGACCATTGAGTGAGAAAGCTTTGAGTGAGCTCAAGACCATGGTAAACCATGCTAGGTGAGTCAATACTTTGATCATGTTGAACCCCACCTTTTTCTGCAAATTATTTCTATTTTTAATTATCAAATTGCATGCTGTGATTTCATGTGCAAATATATGTTTGATTTTATGATTCTAGTTATATACCCATTAATGAACGTGTTAGTATTACACTCTTTTGGAACATTTGAGTATTTGAGCCTTGTCACCCTAGCAAAATTATAATGGTAAAACTTTCGAAAATAAGTCCATAATTATATGCCATGCTTAGAACTGCTTAGATACTCGGGGGCACAAAAATGCCCAAGCATCACTTTTAATCATGAGAATTTATTTAGGAAGTCATGGTAGAAATAACTGGAATATTTTGACATGATTATTTTATGCTCCCAAAAACCCCAACTTGCTTAAATATCTGGGCGGATGGTACAGGGGCTGGTGCAGTGGTGCATGAGAGTGTGATTAGTGTTAGAACTGTTCAGGTAACCCTAAGGACTAAATCTTTTCATAACCTCCTGTGTAAGACAAGTACAACCACAAGTCTATAAAGTATAATTTGGCTTAGTAGACTTAGTGGACCCTAAAAGTCTCTCATCGGTGGGGGGGTGAGGTAGTGCATGTGACTATCAGTGTGACGACTTGAATGGGACACTCATTGAGGGTGAAGTTTACCGCAGCGAGCTAGTCGGTGTGGGTAGTCCAGCTACTAGTCGCTAGGGGTAGAACATCCCGCACAACTTATAGGACCCACTGCAAGTGGGAGAAGTCCATGTGGGTGAGATGATGGAAGGGACGAGGTATTTTGAATAGTTACTGTGATAGTCTACTTAACCACATGATTAAGGAATCGGTGGAGCAACGAGCGGATCGTCTCTTGTGGGTAAAGTGTACAAACTCTGCAAAGTAAAAACTATTCAAATAGTCGTGCCCACGATCAAGGGCGGATATGGGAACTTGACTAGATATAGTTCTATTTCAAAAATTTTATGGGTGGAATTGGAAAAGTGGTGTGCAGTGAAAATCCCTGACTTGTGTTGCCCTGGGGTCACCCCAGTGATAATGTAAGCAATTATAATGGTAAAAGGTTAGCATATAGTGCAGAAACCATGTAACGATGGATGGAATCTGGATCGCTATTATTATTGCATTTTTTCATTCATTGATAAAATCTGTTTTACTTAAAACTGCTAGGTCTTAGGAAATTTCTATGTATCGTATTCTAAAAGCAATTTATGGCAAATAAAATAACCTAAGCCTTCCCTTGATAAGCGATGCATGTTATCTATTTGCATCCTGTGTATTGGCTTGCGAAGCACGGTGGTTTGTGCTCACCCTCGCTCACTCAATTAATCTAGAATCAGGAGTCAGATTGCTATGCTTCAGTAATACACCTGGCCATGATGGTAAACAAGATGAAGATATCAAGAACTAGGTTGCGTACCCCAGTTGGCTGCCTGTGGGCACGTCCTGAGGGTCCCACCTGTGTGCTTCATTTCCGCTGCTGCATTTTATTGATTTCGGCCTAATCAGCCTATGAGTAAGTCTACTATTATATTTACGCTTCCGTATGATATGTATTTTGATGTTCTGTACTGTATCTATAGTACTATCTACTGATCTAGGGAATAGTGCGGTAGAATCATAGAGGATTCTGGGTTGAAAAATCTGGGTCCGACAACTATCAGCCACACCTCCACATGAAGCGTTCTACATGCAAGCTACATATAGGAACTCAACTTAACTGGCACAGGTTCATCCGGATGCAAAGATTCTAAAACATTGAGATAGTCGGTCTCAACTACGACTTACTAAATACATATTTGATACAAAACGTCGACACATCTGCTCAACGTTCCGATTTCTTTTCACCTTACTTAAGTTTGGATTTCGACGGCGACACATCTTCTCAACGTCCCTGACTTAACTCATCATCAGAGCAGTGTTGATTCATCATCACTGAGCGCTTCAACAAGAAATGCTTTCTTCATCCTCGGTTTGTGACATTCTGAAGCAATGTGCCCATAATTGTTACAATTATAACACCTCACTTTTGCCTTATCAAACTTCTGATTATGACGGCCTTGGCCACCACTACTGGAAGTGTTCTTGCCTTCACGCTTTTATGATCGGATCTCCCAATCAGCGTAGGTCAACAAGACCTATCCATTGCCATTATTACTATTATCACAGATGTGTTCCTCATACGCCTTAAGACAACCAATAACCTCCTCCATGGTCATTGTCTTTAGGTCTCTAAATTGCTCTATGATCGAGGCAATCGGGAGAAATTATGAGGGAACAGCACGAAGGAATTTCTTCGCTATGTACAGCACTTCACCTTCTCGTCAAGGGCCCGAATTTTGTGGGCGACGATCATCAACCGGACGGCAAAGTCATTGATCGACTCCGTTTCTTTCATTCGCAGCACCTCGAACTCAGTCTTGAGAGTTTGTACCTTCGCTTCCTTCACACGATCGGCACCAAGATGCATCGTCTTCAACGCCTCCTATGCGGCTTTGGCCGTCTCCTTTTCGGCCAGTAGGAAGAGCGTCTCCTCTGGGATGCCCTGATAGATGGCCGCCAATGCCATCTGATCCTTGCGCACATCGACGTTACCATTCTCAATCATGTCCTACACTCCTTGAGTCTTCATGTACACCTTCATCTTGATTGCCCAGACTGCATAATTGCTCGTCGTGAGCATCGAATAATGCAGCGAGACAGTAGAACTCTCCTTCACCATCATACTGGATGATGTTTCGTCACTGGTAACACTACTTTCCAGAGAACGCGACATGATCTTGAGCACGAATCAAGAACTCGAGCTACTTTGAAGCGGCTCTTGGACCAAGGGAACAGAGGAAAAACAACTATGTTGTTTTTCCTTTTTCTCTTGGTGACTTTTCTTGCTGTTTTAGATCTGCTCTCTGTTGCTGTGATTTTTGCTTGCTATTTCTCACCTCATGTTGTGCACTTTTATTGCTGGACCGAGGAACCGAGTCGGAGAAAGAATTGGCTCTCTATCCTTTTTTTCTAGTCTACACTGACCTCACTATTGTTATTCTCTCTTGGCACAGGAATTGTGCTTCACCTCGGGAGCACTGCTGCCTATCTCGTGCGCTAATCGAGACTTGAAAGGAATCCTGGAGCTGCTGCTTGACTTTCTCAGGACCGAGAAAACAGAAGGACGTGCCGCGTGCGTCTTTTTCCCAGGAGAGCTGCGCGAAGATGAGCGACATGCGCCTCAGGAGTGCCGCGTGAAATGAGCATGAAACAGAATCGCCGAGACAATTTTTTCAGCAACTCGGTTCTCGCCTAGACTTTGATAGCACTTGTTAACTTTGTTTCAAGAGAAAACACACACATCGCAAATAAACTAAGAGAACACAGGAGAATTTCTGAATTTCTCTATTCTCTTATTTGCTCCCCTTATTAAACTGGTTACAAATCTTCTCAATATATAGACTAATACTCTTCTACTAGCATACATATTCGGACTTCAAGTTTAGCACAACTTCAAATTGAGTTACAGACGGAGACGGACTCTAGTACGCCTTGGACTCAAAGTCAACATTATTTCTAATATGGAGATTTCAACTGGATTGAAGTCTGTAATTAAGAAAAGAAAAGTCTCTGAAGCGTTCATTTATTTAGGAATTGCATTTCCTTCCGCTTCACCCAAGCCTCCCCAATTCTGCTTGGAACGCCTCCACATGCTCCTCCTTAACGCAGAACGCCATGGCGATGACGCCAGCTTTCTCCTTCCTCTCGCACAAGAAGCAAGCCGGCACGACCTTGCGCTCCATGTTGCACATGACCCGTGCGGCAGAGCCACCGCCGAAATCGACGTCGTCGAAGCCGAGGTTCAGCCAGCTCGACAGGTACAGGGTGTCGTACCCGCACAGGCCCCGCAACTGACCGACTCCTCCACCTCCTCCCATTTGGCTGCCGCTATTATTTGCAGCTTCGTCCGTGAACGTGTATGGCACTCGCCCCTTGGCGTCCTTGACCAGTTTCACGAGGTCTATGATGTCACCGTTTGCGACCACGCCGCATGTCGCGAGGGTTGGCTGGAAGGTGAAGCAGTTTCTGAAGTAGCCGTCCTTGGCCCGGGCGTGCTTCCTCACGTTCGCCGTGAAAGCGAGCGCTGCAGGGGCCTTGGGGTTGGACATGGTCGCGCGGGCACGGCATTGCCATATCGCGGCGGCGGCCACGTCGAACGCGGTGCATGGAGCGGAAGTCTCGTTCTGATCCCCCTCGCTATGACGGAGCTCGTTTTTTATCCGGTTGATGAAGCTCATGGGGACGGTGACGTAGGAGCACGCATAGTCATGGGGCTCGGAACTCAATATCGACTGTGCCATGGAGATGATCCACGGAGGGAGCTCCGGAAGGGAGTTTTCCGACCTCACTGGCACGACAGAGGGCGACGGCAGCCCACGGGCAAGTTCGCCGACGGCGTGCAAGAACTGCGCCAGCCCCACGCCGTCGGCAATGGTGTGGTTCCACGTCACCCCGACCACGAAGCCGCCGCATGAGAACTCGGTCACCTGGATCATTAGCAACGGCGGGTCTCTCATGACCTGCTCGGCGTAGGTGACGGCAAGGTCTTCCAGTGGGATCGCCGGAGGCGGGTGAAAAAGCATGGAATCCTGCAAGGTGCAGCTCGCCGACGCAGCCACGAATGCCACGCCCTCGCCTGTGCACGCGAGCTCGAGGCCGCGCGCTCCGGCGGCAAGGCGGCCGGCGATAGGGTAGTAGGGCACCAGGGCTCCGGACAGCGCTCGCCTTATGGTCTCGGCGGCCGGCTGATGGATCGGACGCTCGAAGACGAAGAGGGCTGACAAGGGCAAAGAGGACAGAACACTGTCAAAGGAAGTGAGCCTGAGGTTGCCGCCCGGCGTCGCCTCCGATGGGCGGACAAGAATAGGCAAGGATTTGGTTACAGCAATACTCATTTCGGTTGTGTGTGCGTTGTTGGATCTCTTCTTCGCCTGTTTACCCTTGTCTATAAGATTATACAGGGATGTACATATAGGCAAATCTCACCACGCACGTGGCCTGTTCACGATAACTAGTGGCCACTGTTAGGATAGCTCCAATGTGGAACGGAGTTTCCCTATCCCCTTGTCCCTATCCCCTCCCTATTCCCTCAATCTAAACCACTCACATCTTATCCAATGGCTAGTTTTTTTTTATATTTTCATCATTTGCCCATCCATAATAAATAATAAAAAATTACAGAAAAAAATAAAATTTATTTTTTAGTATAATTTTTTTACAGAAAAAAATAAAATTATAATTTCTGTAAAAAAATTATAATAAAAAATATTTACAGGTGAGGCCATACGTGTGACGTTTGTTTTTTAGGCTGTTAAGAGATTAATTTATTTCCTTGAAGTTGAGATATTTTGTGAAACAAAACCGAAAAATTGAAAATGCTCAAAAGCTGAATTTGGATTGGATTTTCATTTTTGATTTGCTCTCCTAATTCCTCAACCTATTCTCCACCAATCTCAGCATCTATCTGCCTCTAATCCCTGCCATCACCACTGGATTGGGGAGAGCAAATGGTGGTACTGTTCATGACCAAAAACTCCACCGCCATGCCAATTTTGCCACCACTCACACCTTTTGCGTGACCGACCGCCCCTGCACCCTTCCCGCTGGCTCCGCTCGCTGGTCGGCCACCGTATCCTGCCCCAGGCCCCGTGGCAGGCCACGCCAGCCCATCCCACTGCCGCCGTGTCCCTCCTTTGCCGCCGCCCGTCGCCATGATCGCGCCACCGCACCCCCTGCGCCACATGATCATGCCACCGCTATCGAGTGGACAAAGCTCCTCTGCAGCTTTTCCCCCACCGCCCTGGCACCCCTGCACCGACCAAAGAGCGTGGCAACGCCGCCGGCCGCCACGCGCCATCGCCGCCCTGGGAAATATCCAGGCCGAACCGCCTTAGCCATGCTATATATGTGGCCGAGCTCTCCCTACCCTAGGCCATCAACCCCGCCACCCACCCGACGCCCCAACACCTCCATTGCCGCCCCCATTGCCGGTAATTGCAAGAAATCCCCAATTTGGAGCCTTAGCACGATTCCACTCCTCCGAGCCACCATTTCCCAATTGCAATCGCTAGTAGCTTCCTCAAACTCCTCAAAGCACGCTCGGACCCTTACCCTAGCCTCCCGAAGCTCTGTCTTCCCCGGCGCTGAGAGCCGCCCCGCCACCCGACCACCTCGCCGTGGCCATCCTAACTCCGGCCACCACTGCCCAAACCGAGCCCCCCACAAACTTGCTTAATCCCCGTGGATGCTCAATCACTTGCCCTTCTACCCGATTAAGCCCTAATCACTCCACAATGCTCAAAAATCCCGCAAGCCAAAAACAGCCCGCCGCCGGCGAATGCCACCTCCACCGGGCCGGCCACCACCAAAAATGGAGTCCCCACGCCGCACTGAGTCCGCCCATGTCCTCAACCGCCGTCGCCGTTCACTCTAGCGCCGCCGGCAGCTACCGCCTCCCTGCTCTGTGTAACATCCCACATTTTTTAGGCTTCAAAAATATGAACTTTTTAAAACTTTTCTTGCATTTTGCTGGCATTCAAATTTGTTCTAAATATTTAATTGAAGATCACTTGAGTTTTGTGTCATGCAAGCAAACAGATTGAGAAACAAACACTAGTGATATCATAAAAGGAAAAGTTCAAATAATAGAGAACAAAAATTTAAAATAAGAATCTGAAAAGATGATCCATAAGAGATAGGGAGAGAATTGAGTTTAAACATAGAAATTCATCTTTGAAGACAATGCACATGAGAATATTGGCAATAAATAAATAGAGGTCAAAGGATATTAAAGGGAGAGGTGCCTAAAGATATATATATATATATATATATATATATATATATATATATATATATATATATATATATATATATATATATATATATATATATATATATATATATATATATATATATATAAGTAAATCAATAAATAAATAAAATAGGCATAATCAAAATATATATGTAGCTAATTTTAAGGATGGGTATTCATAAGAAAATCACATAAAATCAAGAGGAAGACATATGTGATCACATGCAGATATATATGTAGATATATAATTAAACATTTGTATAAATAGATATACATATATGTTAATGCACAATCGGGAACTTTCTTAAAGTGTAAAAATACACAAGGATTAGTGTGGCAGCAAAAAGGTAAATAAATGGGGGCAAAACATTGCAAGTAAATGAATAAAAGTAGTGGAAGAAATAGGTAATGGAATTGACAATACAAATAAATAAATAACCGCATAATAAAAAAAAGAGTGGGGAGAGGATTTTCGGCCAGGCCGGCCCAGCCCCACCAGCCCATCTGGCCAGACCGCCCAACCGGCGCCCCGCCCCCGGCCGCACGTTTCTTTCCCCACTTTCCTCCCGGGCCACCGTCACAACCCGCCCGATCCCGGCGCATGCATCGGACCGGAGGTCGCCGATGCAGCTCTAAGCGCACGTCGCCGGGCCCCACCGCCATCTCGTCCCCGCGTCACCACCGAGTCAAGGTCGTGGTTGGCTGACCTACCCGCGCTCGTCACCCTTGCGGAGCCGTCACGTCTGGTCGTCCTGCCCGCGTCCGTCGCCCCTAGAGCCGGTCAAAGCTACGCCGTTGCGTCATCCACAGTGGCCGCCGTGCTACGGGTCTGCGCGCGTCCACGCCGTGCCCCACGTGGAGCCCTGCAAGAGAGACGCCCCGGACAACCACTCCCAACTGCCGCGCATGGCCGCCATGGCCCCTCCTCGGCGCCCGCGCAAATCTCCGGCTATAAAGTCCGCCCGAAGCCCCCAATCTCCTCCCCGCAATCCTCTTTCTCTTCTCCAGCGCCCGATCGGCCTCTTATCCCCTCCTCCTCCGCCGGCAACCATTCTTCCCCAACTCCGGTCTATTGGGCGCGCCGTCGATTCTCCGCAAATAAATTCAATTCCCTTGACCCGGAGTATCCTCGGAGTGTGACAAAGCCACCCGCACCCTCCTCCGAGCTCCGGGGAGCTTGTACACCGCCGGCGTCGAGCTCCTCCTTAAGCCACCGCCGTCGCACGCCGCCGGCATACTTCCGGCCTCCCACGACCCCGGACGACCACTCGTGCGGACTCCACACGGTGGGGAGATCCCATTTTGCCCGACGCCCGCGCCGCACCGGCCCCTCCTCACCGACAAGCCCGCCGCCCGAGCGCCGCCGGAATTCCCCTGTTTCGGCCCCCTCTGAAGCGAGCGGTTAACAGCTATTTCTGCCCCTCACCTAGCAGGTAACAACCGAAGCTCGGCTGGCTAGTGCGGCGCGCGTCCGCTGTGGCGACCCGCGTTCGATCCCCCCCCTCCCCGCGCGGTATTAGGAGTAAAAATTTTTGGCTCGTTTTGCAAAAACAGTGAACCAAAAAGCCACACAGAGGAAACAACTTGGTCCATAGAAGTGCTAACAACTGATCAGATTATAAATGAGCCTACCAACATTTAATCCTAAAGTAATTAATTGTTGTATGCTAGCAGTTAAGGCATTTTAAACCTTATGTTAGCAATCATTAAACACAAAACAAAGACAATGTAAGAGGGGGTTTAATAGTGTTGCAAAGGCACATGCTCTCATGAAATAATAAGTAGGTCAGTGAAGTAGAGATTAACAAAGTGCAAAGTTACACCAAAAACTATTGCCTTTAATCCTAGGCTATGAACCTCAAATATGAATGGGTATATATTGTATATATATGCATAGACATGTATATATATGTATATATGTGTAAATATAATGAGTAACCCTTTTTAACTCTTTATCAATTAAGAAGGTTTGGTAGGGATATAAATAGGGTGAATGCTCATCAAATAAAAGTTTACTAAACCATAAATCATGGATTATGCCTATTAGAACATGATGTAGAAATTAACCATTAGCCAAGTAAGCCATAAAATATTGCCTTTAACCTTAGCAACTAGAATAAGCTTTTTCTACCAAATAATGTGAATGCTAAGCCAACAACCATAGGCTATGATACTCAATTGTAATAAGGGATTATATTGCATAAAAATGACTATGGTTAAACCTTAAATAATTGTAGTGGGGTTTATTCTAGCACCAAAGCAAATGAAACAAATCTCTAAATTTGTCTAAATTCCCTGCTTAAATAAATTATGGGATCGACCATTTAAACTAATAAAATTGACTCGCTCTCAATCAAAAACCACATGAAATAATAATGGTACCGTTAGTTAAATTTTAGCATTAGATTTGATAAATAATAATGATGAGCGTGAAATAACCAGATATGGCCCATACAATTGAATCCTAATTCAAGATTGAAAAAGGCATAGTAAAACTGAGGATACATAAAATAACACCCCATAAAGTGCTATACACCTAGACCCTAAAATTAATTTGGTAAGCCAAAATGACCCGAATATTAGCGCTCGACAAAAACAAAGCTCAGCTAAAACTTGTGCACCGAATCATAGGTCTAACCTAGCTCATGGAACTTCCTTGATAAATGTAAATAAATTAAAAGAAAGGTGTCAAGTAAAAGATCGAACCTCGCCTTTCTCCAATCGGCTATGTTTGGCCACTTCTTTTCCAAAGCCAATAATTCCTGTAGATACTTCCTCACTTTTGATCTCTTATTATCCCAAAATTTTCCCTCACGGTAAAGCTATTCAAATAACTCGAACTCTTGCTCAAATCCAGCTACCACTGTGTTGGCAACACATTAAACCGAATCATCCTTCTATTCTCAAATCATAATAAGTGTATAAATTAAATTAAACCGGGCATTTAAAGTATTTGGATTTATTTGGATCTCTTGAGTTATTTGCTTTTATTTGGATTCAGTCGCTTATCGCATAGTTAGAAACTGGAGCCCTGAAGAATCAATGGATCGAGTGTGATCAAGAGCAAGGTGCAGATAAGGACCGGAAGCTCAAAACCATCGTAGGAGAAAGCTTTGAGTGAACTCAAGACTGCGGTAAACCGCGCCAGGCGAGTCAATACTTTGATCATATTGTTCCTACATTTTCTGCAAATTAATTTGTTTTAAATTAGCAAACTGCATGCTGTTATTTTATATGCAAATACATGTTAATTTAAGATTCTAGTTATATGCTGATTGTTTACCTTGAATAATATTACCCTTCCTTTGGAATATTTGAATGTGTGAACCTTGTTGCCCTAGCAAAATTATAATAGTAACACTTCGAAAATAAGTCCCTAATTATATGCCATGCTTAGTGTTGCTTAGATACTCATGGTTGCGAAAAACTCTCAAGCATCGCTTTTAATCATGAGAAAATTTGGTTGGGCAGTCATGGTGGTAATGACTGGTATATGTTGCATATGATTATTTTATATTCCCAAAAACCTCAAATTGCTTAATTATCTGGGCGGATGGTTCGAGGGTGTGTGTATGTGGTGCAGTGGAAGCACAAAGTGGGTAGTGGTAGAACCGCCCAGATACCACTAAGGACTGAATCTTGTCATGACCTCCTGTGTAAAACAGTACAACCACAAGTCTGTAAATTACAACTTTGCTAAGTAAATTTATCGAAACCCCCGGACTCATCTCACTGGTAGTGGATGGAAGTGGATACGCAAAAGGGCAATGGGAGGCCTAAAGGGACACCGAGTTGGAGGGTGAAGTAACTAGCCGTACTAGCGTTGCTGGAAGTGGAGCCTGTGTCTTCGCTAGTAGACGTGGTTACATCCCGTGCATAGATGGGACCCACCGCAAGTGGGCAGGTTCCCATAAGGTGAGATGACAAAAGGGGCTAGATACTTTGAAAAGTCATTGTGATGGTCTACTCAACCACGTGGCTAAGGAATCATGTGGGGCAGCGAGCAGACTGTCTCTTGTGGTGAAAATGTACAAACTCTGTAGAGTCAAAACTATTCGAATAGCCGTGCCCACGGTCAAGGGCGGACATGGGAACTTAACCAGATATAGTTCTATTTCAAAAATAACTTTGTGGGTGGAATTGAAAAGTGGAGGGCAGTGAAAAGCCCTGATTTGAATTGTCCTAGGTGTCGTCCCAGTGGTAAGTTAAGCGACTATAACGCTGAAAGATGTTATATGGTGCAGATGCCATGTAACGATGGATGGAATCTGGATCGCTATTATTATTGCATTCCCTACACATTATGTTTTTGTTCAAAACTGCTAGGTCTCAGGGAATTTTTATGTATCATATTTCAAAAATAAAATGTTTTCCCTTCTTACACAATAAAATATAGGAAGGACTAAATAGAGTTATGAATAATGGAGATAGATGTTTGCGGTAAACACATAAAGATATTGGTGGATTCATGTCGATCATAATTAGAAAACGGTGGTGTAAATTCTGGTAGAAATAAATTGGTAGAGTCTAAATAAGTATATAGGCTAGATAAATGATTTAATTGATTTATGGAGAATTAGGTAGTGTGATAGTAATTGCTGGGTTACAACACAGATAGATGATATAAAGTCTTGGGATATGTTGGTAATGTTGGGATTAATAGAACTGATTGGTTATTAGAGGAGTCAATTGAATTTTTGGGAATTTGGAGATATGTCACTCGCTATTTGGAGTTTTAGACAGCAATCCATATAGAAAGTATATGATCGGTGGATTAATTAAATGATATGATCGGTGGATTAATTAAATGATGTCAGTCGCTGTTTGGAGTTTTAGATAGCAATCAATATAGAAAGTATATGATCGGTGGATTAAGTAAATGATGACACTCGCTGTTTGGAGTCTTAGACAGCAATCAGTAAGGGAAGTGTGTCTTTGGTGGATTAAGTCAATTATGGCAATCGTCGTGTGGAGTTTTAGGTAGTAACAATAATACTATGATTAAACAATAATAATGCTACTAAAAGTGATTTTTGGCAAATAAAATAACCCGAGCCTCTTCTTTGTTAAGCCATGCATACTATTTATTTGCATTCTGTGTATTGGCTCGCGGAGCACGGGGTTGGAGTGCTCACACTCGCTTTTGCGACAAAATTCAGAATCAGGAGTCAAATCACCTCGCCTCAGCAACAAGATTGGGCAAGCTAGCAGAGAAGATAAAGATGTCAAGGGCTAGGTCGCGATCCTCCAGTTGGCTGCCTGTGGGCATGTCCTGAAGGTCCCATCTGTGTGCTCGTTCTTCCGCTGCTGCAATTTATTGATTTCGGCCTAATCGGCTCATGAGTAAGTCTACTATTATATTTACGCTTCCGCATGATATGTACTTTGATATTCAGAACTGTAATCTGTGAGCACTGTCTACTGATCCAGGGAATAGTGCGGTAATCACAGAGGATTCTGGATTGTAAAATCTGGGGTCCGACACTCTGTTCGGCGCGCGTGCGACCGGCCGAATGGAGAAGATGAACAGTGCCTGGCACTGTTCATCCGACCCGGCCGATCGGACTCGGCTGAGCCGAACCGTTTCGCCCGCACCGGACACATCGGACCGAGCCAATCGGTCTCGGTTGAGCCCAACCCTGTCGCCCGCACCGGATCCAACCGACCCGAGCCACTTCCAATTCGGCTGAGCCAGACCGCTTAACCGAAACCGATCGAACCCGAGGAATAGTACCCGACCGAGCCCGATGAACAGTAACCGGCCCGAACCCAAAAATACAAGTTTATACTCCCCGGATTCGTTTTGAGCCCGCCAACCCAAATATCAGGCCCATTTCTCCATATAGCCCTCCTATAAGCCCCAAATCTCAATTTATTTGAATTTTATCGGATTTTATTTCTTTATTTTATTTCTTTGTTCCTAGCTCAGTCCTTCGGGCATGGAACTAATTAATTAATTTCTGCGTTAGCTCACGACATTGAAGACCACCCAGAGCAGGAAGGAGAAGGTCAAACTCAAGTTCAAGAAATCAAAGAAACCGAAGAACGCCAAAAATCGTAGGCCCGCAAGGCAAGTCACATGTTTTTTATCATATCGAATCCCATGAAATTTACATTATTTACTTAATGTATTTTCATTATTGATAGTTGTGAAATGATAGTTGCTTAAAATAAATGTTTAGAATGACATGTTAATTAGATAAATCCTATCACCGATAAAAGCCCTGTTTACTTTGATGGCCATTCACCTTGACAGCCTTAGTGATTATTAATGTACGGTATAAATATTCATAAATCACCTCGTTCAACACTTTGTACTATTAAGTGATTTTGGCCGTGGGCCGGTAGATTTGGAAAACCCGGACTAGGGTAGGGTGGTATGAGATACCGTGCCCTAGGCTGGTGATACTAGTGTATAGTAGGGTAAAAAGGGTGTGGACGTCCGTGTGGCGGACTTCGTTCACCGCTTTACCCTAGGGTGGAGGCTTGGTTGTGGATTGGTGGCAATACAGGAAGGTACTGAATATGGGTTGTGAATAGATGATGCCTCAGACAAAAATATAAGGACTAGACCCTTATGCTGAGTAAAGAACATAGTACCCGCCCAACCACAAGCGTTGATTTTGTCAAACCTGGTTTAGTAACTGCTCAAGTTCAATTGAACCTCTGCAACTGGCGGGGGGAGACCGAGGGTGAGTTCGTATGGGAGGTGGTTAACCATACAACAGTAGGACTGCTATGAGTCGGAGGAGATCCGTGGGGTCATCCGAGCTTATGGAGGCCTAGGACCTACTGGGTGGAGGCTATATAAAGAATTGAGCAGTGAACAACCTTGTTTTCTTAAAGCCAGACGTGGAGTTAAGAAATCTTGTGGGTAAAGCAGGGCAACTCTGCAGAGTGAAATAAATGGTATTCGAGTACGCCGTGCTTCCGATTAATGAAGCTGTGTTTACTGGGTGATTCCAACAACGAGGCATAAGTAGCATTTCTGATGTTGTTAATCTGAGTAATGATGAAACTTTGTCTGATAACAGAACCCCCTGATCTTAAGGAGCAAGTGTTTTAAATTTTATTTGTTTGCAAATAAAATTGCATCTACCTCTTAATAAAACACTATACTCCCTTCCCTTGAGAATCCTGGCATATAGTTATATATTATTTTCCACATGTGATTTGCTGAGTACGGGGTTGGAGTACTCAAACTTGCAAAATTTCCCCCACAGATACTAGAAGAAAAAAAGATGCTACAAGTGTTCGTGTTAGGGTTACGACTGCACTCGAGCGTTCCTGTGGAGTTTTCTTCGGCTCTTCTGTATGTAAGTTTAAGTTCGGGCTTGGGCGCCCATATTGTTGTTAAAATTTGACCAATAGGTCTTATTTCAATTAAATTAACCTTTTCAAATTGTTCGTGAGCAGGCATGATACACCTTCTGTCCGTAACTGAACTCCTGGGCTGTTACGTAAGGTAACGACATTCTTGTTTCTAAAAACAGGGGTGTTACATTTTTGACTAAAAACTAGTTGAAACATATTATTGGGTTGGCTGGCGACATTCATAATTAAAGCTTCTAGCAAACACATGAGTTGGATATGAAGTAATCGGTAAAGAAAGCCAACATCATTTTAAATACTTGATAACTTCAAAGAGTCCAATCGGCAAGATAGCTGGCCGGAGTGCTCAAGCTTTCCATGTACTAATAGCTTGCCTTATCAAGTTGATTGCTTCCCCGATCGTTTTGGCTTCGGCTTCTAGCTTCTGGCTTATTTTTTACTATTCCTAAATTTCATCTTTTTCTGATTTTTTTTGGATTTTTTGAGCTTTTTTACCGGTTCTTTTTTTCCCATATTCGTTTACATTACACGTGATGGGCTAACCCGTTTTTCTATTTTTAAAATTTTTTAAATTTAATTGTGCCAAATAAGCCACCTTCAGCTAAATTGTAATTTCAGCCAGTTACAGTGAAATAAGCCATAAGTCAAGTTGTGATGAGTTTGGAGATGTCTAGCATAAGTGTTGTGCCTTGTAGGAAGCTGATATTGCGTGAGAGCTGGACAACAGCTAACGTTTACTTGGAAGGCGGTTGTATTAGGTCGGTTTCTTCTAGCTGTGTTACTACTGAGTTGTTAGGCGGTTTATAGCCTATAAATAGGCATACCTATTATTAGATGGATGTAAGGTATAGCTTCAAATGTGTGTGTAAGCCAATGTGTATGGAAGAGAGACCAATGAATACATAGTCTGATACTTTAAGCTAGTTACTCCTCCTGTCCCATTCTTTACTTCTTTTGAGTGTTCCAAATCCCTAACAACTGGTATCAGAGCCCCATCTTCGAGTCGGACGTAGTAGAGCAGTGCATTCGAGCATTTGTTGGAGCTAAGGTTATGGCTTCAAATTCGGGTGTCGGGATGGCGCAATCAATGGTTCCTGTATTCTAAATAAAGAATTATGATATGTAGAACATCAAGATAAGGATGCTGCTACTCTCACAAGGATTATGGGATATTGTGGAGAACAGCTACAAAACGTATGCCGCAGAAGATATTCTTACACCGGAGCAGAAGAAAACTCTGGCAGAGAACTAGATGATAGATGCCAAGGCATTGTTTCACATTAAAAAAATAGATATGGGAAGGACAACACCCAACCACCTAACATGATAAAGCTTTTAATTGATTTTCAACCTAAATGCAGAGAACTACCATTGCACAAAATTTGAGAGAGATGAGAAGAATATAAGTAAAGGCAACATGAACCATAGCTACACCACGTTTGAAGAATCACGGTAAGCACTAGGGGTGCAAATGGAGCGGGTAATTTCCCTCCGACCGACAGACCGAAGGCACGCGGAGCAAATACAGAATAGGTAACTGGGTATCTAGCACTATCTATGTCCGCTCCGACTCTGAGTAAAAAAATACGGAATAGGATACAGGATGAGTGATATCCGTTTGTATATATATGTATGTCAAGTGATATAAGGAAATCTGTTGTAGTTTCACTTATGAACAAGATAATAGATGGGTGGATTGCTGCATCTAAATAGACGGAGAATATTAAGTACTCTTTCTTCGACATCTCGATAATTAATCTCTCTATGTTCGCTCTAATTGCACCCTAATCTCCAATATCTTGTGTAGGGGTACAAAAGTAGTGGATAATTTTTGTCCGACAAACCGTCCAAAAGCTTGTGGAATGTATACGAAATAGAGAAATAAGTATCCGGTATTATCCGTGTTTAACTCTGATTTTAAAAAATATAAAATAAAATAAGGATGAATGATATCCGTGTCCACTCGAAATGCACTCCTAGTAAGAACCGTATACTAGCAGGACCATCAGCAATAGGCTTCGGAATAAATTGGTCAAGGATGCGCCTCTTCCATCGACAAGGACGTTGGACGGCAGGCAGAGCGATCTTGAGCTTTCACATGTGGATCGCGCCGATCGGCTCGGCTTCTGGCCATGCGACTTAGGGACGGCTCCTGCTAAGATGGGCTCGATCGATGTGGTCCAGCTCATTCACATGAGCCAGCTGCTCGATCCGCTCGACCTGACTGATCAGATTGCTAAATACTCCGTCCGTGCGCATTTATGTGACGTTTTAGGCCAGCACACTGAGAAGTAATTAATTCTTATTTTTCTGACCTGTTTATCCTATTGATTACCATGTACACTGTACTATGAGGCCAGTCTCAATGGCAGTTTTATGGGAGTTTCATAGACATTAAATAAGGTGCCACCTCAGCAAAAAGAGTGATTTTACCTCATATTGATGAAGAGAGAGAAGGTTAGAGTTTCATGGGGATGAAACGAGCTAGCGTTGTTTCCCACGACTTGGAAAGCGCACGAAACCCGCACTGAGGCAGCTTCGTTTCATCACCGCGATCCAGTACGGCCAGCTGCGCGCGCACCTCCTCTCCCTTCCCTCCTACTCCCGCCATCTCCTTTCCCTTTCCCGCCGCTCTCCTTTCCTTCCCGCCGCTCTCCTTTCCCCTTCCGGAGAGCAGCACGCGAGTCGAATCTCCAGGGCCTCCCTGCTCCCCTCCCCTCCGGGCATCTCCTCAGTCTCCAGATGGACGCGACTCCAGCGGCGGCGGCGGCGGAAAGCTCAGGGCGGCGCGGGTCCGGCGGGGGAGGAAAAGGGCGCGGGGGATGGCCAGCGCAACCGCAAAGCGACGTCATCGCGTGCGCCGCTGCTGAGTTCATCCCCTGCGCCGCTGCCGAGTTCGTCGCCTGCGCCTGCGTCGCTGATTTCCTCGTCTGCACCGCCAACGACGACTTCCTCGCCTGCGCCACCTCCTACGACTTGGACCATGTCAACACAACAACCTGTGCCACCAAGGCCACCGCAAGGAGCAGAATGGGGATCCAGATCAAATTTTCCATCACCACATGGAAACCACCCCCAAAATCCATGGTAAGTCTCTTGTTTCGGTTCCAGATCCTAGTGTAGTACTCCTGTTGGTGCTTCTGAATCTTGTTTAGTATAGGAATTTTCGTCCGTACAAGGCACTGCTACATAGTTCACATGGCACATTTGATCACAACACAGTGCAAGAATTAAATGCTAAAGCTAGCCTATGAAACAGTGAAATGAAACTGTGCATTGAGAGACCCTGTTTCATTCTCAGTGTCACGTCTTGGAAACTGAGGCATGAAATCTCCCACTGAGACTGGCCTGATCCAGTATTACCGTGAGACAATCGGCGATAATCTATAATCACCAACAAATTGTCCGTCGGTAGTTCTACAGGTACATGGGCTGTTTATCAGTCGGTAACCAGCCAAACTGTGCGTCAACGAAGCTTTAAGTACTGTCCATCTGGCGGCGTTAGTGTAGGGCGGGAGGGAAAATTTTAGGCACAAATTGGGCGCTGCAGTGTTGAAACCAGTGAGCGGCTGGTCCAGCAGCGAAGGAAAAAAATACATCCAAAAAATTCAACTGACTCATTCTGTTGTGTTTACGTTGTTCGATCTCTTCTTTACTTGTTTATTTATACCCTTGTCTATAATATAAGACTATGCAGGGATGTATATATAAGCAAATCTCGCCACTTACGTGGCCTGCTCAAGATAACGTACACTAGTAGCCGTTCTTAGGGTCTACAGGTGACGTCGTACGAGGATGTATCCGGTGCTTCCCACCCGTATGGTGCCTCCGCGCTTCCCTCTTCAAAAATAGGGTCTAAATGGATATAAAATCCGTCAAATTTCTGGTTAGATAGACCATGATACAAGCAAGCAGTTCAATCGTTTTGAAATATATGACGTTTAACAAAACGTACAGTCAAATATTTTTAACTTTAGCTACTTATATTAATAACTGTCTAGATTGGTCAAATGAAAATGTATCATTAGATTAGTTACACAAAATAAAGGAAGTGCCACAAAAAATCAATCGAAAATATGAGTTACATTAGAATAAACAAAAAAAAGACAAATTTCAGCCAAAGGTAGCTTTATATTTTTTCCATTTCCCTTTTTTATTTCCTAATTTCCATTGTGTAGGATTTGTCTTTTTATTTCTCCGTGTGTAGATCAAATTTAGATTAGAATTTTTGTTGTATGATAGGTTGTTTGTCCGTCAAAGCTACCAATATTTTTTTAAATTTTGTGACCTTTTGCATTATATTTTAAATAGGAGAGTATGGAAGCACTATCAGGGTGGGAAGCACCGGATATTCTCTTGAGGAAGCTTACAAAGGTTATAAGATGTTCACATTTTAAAAATATTAGTGAGGTGTCCGTACGTTGAAACGGAGTACCAAATGAGGGTGGTACATATTAACAAATATGACCCAAAACTACTTTATAAATATTTTGTTTATCTTACCCACATGCAAGTCTACATTTAGTAGCATATGGTGTTTCCTGTGTAACATTAATACAAATAAAATACATAAGACATCTAGGATACAAGAACATCTTTGTAAACGATATTCTTAGTAAATGTGCCAACAAAATTGAAGCTCAGATCCATTCCCAATGTAGCAAATATTCCGAGATTGCTCCAAGCAGTTGCTCGTGAAAGGGCAATATATAGTTATCCATAGGAGAAAATTAAATCAGGGAGGAAGACGCCTACATTTGGTATTGTTTGCTCTTGAGCCTTATTGATGGTCATTGCAAACTCAATCTGATAGGAAACTGCTTCCTCTTGAACCTAAACAGGAACATTTCGTCATCAGACAAGCACAACAGTATCCGAGGCACAAAAGCCCTCTTCCCAGCATGTTGTCCTAACATAATTTTGGCGTCTATGGTATTCATTTGGAATACCCAGACTACCTACCTTGTCTCGTTACACAACTTGTTAGCTGAATCTAGGTTCCTTAGCAAAATTATAGGGCAATTGACCTTCAACTTAAGTTATGAAGATAACTCAACATCAAATAAAGCTAGCAAGTTTTCAACCAAAGAAAGAATGAACTTATGACCAATCCTAAATTACAAAAACAATGATAAATAAAGTTTCACTTACATCACGCAATCTATTGTGGGGAAGCATGCACAGGACAGCTTTGCAAATCACTTTCAGTTGGGTCTTTTTCATCTGGTGCTTGAGCCTTCTTTCCTTCAAATGGCTCATATACCTATTGAAAAAATGCACATAACAAAAGAAAATTAAGAATAATACTGAATAAGGTACTCAACTGTATTTTCAAGAAATTTACTAACCATATGTCAGTAGTAGATTTTATTAGTCATTTTTTAGTAACATCCTGATTTTCAGATCCTTTTTGAAGCTTTTAAAATAAAATTCACCATTTGAATTTTTCTGGAATTAATCAAAGCTTAAATTGAATTTTTATTAATTAAAAGAATTTAATATGATTAAATTAAACATTAACATTGGTCAAAAGTATTTTATTTGGATTCCTTAAGTCTCAAGGAATTTTCTGGAACTTTCTTGGTTTTTTTTGGGTTTAGTTACTATTTTCTAGAGCTCAAAAGGTTTATTTAAAATTTTGGAAAAGAAAATCCCTAAAAATCTCCAAATGCCTTGGGCCAAAGCCCACTTCCTCCGGCCCGCTCCGCTGCCGGCCCGGCCTGCCGACTTACCACACATCGGCCATCCGCTGCTCCCGTCGCCTGCATTCAAGCGCTCGCTCCGCCTTCTTTCTCAGCCACCCGATTCCTCCACCATGACACGTGTTAGCAATCCAACAGTGCTAGCACTATTCTTCGTGTTCCTTCAGGAGTCGCCGTCGTCTCCGATGCGGACTCACCTCGGCGTTCACGTCTGTCCCGTGCATGCCGCCTCCTGTGCCCGCCCTGGACTCTACAGCCACCTCCGAGTTGGCCTCGGCATCCACGCTATAAGTAGCCGGCCGAGCCCTCAGTTTTCGCATCTCCCGAGCCGCCGCCTCTCACGCCGAGTTCACCGGAGTCGTCATCTATGTTCTCTGTTCTGATAGCCATCGCCGGCCATCTTCACCGTTATCCACTGTCGTTCGCCGGCGGTGAGTCACCGTCTACTGTCCGGTCCCATCGCCGTCGTCCGTCCTCACCCCGCCGCCCTACCCCGCTGTAAACCAGCCGCTACCTCGCCCGCCGCCCTCGGTTCATGCGTCGCCGCGCAGTCAAGGTAACGCCTCGCACCGCACGCCCGCTAGCTCAGCCCGCACTCACGCCCATGTGTCGATTCGCCTCCTCAGTGCACTCAGTCCACCGTAGACCAACTCGCTGACAAACCGGGCTCGTGTGTTAGTATCACTGTTCTGTAGATCCGTAAGCCAGCTGAGCCGAGTCAGCAGCCATGTCAGCCCTAGGCTGATGTGTCTACCACGTGTCATGCCACGTGGGCACCACGTCAGCAGCTGAGCCTACCCATGTGCCACATCAGCATGCCACATCATCAGCCATGTGTCATACCATGTCAGCGTGCCACATCAGCCCTAGTACACACGTGTCCGCCTAGTCAGCCACCGCGTCAGCAAGCCCCATCAGCAGTGCACTGTTCCATAAGCCGAGTCCACCGTAGACCAGCCATCCCATGCACTGAGTCCATAGTACAATAGCTTTTCCGATTTTCAGCCTTTTTCTGCATGTTAGATTTTCCGAGAGTCCGGTCTCCTTCGTCCTAGCTCTGATTGACCCGAGTGTTTTTCCTAAATTCATCTAAAATTGAGCTCTATCTTTTGGTTCTGGTTTTGAAGTTTTTGGAGCTCATTTGAATTTATTTTGTGCTTCATTTTGTTTTCTCTCTCGTTAGATCACGCCTTCGAAGGAGCTGAAGCAGGATTTGAAGATCAAGAGCTGTTAACTGAGCAAAGCCAAGGCAAGTCGTGTCTTCGATTATGTTGAGCCTAATTTTCAAATCTATTATGTATTAGTTTGTTTTAAATTATCATGCATTGCTATTTTTATACAAACCTTGTATTGGTAGTTATTGTCCAATTTGATTATTCCTCCTTGATAATTTGAATACCACGATTCCATTTTCACCATAGCTTGGGAAATTATTTAGTGATGCAATACTAGTTGTCACATGGGTTGTACATTTAAATTGCTTAAACATGCTTATAATCCCATTGGGCTCATCATCACATGTGATCAATTAATTAATTTTTGACTTAATGATATATTAGAACGTGGTGGTCAGCCACAATTATAAAATTTATGTGTCATGACATTAGGGTGTCATTGGTGTTGGTTATACAAACTTGGTTTCACCTAAGCGAATGATCGTGCAGTAAAGGGGGTGCAATTTGCACATTAGGATGTGGATGTTTCGCTTGGGAAAATCTAAGGACTTAACTTTGTGGGCCATTGATTTGAGCCTTACCGTACAACCACATGTCCAGTATGGGATGGACCTGGCTAATTAATTTGGGATGTTTCAATTTCAGTTCCGTTGTTGGGATGAGTGTGGTGTGGTCGTAGCCATGGATCTACATTGGCGCAAGAGGGGTCAATTATCAACTTGGTGGTAGCCTACTCGATGGTGAAACCTTAGTGAGGTGGAATTGGGTTGAGATTGAACATTGTAAAGCCCTTGTCATGATCTCTCCACCGCATACCAAAGGAAGTGTGTTAATCTAGTGGCAATATGATATGATCATGTCTTGTGGGTAAAGTTGTACAACCTCTGCAGAGTGTAAAACTATTCAAATAGCTGTGTCTCCAGTCATGGACAATGCTCGGTGGTTTCACACGAGGGGCAGAGTTTTCATAAAAACCTGATTGGATTAAGTTGGATAGTGAATGGTTAGTTCACTGGTGGTTCGTTGGAGTGAATGGTAGTTCACTTGGGGTTTGTCTCAATTCCTTGGATTACTTATTTATTGTCATTTTCAAAGTTTGCATTTTAATCTATTTATTGTATTTACCTTAAATTGTTGATTTCTACAAAATTAACCTTTCAGCCATCTATTGGTAAGCCTTGCATACTATATTGCATTGTTTATTACAAATGACTTGCTGAGTACTCTATGTACTCACGGCTTCGTCCATATTTGCTCAGTTGAGGAAGAAGGACCGGAGCTACTTGAAGGAGGATTCTTCGATGACTTCACGGATTAGGACTTCGCTCCCCAGTCGATTGCCTGTGAGCATGTCGAATGGCTACTATGCTTATTTCTTGTTTTCCACTGCTAGTTTTTTTAAGCCTTTTAGGCTATTAATTGTAAGCTTGACCATAAGGATGCAACTCTAATAATTATAAATAATATTTAAGTCTTTTCTTAGTAAATCGTGATATGATTGATATTTCATCTTTATTTATACTATGTGCGCTAGCGTGATCCTGGACTGGTGTGGAATACACAAAAGAGTCCAGATCAGCAGATTCGGGTCTCTACATTTTTCTTCTTGTAACACTAATATCTTTTGCATTAAGTACGATGCACATGTCTCCATTTTCCATGTGGTGCATCGGTCGGCTTGTCCTTGCCTTGAAGCATAACAACTATTTGGGATCAATGTTGTCAGTATTGCGACACAGTCATAGTATCATACGATCCTACTGGAAGTGGATGATACGGATCGCAATATAGATCGGAATCAAGTAGTATCATAGTGGGATCGCAATCCTACTTGTAGAATCATTAGGATCAGATAGAATCATAGTAGGATCACAGTGGGATCGCGGTCCTACAACAAACTATATTAGCATGTAAAATTTAATATTATCGATTGCTAGTTTAAGTTGCACTAGTTTAATTTGCTTTGTTTTGTTGTTTACATGTTGTTCTAAGCTAAAAAAAAGTATTATCTTTGACATATTGCATTTTTAGATTATTAGTTTATTAAAAATAATTCAATAAGTTTCAAAAATTAACCTTAATTCAATATAACATGAATAAGTGTACTCAAATTACAAAATTAAATTCAAAAAATCTACTATAGACTTGCATATTTAGAAGTATAATTCAATTTTTATATAAAATATATATGTTTTTAAAAATTTGATAGAATCATGATTCTACGATCCGATCCCGTCAGACAAAAAAATGATCCTACAGGGTATCGCGATCTTGGCAACCTTGTTTGGGATGCCAACCATCCAAGCACTTATCACATAAGCAAAGTAGCTTACTGCATAACCATTTCCCCTGAGTACATTCTCAGAATTGAAACCAGCAGAAGAATTTTGACCTAGCCCTTTGCATCAAAAACACATCATCACAATCCTTCTAAATTGATTCTTCTCAAACCCGCAAGTGCCTGCTGCACATTTCAAAAAGAAAATAACTGTCAGCCAGTACTTCACATTTAGCTAGTGCAGGTTCAAGAACCGCATTCATGTAGTTCATAGTGAAGAAACCAAACTATAGGCTGGATGCAGAAAAGATTTGTGCAGGATATTTATCCGGGGATTTCTATTGAAGACTTATTTTCTTTTTAGGGGAAACAAAGAGATGCAAGCTTCTTTCACTCAATGCAATATGACTACAAATAACATACAGTTGTCCAACAATTATATATATATATATATATATATATATATATATATATATATATATATATATATATATATATATATATATATATATATATATATATATATATGTTGCAATAACAAAATAATCAAAATAGAACAACTCAATTCTGCAACATTCGATCAGCATGTAATTAAATGTGTTTGGTGGATTCAGTGGAGGGATGAGTACACCAACACTAATCACAAGATTGCCTAGCAAAGGCAGCTCAATATGCATAAATCTAACTATCATCAATGCCCCATTTCATCTCTCAGTGCAACATAGATTTATTCACACAAATCTAGAAATTTCACATCCCAGGATAAAATGGTTGAAAAATAATAGAGGTAGGTAGTTTTTCATACAGGTGACAATGGAGTGGTGTGGTTTGTACTTCTAAAAAGGCCCAATCTATATATTCAACCAACATAAAAGTACATGCAATCCACCAAGCCAATCAACAATCATTTACAGTTCAAATTGATCCATGATCCATCTCCAGGAGAGTTTGAACTCTGGGCTGCAACTAACTAAATCTAGCATGGAGGCATGAACTTCCCGTTTGCCCAAGGCCATGCCGAGGCAGGATTGATCAAGCTTGTCAGTGGACCGCTCACCTCCGCTCGACGACATTGGCTCCACATGTGGTGAGCTCGAATAGCATCGTCGGGGCCGTATGCGGTGAACTTCAATGACGCAGTGGCCGGTTGCTGCCCCTGGCTGGCACAGTCATCAATCTGCCGCCTTGTCTTCCATAGGGCTTGGCCATGCTACCGTCGCTCAGGGGGCACAGCTCACCTCTTCCCATGGTCTTCCTCACGGCTAGTCCACCATCGCCAGCTCCACCTCGACCTGGCTCCCTTGACGAAGTCGCCGATTAGGATTCGACAGTGGCGCTGCTCCGGACAGCAGCATCGGTACATATGCATCAGCACTAGGGGGAGGTGCAGGGGCATGGGGGCAATGATGAAAAGGGGACGAAGTGGGCAGCGAACCGATGGCAGGGAGGAGAGAACGGCCACCGTAAGGGAAGGTGAGGGAGGCGAGGGCCGAATCGGCCCGTTCCCGTCCACGGCATGGCCGGATCCAGCCATCCTTGGCCACGGCGCGACATTGCGGGGAGGAGGCAGCAGTGCAGATGCGAGTGCGGGGAGCGACGGCTGAGGCAGCGCAGATGCGAGGGGAGCTGTCAAATCCCCGATTTAGGAATCGATCAAAGGAAAACAATAGTAGGAATCTGGAGAAAATCACAAAAGGGGAAGAAAGTCGCGAGAGCAACGAGATAACTAGGGCTACAGTAGACTAGTGAATAGCAGTATTCAGATGGCATATTCCTTCATTCCACCGAAAAGGTCTATATGGGTACAGAATCCACATCAACGTTTAAGAGAGGATTACAATGATTTAACCCCAAATTAACAGAACACTAACTCTACTCAAAGTAAAGTACTTAGATGCTTAAACACAGCTTCATTGAAAACCATATGAACCGTTGGAGCTGGCCGCAAAGGTAAAAGAGCATCCAGACCGTTGGGATCTTCGGACTGAGGGGTAAGAGAGCATCCAGACCGTTGAAATCTTCGGACTGAGGCAACGAACGTTCGGACTGGGCGACAAAGCGTTATCCCTCGGACTTCATCCCCTCCTCAATTCTTCAGTCATTCCACTGGTTTTGACATTTCCTTCCCCTCAACAAAATACTTGTCCTCAAGTATTACCGTCAGGAAACCACGACTTGATAGTCTGGGAGTAGAATTCGGGAAAAGTACCTTTGATGAAGTCTGCGTCCTCCCACGAGGCATCTTCAAGTGGCAGATTAATCCACTAAACCAACCACTGAGTCACCATTCTGTCACGACGAGGTAAAGCCCTGGTTTCCAGCACAATAGCGGGTTCAGTCTTAATCTTTCCATCACTGCTTACAAGAGGAAGGTCTGGACTGGGAATTGCCGTCGGACCGCAGTATCTTTTGAGCTGGCTCACATGAAAAACAGGATGTATACCCACTCCTTCTGGCAGCTGCAACTTATAAGCCACTTTGCCCACCTTCTGCATTATCCGAAATGGACCATAGAATTTACTGGTGAGCTTCAAGGCCTGATTTAGCTCGAAAGTTGTAGCTCGATATGGCTGCAATTTCAAATATACCATGTCTCCAACCTTAAATTGCCTCTCACAACGATTCATGTCAGCGTACTTCTTCATCCATGATCTTGAATTAAATTTTCCTTCAACCTCTTTAGCATAGTCTATTTTTCGTGCAGAAAATCCTTTACTTCCTCCTTAGGACCTGGAACCGCCACTTCATTAATCAGGGGTGGAGCGAACCCATACAGAGCTTGGAAAGGAGAGATTTTAAGTGAAGTGTGGAAAGTGGTATTGTACCACCACTCTGCTAAAGCCAACCAAAATATCCATCTCTTCGGTTCAGTAAAGGCCATGCATCGAAGATATGTCTCCAAACATTGATTGACTCTTTCCGTTTGCCCGTCCGTTTGCGGGTGGTACGCTGTACTAAACCTCAATTCCACTTTCAATGTCTTGAATAGTTCTTGCCAAAACTTACTAGTGAAGATTCTATCCCTATCTGTCACAATAGCCAATGGAAATCCATACAGTTTGAAAATATTATCAATGAAAGCCCGAGTAACAGTTTGAACAGAGTAGGGATGCATTAAGGGAATGAAATGCGCATATTTAGTAAATAGAATCACCTCATACCCCTTTGATTTTGGCATTCCCTTTATGAAGTCCATGGAAATATGGGTCCAAGCCATGTCAGGAATAGGTAAGGGACAACATCTTTTGCTTGCGAAGGTGTGAGGGAGCGGGAATGTGTCGCTCCGCCCCCGCCTCTGCTCCTCCCGGCGCCCCAACCCACACCAGCCCCACGCCGACGGCCGTCCAAGCGCCGGCGGCCACCTCCAAGGCCTCCCCGCGGCCTCCTTCCTCTCCCGGCTCCTCCTCTCCCTTGTCCCCCAGCGCCCGCCCGTTCGTTCTGTCCGGTCGTTCCAAAGAGCAGAGGTGGAGCGACTCCAGCCCTTCCTCCCTCTCCGGCGGGGCGGACTCGTCGCCAGCTCCTCATGCTTCCTACCGAGATGCCTTGCTCTCGGCGGAGGCATCCGCGGTGCAGCCAGAGCCTGCCGCGAAGCCGTCTCTCCTTGCGAGAGTGGTGCTGTAGAAGGGCGCAGCCCTCTCCTCGCCGGGGAAACCTGTGCCTGATGAGGAGGGCTTCCTGCGAGTAGAAGGACGGAGCGCTCGCCGCCGGCGCATCCTGGCTTCACACCACCCCCGTCGACCGGTCCCTGAGGATCTCCGGGGTCGGTGTTTCAATTGTCTGTCTCCCTCGCATCGGGCTGTTGTCTGTCGCCGGCGGACTCGCTGCTTCCGGTGTCGTGCGCCGGGCCATCGCTCCTTCGAGTGTCGCCGGAGCGTCCCGGCCAAGCTGGCTCATGCCCCTCCGAGGAGAGTGTCGGTGTGGCGGCGGATCTCTCCCCCGGCCGCGCCTGATGCTGTCCCGTCCGAGGCGCCCCTTGCGGTCATGGCCGGCGAAGGGGCTCAGGTCGGGAGCTGCATCGTGCCGCCTCGCCGCTGCATTCGCCGTAGGAGGCGCCGTGCCAAGGGCAGTGGGGCGGCGCCGTCTCCTCCAGGGACCGGCGTGGAGCCCCCAGCCCCTGCCCCGGCGGAGGCCTCAAGTGCGGTGGTTCCTTCCTCATAGGCGGCCAGGCCGGGTCGGCGAGTATGCGTCCTAGACCGCTCGGATAGTATCGCCCGCGCTGAGACGGACCTCCGCAAGGCGCTGTTCGTCTCAGTGATCGGCACTCGCCCGGCGGTTTCTGCTGATGAGGTGCTGGAGGAGACGGCCCGTGCGTTTGACCTCGACATCCGCACGATGGCCCTTCTCCGGGCCGAGCTGGAAGATTTCCTTCTCCTCCTCCAAGACGAGGCGACGGCGGTTCGTGTGCTCAATGGTGGACGACCTCTTCTTGGCCCGAGCTTCAGCCTGAAGTTCAGGCGATGGACTCGGCTAGTTAACACCTCCAGTGCTTCCCTGCCGAACCTCGTCGACGTCGAGCTTCGTGGTATCCCGGCCCATGCCTGGGAGTTAGCCACGGCCGAACACCTCCTCAACGACACTTGCTGGATCCGCTCCCTACACCCGGACACCATTGCCCGGCGAGACCTTACGTCTTTCCGGCTCACAGCATGGTGCACTCAGCCTGAGCTCCTTTCCGTCGCCATCGACCTGCATATTGTGGAGCCACCTGCCGCCGCTGAAGAGCAACCGCCGGTGAAGCGATCCCTCGTTTACCCTATCGAAGCTACGGTGACCGCGGTGACGCTCCCAGCGGCGGACACCTCTGCTGCCCCCCCCTCCGGAGCGCGATGACTCTGATCGGAGCCGTAGGCGCCGCCGTCGTTCAGTTCACCGGCGGCGGCGGCGGAGCCACGAAGTGGAGCGCCTAGGCTCTCAGTGCACGATCGCCTCGGGCCCGTTCCATTCACTGAGCACCACATGGATGCCTCTGGGGCCGGCCCCCCCACCCGGACGCAACCAGCGGTGCAGCTCGCCGCCCAACGCGTTGCGGCCCCCTCGGGACTGGAGACTGCTGTTGATGGCAAGGCGGTCATTGCTAGTTCCCAGGCGACAAGGAAATCCAGAGAAGCTGCCATCGTCGCTACTTCCCCGGATGCAGCGTCGATTCCTCTGACCTCAGCGACAGATGAGCCTTCAGGTGGGCCGGCTCTCCCGTCTGGGGCAAACGGCTTTGGGCCGTGTTTGGAGGCCCATCCAGACTCCCAGGTGGCCGCAACTGCATCTGGTTTGTCTTCAGACCCACACCTAGACGCCCCAGTTTGTGATTCGGAGGAATTGGAGGTCGCCCGCCCTGGGCCAGTCGACGCTCCCACACTTCCAGCAGTGACTGATGTCCTTGGCCGGGACGCTCCTGAGGTGGCCTCTCCGACGCGACCTGCAGTCACCCCGGCAAGACTCCCAGCAATGGCACTGGGTGAGGCCTCCTCGGCGGCGACAGCCTCCCCGGTACCAGGCGAGGTTTCCCTGGCACGCTCCCCTGCGCCCCTGGCTGCATGCTCCCCTGCACCCCTGGCTGTGTCTCCCTCTCGACCTGCCACGCCCAGGTCTGGGAGGCGAACGCTGGCAAGGCGAGGCGCGGGGTTGCTGCTGGTCTACTCGTGGCGGCAAGCTCGTACACGAGCTCAAGTTGTGGCTGAAAGCTCTCCGCCCAGAACCGACGATCATCGAAGCTTCATTTCAAACATCACCAAAAATACGGCGGCTGTGGCAATCCCCCCACCAATCCGCAAGCAAAGGAGGAAGATAGTGCCTGCTGGTATCACCCCCCGTCGTAGTAGAAGAATTGCTGGTGCAAGCATGGAGACGACCCGGCAGCCCCTCAACCCGCAGAAGAAGACAGTGATGAGATCACTTGGGCTTGTCAATGACAAGGGGCCATTCAACCAGAAGGCTCTTGATGACTATGCAAAAGTTTTCAGCCAACCCCTCACGCAAGCTCACATCCAGGCCCTAGCGGCCTTGTTTGGTTGGGCGCCGTCGGATGTTTTGGCTGTATCGTCGGAAGGTTTATCTTCCGCTCTGTGACTGTAGGTGCAGTCCTTTTGTGTGTTGGGTCGTTATGTTTTTGGTAGCAGATGAATCCAGTGAATATTTTGGTGTGGAATGTTCGTGGTCTCAACTCAGTTGCGCGCCAAAACTCCGTCCGCGTTCTGGTTGATTCCACGAAAGCTGATCTAGTGTGCCTCCAAGAGACAAAAAAGGAGATCTTTGGTCAGAGGTTGCTCCTCCCCATGCTGGGATCTAGTTTCTCAAACTACATCTATCTCCCGTCTGCTGGAGCTAGTGGGGGTATTTTGATGTGTTGGAAAGATAGAATTGGAGCAGCTTTAGCCACACGGGTGGACGCTTTCTCTGTTTCGGTACAGTTTGCTTCGGTCGATGGAACACCTTGGTGGATGACATGCGTGTATGGACCTCAAAGCACAGCGGACAAGCTGCTCTTTCTCCAAGAACTACGGGATATCAGAGCCCAATGCATGGGTCCGTGGATGGTTGCTGGAGATTTTAATCTCATATATCGGGAACAAGATAAGAACAACTCCAACGTCAATAGGGCCATGATGGGCAGGTTCAAAAGATGTTTAGATGACACAGCGCTGAAAGAGATCCCCCTATGTGGTCGAAAGTTCACTTGGTCCAATGAGCAAGACCCCCCCCCCACCTTGGTAAAACTCGATCGAGTATTTTGCTCTTCGGATTGGGAGGAAAAATTTCCTCGATGCTTGCTGCAAAGTGCTGCAACAGAAGACTCAGATCATTGTCCTTTGTTGCTAGGTTTGAATGTTCTTCACCTTGGTAAGAGGAGATTTCATTTTGAAGCGTTCTGGCCGTCCATTGAGGGTTTTTCGGAGGAAGTGGCTGCAGCTTGGGGCTCCGTACTAGCAACGCCTTGCCCGTTAGAGACTATCGCTCTCAAATACAGGGCTCTCACTCGTGCCCTTCAAAGCTGGAGTCAAAGGAGAGTTGGACACATTAAGTCGCAGCTTCTTTTAGCCAAAGAAATTGTCCACCAACTTGAGATTGCCCAAGATTCTCGACAGTAATCCAGCGATGAAGCCAATCTTCGTTGTAAGTTAAAAAAGCATGGCCTTGCCTTATCATCACTGCTGCGTGCTGTCGCAAGATTACGATCTCGTATTGACTGGCTAAGAGATGGGGACGCCAACACGGCTTTCTTCCACCTCCACGCCCGGCACCGGAAGAGAAAGAATTTCATTCCTAAACTTGTGGTGAATGGCAATATCCTCACAAGACAAGAAGACAAGGAGCAGGCAGCTTTTGATTTTTACAACAATTTGCTAGGAACCGCTGAACAGCGTGACATCTCAATTGACCTTGATCAGTTGGAGCTGCCGCCTCAGGACCTCCAGGAGTTAGATGCCTTCTTTACTGAAGAAGAGGTGTGGGAAATGATCAAAGGCATGCCTTCCGACAAAGCCCCCGGCCCGGACGGTTTTACAGGCCGTTTTTATAAGAGTTGTTGGCCCATCATCAAATCCGATATTATGGCGGCTCTAATTGCAGTTCAGTGTGGCAATATTCAGAACTTGTGGATGCTCAACTCGGCGTTTCTCACCCTCATTCCAAAAAGAGAGGGAGCAGAGCAAGTCAAGGACTTTCGGCCCATTAGCTTGATTCACAGCTTTGCTAAGTTGGTAACCAAGATTCTGGCCAATCGGCTGGCCCGTAAACTTCATGGTTTGGTGGCTAACAATCAAAGCGCTTTTGTCAAGGGAAGATGTATACAAGACAACTTTATGTTGGTGCAGCAGACTGCCCGGTTCTTTCACCAACAAAAGCTCCCTCGCATTCTTCTCAAGCTGGATATAACGAAGGCTTTTGACTCTGTGTCATGGCCTTTTTTGTTGGAGGTGTTACGACATCATGGTTTTGGAGATAGATGGTGCAGTATCATCAGCGGCTTGCTTTTCTCCTCTTCCACGAAGATTCTTCTTAATGGCTCACCAGGACAGGAGATTCAACACCAGCGGGGATTGCGACAAGGTGACCCGTTGTCTCCTTTGTTGTTCATATTGGTCATGGATGTCCTTAATGCGATTGTGCAAAAGGCCAATGACATGGGGCTGCTTCAACCCTTAGCACGACATCCCCTCCATCATCGGGTTTCCCTCTACGCGGATGACGTGGTCATGTTCCTCCATCCGGCTGCTACGGATATTGATCTTGTCGTGGATATCTTACGGGTGTTTGGCGCAGCTACGGGGCTGAAAACAAACATTCAAAAGAGCAGTGTCACCCCAATTCGCTGCTCCACCGAGGATTTGGATCTAGTGCAGCAACGGATCCCGTGCGAGGTTCTTGAGTTTCCTTGCAAATATCTTGGTTTACCTTTATCAGTCAAGAAGCTGACGAGAGCCCATGTCCAGCCTATCGTGGATCGTCTCGCAAATCAGCTGCCGGGATGGAAAGCAGACCTTATGAATAGGGCTGGACGAACTGTACAGGTTAGATTTGTCATGACCTCCATGATTATCTACCTGGCGATGGCGATGGACCTACCACCTTGGGCGCTGAAGGCCATGGATAAGATCCGTAGAGGGTTCCTTTGGCGAGGAAGGAAAGATGCAAAAGGGGGACACTGTTTGCTGGCTTGGCCGAAAGTAACTCGGCCACTAGAACTCGGGGGTCTGGGGATTCATGATCTCAAATCATTATGCTGGGCACTTCGGATGAGATGGTTATGGTTAGAAAGAACTCAGCCGGACAAACCATGGGCTGCCTTCCCTATTCAAGTGCAGGAGCCAGTGAAAGCTCTCTTTGCCGCTGCCTTGATCACAATAGTGGGTGATGGAAATACCACTCTGTTCTGGACCGACAATTGGCTCCATGGCTCGTCCGTTGCTGTCCTAGCCCCTCACATTTTCGCCCTGGTCCCGAAACGGCTACGGAGTCGACGTAAAGTTAGTGAAGCGTTGCATGAGCTTCATTGGACTCACGACATCCGGGGTGCTCTCAGTGTCGCTACTCTTGCCGCGTTCATAGGAATCGTGGACCTGCTGGAGGAAGTGCAGCTAATGTCGGGCGTCCCAGACAAGCATCAATGGAGATTCCCAGCTTCTGGACAGTATTCGTCGAAATCGGCTTATGAGACCTTCTTCATTGGAGCAGTACATTTTGAACCATGGGAACTCATCTGGAAGAGCTGGGCGCCTAGGAAATGCCAGTTCTTTATCTGGTTGGTGGTTCACAAACGTTGCTGGACGGCGGACAGACTAGCGAGAAGAGGACTACCTCACCCAAGCTGCTGTGTGCTCTGCGATCAAGTCGAGGAGGACATCCAGCACATCCTCATCAGTTGTGTTTTCGCTAAGCAAGTGTGGTTTCAATTGCTCAGTAAAGTGGGACTCTCAGTCCTGTCCCCTCAAGCTGCGGACACTTCATTTGAGGATTGGTGGATCAAGATAGACAAGCTGGTTCCTACAATCTTCAAAAAGGGAATCAATTCTCTGATTATTTTGGGCGCATGGATGATCTGGAAGCAGCGAAACGATTGTGTCTTCAACGGGGCGACGCCAAGCGTGCAGAGGATCCTAGCACACATCGAAGAGGAAGCACATCTGTGGCGTTTAGCTGGAGCAAGGGAGCTTGCTCGGCTCCCCGTAGCAATCGGTTAAAGCTCACCGCCGTTGTTAGTGTGTAGTGCTTGGTCGTGTTTTGTTCTGTCAGGCGCGTTTGTATCTGAAAGTTAAGGGGTGTGTTTGGTGTGCGTGTTGTACTTTGCTTTCTCTTCTTCTTAATGAAATGATATGCAGTTCTCCTGCGTATTCGAGAAAAAAGGAATAGGTAGGGGTTCTAGAAGTCCCGGATAATGACAATGCTCAGACTTAGACCGCTGGCAAATGGCACAATTCTGAACAAAAGTGTGAACTGCCTTCTTTAACCCCGGCCAATAGAATAGATTCTTAACCCTCTGATATGTGGCCACCATACCCGAATGTCCTCCCATAGCCGAAGAGTGGAGTGTATGGATGATGTTTTGCCTCAGTTCCTCATCAGCTCCCACATATATCCTCCCTTTATATCGCAATACCCCAGATTGGTAGGTATATTCCGACTGCAGGCCTGAATCAAGAGTGAGCTGCTCCATTAACTCCTTGCAATGAGCATCCGAAGTGTAGCTGTTTTCAATGGTTTCTATCCAAGCTGGGACGGCCATAGTTATAGCATTAAGCTCAGAACCCCTTCTGGATAGTGCATCGGCAACCTTGTTCTCCTTTCCCTTTTTATACTCGATTGTATAGTCAAATTCGAGTAGGCTAAGCATTAATTTGTGCTGAATACCCTCTCCAATTTTCTGCTCAGCCATAAATTTGAGGCTCTGTTTGTCAGTTTTAATGACTAACAGAGTGCCCAACAAGTAATGTCTCCACCTCTTTAATGCCTCTATTATTGCCAAGGCTTCTTTGTCATAAGTAGAAAGTGCTGCATTTCTAACTCCCAAAGTCCTGCTAAAGTATGCAATGGGCCTCCCCTTTGCATTAGAACTGCCCCTATCCCTTTTGCAATTGCATCAGTCTCCAATGTGAAGGACTCCAAAAAATCAGGGAGAGCTAAAACAGGGGCAGTGGTTAAACTGAGTTTCAACTCTTCAAAAGCCTCTTCTTGAGGTTTTCCCCAAATAAAACCTTCTTTCTTTAGCATATCATGTAAGGGCCTGCAGATCAACCCATAATGTCTGATGAATCTCCTATGATACCCCGTCATCCCTAGAAAGCTCCTTAATTGTGATACATCCAAGGGCTTGGGCCATTCTTTAATAGCAGCAATCTTCTTAGGGTCTGTGGAAACTCCTTTCTCAGAAATAATGTGGCCCAAATACTCAACATGTGCTGCAACAATCACACATTGTTGATGTTGGCAAACAATTTCTGTTGTCTTAAAGTGTCCAGAACAAAGGAGAGGTGCTGTAGATGCTCTTTTTCACTCTTGCTGTACACGAGTATATCGTCAAAGAAAACCAGAATGAACCTTCTCAAATATTTGGCAAAAATTGTGTTCATCAAAGATTGAAATGTAGCTGGAGAAGTGGTTAGCCCGAAGGGCATGACCAAATACTCATAGTGCCCCAAATAAGTCCTAAAGGCTGTTTTACAGATGTCTTCTGGCCTCATGCGTATTTGATGGTATCCCGACTTTAGGTCCAACTTGCTAAAGATGGTTGCCCCATGTAATTCATCCAATAGGTCTTCAATAACTGGAATTGGGTACTTGTTTTTGACAGTCATTGCATTTAACTTCCTGTAATCAACGCATAATCTCCATGAACCATCTTTCTTTTTGACTAATATGGCCGGCAAAGCAAAGGGGCTGGAGCTGGGTCTGATGATTGAAGCTTCCAACAAATCATGAATTTGTTGTTCCATCTCGGTTTTTAACTGATGTGGAACTAGATATGGTCGAATATTGGGTGGATCAACCCCTTCTTTGATTGGGATGGAATGGTCACACTCCCTTTCTGGTGGTAGATCACAGTGGCGGATCTAGGATTTCAATCATGGGGGTACGAACCATAACGATATAGTTCATCGACATTGACATTGACATAATTCGATCACTAAATGATGATAAAATAGTTGCGATTATATATAGATGGAAGTATGGAACAAGTTACATGTTTCCATTATAAGTTTCCAACTAAATCTTATAAATTATAGTATGATAGAAACTAAAGTTTCACACGCCGTTCCGCCATGGCTTGAAAGCGTTTAATGATATCTTCATCGCTTACACATCGGAAAAAGTCACGCTCAATAAATGTGACCAAACAATCATTTAAGTATTGATCACCCATCTTATTCCGAAGCTTGGTCTTCACATAGTTCATTGCTGAAAATACTCTCTCAACACTTGCAGTAGCCAGAGGAAGGATGAGGACCAATTTCAGCAACAAATAAACAAGTTTAAAGCGATTGTGCTTCTTTGTCTCAACAAGTTTGATAGAGAGCTCATTAAGATTCTTCACTTGTCGAAACCTTGTGTCGTTACGCACATCAACAATAAACATATTAAGTTGCAAAGAAAGTTGGACCAAATCTGTACTTGTGAAATCTTGACGATAAAACTTTGCAAGTTTAATAAGTTTTTCTTTGTCATAAGAAGTAAGGTATTATACATATACAAGGTATTAAAGGGTATATATACTTAGTAATTTTTCAGAAATTTTGGGGGTACAGTTGTACCCCCATGCACCTATTGTGCATCCGCCCCTGGTAGATCATGGGGGACTTGAAACACATCAGCATATGAGTCTAACAGAGATTGGAATATGGGATTCATGAGAGTGGTTGCCTCGGGAGATTTCTGGGGCTGAAAATCAATCAAATATCCATAAATCTCTGCCTTAAGTAACTTGTCACACCCCTTTGGACTAAGAAGCTGCACCTCAAGAGTCGGTTGATGGTCAACAAAGGCTACCTCCGAAACACCATCCTTCATGATTGTAAGCTTCCTTGTCTTCAAGTCCAAACTCACAGGACTATGTTGATACAACCAATCACAACCCAACACCATTTCGTATCCCTTTAGAGGCAATATTTTGAAAGAATTGTTAAATTTCTCTCCCTTAATACAATAGTCCTCATCTGCTATGAATGAACCAGTCAACAGAGTTCCTCCACCCGCCACCGAAACCTTCTGCAATGGGACTACTTGAATCTTGCAAGTTGTTTGAGTAGCAAAGATAAGGTCAATAAAGGTGTGAGTGCTACCACTGTCCACCAATGCTACCCCTCTCTTACCCCCAATGTGCACCTCTAATGTATAGGTAGAGATTCCCATCAAACCCTTCACAGCTTGGAGAGAAATATGCATAAGCTGCTCTTCAGAATCTGACTGCGGGGATGTATTTTCCACATTATCCATGGGTCTTTCTTCTTGTTCAGTTTCTGCTGGTACCACTACTTCCTCCTCACCAGCCATTAGATTCACTTGTTGGTATTGTTTGCATTTGTGCCCTAAGAACCATTTGCCTCCGCAGTATTTGCAGACCCCAGGTGTAAACGGCTTCAAGGGTGCTTCCCTTTTCTGAACAGTAGTCTCCACTGCAGGTTTGTTCCTAGCAGGAGCAGGGAAATTCTTGTTCTGTCCAACCACAGTAGTATGAATGCCCTTTTTTGCTGCTGCACTGGCTCCTTTCTCCATGTCTTTGGCCATCCAATACGCCTCACAAAGGTTCTGTGGCTTCAAGGGTTTAAGATAGTGCTTAATGTCATTCCTCAACCCATTGATAAAGCACTTAACAAAGAAATGAGGGTTTTGCAAAGGATTCTCATTCTTATAGACTGCCATGAGCTCTTCAAATCTATCTATGTAATCTGAGACACTAAGATTGTATTGCTTCATTGAGTGGAAATTCTCTAACACCTCATATCCACTATGCTGAGCAAAACGGTCACAGATCATTGCACAAAAATCTGGCCAAGGGGGTGGGTTCCAAAGCAATCCAGTGCTCCTTAACCATCTATCGGCCCTCCCTACCATGTATAATTGTGCTAGATCAAACTTAGCTTCATCAGGGACATTTGCCATAGCGAAATACGTTTCACTTTGCCGAATCCAGTCCAGAGGCTCTCCTCCATCAAACTTAGGGAAATCAAGCTTGGGACCTTTGGCAATGGACTTATAGAAACTATGAATTCTATCATTGCTGGGGTTGGCGTTCCACTGTCTGGCATGATACTGAGACTGGGGTTGATTCAAGTAATCTCTAGGATTCAGATGCCACTGGCTTGCCAAATCAGGATCACGATTGGGGTTCAAAGTAGGGGAAACAACAAAAGCATGTGACGGTTGATTCTGACCCCATCCATTTGGTATTGCAGAGTAACCTGTAGAAGGGGAAGTGAAATTACCTTCTGGTGTACTATGCAATTGAACTCCCTGTGTACTGTTGATGTTGATTTGCCCCATGTCTTCAATCCTTCGCGTCATCTCCATCTCGAGCTCTGCCGATGGAGCAAGGTCTTGCATATTTCTCTGCTTAGTCTCTCTTGTCTGGGGATTAACCAACCCTTGCAATAAGGACTCCATCCGGTTCATCTGGTCTTGCATTCCAGACACCTACTTCTGTAGATCCCCCATCTGACGCTGCAACACATCAGCCTTGTAGATTGCCTCCATCGCTTCTTGCTGGACTGCCGTGAGTTCAGAAGCTTCCGCTTCATTCTGCGCCACGGATTTTGTCATCTGCTCCCAGATTGATGCGCGAGTTTAGGAATTTTACCACGGAACGGAGTCCGGAACCCTCACTGCACACCTATCCTCGCCGCCGCCACAGCCGGGGAAAATCAGGGATTTTACGAGAACCGAAGCTCTCCAACCCAATCGCCCCGACTCTTACCGCCAAGGATTCGAGACGCTCTGATACCAATTTGTCAAATCCCTGATTTAGGAATCGATCAAAGGAAAACAATAGTAGGAATCTGAAAAAAATCACAAAAGGGGAAGAAAGTCGCGAGAGCAATGAGATAACGAGGGCTACAGTAGACTAGTGAATAGTAGTATTCAGATGGCATATTCCTTCATTCCACCAAAAAGGTCTATATGGGTATAGAATCCACATCAACGTTTAAGAGAGGATTACAATGATTTAACCCCAAATTAACAGAACACTAACTCTACTCAAAGTAAAGTACTTAGATGCTTAAACACAGCTTCATTGAAAACCATCTGAACCGTCGGAGCTGGCCGCAAAGGTAAGAGAGCATCCAGACCGTGGGGATCTTCGGACTGAGGGGTAAGAGAGCATCCAAACTGTTGGAATCTTCGGACTGAGCGACAAAGCGTTATCCCTCGGACTTCATCCCCTCCTCAATTCTTCAGTCATTCCACTGGTTTTGACAGGAGCGACAGCGGCTGCTACATAGATGTGCGTGCGAGGAGAGTAGCGGTTGAGGCGATGCAGATGAGAGCGTGAGGGAAGGAGCGGCGGTGGGGATTAGGGTGCAGACGTGCTATAGTGGGCTAGTTGGTTTCTTTTGAGCAAGCTGGTTTTCAGGTTTTTCATGTGAGAGCCGGTTTTTCTCTAGGATGTGTGTTGTGTTGTGTGGACTGAAGGCATCTTGTGTGTGCGTAGAATTTTTTATTATTTGATCTTTTTAAAAATTATTTTAAAGTTAATCTCTTGTGAACTTTATTTTTAATTTTGACCCCTTTGGCTGCACTACCTCCTGTGGCATGGCCAGAAATTCTGTCACGTCACCCATAGAGGTGTGGCTAAAGCTGCCACGCAAGCCCTTGGCCATGCGTCATGCCAACGTGGATAGCTTGCATGGCATCTGTCACACCATAACTCATGGCATCTACCACGAGACTTAGCATGACAGGAGGTGACTTAAGTGCGGCCACTGCTGTAGTTTTCATTTTTCCAATGTCCTCGTCATCCTGATGCATTTTCTGTCCTTCCCTAAATCCATGACCGGGCCGTCGCCCACTTCCTGCCCCCAAATGGGCCCTTTTTGTGTCAGCTAGCAAAATATTCTCTGTCCTTTTAGTTTTTTGTCAGTTACTATGATTTTTTTGTAACCATTTTGTATTGTACATAGATATATTTGCCAATACGTTAATTAATCATTTTTGTATCAATCCTCATTGTTATTCTTAACACATATGGAAGATGAATATATTCAATATTTGACTCGGCAGGCATGCAGGAGGAGAAATCTCCTTCGTAGCTTAGTTTCTTCTCATCCTCATCAGCAGCAACTAAGCTGGAAATTTTTATGAGATCAGTTGCAGCATGTTCAAGTAGCACAACTTGATTTGAATGTCGCATCACAGCATGAAGTTAGATATTCCATGCGCATACGCATGCACATCAAGTTACTAGGCAGCTGCAAATTAAATAAACAAGGGCCAATGAACAGTGTTGTGATGAAACAAGTTGATTACTTACAGCTAGCACATGCGACAATTGATGTTAATATTCTCAACAGTTGAGAATGAGAAAGAAGATAGATTAGATTCTCCTCGATCCAAAATGGATAGATCTAGGCAGAGGCAGTCAAAACCAAATCAATGTTTGCATGCTTGTCTGCTGCATTGATTAATTCAGACACCCCGTGCAGTACGTACATTTGTATATAAGCCAGTTAATTGCATTGCTGGATATTTATATCATACAATATTTTCCCTACTTTCTCTCTCCTACTAATTAGGATAATACTATTATAATGCACGTTTTTGTTTTGCATTTAGTTACATGCTCTGGTTGGTACTTGGTAGCGTTTGATCCATAGTGTCCTCTGTGCTGAGCTCAAATTCATTCACTCTATGCTAGTTAGACATTTTGTGGCTACTTCCAGAACTCGTTTAACATCATATTGTGGGATGGCTTGCTATGCGAAGAATTGAATGCGAAAGTACGATGAGATTTGATGTTACAAATTAAAATAAACTTTATAATAAAACTAGAAATTACACGGCGCACAGGGTTTAGTTACGTGAATAAGAAATAGCATCATGTAAGACACAACAGACCGAAGTACTTGTACGATACATATGCGCCTTTTTGGAATGAAAATAAATTTGACCTTCTAGGGACTAGTTTGGAATGGGCCGACCTACTACATAGACCAGGACTATTTTTCCTTCCTTGCGAGCTCAGCATTGAACTTCTCAGTGGCCTCTTTGGCCTTGCCTGCCATTTCCCTCTTTTTCTCATGCTTCCTCTCGCAAGCTTCGCGCTCCTTACGCGTGCACGCCTCGAGATGAGCTTTCGTCTCCCAATGTACACGCTCGATTTGCTCGTCGTTGCAGCACTCTTCTTTCGGAATCTCGCAGGCTCTTTTGATATCCCACTCCTTGAAGTCGAGATTCTACTAGTCATGTGGGTGGATCTCCAGTTCGATAACCTTGTGGTAGCCACATAGCAGTTTTGGGAACTACGGATAGATAGGAGAGATTATTAGTGCATACTTTGAAAGAGAAATAGTAGGGGAACACATTGTAACTGGTCCTTACCAGCTGCTGATAGCTGCTCGTGTCTCGACGGTAGTCAGGATAGTCACAGGAGTAGTTCACACAACCCAGTAACGCATGCCTAGGCTGAACCACTGCTTAGACTTAAAAAACTTGTATGGGTCCCTGCACCAACAAAGGCGCGGCGTCTCCCCCTCTGGCGGGTATTGTGGTGAAGCTCCTTTGGAATGTTTGGAATGGGGTTGATGCTACATGGGGCATCATTGCTGGCAGTTGACTTCCTGGCACGCTCTGCTTGTTCGGCCCGAGCCGTAGTAGCCCTTGCTTGTTCATCGCAGGCCATAACAGATCTTGCTAGTTCGCGGGTCTCCTCCCATTGCTTCATCATGTTGTCCCATTACTTCTTCTACATCTTGTCCATCTCGACATGGTAAAGCAAGCTCTGGTATAGCCAAACCTTCATATCATCCATGCTTGAAAACAACATGTTCTTACATATTAGGTCATTATCCAGGTCCGCAATGCCATTCAGGCTCTTCAACCCATTAGCACAAACGGCTTTATCAGCCATTATGACATCATCGAATGCATGCATCGATGGGACCTCACCCAAACACTACAAAGAACTCACCCTTCCTCACAGGAGAAAAGAGATGCGGGAACCTCGTTTTCAATAGAGCTCCATCCTTCATTGGACTCCACTTCACGGGTTGTTCTATCTCCGAACACCTCCTACTCAAGCTTGTTATTCATTACAGTGCCATTCAAATCAGTCACGTGGTCACTTACATGTTGCGGTGAATGAACAAGCACATTTGACAGATCCACCAACAGGGGGCATCATTGTTATGTCTGACGCCAACAAACTCTTTCAAAGGTTGCTCCTCCATTGGGGGGCTTGTGAAAGATGGAGAGTGCATTCTAGTTTGTCTGTGTTCCCATTCACCACATCCAAATTGTTTGCCACATCCTCTATAACAATTCACCTCTGCACCGCCACTTCCATTGACCAGACCTGAGATGCGAGCACAACATCCTTATACATGTCCCAATCATTGTTGGGCAAGATTGGCACCAAACAAGTGTGCACCTTATAACCCACACTAGCATCATATCGCCCCTGCAGTCCGACAGCGACCCTAGGCTCATCCCATCCAAAGGTCAACTTAATCCTAGTCACAAGAGTTCGAAAGTCCAGTGATTCGCGAAACAAAAGAACGGTCACTTCCAAACCACCAAAGTCGACATCAGTACCCGTTTCGCTAATCGGCCCACCGGTAAATACACGTACAACTTTATCCATCTACATCCAACAAAATATTGCAAAGTCGGTACCACATGTCATATGTACGAAATATCACAATGAAGGGTTTTTTCCTACTTATGACCTAAAAAATGATTTTATTTGAAATGAATTCACAAACTAGCATTTTGAACTTCAACAGCACCAAATAGCTACTGGATATTACTACTATGCCTCACCTATATTATGAATATTACTTCTACACCTCGTCTGTATTATAATACTTCTTATGTAACTAGATGATATGATATTCTGATGTTTACAGAAAGTACATGTCAATACTCCATTGTTTACATTCACTACGAAGTGAAATTAAATAGCTACTTCTGAATTTGTAGAATTAGAGTTTGGACAAACAATGAAAAGATTATTGAACTAGGTGGCATGGAATTCATTTATGCATTAAGTTAATGGTTAGACCATCTTGTTGACTTGCTCTGTAAGTATTCTCCGTTATTTGCTAGCAGAGTAGTTAAATGAGCATACAACATACCATTTTGGTATACTAGTGAGTATTTCGGTATTCTAGTGAGATACTTAAGGTAGGAGGCTAAGGACCCTCGAAAAGCTTAAATACAGGCATCGATAAACAAAGGAACGATCATGAGACTGAGGTAAATACTAAATACATGTGTGTATCATTGCAATTTGCAACTGAAAAATATTAGGTGCTTCACATGCAAATAGCGTGATGATGCCAGCTGCCTTGTCCAAAACAGTCTAACAGAAATACCTAAGGAGAGCTATTTCCAAATCCTAACATCCAACAGTAGGTCCTCCTAAAAACTCCATGTCATGGATAACTGTTATAGTAGGCTAGACTAATTGATTATTCATAGACAATACTAGTACATGGACATCGTGAGTGAAACATTCTCTAGAACACTACTCTGATCCTGCGAGCAAAGTTGCATTTGTTTGACAGTTTTTATCTAACTACTACTACATACGAAGTAAGTTACTTCCCGAACCGCCGAACTAAAATTGCAAACTGCTACTAACAAACCAGGTATAGCTACTCGATGACGTAGTTCACAAGCACACGACGTCTTAATTCACAGCACAATCGCATGAATTTCATGGCTAGGTCGATTATCCGTGGAGGCAGAGATCTTGAAGGTAGTGAGCTTGCTGCAGAAGATGGGCTTGGGGATGATCTCCACGCCGCTCACCTTCACTGGGGCTGGAGGGGGCCGAGGGGCTGGAGGGGGGCGGCGGGAAGCGAGCGGTGGGGCTGGAGGGGGCGGTGGGAGGTGGCGGGCGGCGGGGCTGGAGTGGGGCGAGGAGCTGGCGGCAGGGCTGGAGGGGGTGGCAGGGATGGAGGCGGGTGGCAGGGCCTACAGAAGGACAGAGAACGCGTCGGGGAAGGGGACGTGGGGAAAATGGCAACTGAAGCGGCAGCCGCACTTATGTTACCCTCTGTCACGCCAAGTCACAGGGCGTGACAAAAGTTTGTCATGCCATAAGTTACAGCGTGACAGATACCACGCAAACCTCCACCTGGCATGGCACGCGGCTGAGAGCTTGCGTGGCAGCTTTGGCCACGCCTCTATAGGTGGCGTGACAGAACATTTTGGCCACGCTATGGAAGGTAACGTGGCCAAAAGGGTCAGAATTAGAAATAAATTCGTAAGGTATTAATTTTAAAATAATTTTAAAAAGGATTAAATAATAAAAAAAATTTGCTCATACGAGGAGGCAGATGTACAAAGTCTCCTTTTATATAAATAAAATATTAAATTAAATTATAAGTGAATTGCTTTTTTCTTTAGTTTAAGTCTTTTAGTGAACTAATCGATGTACAACTCAATAAAAAATAACAATAGCCTCTTTGCTACTGTGTGTATGGAAAATGAGGTCATACGTGTGCTGTGACGTGGTAGTGTAAATACTTCAATGCATAATAAAGCTCCCGTCCCTCTGACGCCTGTGTCATGCGTCCACCCCCTCTTTCACTCTACTATAAAATATTTCTTAAGGGGAGTCTTACACTATTGGAGGTTACGCTTGCAAATTTTCCTTTTGTGCCATTTGCTTTAGTGCTTGGGATAAACCTCACCTCCAGCTGAATGCAATTTGGAGATGCCGTTTGTGAACGGGGATTGGATATATTCTAATCAAATGTTGGAAACTTTCATTACTCAGCTCTGTTCCAATTAAACCTTACATTACTCCCTCTGTTTTTGCACTACATGTCACTTTTGGCCAAAACTTTTTCCCCAGATACTTGGTACTTTCCTAATCCCGAAGTATTATTTACCAAAATACCAATATTAACAGTATTGTTTTGTAGCTGAGCCCCGCCTCGTTGTTCCAGCCAACCCAGTGAGTCTCAAAACCGTTGGCGTCACATCGTGTTCCAGAATTTATCCACCATATTTCAAATTAATTTGAATTTCATTCACGCAGTTGCTCAAAATTGAGATTCTTTTTCTTCAGATCCGTCAAGCTTATCTATTGTTGTTCATCGCGATGGGTGAGACTCCATCCAATTCGTTCATACAAGAGCATCCACTATCCCTACCCTATCTTTTGACTTGTTCGTCTTCCTCCCTTGACCACCGGTATCCGTCCGCCATCGCCGCTGTCCATCGCTATCAACATATCTCCGGTATATTTCTTTCTAAACCACCACCACCATAACGTTCCTCACATCCCAAGCACTCTGTTTTGCCCCTCCGTGCCCGGTCTCACCAGTAGATTGCCTAAATCATCGCTTTCCATGCAAACGTGTTGTGCGCAAGAGAGAGGTCGGGAGCCACCTCATAGCCTACGTGGACAAACCACCCTGGACGCATTTTGATCGATCTGCAGGAAGGTGGCCTAGCCGGTTTGGGTTAGGCAAGCTCTACCAGTGCAAAGTGCAACTCATAATAGAACACACCGTTGTAAAGTGAAAATATGGTACAAACATAGTGCAAAGTGAAACAGTGATCAATCTATTTGGTGCAAAGTGTAATTTACTTAATATTTACGATTATGTTAAAGTACTTTTTACAACAAATTGTCGTAACAGTTTTGCCGTTTGTGCTAGTTACTATTCCGTAATTCACCGTCTTGAAGATTGTCCAACATGTCCTCGAAAAGAAGAAGATTGTCCAACATGAAACGACTCCATTTTATCGTTGTGGCAGTTACCAGTTATGACATGTTCAGACATTGAAGCCCATTTTGGACTGCCACTGGTCCTTCCTTCCACGCGATGTTTGCGCGCAGTTTCCTCGGAAACTTCTCGTCGCCCGATTTCCTTTAAGCTTGCACACACCGACACAATGGGCATGCTATAGTAGACTGGAGCGGCTAGCTTTTGATTTTTAGGTAGAAATAGAATAGTAATGATAAAAAGAAATAGTTTTTAAAATAAAATTTAGAAAACAGTTTTAAGAAGATGCGGAGGAGACGGTGGAGGCTGACCGGCAGCTTCGAGAAGCTGAGGTGTTCAAAACGGTCTATAGCTTCTTTAAACCGAGAAACCGAAACCGATTTAAACGCCCCTAAAGTATGTTGGAGACATTTTATATTTCATATTGATACTCTTTAAAATATCACCAACAATTTTCATGACCCTTCTCCAAGAGTCACACAAAGTGTGACAAGATGAAAAGTTGGTCCAAAATCTGATGACCCTTCCGGAAGACTCCGTTTCCATGACGCTTCAAAGTGCCACCGGTATTCTATGAAAGTGACCTAAACTAATTCATACTATTTTCTAAATTAATTTAATTTATGAGCTGACACATTTATTTAAATTTATAATTTTTGTATATGCTTTTAAATATTCAAAACTAATGCTTCATTGTAAAATTGGATTATTTTGGTCTAAATACACAGAAGATATCAATACAAATATGCAACCGAAGTATATCACACTTTCATTAATAAAATTCATAAATGTTACATATCATGTCACATTATATACACACATGATTACAAGTTCACAAACATCCATGTATTTACAAGAATTACTTTGCAAATGAGCTACTCAAATGACTTTATACATAAATCTTGCTCGTATTTCCCCATGACTGCTTCCAACGGTACCAAATCCTGCATTGTCGTCAACAAAACATCTAATAACTTAAGTGTGTGTTAGATCACGTGATCATCATGCATTTCGTTAACGATGAATAATTGACATTTGATTTTATCAGAATTTGCGTTCGTGAAGTTCTGGTCGATGCACTTCTATACTTGAGTTTTCAGGTTGGCAAATCGACCACAGCAATTCGATCATGGCTGGCTTCAACCATAGTAAGTCGACCAATGTGGAGAACGTATGCTAGGGAAAAAGTTTCTTTGGTCTTTGATGTGCATGTGGGTGTGGAGACGGTCATAGTCAGTGACAAGGAGGATCGGGACTAGGATGGAGAGATCTGAGGTCTAAGCGGTCGAGAATATCATGCAAGTTGGTCGAGCTCATGCTAGAGCACGTGAAGATCAAAGGTGGTTATGCGTGGAAAAGCTACAGACGGTGCAGTCCTGGAGGCTTCGACTCGGAAGTTGATAAGGCTATGGGAGGTGTTATCCTGGATGCTTTCTCACATGATAAGTTAGGAGTTGTGGATGGAGTCCAAAACTGGGAAGATTGAGAGTTTGAATAAAACCCGTGTTTGGAAGGGTTTCGGGTCCCTTAGTTTTTGGAAGAGATAAAGTTGTGTTCGTGTTTGAGTCGGACACGGTTTGGACGTTAGCCTATAAAACAGAGAGAGGCTATGGGTTAACATACGAGGTTTTAGAGAATTCTGATAAGGTTTTGACTTTAGTTTTTGGCTAGGGCTTTTAGAGGTGCTTGTGAGGGCACTTTGTAAATCCATGAGATTCTTGCAATAAAGATAGTCTTGAATCAATATAGTTTTTGATTTGCTTAAAGTGTGCTATGCCTGGTGATTTGGATCTTACGATCACCTTCAGAGTGATCGAGTAGACTGGACATTCAAGTAGTCGTGCGCTGGGCATTCGATCAGGCGACTAATACTCAAGCGATCAAAAGCGTCATCGATCGTCAGGAGACATCAAAAAGCGGTGACATTCCTTCACCCCCTCTGATTGCAGTATTTGATTCTACAAGTGGTATCAGAGCGAAGTTGGAATGGCATCAGATCGAGAGCGATTTTCAGGTAAGCCACCATTTTTCGATGGATCAGACTATCTCTTTTGGAAAACACGCATAGAGGTCTTTCTTCAAGCATAAGGTAATTCTATCCGGCAAAAAATTAAAAATACATATGAATTGCCTTCTATGGTTACAATTGAAAATACCTCTCAAATTGAAGCAAATGCTAAGGCTAGAAATATTTTATTGTAAGATTTAAGTAGAAACGAGTATGTTGGAATTCCTCGTCTCAAATCTACAAATAAAATTTAGACAACTCTAGCTAATTATCATGAATGATCTAAATCCGTTAAAGGTGTGCATCCGAATCAATTCAAAAAGGAGTATTCAATAAAATTGTTAGTGATTTGCAATCTGTTGATGTCACATATTCTGGTTCTAACAATACTCGACAAATTTTAAATTCTTTGGATATGTCTATTTGAAATGTGTTAGTCACTACTATTAATCATTCAGTTAGCGTGGAAACACTCACCTTGAATGATCTCTATTCCAAAATGAAAACACATGATATTAATGCTTTGGCCAAAATAAACAAGACTAATTCTTTGGGCCTAGTGACTAACCAAGCTGACAGGTTATCAAGTTCTTCTAGTGGTTCTTTGTCTGCATTGTACTCTATTTCAGATAAACAATTGGAGAAAATTCTAGAAGAACAGCTTGTACTTCTCTCCAACAGGGTGACTAAGACAATCGATAACATCAGAATAAGACGGAGAGAAGATCTTATTAGATGCTATGAGTGTGGTGAGCTTAATTATATCAAGTTTAATTGCCCTAAACTGAAGAGCGGGGACGTCAATGATGACAAGACACCTACTCATCGCTTTCGACTTAAGCCTGCCCCAAGCAAAAAGCACAACTATCACAAGGTGGTCAACAAAGTACTTTCAGAACTTGAGGAGATTAATTTGAGTGATGTTGAGTCTACAAGTGATGAGGAGGACAATGGCAAGAAGGCAAAGGAGGTAGACTTCACAGGGATGTGCTTTATGGCAAAGAGTGAGGAGCTCGACAATGATAACCTCTAAGCAATCCTGATGAGGTAAAACCTTCTTATACTAATCTATCTTGTGTTGTGCTAAGATTGGCTGAGGAGCTCAAGAAATATAAAAAGAAAGTTAGAAATCATGATCTTATCGTTGATAGCTTAAATTCTAAAATTAATAGACCAAGAACTTCTATTCCTTATGATGATTCCTACAAATCATGTCAAGTCTTACATTCTAGGTTGGAGTCTACTAGAACAATTAATGCATCAAACTTGATACAACTTAGTAATGTAACTAATAAACTTGAAGACTTGAGATTGGCACATGATTGTTGTAGTGAAATGTTAAAACTTGCAAATAATGAAATTGAAAAGCTCAAGTCTAGTTCTTCTGCACAATCTAAAGCTTGCTCTAAGTGTAATTTACTTCAAACTAGACTGAATTCATCTTAGGAATCAATTCAACAAATGATTTATCATGAAACTCTTTCTTGCTCTAATTGTCCTAAGCTCAACACTTTAATAGAAGTGTTGACTATACAACTTAATAATTTTGCTAAAAAGGAGAAATTGATTCTGTCTAGTACTTCTAAGGAGATTGCAAATGAATCTGTTAAATACTCATTGTGTTGCACACTGTCTAAAGAAAACGAGTACCTTAAGAACACTTTAGAGAGGTTTTCTTTTAATATGATCCTAGACAAATCGAAAACTATAGTGAAAAATCATGGTCTAGGATTTAATTTTATTAAGCATGCTAAGAATAATCCCCTAAAACTATCAAGGTACTCGAACTAGGAAAATTTGAAGTAGAATCGGAACCAAAACAAGTCGTCTTTAGGTCTGCTAGTTTCGCAAAAGAGTACCCTACCAAACTGAGTGCTATAAAGTCAGCTGATATGACCACTCAATGAGTCAAGTATCAATACACTCATTGTGGTAAAGACAACCATTTGATTCAATTTTGCTTTAGAAAAGCAAAGAAAGAGAAGAAAGACAGGACAAAGAAGTGTTTTTGACCAGCTACTTCTGGTAGTCAAATCAGTGTGGCTAGACCAGGCATTCGACTAGTTGTTTCCCACGGTCGGACCAGCTTCTCAAGAGACTTTTGACCAGCGTTTTCTTCTAATTCAGACCAGTTGATGGTCAAACCATTTTCACGTAGTAGGTTAGATCATTTCGACCAGGGTCGTCCATGCGATTCGCCCAATCGGCTATCAAACCAGCACTACTGAGAAGGTCAAACCGTCTCGTGGTCGAATCTACTTTTCAACGATCGACTGGTCAAATATATCAGATGCTAATACTTCACTTAAATCCTTGCATGTTTTTGCTCCAGTTCGTCATGTATCTCAGTACTGGATACCTAAATCTTTATTATCTAACCCTAGTACTAAGGTACCGACGTTTGTTCGTACTCTGTAGGCTCATCGCAAGCAGAAGAACATTTGGTTCATTAATTCTGGTTGTTCTCGTCATATCACCGGAGACTCATGATGGTTCTCCTCGCTCACTCGTGCCTCTGGTGATGAGATGATAATCAGGAGACATCAAAAAGTGGCGACATTCATTCACCCCATCTGATTGCAATATTTGATCCTATAGTGTGTTTCACTAAATTCACATACCCAAGTTCAAAAAAGAGAAGGCAAGAAAATTGCTCATCTGGAAACATCAAGTGTAGGGCAAATCGAATGAGAACAGATGAGAGGGCAATACTTCAAATCCTCAATGCTTGGGGACCTTCGGAGCTCAACCAAGGGCTTAGTCGCTTAGATCTACTGTATTGCATAAAGAAAATATGAGAAAAAATCAAACTCCAACAGTGACATTTCTATACCTACTCAAACAAGGAAATGGAACGTGCAGAGCTAAAACTCACATATCTAATTAGGAAGCACCTAGGAGACCACTCAATCTCAGCATGGTTCTATCATCTCCGGCGAGCCCCCGCACCGCCTCCATGCCTCATTCGATGGTGCCAAGCCATTGGCATGGCTCACCCCAACAGATCTGCAGGCATCACCACCACTCCATCTTCAGCCCCAGTGGAGAAAAGTAGTAAGAGAAGTTTGTGGATGCATGGGAAAGGAGAGGAAATGTTGCTCCATGGATAGGCTACGGTAGCACAATTTCAAAATCTACCATATAAACAAGGAACCTCCGCTAGTAATAGATCAAGGAATTACCACTACATGAGCAGACTTACAGTGAAAGTAGAGTCAATGTAGCGTGTTGGTGCAGTAGTAGTCGTACTAACCGCATGTCTTCTCCAGCTCTTTCTGGTTATCATAAGTTGCGGATCATCCTAGTGTTGAAGCTCCGCATCCAAGGTATCCACACGTACGGGATAGGAACACCACGCGCTGGAGTACTAGCGTCGACTGCGTGGTATTAGATCAAAAAGGTGTGACAACTAGGGTTTCAAAAAATTTTGAACTCTCACTAGAAAACCCTATACCACCTCCCCTCTATATATAGGCATCCATAATGGACCTCGAACTTAAGGCCTATTAGGAACTCACAGCCCACATGAATTCAGATCACCATCTGAATTATATCCCAGCCCTTTAAACGTGCGACACAAGATGTTCACGTACACTTGAACATAGTCCGAGTACTCTACTCGTCCACTAATCGGTAGCGGCTCCTAGCAAGGCATGCCGACTCCAAAGTATAAGTAAAGATCATATCGAACGAACCTCAACAAAACTTATATGCATCTCTTTGCCTCACGATATCAATCAAGCTCAAAGCGCACGTGCCATATTTGTTGGTTAGCTTAACCACTCTTTCTTGACCACATGACTTGAATTCCTGGCTGCGGTTAACTCTTTAACCGCGAGTAGCATGGCCATACATTTCTGAAATCCAATCACTCGAGAGATCTAGAGATATCTCTCCCATTGTATAGAGGGACAAATCCTATCTTGATCGACTATGTCTCAATGCATGCATCATGACAAAACCCGAAAACTACATTTATAATTATCCAGTTACGAAGTAATGTTTGATAACCCTCTAAGTCAATCATTATGCATCTCAAGTGCGTACGACGACTTTAAGTCTAAGGACATAGCATATGCATTGTAAATGAGATCAACTGATGACATTTACGAATGCAACGTTCTCAAAGTATCTTATGGTGAGTCGATCCAACCCTATGTTCGCTAACATACGTCTATATTATTGGTTTGATATCTCCATATCTTTGACCAATGAAACATAGTCATCAACCAATACATATGCTTGTCAATTCATATGTATCCTCATATGTTTCCTACTAGAAATCATTTAAGAATAATTATTGCAAAAACATAAAGTTTCACAATCAGGTCATATACTTACTAATAAATATTAACGATATTATTCAAAAAAACAAGATAACATATTATATAATTTCAATTATGAACATAACGAAATATAATTATCTCTACAATTGCCTTTAAAGCATATTACCAACAGGAAACACAGGAGAATGGCAAGGACATGTTAGACCATGTGATTAGGTCTAAGATATTTTGGTGATGAATAATTGACAATGGTTAATTTATGATGATGAATATTTGATGACATTGCCTATCGATGTTATGCGAGGTGTGTGCGTGGACTGATGTTGGTCAATTTGGAACAAACTTGTGCCGAAAAAATATTTTTTGGTCTTTGCATGTGCAGGTTGAGCCATGGAGACGATCGTGGTCGGTGACGAGATGGACCGGGACTGGGATGGGGAGATCCGAGGTTCAGACGGTCAAGGATGTCACGAGATGGTCGGGCTCATGCTTGGGGCGCATGGAGATCAGAGATGGATGATACGTATTGGAGCTATGGAGGTGTGGTCCGGAGGCTACGACACGTGATGGATGATGCGTGGAGAAGCTACGGGAGGTGCGGTCCTAGAGGCTTCGACACGTGACTTGTTAGGAAAGTTGGAATTTTGGAAAACCCATGTTAGGAAGGGTTTCGGATCCCTTGAAAATTAGTAGGCCAAAAGGCTAGTTAAGATAAAAAGGCCAACTCCAGTTGAATGAGTTATATTAGGGTTTTAAGTAGAGATTGAATATGTATTTTAGGGGCTGTATGTATATATATATATATATATATATATATATATATATATATATATATATATATATATATATATATATATATATATATATATATATATATATATATATATATATATAGGAAACCTCTTTTCTACTCCCGGGTGTAATTACACCCTATATCGTATCTCATAATGTAGGGAGTATCTTGCGTAACCGAGGATATGTACTTGTAGTATACGAGTATTTAAGACCATTTAGGTAGTATGAACAATTTTTCGGAAGTGGTATGCATATTTTTTTTCGACATACTCCTTTTTATGCGCGTATATGAGAGTATTTACAAAATATGTTAAAAACTATGAACTCCTTTACAAGTTTTTCGTGTGATTCACATTGGAGTATCTTATAATTAGTATACAAATATATCTAAAGTGATAAATGAGTATTTGAAGTTTGTTTAGGTGGTATATTAGAGATGGGTGTAATTACACCCGGGTGTAAAAGGTATATATATATATATATAGGACGAGTGTTTCATGCACCATGGTGCCTAGGCACCAATATCAATACCCGTTGATTTGCTTCGAGATTCGCAACGTTTGATGTGGGTATCTTCATATACCCATAAAAAAGTATATTTGAGATATCAAACTCCGAAAAAATTTAAATTCAACTTCAGTTTAATTAGTTTGAACTATTTTTATGGTATATACTCACTGTAGTTGCATTGAACTCAAAAGTAGTTCAAACTAGTTTGAACTGAGTTCAAAACTAACTTGCCATAAATATATCAAGGGTCCGATACACGTGTATGATTGATAATTTTTTTGAGTTTGGGTATGAAAATGTTTTATACCATTGATATATTTATGGTAAGTTAGTTTTGAACTCAGTTCAAACTAGTTTGAACTACTTTTGAGTTCAATGCAACTACAGTGAGTATATACCATAAAAATAGTTCAAACTAATTAAACTGAAGTTGAATTTAAATTTTTTCGGAGTTTGATATCTCAAATATACTTTTTTATGAGTATATGAAGATACCCACATCAAACGTTGCGAATCTCGAAGCAAATCAACGGGTATTGATATTGGTGCCTAGGCACCATGGTGCATGAAACACTCGTCATATATATATATATATATATATATATATATATATATATATATATATATATATACAGGGCCGGCTCTGAGGGTAGGCCGGAGGGGCGACGGCCTAGGGCCCCGGGCCAGGGAGGGCCCATCCTCCCCCCCCCCCCCCCCCCCGCCCCGCGCCAGACGGGCCAGTCGGCCAGAGCCCAGACTCCGCGCGCCAGACGCCCGTCTCTCGCCCAGACTCCGCGCGGCAGCCCAGTCTGCAAATTCTGCATGCATGCAGCATGCGTGCGGGTGCGGCCGATTGAGGCATTGAGCCATCAGCGGATCAGCCATGCATACGTTGAGCCGGCCCTGCTGATGCCTGATAGTCTTAGTCTGATACATGCGACCGCGACGCCGACGCTTCAACTTATCAACTAACGCCGAAAGCCCTAAACGCCGCCGCGTCGATTGAATTCGCGTCGCCGTCTCGCCGAAGTGGCGAAGTGCCTGCGCGGCTGCGCCAGTGCGCCGTGATCGTCTTTCGTCTCCTACGCCGCCTGCGCCGACGCGCCGTCGTGGCCGTGAGGCCGTCGCAGCCGGCAGGCGTCTTTCATCTCCTACGCCGCCTGCGCCGACGCGCCGTCGTGGCCGTGAGCCGTGAGGCCGTCGCAGCCGGCAGCCCGAGAGACAGATGACTGCGAGAGTAATTACGTTACATGCCATGCTCTACTTTATTGGGTTTTCGTTTGGTATCTGTAGAAGTCACAAGAATGGATGACGGAAAGACGTGATGAACTAATAAACAAGTCAAGGATGATGTTTACAGATATCAGTGATCCATTTACAAAAATGAAGCTGATTGAAGCGCTTCAACGACTCGGGGTTTCTTATCATTTTAAAGAGGAGATAGATAATTCCGTGGAAAATCTAGTTTCTATGAAGTTTGGGAATGATGATTTCCATGCAATCTCCCTTCAGTTCAGGCTGTTAAGACAAGAGCGGCACTGGATGTCATGTGGTAACTTTCCTGCCTATACCAGCTCTTTTGATTGAGTTACTAGTTAATTAATTCTTACTAGTTACATTTAGTTTATGAACTAGTTAGTATCTAATTAGTTTATCATGTTAGAACTATTGATTTGTGTCACTTTAGACAATATAAAGTTTAAACTGCATATTTTATAAGTAGAAAAAAAGTTTATAGTAAAGAGCCTATAGAGCCGAATTCGCCCTAGGGCCCTTGAAAATGTTGAGCCGGCCCTGTGTATATATATATATATATATATATATATATATATATATATATATATATGCAGGGACGTCGGTCGATCGGTTTTTCTGGAGCGATCAGAAAAAGAAAAAAATACGCTTGTGCGGTGGTGTGGACGAAGTGATTAAGAAAAAAAAAAAGGTTTGCGGCGTTGGATGGAGAGAATACTGTGCTGATGGATATTTGGGCGTGAGACATGGATGAATAGTTTCTGCGTTTTCTAATAAAAGTTAGTTTTTTAATTCGCATATATTATCATTTTTCTTGTTTTTTTATCTATAGGGTTTCTCTATGTATTATTCTCTATCTATGTATTTTTCTTACTTACATATATAAATTAATTTTAATTAAAAATCAATTATAAGTTTATGTCAAAATCATGCTACTTCTGATGCATACCTTCAGCGTTTTTCACAGTGCTACAGCAGATCACTACAGTACAGTGCTACAGTAATCTACAGTGTTGCTACAGTTCACTAGATGTTGCACTCATTCACCTCTCTGATTGTCATCGAGGATCCTACAGATATTATATCATTTTGTAATACTTGCGTCCCGAAGGCATAAATAGACTGTCTTTGAACAACTGGGCCACAAGATTCTTAATTGCTACTCGTTATCATGAGGTTTTGTAATGTACAATCCCGGCACTGCTGGGTACGAATGAACAGCAACAAAAAAGGAAAAGAAAGAAGAAAAACACTAAATACAACGTTACAATCGAATCGATCTGAGTTCACTGTTACTTACAGAATGTACACCATTCGAACGCCAATACGCCAATCCCACCGCCACCGGTGTCTTGCTGTACACTCAAATCACTAGTTTAATCTAAACCTAGAAACTGCAGAAATCTAGTTTACTCAAAAACCAGGCCTATTCTAAACCAGTACATATTGCAGATTAACATAGTTCTACTTGTAAACATATCTGCACTATTGCTGGAAAGCTCCCAGATATAGAAGGAAATTATAGGTTATACCACGCAGCTGCTTCTCGAATTCTGAAACAGGCATTAGGCTGACGAATGCAGGCGACAAAATGCAGCGTGTCAACATGCAGTTGAGACTGCCGTTCTTGCAACCGGGGACTACATTGCCCAGAATCTATCTGGATCAGGGCTAAATAACAAATAATCCTGGATCTCCAAATTTGCTAAGTGCCAATTGACCAGTCCAGCTTGCAGTGACTTGACAAGAAATAGGATAATGGATAGTATCCACCATTCGATGTCGTCCCTACTCTTGAAGCTGCACAGGTGCCAGAGAACAAAGAGAAAAACATGTAAGACAGATATGCCAAGTTTTTTATCATGGAGAGATGGTAAGTTGTGGCTTCTTTTCTATCGTTTGAATGAAATTTTCTTTTTTTTTAAAAAAAAGCACTGAGAATTGGAACGGGGGATCCAGATACAGGTGTAACAGATCCGATGGTAACCATACTGACTACAAAATAAATTTTTAAAGGAATTTGGATTGAGCTTGGATATTGCTTGCATCCAAATACAGATCTGATTACCACGTACTGAATCACAGAAACTGACACAAACCAGATATACCTAATTCATATTAGATTTTGGTATCTTTGATTCTAATTTTAAGTATTTTATTAACCCAACAAAAAGATAAGGCATGTACAGTTTAAATCGACACAATTCAAATAAGGTTGCACATGATTTTATGTTCTTCACTTCATTCAAGGGTTCAATTCTAAAATAGGAATGCTGAAAATTTAGTCAAGTACTTTCTTCGCAAATCAAATTATTTTATTAGAGATATGGATAGAGTAAAAGACGCTATTCTGATTGAAAATTATTATCTAAATCCTTATTGTTGTACTTCTACCCAACAGAAATTTGGTAATTTTGGTAAGCCTGTGCTCACTTGAATTCCCAACTAGACATGTCTAATTGTTAAAAGTCACAACATGCAGCGCTATGGGTTTTCCTAACCACAACAAATACCACCTAAACTATAGTCTTACAAATTATAATAAGTTGGATTCCTGAATAATGGAACTCCTTTCTTTTGAGAAAATGAATACTGCAACTCAGTTCAAATATCAACACTACAGGAACAGAAGTAATCTAAACCTTTTTGTGTTTGATACATCATGAGCATATGAAGACAGTGCCAGAGAAGAGAGCCCAGAGTACAAAGCTCCATAGATGATTGCTACAATCTGCATAGAAATAAGATATATCAAAGAAAATGTAATTAATCAATTTTGTAAACTCTTGCAATAGAATTCCAACCGATTGCAACAGGACATAACAGATTCATGTTATTTGTACAATACCAGATATAAAAAGAGTTCATGGACAAATCACATGTAAAAAGACTTACAATGTTTACAACAGAAGTAGTATTCCAAAGAGCAAAAATACGTGTCACAGAAGATCTTTTTGGTCCTCGGCTGAAAAGTGCATTGAGACCAGCAAGAAATGGAGAAAGCAAAGCAAGGGGTGGGATAAGCAGTACAGCAAGGAAAGCTCCAACAGATATCCAGTAGTACTGTACAAGCATAAGCAGGGTGATGGAAAAATCACCCAGAAGTACAATACAAATAAGCAGCTGCAATGTTTCCTGAAATGTCATAGCATTGTTCCAGTTAAGGTTATTGTCATGTCCAGCATGAGCACTTATGTGCTTAAGAGAAGGATCCAGTGGTTACCGCATAGCCAATAGGCCTACAATTTTGCAATAGCAATGAAAAAGGGAAGAGATAATCTCTTTTATAATCCAGTGACTTCAGTGTTCCCTCATTTATGATCCCACCATTCACTCCGCCTGTCAACCGCTTTCTTGAAACAGCATAGCTTGTGGAAGGCTGATCCTGATTTACCTGCTTGGAACCCTGAAGTGGAATTGCGATATTCTTCCTGTAGGATTAAAAACATTGTAGTTCTTTTACACAGCAAGAGAAATATTCTGTAAGACATGCTATTGCAGTTGGTAAATTGGTAATTTTTTCATACCTTAAGCGATCACTGAACCCTGGGACATGCTCATGATGGTGGAGACTCCTATAGAAGTGTTCATTCACAGCTACAACAATACCTAGCTGGTAATAACCAGAAGCAGTGGCCTGGAACCACCCTAGCTCCACTCGAACACCATGCCGCTCAAGTTGGGGATTCCCGTGACTATTAGTCCAAGAAAGAACAGATCCCAAAGTTGAGCGGATGCTTCCTTGCCTTACTGTCCTCAACTGAGCATTCAAGCCAGCAACTAATCTGTTCCAGATCGCAGTTGATACGTACTAGGAAAAGGAAATAAAGTCACTGGGAGTGATTAAACAAAAAAAATTGCATTTGTAGCATATTTACCAAAATCTAAAAAATAATTTGATATCATTGGCATAGAGCCATAGAGGCTCAAGAAAATTAGAATATCGGATCTAAACCAATTTTAACTTGTACCGCTTGATTTCAGTGACCCTCGGTGCAAGAAAATATGCACCTAACATATCCTGATCAATGACTGACAAATTCTCCCCTTCAACAATGTGGGACAAAGTGGCTAGTCCTCGTGTAATAATATAATTGGAAAACCAGAAATATATCTGTAGAAACAAAAAAAAAATTGGTGTCCTTAGCAGCATCACCGTGAAGTTAACCTTATTTTTACCTGGCCAAGAAGGTTTGATAACAATGTATCGCTGTGCAGGAAGTATGGGGACATATAGCTTCCATCACCACCAAAGATTAAACACATGGGGAACCTCTTCTGGATCATGGATGTTACGTCAAGTCGTTTCTCATCACCTCCAAGAAAGAAATCAATGTAGGCGACCATCAAGTCTGGTGTTGAACCTACCTGTTAAGTTCAAACAATTACCTGTGTGCTCTATATATAGACCTATTTGTCTACAACAAAGATAATGCACCAGTTGTTTTCCCTCAATTCCTAACAGTGCTACTAACAGTTCAGGTTAAATGGCTAACAAACAATATCATTCAAATCAGAAGTATGGAGTATTTTAAACGACTAAATAAGCTCTGTTTTAACACAAGTAGGGTTGTAAACGAGCCGAGCTCGCGCGAGCCTAGCCTCCTAAGCTCAAGCTCGATAGAAGCTCGAGCGAGCCTGAGTTGAGATCTGAGCCTGGAGCTTAGCTCGAGCTCGGCTCGGCTCGAATAAGCTCAATCATGGTTGTCACAGTGTAGTTAGCGACCACGGCGCTTGAGGGGTGCCTGGACGCCACGGCGAGCGCCTAGTTATAGACATGAGGTATGTATCCCTCCCTCCCGCACTCACTTCTCTCCCCACCCCGCCGCCTCACCTCCCCTCCTCCCACCGGCACCTCGCCCCCTCCCCCGTCGCTGTGCCCCCCCCCCCCCCAAGGCGTGGCAAGTGTCCATGGCATCCACCCAGCTCCGCTGCGATGCCACAACAATGAGCTCGATAATAGTTAAAATAATTTAATATGCACTAATTTTCAACAATAAAAAAACTCGAGCTCTGGCTCGGCTCGAGTAAGCTCGATAATAGTAAAAAATAATTCAACATACACTAATTTTCAATAATAGAAAAGCTCGAGCTCGACTCGAGTAAGCTCGGTAAGATTTAGTATGTATCTAGGGCTGTAAAAAAAGCTTGAGCCTTGTGAGCTATTCGAGCTCGGCTCGTTGAAGATTGCGAGCTCGGAATCAAGCTAGAGTTCGGCTCGTTTAGAGCTCGAGCCGAGCTCAAGCAGCTCGTGAACCTCGAGCTTTTTTTACAGCCCTAAACACGTCCAAAAGTATTTGTTGAGGTTTGGCTATTCACATTGAGTTTAGATACATTGTTAATATATCAATTAACTGAAACTCAGCTGAAATTGGCTAGTTCCTCACTATGATCTGGCAATAATGCTGCTTCATCCAATTTGGGGGTTTAAAATGGTTGATTTAAAAGTGGTTTATTATAGTATAAAGCCAGGAATAGCTACTGGTCATTCTGTTGACAACTTGAACCAGCCAGTTCTGGTTTTCAAAAAATTGGCACCATTACTGCTTGTTGTAATACCAAACAAGTAACTAACATTATTAAATTACAATTACTGACCTTCAAACCTTTATAGAGAGCACGTGATCTGCAAGAGCGCAGACATGAATGGTCGTATTCAGATTTAACATACTCTTGAAGACGATGGATTTTATTTCTTCTGCGCCATTGCTTCCAAGACCAGGCACAAGGATATGCAAGTACAGAAAGTATACTATGTACAGATCCTTCCCACCACTCATATGCGGCTACCAAATTGATCTCATCAATAAAACGGTTAAAAGCGTCTTCATATCTGGAGAAAAGACACAAAATTATAACCTACGGTGCGGCTATGATGTAATTCTTGTGCAAAAAGACATGCATTTTCATGTACAGATAGAGACATGAAATATTGTTTTTCTGAAACATATGGGCCTTTAAATCATCGCCAAGATGTAATTCTTGTGCAGCTATGATGCTAGGACCCAAGGTAAGCAAGGATGGCTGTAAGAGAACATCCGAGCTCCAATTTTTTTTAAAATGGGGGGAGTAGCAATGAGCCAGGAGGCTTTATGTAAATGATTAAGCAAACAAAACAATGCAATCTTTTCCCATACAACATTTCTAACATGTAAAACAATTTACAACTGATGGCATATTTTCACGATAGAAAATGTATTGGGCATGTTCTTTAAGTCAAAAGCTGACGGTTTTTGGTTTTTGCTACAGTATCTAACTTTTAAACGGAGTATTTTCTTAAGACAGGGTCTACAAGTTAAACGATCTACATGTTAAAAACCCAACATCTGTACTAGCTAAAATCGCAAGTGAGTATCCGTCTCTCCATAATCTGTACCGTAAACAACCAAAATTCAAAAATTTCAGCCATAAGCCGCAGCCGAAAAGAACAGGCCCATTAACTTTTGTGAATCGGTTTGAGATGGATGAAAGCAGTGTAAGTGATACTCTACTAGTGTAGATTCCTAAGATGGAAAGTCTTACACAATTCCGATTATAGCATCAGGAGGTGAGTAAGGAAGATGCCAGGGCTCTCGAAAGGTATTAGGTCCCATGAAATACATTCTGTGAACATGGCTTTGTGTTTCTTCTGCCCTGCTGGCCCCGGGTACCTACATTGTAAAAAGGTGCTAATATTTATCAGCACAAACACAAGAAGCAAGATTTCCTCAACAAATTGGACTAGGAATGCCTGATTAGTTTCTCGATTTTCTTTTAACAGCTAATTATACTTTAATTTTCGGCAATTATTCAATTAGTTTCTCGATTTTCTTTGAACAGCTACTATACTATAATTTTCGGCAATTATTCAAGTAATTTTATTTTTTGTGAAATCAGATATTGAGCATTTGACCTGTTTTCTAAAACAAACATTTGACCTTTGTGAATGTTGAGGTATACACTACAGAGAGTTATATTTCTCATCATAAAGTCATTCCTTTCATTTCAACAAGTATTCCATTAGAGGTCTAAAGGCCTGTGGTTTCATGACAGTACAAATAACTGTTTAGCATATATAAGTGCATCTTGAGTAATTTGTTCAATGTCTCGGATCCAGTGATTTCACAATAGCTCTACATGACTATATCCAGAGAGGCAGAAATTATGTTGTATGAATGAATTATACCTCAGCCAACGAAAGCAAAAATGGGAAAGAGGCACAGCCATCGTTGTGGATTGCATTTGTTGACCGGTACGTGATATCACTCTCACCAATCTTAACTCTTAAAGCACTTAAGATAAGTGCCAAAAGAATAATTGTAAAAGATAGAATAATTGCAAAAGACCAAGGACCACCACAAGTATACATCAGTTCCTCGAGTGGTGTGTAACAGTTTGGCATCTTATACTTAGCAGATATGCACTTATACGGGCAGGATGGCTGGGTAACACCACCTAGAAAGTAGCAAGTCAAAGTTAATGCTTGGTTTCTTTCATTCAATGTCAAGGAGTTTGAAGGTAACAAGGCAATACAACAATTCAAAATCCCTGTAAGAACATGCGGTCCCAAGGACCTACCTCTTACATATACAAAGTCAGCACGGTTTGGAAGACCGTCAAGAGAACAAGGGGTGCACAGAGATGCGTTGGACCCAACAACATTTTTATATGTGCCAACCGGGCATTCCTGGAATGAACTATAATTAGTAATAGTTTCAAAGGAACTAATAAAAGTCATCTGCTAGTTAAAGAAATAATGGATAAAAAGCATCCCGCTGTCCACAAATATAAGTCATTTCTGACTTTCTTGGTCTCCAATGCAAGACTTTACTAGGGTTTTTTATTATAGTATTATGAAAGTATTTTTCAAGAGAAATATCAATGCCATCATTTCAGCGTAGTCAATCTGTGTAGTTTAAAATATATTAATAGTCAAAAGTTTAAAAAGATTGACCACGTGTATCCCATAGTGACTTATATTTAGAGAGGGGTACTTAATTGCAGAATGCAGAGCATTTACCAAGTCAAGAATATATACACCAGAACATTTCATTAGCTCACGGGTACAGACAAAACAATCTTAAAAGACATTTCAATCCTACAGAGTCCAGTATATTGAATGTGCAGCGCCGTAAGTGACACCAATACATTGTTGTGAACTCATATTGGGGTGACCAATACATTGTTGTGAACTCAAGGAGGTGCCAGGAACCAGACCAACAGCAAGGAGAAGCTGGCACATGAGGAGTTCTAGTCGGACAATATGAGGAAAATTAGGATGAGTCCGTAAGCTAGTAAAGTTCATGATCAGGTTAGGATAATTGTCTGTCTTATGAGTCAAGTCACGATTAGTTCTGTAAAGGATGACGAGTGTAATCTTTTATGCAAGCAAGCAAGCAATCTCTCTTACAATTGCAAATCTCTACCGCTCTAGTTCCTCTCATCTACCCGTGTTATCTTTCTTCAACTCGCCAACCATGGCACCGGCTCACCAGCAACAATCTCGCCCTCCAATGAATCATCCTACAACCTTAGAAGCAGATCCCGGCCACAACATACACCTAGTCAGTACCAAGTACCAACTATTATAAACGTGAGATAAACAGGGGAATAACCAGGCATATGCTCATCTATTTGACTATTTCACTGATATGCCACATAAACTATTACTTATGAATTCCGGACAACGAACAGTAGTCATTTACAAAAATGCTGCTTAAGATTATAAACAACGGCATAAAGGCATTTACACAAGCTAGTTGCAATTTTGCACCTTTCAGGCCAAAAAATAAAGAACAGCTTTGCTAATAGCTGGAAACCTGGAACCCATCATCACAAAAACCATCAAGTCTTGAGAACAAAGAACCACTACTCCCTCCTGTCTTCCTGGACAAGGGGAAGGAACTAATGTGGTGACGCGAACAGGTTATTTCTGTTATGAATATTGTGCATATATCATAAGGCCCAAAAGGCAATATATATAGAGGTACAAGGGGGATGTACAGAAGGAATACAAGGCATATTAGGAAACAAATAACAGATCTAATCTATCTCCTATTCTATCCTTAACAATTTCAACCAGCATTACATTTTGGCAATGATTTAAAAAGGTCCTGTATTCTTTTGCTCTGTTCAAAAGCCAGGTCTGGACTGACCAAATTTTGGCTCATTCTCCACCCATGGACCTGAGCTACTCAGGGAAACCCCAGATAAAATTCAACTGTTCACCCTAAATTAAGATTATAAACCCACAAGCCTTAGCCTTGTTAGAGATATATGTATAGTTTGTTATTCCCCATTGTTATGAGGGGTTCTTTGCATATTTACCACCTGTACTTTGTGTATATATACCGGCCCATTGGCCTCATATGAATACAAGCGCTATTCATAACATGGTATCAAAGCCAAAACTAGGGTTTTGGCTTACCTAGGGTTCCGCGCGCCCGTGTGCCGCCTCCGCCGCCGTCGCCGACTCCCGGCCCCCTCCGCTGCCTTCACCGCCCGCTCGGCCTTCACGGCCTCCTCCACCGTCGCCTGTCGGCCTCCTCCGCAGTACCGCCGTCGCGCTGCCCGCGTCGCCGTCGCGCTGCTGCTCCTCCGCCCGACGCCGCCGGCCGCTCCCTCCGCGCCAGCCGCTCCCTCGCGCCGCCGGCCCTCCGCGCCGGCCGCTCCTCCGCGCCCGACGCCGCTCCCTCCGCGCCGGCCGCTCCTCCGCTCCGGGCCGCTGCCGCCGCCTCCCGCGCCGAGCCACCGCTCGGCCTCCACCCGACGCCGCCGGCCCTCCGCGCTGGCCGCTCCCCCGCGCCGTCCGCGCCACCAGCGGCCACCGCCGCCGTCTCCTGCGTGTGGGCGTGTGTTTTCTAACGGGCCGAAGGCCCGTTAAGTTTTAGGGTTTCGAAAAAAAAAGAAAAAAAGAAAAAAATAATAACGTCGTTCTAACCGCCGCGCCGTCCAGCGCCGCCTACCAATGGGCACCGTTTCCCTCCCTCGCTGCCCGGTGATCTTTGATGGTGTTAATTACACCGACTTCGTGTCTCACATGCGCATCCACATGCGTGGTCTTCGTCTCTGGGGCGTCCTCTCTGGCGATGTCACCTGCCCGCCTTGCCCTATTCCTCCGACGAAGCCTACGCCTGTTGCATTGCCTTCGACAGCCGATAAGGCTGCTACTGAGGCCGCTCGCCTTGCTGATGATGACGCTGCCTCTACCTACCAGGAGGATCTGGATTCCTACAAGGATCGTCTGACCGTCTACACTCAGTGGTACGATGACGACGCTCGGGCTGCTGCTGTCTTCATCGCCAGTGTCCAGCCTCAGTTCTCTTCTGAGGTGGTGGGACTCCCTTCGGCTTTCCAGATGTGGACTCATCTTCGTCAGCGCTACGAGCCCTCTGGTGATGCCCTGTACCTGTCCGTGGTCCGCCTGGAGCACTCTCTTCAGCAGGGTGATGCTACTGTTGACGCCTTTTACGCTCAGAGCTCTGCTGTTTGGCGTCAGTTGGACTCTCTCCGCACTGCTGGCTGTCGTACCTGTCCGTGCTGCCTGGATGTACGTGCTGACCTGGAGTTTCAGCGGGTTTACGAGTTCCTTACTCGCCTTCATCCTGAGTTTGAGCAAAGGCGTGCCCAGCTTCTTGCACGCCACCCTCGTGTCACTCTCCTGGAGGCTCTTACCGAGATACGCGCGAAGGAGACTCGTTTGAGTGGTGCTGGTCTGATGTCACTCCCCTCTGTGCTCGCCGCTCGTCCGCCTGCTACACTGCCTCCTCCAGCGGCTACCACAGGTGGTGGTGGCCGTACTCCGTCTGGAGGTGGCCGTCCTCACTGTTCCTACTGCGACAAGGATGGTCACACCGAGTCCCAGTGCTACAAGAAGAAGCGGCATCTTTCACGCCGCTCTTCTACTGGCACTAGTGCTTCTACGACGACATCTACCTCGACTTCTTCAGCAGCTTCTCTCACCGAGCAGGAGATAGCCAGACTTCGACGCCTACTTGCTGCTTCAGGTTCTCCCTCTACAGGTTCTGCAGGTTCTGCTACTGACTCTTCGGGCACTGAGAGACCACCTCCTACACAGTCAGGTACCTCCCCGTGGATTCTTGATTCTGGAGCATCTTTTCACATGACTCCTGATCCTTCCACTCTGTCTTCTATTACACCTCTTGATTCTCCTGTCAGTGTTCTTACTGCTGATGGTACATCTCTTTCTATCTCTGGTCGAGGATCTCTTAGCAACTCATCTTTTCATGTCCCTTCTGTTGCTCATGTTCCTCGCCTTACCTTGCAGCTTCTTTCTGCTGGGCAGATTACTGACCTTGGTTATCGGGTCATTCTCGACTCTGACTCTTGTTGTGTTCAGGACTGCCACACGGGAGCTCTGGTTGGTTCTGGCCCTCGGCGCCGTGACTCACAGCGTCTCTGGGAGCTTGACTGGCTTCACCTTCCTTCCGCTGCCACCATCGCCGCCAGTCTCTCCGCTTCTGCCACTTCGTCTACCGGCTCTTTCCAGCAGTGGCATCACCGTCTTAGCCATCTGTGTGGATCCCGTCTGTCGTCCTTAGTTCGTCGTGGTCTTCTGGGGTCTGTCTCAGGAGACGTGTCTTTAGATTGTCAGGGCTGTAAGTTAGGTAAACAGATCCAGCTTCCTTATCCTCATAGTGAGTCTGTGTCTCAGCGTCCTTTTGATCTTGTTCATTCAGATGTTTGGGGTCCGGCTCCCTTTGTTTCGAAAGAGGGTCATCGTTATTATATCATATTTATAGATGATTTCTCTCGCCACACTTGGATATACTTCATGTCTTCTCGTAGTGAGGTCTTGTCTATCTATAAACAATTTGCCACTATGATTCACACACAGTTCTCCACTCCTATTCGTGTCTTTCGTGCTGATTCTGCTGGCGAGTACCTCTCTCGTTACCTGCGCAGCTTCCTTGCTGAGCAGGGCACTCTCGCTCAGTTCTCTTGTCCTAGTGCTCATGCTCAGAATGGTGTTGCTGAGCGCAAGCATCGTCACCTCCTTGAGACGGCTCGTGCTCTGATGATCGCCGTCTCTATTCCACCTCACTTTTGAGCCGAGGCTGTTTCCACTGCCACCTATCTCGTCAACATCCAGCCCTCTTCTGCTCTTCAGGGGGCGATCCCTGTTGAGCATCTCTGTGGTCTTCTTCCTGACTACTCTACCCTTCATATGTTTGGCTGCGTTTGCTACGTTCTCCTCGCCCCTCGAGAACGCACCAAACTGACCGCTCAGTCTGTTGAGTGTGTCTTTCTGGGATACAGTGCCGAGCACAAGGGTTATCGGTGCTGGGATCCTGTTGGTCGTCGGATGCGGGTTTCTCGGGATGTGACTTTCGACGAGTCTCGTCCATTCTACCCACGTCCTGCCTCTCCTTCGGCTTCCTCTGTGGAGTCTATATCTTTCTTGACCTTTCCAGATACACCTATATCTGTTTTGCCCTCGTCCACCTGTCCCACTGAGTCTCCACATATTCCCCCTATGGCCTCTCCGCCGTTGTCGCCGCCTGTGTCGTCTCCTACGACTCCGCAGGCTCCTCCCACTACAGTACCTTCTCCCCTTCTCTTCTACACTCGTCGACCTCGTATTGAGGATCTTCCAGATGAACCATCTTCTTCTGATGTTCCATCTTCTTCTGATGCTCCATCTTCCCCAGATGGGTCATCTTCTCCTCGCTATGCTCTCCGCGATCGCCAGTCGATTCGGCCTCCTGCCCGTTTTGCCTTTGCTGGCGCCGCTACTCGTGAGCCTGTCTCCTACCGAGATGCTGTTACTCACCCTGAGTGGCAGTTTGCCATGGCCGAGGAGATTGCTGCCCTCGAGCGTACTGGTACTTGGGATCTTGTTCCTTTTCCATCTCATTCTCATCCCATCACATGTAAGTGGGTCTATAAGATTAAGACTCGCTCTGATGGCTCTCTTGAGCGCTATAAGGCGCGTCTTGTTGCTCGTGGCTTCCAGCAGGAGCATGGTGTTGACTACGACGAGACTTTTGCTCCTGTGGCCCACATGACCACTGTTCGCACTCTTCTTTCGGTGGCGTCTGTTCGCCACTGGTCTGTTTCTCAGCTTGATGTCAAGAATGCCTTTCTTAATGGTGAGTTACGTGAGGAGGTCTACATGCATCCGCCACCTGGGTATTCTGTTCCTGAGGGCATGGTCTGTCGCCTTCGTCGCTCTCTCTATGGCCTTAAGCAAGCCCCTCGTGCTTGGTTTGAGCGCTTCTCCTCTGTGGTCACTGCTGCTGGTTTTTCAGCTAGTGATCATGATCCTGCGCTCTTTGTCCACACTTCGTCTCGTGGTCGGACTCTTCTTCTCCTGTATGTTGATGATATGATCATTACGGGAGATGATTCTGAGTACATTGCCTTTGTCAAGGCTCGTCTTAGTGAGCAGTTCCTTATGTCGGATCTTGGTCCTCTTCGTTACTTCCTTGGGATTGAGGTTACTTCCACTCCAGATGGTTTCTTTATGTCCCAAGCGAAATATATTCAGGATCTTCTTGATCGCGCCTCTCTCACTGATCAGCGTACTGTTGAGACTCCCATGGAGCTCAATGTTCACCTCCGACTCTCTGATGGCGAGCCTCTTTCTGATCCGACTCGCTATCATCATCTTGTTGGGAGTCTTGTCTACCTTGCTGTTATTCGTCCGGATATCACTTATCCAGTTCATATTCTGAGTCAGTTTGTTTCAGCTCCCACTCAGGTTCACTACAGCCACCTTCGAGTTCTACGATACCTTCGTGGGACTATCTCTCGCCGTCTCTTCTTTCCTCGTTCCAGCTCGTTACAGCTTCAGGCCTATTCGGATGCTACTTGGGCCAGCGATCCCTCTGATCGCCGGTCTATCTCTGCTTACTGTGTTTTTCTTGGTGGTTCTCTTATTGCCTGGAAGACGAAGAAACAGACTGCAGTGTCCCGTTCGAGTGCAGAGGCTGAGTTGCGAGCTATGGCTCTCTTGACAGCAGAGATTACTTGGCTACGGTGGTTACTTGAGGATTTTGGTGTTTCTGTCACTACACCGACCCCTCTCTTGACAGACAGTACAGGTGCTATCAGTATTGCTCGTGATCCTGTGAAGCATGAGCTCACCAAGCATATTGGTGTTGATGCTTCTTTCATGAGGACTTGTGTGCATGATCAGGTGATTACTCTTCAGTATGTGCCTTCAGAGCTTCAGATAGCGGATTTCTTCACGAAGGCCCAGACTCGAGCACAGCACAGCTTCTACCTCTCCAAACTCAGTGTCGTTGATCCACCATGAGTTTGAGGGGGGGTGTTAGAGATATATGTATAGCTTGTTATTCCCCATTGTTATGAGGGGTTCTTTGCATATTTACCACCTGTACTTTGTGTATATATACCGGCCCATTGGCCTCATATGAATACAAGCGCTATTCATAACAAGCCTAACCAACAGGCCATAACTATTCCAGATGCCTTGCCTGTACAGCTTACACGAAAGGAACAGGTAAAAATTTGCTGAAAATTTGTATTCAGAAGAATACTATTCCCTATGGTTTGCATGACCAATAACAGCACATATCAGATGGTTTATCTATATAAGCTGTATGAAAAAAGAAATGACGAGTTTAGTGCTCATACGGTGCAAAATGTTCCATATAGTCCCATGGGGCACTTCTTTCCTGTTACTGTTCCATCTTCTCCAAAATGTCCATCATTATTACCAGATCCTCCACTACACAAAAGAAAAGCAATAGGAAGTTGTCATAAGAATGTATTCATTCACAAACACTTCTCAAGGTTCAAGGCAGTGCACAAATGTTTATTCCATGACCAATAAATACTTGATGGCCCATGGAACACTGGTAATAGTTAAACCTTAAGGCTGTTCCCATGTAGGTCCCCGCAGATAGTAGTGGTTGCATTTCATAAATAAATCATGCATCTCGGAAAATTTTGCACAAGGTGTCTCGGGGAATTTACCTTATCACATGCATATGGAATGAGAAGTGGCATTTTTTGTGTGTAATGAAGTACCAGTTAGATCCCTAAACTTGAAAATTATTCTGTCATATCCTTAAACTTAAAACATTGTGTCATTTAGGTCATTTCGACTTAGCTAAAAAAATGTTTCACTGAAATAAAGGTATGAACATGATCTTGGGCATTATGTGAACCAAATTGCCGCATTGATCATCCACCTAAACAATTGACATTAGTTTAGCACCTCTATTCAATTGACATGTCACCATATTTAGCTAACTAGAAGTCATCATCATGGTTATTAAGGCGTTGCTTAGGTCGCCTAAGATAAGGCAGCCCGGGAGGTCAAGGCGTCGGCCCCGCCTTGCCGTGCGTGCCCAAGGCGTATGCCTTTGGACGAAGGCATCTCTAAGGCGGCATATGGCATCGGGAAGGCTCAAGGCGACGCCTTTGGAGAGGCGACGCCCGCGAGTACATAACCTCACCTGAGCGACTCAAGCTAAACCAGTTCCGAGACAGGAGCGGCGGCTAAACCAGAGAGAGAAGGGCGAAGAGTACTCACCTCACCTGAAACCATAGGCGGCGGCGCCTCCATCTCGCGGCTCCCGTCTCGGCGTCCTCTCCAGCAGCAAAAAGGTACACCTCCTCTCCCTCCCCCCTCCTCTCCTGATGGCTCGCAGCCGGTACGGTGTGAAGGCGGAAAAGAGGAGCGCTCCCAGAATGGCTCGCAGCCGGTGACGGCGAGGTGGCGGAGGCGGTGACAATGAGAGGGAGAGAGCACGTCGCCATCGATCTCGCCTTTTGTGTTTTTTCGCTTTCCCTTCCAGGCAATCAAATGGAGAGGGGGCTCTGTGGAGTCTGGACCGGAGGCGTTGGGAATGGAGAGGGGGGTTGGATAATGGCGTTGGGAACCAGAACCAGAGGAGGAACTGTTCGCTAGTTAGCTTTCCTGCCAGCAGTCTGATTTTTATTCATCCCCCAGTCTAAAACTCTTTATTGTTGTTGTATGTTAGTTACTCTTGATAATGCACTCCTTTATGCAGCAGCTAAAACTTGCAATTGCAAGGAGCCAAGGGGGATGGATACTACATGCGAGAAGAGCAATTGGAAAGAGGGGATGGGTGCTACATGGGCTCAAGAATTGGCAACAAGGTATATATGTGCTACTAAAATGCTCATTTTATTTGCTGCCTTAACGCCTTAGGATGTGTGTAAGGTGTTGCCTCGCCTTGCACCTTACCACTTAAAAGGTGTAGGGGGGTCGCCTCGCCTTACCGCCTTAATAACCTTGGTCATCATGCCTTCAAAAGTTCATACTGCCATATGGATTATTGGTTTGACTAATCCACATTAGCTTTGCCCCTTCATGTTATTAGTACATTAACAATTAAGTTTAGGGACCCAAGCGATGCTTCGCTACAAGTTTAGAGATCTTCAATGCAATTCTCTCTCTTTTCTTTCACAAAGTTTATAGATCAAGCAAGCATAGGGAAAGATCATTAATAAATTATAATCCAACTGTTTCATATTGTATGACGTTTTTTCTGCTTTTGACACCTTGACGGTCTCCAATATACAATTTTGATCATTGATTTATATAAAATTTTGTTGCAAAAATATTACGAAATTGTACTTTTGTGGGAAATTCTGAAAAAATTGGTGGCTGCATGGCATAAAATCTTATAATGCGAAGCTGACTAACAGAGGAAGCAGCAGATAAGGAATTTTTGAAAAATGTTGATGATTTTCATAAAACATTATCAAACAGCCTAAGTTCCAAAGTTCTACCCTCCCGTAGGCTCACTTTGTTTTAGGGCTTTCCTTTTTGTCCTAAGATTCCATCCCAACCAACAAGCGAGTCTGATGTGGATTCTGCTTGAACGTTGTAATTGCAATAAAACTACCATAATTGTTTTCCCTAATATTTGTGCAGCAATGAAACTGCTTATGAATTTTTCATTGTATATATCAACCTAGAAGCTAACATATGGTCCCTCTCTAATATGTAATTGTCATATGAATAAATCCACTGTGGTAAGTAAACTGGATAGAAGAAAACCATTCGAAGCACCTCCTAATAACATAGCTGATACCAACAATACAGAAGTAACATGATATGTCATGATTTTAGAGAGGTATCTGTGCTAAAGCTGATTTTATAAAGATGACAACCAAGCAACCTCCTCTACTATTATCAGCAGTTTTAGATGAATTGCATACCTTGATGCTACTGTACCATTGACAGAAGCAATCTGAACATACTCATCTCCAGTAGCAATATTTGACCAACGAAAGTGTATTCTGCCACCACCGCCACCACCTCCACCATGTAGGCCTCCATTGCCACCAGATGCTGACAATGATGAGTTTTTCTCTAGCAGAAGCCCTTGAAGGAATAAAAGAATTGTCCCTCCAGAACCGCCACCAATCCCACCCTTTAACGTCCCATTGGAATTTCCAGTCGTGCCTCTATGGCTTTCACCATCAGAGGTCACCGAGCCATAAATTAACAATCTTGAAAGTGGCCATTTCATGGATCCAATGACTGGGTTAGGAAGTTGGTTAGAAATTAGAAAAGAGAAGTGATATCAAAAACTTTGCAAAATGCACTTACTTCAAGAAAAGAAAAGGCGAGTTAAGCCAAAGAGTGAACTTAGCAGAACATGTGCTCATTGTCCAGTGCATTATATACATGTACATGTATACATGTACGTGTGTGTGTTGTGTGGGCGTGGGCATGGGCGCATGCGCGGGGGCGGGGGCCCGCGTGCGTGCGCACGCGCGTGTGTGTGTGCGCGCGCGCTGATAGCAAACCCAGAGGATGGTATTAAACAGCTTCAAGAAAAACAAAAAATGGATGGAAACATTCGTGGGATAGGTAAAGAGAATATACAAGACTACACAACATAGGATTACAAAGGATAGGAAAGTACCTACCAATTAATCCCCCACCAGCACTGTTATCAGCTGACTCAGCAGAACGACTACCACTTCCTAGCTCACATGGAAGATCAGAATTGCCATATGATTGGCCTCCTTCACTTTTCATTCCATTGTAAATCCCTACGCCACCCCGGCCTCCATGCCCAGCACCACCAGCAGCTCCATACTTAAGAAACTTTCCTTTCCCAATGCCTTCCTTGCAACCTAATAAAGAATCCAGATTGCTGAGTGAACAAAGTTACAACATTGATAAAGAACACATTCCAGTTCTTTTACTGATTACAACACGAGAACACAGAATCACCTAACTCTGAGGCACTTATTGTGCCATCATTTGTAACGGTCACAGTTCTTGCACGATGAATATGGATTATACTCCCCCTGACTATGCCACTGACAGTTATGTCTTCAACACGGCAAATCTGCAAAATGTGAATTTCTTACAGAGAAGTCTTAACACACCTCGTACTGAGCCGCAATTTAGCAAGATCCACTTTTACAAAAATATAAACACAAATATAACTATGAGAAAAGCATGAATTTAATGTCATTGTTATCGGTAGGAGGAAATAAATATTATTATTTAAACAGTTGATTGATCTGTCATAGCACAAAGGTGCATTTTCATTCACAAATACTTATCTTAAGATGCATGCTCCCCTGTGAAGATTATTGTCAACTTGTTTACCGTCCTAAGCATTTTAGGTAGCAAGAGGTTCCCACTTCTCTATCTATTTGTTTCCAGCATAGTCTCCTGGTAGGGTAGAATCTATGCAACCATTCAAGTTCGCAAATCTGCATGTTTTGCATTCGGGCAGTAGAGGTAGTGTTGCACACACAAAAAATACACAGAATGTAGAAAACATCGTCCATCTACTGTATGACCATGAAGGTTGGAGTGCATGTATCAATTTGACATGGTACACAATACATTTCCAGAAGCAAATAAGCTATCAGACCCAGGGATAGAAAAACCAGCGGTTACCAACTGGTAACCGGATTTACCGGTGGGAACCGTTAAAAAAAACCGGCCGGAATTTTCAAATATACATTTACATTTATGACCGTATAATGCACTTTCTAAGTTGGTTTATGTCTTTTTTGTGCTACATTACCTATTGTATGACTAAATATTCATCAATCCTAAGTTTTTTATCGGTTTTCCGGTTTTTTAGCGGGTTTTCTAGTTTTTAGCGGTTTTTCCGTTTTTTCGGTAACCAGGATGGTTACCAGTTTGAAAACAGCCCAAATTCAAATTTTGATATTTGAATTTCAACCGGTTTTTTCTGGTTTTCCATTAACCGGCCGCCGGGCGGGACGTTCCCAGTACCGGTTTTTCTATCCCTGATCAGACCCACCCTGTGGAATGGAAATGACTATGAAATGTCACAAATGTAATTAAAAGTCCACCCATCACACTTCCTTGCCCCAAAAGTTCTCTACGGTTAATCTTCCGATATTATATAAAAGATCTACAAGATATATCTAAAAAACCAGACCGGACCACGGTTCAACCATAAAAATGTGAAGTAAAACAAAGGGGCAGAAAACCGGATAAAAATACTATTTTAATGTGATTCGGCCAAAGATACCGAATGCCAAGGCCCAAATAGAAGGCCCATAAGGACCACAGTGAATATTAGCTAAAATATTGACGAAAGGAGTGCATGTACGGGGTCCGAATGTGCAGTGGGGCAATGAACCTTCGCTGACTTGACCACCCCACCAGCCAAGTGCTTGTGTCATGCATGGGATATGACATAGATAAGGTTATATCGAACCGTGGTTAAACCAGCCAGTGAACCGGGAGCATGAGCGGTTCAGTGACCATCCGGTTTTTAAACTATGCGACAAGCTATCAAAATATAGCCATATAGGAGCTTTCTGAGGAAAAGAACATCACAGTAAACAATCCTTACTTGTAATGTAAAGGACAAGGAGCTGTTAACATAACAATCATCAGGGGGTGTGATCAGCTCACTAGGGCATGTTTTACTTTCACAGCGTGCAAGTGCATCCCTGGTAAACACAAACGTCAATCAACAGCATTGTTTAGAAGAAATTAAATATCATTAATTTACAGTGACATAACAGAACTTACAAGCTGCTTTCAACATCCTCATCTAGTGGAGCCTGAACAAGGGAACCAGGACCAACCTGCTCATAGATCAAGGAAAGTTGTAGTACGAAAAATAAAAATATTTGGAACAAATTTTAAAGCACACATGCTGGTTCAATATGATAACACAAACCAGCTAAACAATAAGCATACCAAAAAGGGAACTCCAAGAAATACAATGGCACAGAATTAAGAAATAACCACAGAATGTGGATTTACTTGTTAGTCTCTACGGTAATCACTGTAAGAAAGCTTGAAGCACAAATCTATCGCAATACCCTAGAAAACAAGAAAAGACCTAAATACCCTTAACAACCCCCCCCCCCCAAAAAAAAGTAAGGTGTATGCAATAACATTACATTTGAAAAGGGTTGACACTAAAATAGAGAAAATCTAAAATCCGTGTCTTGAAGGTATCGTCAAAGCGTGTAGCTCTTGAAAAATTGTATCGGAAAGATCGCCTCCCATCCAAAATCGTGGTGCTGCCCATAAAGCACAAAGTGCAGAGGCCGATAAGGTAGACGTAAGCGGGAACAAAGTCGACCGTGGTAACACGATGAAGAGAATGTGAAAGGTGACACAAGGAGAGAGCTATCAAATCAAGTCAGAGGGAGATAGAAGAATAGCAGCACAAATCGAAGCCCAAGACAGCAGCGGAGTTGTGCACAAGAAGTGCAACGGAGGCGCAGTGCAGAAAAGCGCAGCGGCCTTAGAAACTCGGGGCGGCGGCTCAAAGAGAAGCGGCAGCAACATGAAGACTTCTACGATCTACAGCAGCTCAAAGAGAAGAGCGGCGGCTGTGGCTATGCGAAAGGAAGGAGAGGACCACACCCATCCGAGAGAATGAACCATGGCTAGTAAAGTAATCGGCCGATTGACAGAAATTTTGTGAACTCGCACAGTTTTGATGAACAGAATAATAGATGATACGGACTTGGATGGACGCAACGGAAGACTCAAAAGCAGAAAGACTCAACGGCAGCAAAAACTTGTAGCAGTCATCTCCGGAGAACAGTAAAGCCGACTCCACAGCAGCCTACAACTAGTCGGCGTTTCCATCTGCTGCAAATAGCCATCGCCTATCCCTCAGCTCACTCCTCATTCCGCATTAGAGCCATCACTCCTTTCCTCCCGTCTCTCTCCACCACCGGCCGAAGGAGGCAACGAGAAGTCAAAGGTACTTGGCGGCGGCGTGGCACAGTCACGCACTCACACGGCGTGGCGTCCTAGCGGCGGTGTGAGGAGGCGAGAGGAGATGGCAGCGGCGACCGGATCCGACGCGGCCAGCGGCGCGGAGCGCCAATGCGGGCACAGGCCGGCGGTGTGTAGCTCAGAGGAGGCTGGAGGCAACCACGGCGGCTGGGAGGAGGTGGGAGGCCCGGGGTGGTGAGCGGCGGCGGTCGGATCCGTGGCGGCGGCGGTCGAATCCAAGGCAGCGGCGGCAGGATCTGGCGTGGGCGCGGATGGCCCTAACGCGAGCGCCGGCGGGCACGACAGCCGGGAGGTAGCGGATCCAGCTCCAAGGGAGACAAATCCGGTCGGATCTGGTGGAGGCGGGCGCAACGAGTTGTCGGTGGGTGGCGACGCAATGCAAAAGCCAACCAACAGAAACTCGTTGCCGCCGCTGCTTAGTCGGGAGAAGTGGCGGCGCGACGACGAGCAAAGGCCTGAAGTGGCTGCGGCCTGGCGGGAGGCCAACGGCGAGAATCCGAAGCAGAGACAGCCCGGCCGCCTGGGGCGAGCCTGGAGCGTGGGCAAGCACGGTGGCGGTGCCGAGGAAGCCAATGAGCAGCGTGAGGCCAACAACCGTGGCTAAGACGACCGAATCCGGACGGATCCGGGCGAGGCAAGCCTAGATTCGGCAAGATCCCATGGCGGTCCAGCGACGGCCCGGGGAGATCTAGAGGCGGCACGAGCACGACGGTGGCCGTCCCCAAGAGTGAAGAACACTCCTCCCGGGAGCAGCAGCAACAGAAGACGCACGGAGCTAGGTTTGTAACCAAAACTCCGATACCATATAAGAAAGCTTGAAGCAAAAATATATTGCAATAGCCCATGGGACTTATATAGTACAATGGACACAAACCCTAGAAAACAGGAAAAGATCTAAATACCCTTAACAATCACTATCGGTTTCATCAGTCCAGAGGCATCCCAAATAATACTAGCAAATGAAGGAATAAGTCTTGTGTTAGTTGGTCAGTTTTGCTTTAGTATCTTCAGTTTTACTTTAGTATCTTATCTCTACTTTCAGTTTTGCTTTCAGTTGTAATCTGACCACTTTGGTCTATAAGTATGTACTTAGTTATGCCTTAGGCATCAAGAGAAATACAGGGAGAAAAATTGCCCCAAAACCTGTGTCTGATACTAACAATTGGTATCAGAGCCTTGCTCTTCCCCTCCCCTTGCCTGTGGCACCATGTCTCGTTCTTCCCACGCCTCTGTGACTTCCAGTCGGCGCAGAGCCAACGCCGGCGACGCTGCAGACGCAGACGCGCACGAGGCGCGCACCGCCACAGCGGAAGCAGCGGCTGAGCAGGCGGCTGAGACAGCCAGGCAAGCAGCAGCCGCGGCCCAGGCCGCAGCAGCTGCTGCCGCCACCCTGCGCGCGGAGGTGGAGATCGACGCCGGTCGACCCCGCGTCTCGCGGAGCCCTCACAGGCACCGCCGCGTTTCGCTGTCGCCAGAGCGTCGCCGTGGGCGCAGAGGCAGGCGTGGGTCACCAGCGGCCATCCAGACCGTCATCAAGGAGTCAGGCGGAGGCACGCCGTGGCCCATGCTCACCAAAACCAACTACAACGAGTGGAGTTTGGTGATGAAGGTGAAGATGCAGGCGAGGGGGATATGGGATGCGGTGCGGGACGAGGATGTCGACTTCCACGACGATCGGCGGGCGTTGGAGGCCATCCTCGCTGCCGTCCCGCCAGAGATGGCGCCCACCCTCGCGGACAAGGAGACCGCCAAGGACGCCTGGGACGCCATCGCCGTGGCGCGCATCAGAAAAGACCGCGCCCGCCGAGCCACACAGCAGAAGCTGCGTCAGGAGTGGGATCGCTTGGCGTTTCGCCCCGGTGAGGACATCGACGACTTCGCGCTCCGTCTCACCGGTCTGATGCAGCAACTAACTCGGCACGGCGACGAGGACATCGACAAGGAGAAGGCAGTTGAGAAGTTCCTCCGCGTCGTCCCTAAGAAGTATACGCAGATTGCTCTGGCGATGGAGACGCTCTTGGACTTCTCCGAGCTGTCCATCGAGGAGGTGACCGGGCGACTCGAGGCTGTTGACGGCCGCGACGAGCAACCACCCGCAGAGCCAGTCACCATCGGTGGCAAGCTACTCTACACAGAGGAGCAGTGGCTCACCCGCCAGAAGGAGCAGAAGAAGGGGGAAGCCTCAGGTTCGGGCGGCAGCCGCCGTCGGAAACCGCGGAACAAGGAGAAGGCGCCCCGAGGACGTGGCGGCGCTGACGCTGGCGCTGCCAGAGACCGAAAGGCCAACTGGGACGACACCTGCTTCAACTGTGGTAAGACCGGCCATTGGGCCAGGGATTGTCGGCAGGCACGGCGTGGCGGCCAAGCGCATGTCACGCAAGCAGAGGAGGAGGACGAGCCGGCACTGTTTCTCGTTCACGGGAGCATTGAGCTACGGCCAAAACCAAAGGAGGTCAAGGGAGGTTCGATCTTTTCCCCTCCCGCATCGTCCGCCGCCGCGCTCCTCCACCTCAACGAGCCGCGAGCACATGTCTTCCTCGACAACGAGTCCAGCGACGACAAGATCGACGGCTGGTACCTCGACACCGGCGCCACGCACCACATGACTGGCCGGCGGGAATTCTTCTCCGACCTGGACATTGGTGTACGCGGCTCAGTCAAGTTCGGAGATGCCTCTGCCGTGGAGATCAAAGGCGTCGGCTCCGTCGTCTTCACGGCCAAGACCGGCGAACACCGACTCCTCACCGGCGTCTACTACATCCCTGCCCTGAGGAACTCCATCATCAGTCTGGGGCAGTTGGATGAGAACGGCTCGTGAGTGGAAATTGACCACGGGGTGCTGCGCATTTGGGATCGCCGTCATCGTCTCCTCGCCAAGGTGAACAGAGGAAACAACCGCCTGTATGTCCTCCATGTGCAGGCGGCGCAACCCCTCTGTCTCGTAGCCCGTCGCGACGACGAGGCCTGGCGCTGGCATGAGCGCTTTGGGCACCTCAACTTCGAGGCCCTAAAGCGGCTCAGCAGCGGTGAGATGGTGCGGGGAATGCCGCACGTTGAACACGTGGAGCAGCTCTGTGACACCTGCGTGGTGACCAAGCAGAGGCGCCGACCGTTCCAGCGTCAAGCCAACTATCGAGCCAAGGAAAGGTTGGAGCTCGTACACGGCGACCTATGCGGCCCGGTCACGCCGGCGACTCCTGGAGGCAGGCGGTTTTTTCTGCTCCTCGTCGACGATCTGTCCCGATTCATGTGGGCCGTGCTGCTCGACATAAGGCTGCTGCTGCGGACGCCATCCGGCACATTCAGGCCGCAGCGGAGGAGTGCGGTCGCAGGCTTCGGGTTCTTCGCACAGACAACGGCGGCTGAATTCGCGGCGTACTGCGCCGACGAAGGGATACAGCGCCACTACTCCGCGCCCTACACCCCGCAGCAAAATGGCGTCGTCGAGCGCCGTAATCAGACGGTGGTGGCCACGGCACGCGCCCTCCTCAAGCAGCGAGCAATGCCGGCGATCTACTGGGGTGAAGCGGTGATGACCGCCGTGCATTTGCTCAACCGCTCGCCCACCAAGAGCCTCGACGGCAAGACGCACTACGAGGCCTGGCACGGGCTCAAGCCGGCAGTCAGCTACCTCCGCACGTTCGGCTGCCTGGCGTTCGTGAAAGAGCTCAACCACGTCGGCAAACTCGACGATCGGAGTATGCCGGGGGTGTTCATTGGCTATGCCGATGGTGCTAAGGCATACCGCATCCTCAACCCGGCTACGCAGCGTGTGCGCGTGGCCCGTGACGTGGTGTTCGACGAAGGGCGAGGATGGGCGTGGACCAAGACGGTGGACAGTGGTTCGTCAGCGGCATTCAGCGACTTCACCGTCGACTACATCGACATTCAAGGAGCTGGGGGAGCAAGCGGGTCAACTCCATCACCGAGCCCGTCTGTCTCCGCCCCGAGTGCACCGCCTGCTCCAATTGGTGCTTCACCTCCGGCAATGTTGGCCACGCCGCACTCATCCACGCCAGCGGCCACGCCCCAAGCATCGCCAGCTCCTACCCCGACACACAGCGAGCACCGCTCAGTGGAGTTCGCCACGCCGCCGACGCAAGATGAGGAACGCATCGACGCCGCACATGAAGGGGAACCTCTGCGCTACCGCACTGTCGACAACATCCTGGACGATCAAGTCGTTCCGGGGCTGGCGCTGCACGACTTCGAGGCAGAGCTTCACTTGGTCCACGACGGCGAGCCCTACTCGTTCGCTGAAGCGGAAAGCGATGCGGCCTGGCGCGAAGCAATGCGGCAGGAGATGGATGCGGTCGAGCGGAACCAAACTCAAGAAGGATGAGGCTGGGGCGGTGGTCAAGCACAAGGCGCGGCTGATGGCACGGGGCTTCGTCCAGCAAGGAGTGGACTTCGACGACGCATTCGCGCCCATCGCACGAATGCAATCCGTTCGCGTCCTCCTCGCGCTAGCGGCTCAAGAGGGATGGCGCGTCGATCACATGGATGTGAAGTCGGCCTTCCTCAATGGCGACTTGAGGGAGGAGGTCTATGTCCGTCAGCCGCCGGGATTCATCGTCGCCGGCCAAGAGAACAATGTTCTGCGCCTCCGCAAGGCTCTCTATGGCCTGCGCCAGGCGCCGCGAGCTTGGAATGCCAAGCTGGACGCGACTCTCAGGTCAATGGGGTTCCAGCAGAGCACCCATGAGGCATCAGCCTACCGGCAAGGTCGGGGAGGCTCAACTCTGCTCGTCGGCGTCTACGTAGATGATCTGGTGATCACCGGCGCCAAGGAAGAAGAGATGGAGGTCTTCAAGACAGAGATGAAAGCTGTCTTTCAGATGAGTGATTTGGGGCCGCTCTGTTTCTATCTGGGAATTGAGGTACTCCAGGATGATTCCGGCATCTCCCTCCGTCAAACTGCCTACGCTCAGCGCGTCGTCGAGCTCGAAGGGCTCACGGGCTGCAACCCAGCCCACACTCCAATGGAGAGACTGAAATTGAGCAATGAGAGCACGGCGGAAGAGGTGGACGCCACGCAGTACCGGCGAATTGTCGGGAGTCTGCGCTACCTCATCCACACGCGGCCAGACTTGGCATTCGCCGTCGGCTATGTCAGCCGCTTCATGCAGCGGCCGACGACAGAGCATCAACAGGCCATAAAAAGGATTCTACGCTATGTTGCGGGGACTTCTGATTATGGTTTGCACTACCCACGATGTCCCGGTGCGGCACACTTCATCGGCTACAGCGACAGCGACCACGCCGGTGACATCGACACGAGCAAGAGCACGAGTGGGAATCTGTTCTTCCTCGGCAATTGCCTGATCAGCTGGAAGTCAGTCAAGCAGCAGGTGGTGACGCTCTCCAGCCGTGAGGCGGAATACATTGCAGCCACATCTGCCGCCACTCAAGCTCTCTGGCTAGCTCGGTTGTTGGGCGATCTACTGGGCAAAGAGGCTGAGGCAGTGGAGCTACGGGTGGACAGCAAGTCTGCCCTGGCCCTGGCAAAGAACCCTGTCTTCCATGAGCGCAGCAAACATATCCGGGTGAGATATCACTTCATCAGGGGCTGTTTGGACGAGGGAAGCATTAGGGCCAACTACATCAATACTCAAGAACAACTCGCTGATTTCCTAACCAAGTCACTTGGGCGAGTCAAGTACCAAGAGCTGCGCGCCAAGATAGGGATGGTTCAAATCACCCAAACGGCGCCACACAAGACTTAGGGGGAGAATTGAAGGAATAAGTCTTGTGTTAGTTGGTCAGTTTTGCTTTAGTATCTTCAGTTTTACTTTAGTATCTTATCTCTACTTTCAATTTTGCTTTCAATTGTAATATGACCACTTTGGTCTATAAGTATGTACTTAGTTATGCCTTAGGCATCAAGAGAAATACAGGGAAAAAAATTGCCCCAAAACCTGTGTCTGATACTAACAGCAAACAGGGGCTAAAGCCAAACAAGTTTGAGGCAAACATTGTAGGAACTAGGAAAAGGTACTATGGTAGTGCTTCCATGAAACTCGTAATGCTGAGCGCTCAATCGTCAATCTACCTAGGCTCTCATATATATGACATGGCAATATTCAGACATGAGCGCCTACGAGAAAAGTTAAACTGCTACATATATGAAATTATGCAGAATACCATAAGGCAGACCACAGCCACCAGCTACAAACAGATAAACATTATCACTGTTAAGGGTATTAGAGATAAGGGTATTAGAGATAGAGTTTGTATTCTATTCCATATATGTCTTATCTCTATATGGCATATCCCCTTGTACTCTCCTATATATATGGTCCTTTGGGTCTCATATCAACACACACAATATTCATAACATGGTATCAGAGCTTAGGTTAAAACCCTAACCTCAATCTAATCTCCGTTCGTCTTCCGCTGCCGCTGCCCCCAGGAGAATCGATCTCTGCTCCTGGGGGCGGCCATCTCCAAGTCGCCGACCGTCTTGCATGCGGACGTCACCCCCGTCGTTGCTCTCGGATCTGGGCGGCCTGCGCCGACCCATCGCATCTTCCAGCCGCCGACAGTCGTCAAGTCCGCCCGACGTCGCCGCCAACGTCTGCGCCCGTGCATGGCTGTCGCTAGACCGCCGTCGGATCTCGCCTTGCCCGGCCTCGAGGGGCCCTCTGCAGCCGGGGATCTGGGCTCGGGCCTCCGGATCCGGCCGCCGCCGGTCTGGCATCGCCGGATCCAGACGTCTTTGCCGTCGCCACTCGGATCCGACCTCGCCACGCCAGGATCCGGCCGCCGCCCAGGCTGTCTCCGCCCGTGCCGCGGATCCCGTCGCCGCCGCCGCTCTTGTGGTCGCCGCCGGCGGATCTCGCTGTCTGGTGGTCGCGCCCGCCTCTGCTCCACTCCGCCCGGCCGCGCCGTCCGCCGCCACGCCCAGATCCGCGCCAGATCCAGGACGGAGCTCTCCGGATGTGCCTCCAGGGCCGCCGTGCTGCGCCGGGTCACCTGCGCTTCCACGCCGTCGCCTTCGGTCGCCGTCTTCCGGCTACGGTGCCCGCGCCGCCGTGCCCGCACCTCCGCGCCCACGCCGCCGTGCCAGCGCCTCTCTCCCCGCTGATTTCTTCTCGGCCGGCGCTCGCCTCAAGTCGCTTTTTGCTGGTGAGAAGAGAGAGAAAGGGGAAGCGCGAGGACAGAGGGTGAGGTAGCGGGTTTCATTTTCTAGAGGTGTCGGTGAGAGGATATGCTGCTAGTATCACTAGTATATGTGTTCTTTTGAGTCAGTTTTCGAGTTTCCTGTTTTTGAGTCTTCTGTTGCGTCCGTCCAAGTCCGTAGTTTCTAATTTTTTGTTCGTTCAAGCCGTGCGAGTCCACAAATTTATTGTCAGTCATAGCAGTATAGGAATTTTCTTTTGCATGGCAGAAGCCGCCGCTCTACTCTCTGAGCCGCGTGCAGATCGTAGAAGTCGTTATGATGCCGCCGCTTCTCTAGCCGCCGCCCCGAGCTTCAAAGGCCACCACGCGTCCTCTGTGCACTGCGCCGCCGCCTCTTGGGCTTCGATCTGCGCCGTCATGCATCTATCTATTCCTCCTCGACTTGATTTGACAGTTTATTCAAAGGCTGCACGCAACGACGACATCATCAAGACTCGGACTTCAGATTTTTCTTGTTTTAGTATTAACTCTTTTCAAATGCAATGCTATTGCATACGCCTTGCATTTGAGGGGGGTGTTAAGGGTATTAGAGATAGAGTTTGTATTCTATTCCATATATGTCTTATCTCTATATGGCATATCCCCTTGTACTCTCCTATATATATGGCCCTTTGGGTCTAATATCAACACACACAATATTCATAACAATCACCAGCAGGGAAACAATTGCAAACCTCCATTTGGTTACTAAACTATTTTTGTTTACCACCAATGACCAACCCTCAACACCATATTTTCCTTAATTACTTGGGTTTCAGATTACTGATCCTGATTCTGGCTAGCATTGAGTATTTTATGGGGCCTATGTGGTTGTGTGGCAAAGCTTAGGTTCCTTCTGTAAATCAGGTTATAAGGCTTCTAGACTAGAAGCCCAATAAAGCATCTTATATCTAGTTTTTATGCTCTAAACTCTCCATCTCCTCAAGAGGCCCCATGTTCAAAAGATTATATGAGTGACAAGCTCAAGCTTATACTACAACAAACAGGACCTAAGTAAGTTCCAGCTAATTAAAAAATGCCTATAGATTATATCATGAATAGCTCATCAGATGTTTTGCCCGTTGCTGACTGTGAGCATGCAATCCAGTTCAAATATTCATTTCGCAAGTTCTCGGACCTTTAAGAAATTACAAGATCGGAATAAATCTGAGATTACAGATAAAGTGTATCAAGTGTCCTAGTATAATGAGACCTATGTTATATCGTATGTCCATCGGAGAAGGCAACATTAAACAGAGAATTTGTATAGCACTCACATAAGTACACACGACAGTACAAAAACTATGAAAGTAGTGCATATACTATAATCTTACTTCAATGTTGTAAAACAGAGACAGAAACAGTCGCCGTGCTTTGATTCCATCGCCAGGGCCACTCAAGTTAAGAAGTCCTTGTCCATAGACTCCCAAAGCAGCATTGGAAGATATTACCGACCCATGCTGTCACAATAACAGGGAAAAAAACTAAACTACCACTACTAAAAAAAAGACATTTTGGCAATAAGGTATTCAAACAACATACCCTGAGTACAACAAGGTTTCTCGCCTCAAGCATGGATGCAAGGACAACATCCTTACCCCCACCATCTATCTGAATCTTTGAATCCCACATCAAGAGCACTTTCACATACATTCTGAAAGCACCATAGACCTTCAAAAAGAGGACGAAGTTAGGACTACACAAAACACTCACAAAGGATATTATAATGAAAGTAATGATTCGATACATTTAGCATGCCCCAAACAGCACAGATCTTATCACCAATATCACATAGGTTTCAATTAATAGCATTCTTACATCTGAACGAGCATACACCCTAGACATAATGTGATGCAATATATATCGAATTGATTACTTTACTATGTGATGTATATGAATCATTATGTCTGAGCACCAGCAACAAAAGAAAATATGTAGACCACGAGGCATACCTTTATAACAGAGTCACTCATTAGAAGCTCTTCTGCAACCAATTCAAATTCTGATATTGGATTTTCAGACAACCCAAAGCAGATGCTACCCTTACTAAGTAGTCTAATTTGGCCTGTCACCTGACAAGTAGAAAATAGGAGCCAAATATGAACAGTGAATATAATAATGGAAATGCAGGAAAGCAACAGTGAAAATTGTAACACAGGAAATGAAGAAAATAGGTATCATACAATAACAACCAGTAGGTAAAGAGGAAGAATGTACAATGAATATAAAGGGCATAGGAGGAACCCATTCAATCAACAAGATTTAGAAAGAAGCATAATAAATAATAAATAAATTTGAACATGTCTCATATGCATAGACTTATGTGCTGGCTCAGGTCTAGAAATGGTATACTGAATTATAATTTATTCTGTAAATGTAAGTACATGAATTATAATTTATTCTGTAAATGTAAGTACATGACTGTTCAGTGGCCCATGTAACAGAAAAGTTATGATCAATGAGCTAAATTAAATAGCTTAGCCTCGATAAAAAAGAAGACAGAATCACAGTAGAGTGATAACTGATAAGAATTGTAGGAATCAATGGTTATAAGTATTGACACTATGACATGCCAGTGTGTAACAACAGAGGAACACCACAAGCGAACTCAAATAATGCTACTCCCAAACAGCTCACATCACATCCTAGTCAAGTCATAGAACCATTTCTGGCAGTGGTGCCGAGCCCAAGCATCTAGCACTACTTTACAATCACATTAGCTTGTTTCAAACAACATCATTTCAAATTTGTTGTGTTAATTTTAGAATTAGATTGGTGCAGGCCATATTATTGAACCTTTTAAAGGGGAAACGACATTTAAAAAAAATTGGACATTATTGTGGTGTAGATGCAATAGTAAAGAACCTCAGAGGAAAAGACACTTCAAGGAAATCTGGATATTAGTGTGGTATAGATGCAATACTAAAAATTAAAAAACCTCAAGAGAATTATAGATACACAAAGGCATAATGAAGCATTCATTAGCATGCTGTTAATGGGCCATTGAATGCAAACCTGTACTCTGGACCACAACAAGGGAACCAACACTTTTGCATTGCACTCCACAAGCACATTGGACCAAAGTCTAGTTATTGGGAAACCCAGCAATGGAGTCTCTGTATGTGTGGTGAAATTCCCATTGCTGACCTTTAGAGTCTGCAATGAACTATCATATATTGTACCTGCAGCACCAGCATTATGACAGCACCCAAAACTCTGTCCACCTGATGAATGTGAAAAAAAAAGTGTGTTCCATTACAAGACAAAGAAAGAGGGAGAGATTGCATTAGTGAAAAGTTATTAAAGGAAAAGAAAAGCACATGCATCAATACTCAACACTCCGGATAGATACAAAGATCCATAACTGTGGCAGCTTATAGTGATGCACACAATTTCCGTAGAAAGACTTAACCATGACAAATTTAACAAGGTAGGACAATGAAGAATTTGTTTTTTTCTTTTTTTTGGGGGGGGGGGGGGATGTGTAGTTAAAATCAGGGCTCTAACATTCTAACTGACTAAAAGTAAGGGTTTTATTCTCCTAATTCGCAAGTTAAACTGAAAAAAGCTTTTCAAAATCAATAGACATTGCATTATTCAAAATTTTCATTTCAATCATTTGTTTACTTGCAGAAGAAGTATCTGAGTTCCTGCTTTCCAACACTTTTCTCACCCATCTGCCAAATTTTATATTTTTCCGATTGTTTATACCAAAAGCACTACTATGCTACAAAACACTTGTTAATGTGCATGAACTGTAATGTAAACGTGCAATGCCTCTGAGTTTCTGATGCTCAGTTGTACATTCGTGTCTAGCTCAAGGACTTTATTGTGGATATTTAGCAGTTGAAGCATCAGGACAAGCCAGTGAGTTGCGACTTGCGAGAATGATGTTTACATGCAAGACAAAGGTAGTTATCTATATCCAAGACAGTCCCAAAATAAGACTGCATAAGTTAAACATCAAAGTAATAATGTCCATACTGCATACTATGGCCATTAGCTTCGGATTATCATGACATTGCATCTAATCAGTGATCACAAGCAATAAAAAGAACAAACTTTTTTTATTGCATTGCAACTAGAACTAACTCGTCAGAGTGCATTAATTAAGCTATTTCTGCACGTTGCCAACATGTCACACCCCTAATGCCTTTGCTACAGTTACTAACTAATGATAGAACCAATACACGGCACTAAACAGTATTAGTAACAAGCAATGAATATCTTTTGCACTTCTGTAAACAATAGTTTGGCTGATTATGTTCCCCTATGGAGAAACAACAGTGGCAGAAGGATTACAAAACAATTGCACAAAAACGAAAGGCCAGGAAAATACTCACCGTGAACTGTAATTTCCAAATCTTGTTGAATGCTGTAAAAATCCAGAGATATCCTCCCACCACCGCCTCCACCCCATCCATTACCACCAGCAGCACTTATCGTACCATTTCCATATCTAAGACGTGTGCAGAGTCGGCCACCATCAGAATTAGGTTAGAAAGAATAACGAGATCGATACCGCAATTTGGATCAACAATGAATCAATGATCTGGGATCGGGTTCGGGTTTCAATGGGATTTTGGTGCTGTAAGGGTTTGGACCCACTGGTGGGCTGCCCAAACAATATTGATCATAACAGGGCTAAGTATCATCGGATTTGTGCCAGAGAATCATGTCCGACAACATTTAGCCTGTCACAAACCACAATACTTTTCAATATTTGACATTTTTAAGAATGGTCATTGTTAAAGACTGCCTGCTTGAGCAAAATAATTGTTTATAAGGCAGCAGGAAGAAAAGTTTCCTGATTTCCAACAGAACCCAGCAACTACACTCAAATTCTAGCACAGCGGTAGAACCAGACAAGTCATAGAAACTCTTGGGTCTTGTTTTCCAATTCCTTATCTTTTTGTCTTGAAAACATCCTTTCAAATAAATTCGGCAGAATGTAGGTGATATGGTACTAATTTTTGTGAATGTTTCGGTGGATGGGGAGAGTTGGTAGGAGATTGAATTGTGAGTTCAGATGGGAACGGAGGGGATAACGGATGGAGGCAGGCTCGCCCTCAACCGGTCGTCCGGGATTTCCACCTGCCTGCTTGGAGGCTCTAAGGTGAGCCGCCGACTTTGAGGAAAAGTTTATCCTTATTGCTTATCTATGAAATACAGCATAGATCCTTTATATAGGACAGTACAAACCGAGCACAATCCGACTCCGAAACCTATTCATCCAATCTGGTAAGCAGATTCGGTATTCCCTTCTAAATCGTGATATAATCCGACTCCTATTCTTAGCATATACAACCGGTTTTGGTTAAGCCAATCCGGACTCTTTCCTAATACCAAACACTTTCCTAATACTAGCAATCCTTCCGAAATCCCGGTCTGACCACTTGCCTAAATCCCGGTCTAACCAACAGAATCCTCCCGGTCTGATCACCTGAATCCGGTTCGACCGCCCGCCTAAATTCCGGTCTGACCACCTGGGTCCCAGACCGACCGCCTGTAGCTTGTCACGCGTTGCCGGCATCTCCTGAAGTCTAAACTCGCCGAGACCTCCTAGTATAATGCTTACCCCAATAAGAGGGCATAACATTACACCCCTCGCGGCGAGACAGCTCATCCTAGAGCTGTCAGGTGGTGGCCATGGGCTAAAACCTTCGCGTTCCCATGTCAACGAAACGGCACAATAATGACGTGGTGCGGCCCGAAAGATGATGAGCGAAGCCTCGATACACAATAGCGAGGACAACACTCTAGCGTTGGCTGACGTCGCAAGTCACTGGTGGCAAGGGCAGTCGACGCAGGGCAGCAACGGCATCCTTCTTGCCAACAGATGCAACGGTTGTGGAAAAGATGCGACGACGTTGCTGGCCCCCACATGCAACCATTGTGCTCCACATTTGCAGAGGAACGGTGTCAGCCGGCCGCGTGGAGATGACCGCCACTGGACAACGACAATCTTCCTCCTTGGCAAAGGCACCAAAGGTGAAGCCTGAAAAGGAGTCATCGTTGGTGACGTAGTCATTGCCAACGTCGGCGCCAAGGAAGGTTGTGCCAGTGCAGCCATTGCAATGGCACGCGACGCCTCTTCCTGCTCCTTCAACTTGTTCACCAACTCCATAGGCTTCTCCAAGTTGGCCATCATATTGTCAAAAACCCTATTTTCTTGTTACTAGCCATCAACATGTCCAAACAGGGGCGGACCTACAAGGTATGCCGGGTGGGCCCCGGCATACCCTGGCCCAGCCGAACTCATCTCGCTTGGGAAGCCGGAGAGCCTCTTCACGTATTTTTTTGAGAGAAACTCGGTAGACGTACGATGGATCCTCACCAGCGAGGCGCCGAGGTCGGCTGCCTGCCGCCTGCGTGCCGCCGTGCCGGCTGTCTGCCTGTCTCTAGGCCCTCCACGCCCGGCGGCGAAGCCCTAGGCGATCTCCGATACCCGGAGCGCACTCATACAGCGGGCGCGATCGGAAGCCGCCGCCGCCGCCATGCAGGGCTTCCCCGGCGGCGTCCCAGATCCGCAGCAGCTCCAGGCCACCATGATCGCCATCGAGCAAGCCTGCTCCCTCATCCAGGTCGGGGCCCCCAACCTGCTCTCGGCGTTGTCCTTCTCAATTCCGTGTTCCTGTGGGATTTATTCATCATATACCCTCCCCTTAGATGGAAATTCAGGATTTACCCTCCTGACCCACATGTCAGTGACTTATGATGACCCCACATGTCATTGAGGTGGGAGGGTAAATCCTGAATTCCCAAAATGAAGGGAGGGTATATGATCAACTTTCCCGTTCCTGTGCCCCTTTGTGCGGCTGGCGCTTTGCGTCTCGATGTAGATTTGGTGCGCGTGTGGGCTTCTTCTCGGTTTCGTTACGCTCTTGCGGCATTTGATGGAGGAGTTGCTTGAGTTGTGCAAACTCTGTGGCACTTTATTTTTTCCACCCTAAATCATCTCGCGTGGTTCTGATTTGCTGTGCTACTCGTGCGCTGTGGATCGGTGCTTCCGTGTGGATTTGGTGACGGGATCCCTTTTGATGTGGTTGCGATGAGATTTTAGCGAGGGATTACGTGTTTTTTTGGGCACTTGAAACTTTTGAGTTGGTTGCTTAATTCAGGTGGTTTTGGGTCTCTCAATTGGCCGCCCAGGAGTGAGGTTTTGATGCCTCTTTGAGTTCTGCAAAGGCACATTTGAATTGGTTCCGAAGATTAAACTGGTTATTAGTGAGATTTTTTTAGTTCAGTATCGCGTTTTCTCAAGTATGTGATCTCAATGTTAGGGAATAATGTTTCTGTCAGGTGTGTGGAAGCTTTACTGATAATTTTGATCCATTTGTTCATTGGATGGCCAGAAGTTCCTTCGTTAAAACGTTTTAGAATTTGCATGTAGCGAGTGAGCTGGTAGCAAGGAGCTATTGGCTTTTAATTGGTCGATGAGTTATCTGTTCTGCAATCTAGTAGAAGTGTGCTCTATACTGCCTGAACTATCAGTCTGGTTTAGCATTAGCTGAACTATAGAAGAGTTTGCACTTGGGACACGCTAACTGTTTGCTGCTTCTCTGTTGTTCCCTATGCAATTTTAGCTGATGAGTCTAGTGACATATAATCGAGACTTTCATGTTCTTTAGAAAGTGTAGGTCAAAAAAGTCAGACAAGTAGTATTGTAAGTCTCTTTTATGTATATTTGATACTATTAATATGGTGTTTGAACTATTTATATTGTAATTTGTGCAAGTTTTCAACCTAATCCTTGAATTTAAGACTTATTATATTATTTAGTGCCTGTATACCGAATTACGGTGCAAATTTTACAATTATTTACTGAATTAGCAAATGGTTTTATCGAATTGCATATGAAAATTTTGGTGCGGCATACCCTTTGGTAAAATCCTGGGTCCGCCACTGTGTCCAAAGAAGATAATTCAGCATCGGAAGCCATGGTGAGTGACTCTGATACCAAGTTGATATGGTACTAATTTTTGTGGATGTTTCGGTGGATGTGGAGAGTTGGTAGGAGATTGAATTGTGAGTTCTGATGGGAACAGAGGGGATAACCGATGGAAGCAGGCTTGCCTCAACCGGCTGTCCAGGATTTCCACCGGCCAGCTTGGAGGCTCTGAGCTGCCGACTTTGAGGGAAAGTTGATTCTTATTGCTTATCTTTGAAATACAGCATAGATCCTTTACATAGGACAATACAATCCGACTCCAAAACCTATTCATCCGATCTGGTAAGCAGATTCGATATCCCCTTCCAAATCGTGAAATAATCCGACTCCTATTCTTAGCATGTATAACCGGTTTTGGTTAAGCCAATCCGGACTCTTTCCTAATACCAAACACTTTCCTATACTAGCAATCCTTCCGAAATCCCGGTCCGACCACCCGCCGGAATCCCAGTCTGACCGCTTGAATCCTCCCGGTCTGACCGCCTGAATCCGGTTCGACCGCCCGCCTGAATTCTAGTCATGACCGCCTGTAGCTCGTCACACGTTGCCGGCATCTCCTAAAGTCTGAACTCACCGAAACTGCCGAGACCTCCTAGTATAATGCTTGCCCCAATAAGAGGCCATAACAGTAGGACCATCCAATGCCCAATATAGTTCAATGACATGATAATTCATATAATGCCCTACAAGTTTCTTAGCTAGCACCACATCATAATGTTCATAAGGGAACAATTAAGTTTATGTGGACATTTAGCCAGATTGTGCAGTTTATTTATCTAGATGACATCTAGACTGGCCAATTCCCACGGAAAAATGGCAGGAAATAACATAATGAAATATTAAATAGGACATGGATTCTGAAACCCAAATATTTCGGATTGGTAACGTAATTCATATTAAAACAGGTAAAATTTGAAGCAATGCAGTTCTTACAGCTTGAAAGCATGTATTATAATGCTTCCACCAGACCCGCCGCCTCCTTTGAGACTGCCCACACCACCTTCAGCAAGTACATCTCCATCAACATTCAATAATTCACTTGCCCTTAGCATGACACGGCCTCCACCATCCCCTCCAAACTGATGATCAGCAGACATGCTGCCTCCCTTGCTGCCATAACTCCACGGCCACGACAACGTTGACCAAGCATACACATCGCCTCCCCAGTTTGTGTCATTGGACACTTTACACGACGCGCCCCGCCCACCATGTCCTCCGCCAGCCCCTTCCAGGCTGTGAGGCGTCCCGCTTGTCTGGGGAGGAGGCTTGCCCGCAAGGGCGGTGGTGTTGACGGTCGAATGGTGATCCAACGACACATTGGCCGCGTACAGCTCAACCGACCCCGCAATCACCTCAACATGCTCGCCGATCGTGATGCTCCCGGAGACATTGACCACGATGTAGCATCCCCTGACAGGGCAGATGATCTTCACGTGGGGCTTTATCTCCACATTCCCGTCACCATACAAGCAGAGATCACCATCCAACGAACAGCTCGAGCTTATGACGCAGGTGGTGTTGAACGACCCAGAGCCGTTCATCTCCTCGCACGATCTCGAGCTCGCCGAGTAGGTCCGGCACGGGAGCTCCCCGCTTGGACCCGCGTCCCGGCCGCCATCGCCACCACCACGGGGAACCTCAGCAGGGACCTCGGGCCGCAGCGGCCACGCCGAGAAGCGGTCGCTTCCGCCGCGAACCAAACCGACCGCTGCGAGCAGCAGAACCGCCCAGCAGGCGACGTACCTCATCGTGGCCGCCGCCGATCGATCCGAACCATAGCTCAACGGCGAGCGGATCGATGCGGATCTCGGGAGCGGGGCAGCGAGAGGAGGCAATAGCTGAAGGATGGCCAGAGCACCAGAGCGAGCGAGACAGCGAGCAGCACCTCCGATTCTCCGCGGGAGGAAGCGAATCGGCGAGCGGATCGATGCGGATCTCGGGAGCGGGGCAGCGAGAGGAGAGATCTCTAAACCCTAGCCCCCCACACGGGGGAAGGAGCCGAGGATGGGCAGAAGAGAGACGAAGAGGAAGTAGAGTGTGCTGCTCGCGAGGAAGTTGGGGAGCGGGGGAGGAAAGAGAGACGGGAGAGGGGGGAAGGCCAGCTGGAGTGATTTGTCTAGTTTGGGTGCAGTTTTATCTTCGCTCCTCTTTGACCATCATCAACGAAAGAAAAGTCTCGTCTTCTTCTTTCGTTGAAAAGAACGTGAACCGGAGAGAATTGCTGCGGTGTCCGTGTCTCTCTCTCAGGATAAATTAGGCTGGCTTGGATTTTCGTTACACCGCCGCGTAGCATAGCCACCGACTATGGTTTTTAATTTGGTATAACGTGAAAACGACATGCTTTTTAATTTGGTTGCAAATAACATGAACAAAATAGAATTGTGGCAGTGTCTGCGTCTCTCTTTCTAAACTAGGATGTGTAACGCCCCCGTTTTCCAGCGGCGCGTACGGACATGGCATTCCCAAAAAGGAAAGTTTTCAAAAATCACTCAAAAATGCAGCAAAAAATTAAGGAAATTTTTGTTTGAAATTTTGGGGCTTTTCAGGATGGCGTGGCTTTTCGTGACACCGCCGCATAGCATAACCATGACTATGGATAGGTTCTTTTGAGTTATAGCTTATGATTGTTGGTTTAAATTTTTGAATTCTGGTTGTTCGCAAGAGAGAGTATGAAGAGAGATACTTACGTGTGATTTTGGCTTATATAGATGAAGTCAGGACAATGTTTACTACAATCGACTTGTAAACCCCGTCTTAAAAAGATAATATGTTTGAAAACTAGTTACTGTAGAAATCAAAACCATAAACCTAAAAGAATCTGGCATATATTTTTAATTTGGTGTACTGTGAAAATAGCATGCTTTTTAATTTGAAGGAATTGATCATTTGCTATTATTAAAGATGTGCCATTTTCATAAGGATGATCGGTTGGACTTTAGCTTTTAGCTTCCGGCTTATTTTTCACTATTCATAAATTTCGCCTTTTTTTGAATTTTTGGCTTTTTGTTGAGCTTTTTTGCCGGTTCTTTTTTCCCGTATTTGTTTGTATTATATGTAATGGGCTAACATATTTTATATATTTTTTTAATTTTTTTTAAATTTAATTATGCTAAATAAGCCTCTGTCAGCTACAGTTTTTTTCAGCCAGCTACAGTGTTTTTCAGCCATAAATCACCAAAAATAATCCCAAATGATCACCACCATCTCATTGACATGTGGCCTATGACCCACATGTCAGTGAGATATGAAGTGACAAATACTGAAATGTATATATTTACAGTGGCAAATAATAAAATATCTGTTTTAATATGGTTGAAAAGGACATGAACAAAAGAGAATTGCCGCAGTGTCTGCGTCTCTCTCAGGATAAACTAGGTTGGCGTGGCTTTTCATTATGCCGCCACTTAGCCTAGCCACCAACTATGGTTTCTTATTTGGTGTAATGTGAAAATAACATGCTTTTTAATTTGGTGTATGAAGGACCGAAATGGCGACAGAGGGGGGTGAATGTCGCTCGCTTCAAAATCGCCCCCGAGAAATCGAACACTGATTTTTCAAAAAGATGCAAAACAAAGCGACTCACAGAAAATTAAAATTAATTTTGCTGAAATCTGGAACGCATGCGATACCCAAAAATTCAGCATAAATCAGAGAGTAATCAGTAAAAATTTCAGCTGAAAATAATGACGTTTGATCTGCATGCAAAATGGCCAAAGATCAGCAAAACAATAAAAAGAAAAGGCATTAGGAAGTGGATAGCTGATCTAGTGGCTTGCTGTTTGGCCGAGACACATATTGAGCACAAGCAAAAGAAAACTTGAAACCGTAAACTGAAGACCAACAGAGACTTCACTAAAGATCAAATTTCTCTCAAACCCTTAATCCTTTGCCCTTGAGACTTTGCAGACATAAAGGCAATAGCCAAGAGACTTTCCAGACTCAATTTCAAGCCAATCCTTAAGGAAATTCACAGGGAACCAAGAAGCCCTAGAATACAAAAAAAACTTCAGAGCCAACAACTAAATCCAAATTGCCATCTCAAATCTAATTCTTTGACCAAGAGATTTTGGGGATATGATAGCAATACCTTCAAGACTCATAACCCCAGATATTAGCCTATCTCAAGAGGGGAATCAAAAGATCAAGAAAACAAGAAATTCAGAGTTTGGGACAAAACAATTGAAAAGAACAGAGAGCAACATTCAAATCTCAATTCCCACTCAAACCTTGAATCTTTGGACATGAGCTTTTGAAGATAGGATAGCAATAACAAAAGGACTTCTCAGACCAAATTTCATGTCATTTCTCCAAGGGAATCAAGATTAGCAACAAACCCTAAAAATGAAAAAAAAACAAGAACAGAGGAACCCCAAGAATGAAATCTGAGATTTAAACCAAGTTTGCTCTTCGGGAAATCGATCAAATGATCTTGTGGAACTAACCCATCATAGAGCAACTCATTTTGGCCAATCCCAGCAGGCAAGAACTCAAAACCAAGAAATCAAGAAATCTCCAAAAGAGGGCATCGAAGGAAAGGAAAATAACAGAGAACTCAAGAACTGAACCAATCACCATCTCATATTGATATTGAGGATCAAAGAGACATCCCCATACATGATTACAATCAGAGGTATGATTACAAACTCTCAAGTCATCTCCAACCTCTCCTCAACTCAAGAACACTCAACCATACATGCTTGAAGTGGATGAACACAACGTACAGAGAAGGAGACACAGAGGGAGCACACTCTGCCTCCACCACCAAACTTCACCCACTAAAGCCTAAAGCCAAAACAACCACTAAATCCTATTTTGACTAAAGGAAACCCTAAAAACCCTTCAAGTGCTCAAGTGGGCATGCAGCCCCTCCAACCTATTTATAGCCCACGGCTAACGGGTCTCTGCCCCGTTACGCCCGCTAAATCCAACGGAGCCCGCTCCCGCTTGTGTAGTCTTGCGAAATTCCCGTTTCGCCCCTCCTGCACCTTCCGGGAAGCTTCCGTGCTCCTTGTCTCGCACGCCTCGCAACCACCTCGAGTCCACGTCGTCTTCGACACATCCTCGACCGTTCTGACCTCAGCGCCACCTACGTCTAGTCCGGTCCACCGTGTCTCGCCACGACTCCGCCCGATGTCCTGCAGCCACACAGACAAGAAACACATCAAATAGCACCGCTCGATACATGAAAGCGTAAATGGTATAAACACACCATACTTACACACACTGAAGTCAAAACCTGTCAAAACATCAGAATATGCATCCTAACCCGTTTGACCAGGAATGACCAAGTCCGACCGAGCCCGTCGCACCATGTAGCGACTCGACTCCGAACCACTCAAACCAAACTCGACTCTCATAAACTGATGTCAATTACTCATCATACACATGGGATCACCACCACATGGTCTCTCAGTGTAATGCGAAAATAATGTGAAAATAACATGCTTTTTAATTTGGTGTAATGCGAAAACGAAATGCATGGTGATGTTGCTTGCTGCCTTGGTGAAGCTCGACAACTTTGAAATGAATGGGCCGTGTTTTTCACCTTCTTTCATGGGGTATAGCCAGCAATCATGGTGATAGCCCAACCTGACCAACAGTGAGTAGGGATGTAAGTGGCGCGGGCCAGCTCACTAATTGCCTCGCTGTAAGATCGAGGAGGCCGACTAGAGGGGGGGTGAATAGGCGGTTTAAAAAATCTTCTACAAATTAATATTAACAATTCAAGACCTTTTCTATTTGCCTAAACCAAGTATACAATGCGGAAGCTTAAAACAATTTGGTTTAGCTCAAATAGCGTCTATAACAAATAAATTCGCTTAACTGCACAAATAATTCTAGTCTAGGTCAAGGTTTGCAATCCTAGGTTGACAAGCAATCAATTTAATTCTATGAATGTAAATTTCTTGAAAGTAAATAAAGCACAAGAAAGCAAACCACAAATGACACGTTCTCTTTTTACCGTGGTGTTCGGAGACTTACCGGTCTCCCCTAATCCACGTTGAGGTAAGCCCGAACTAATCGGACCGGCTCCACGACTTAAGCCTTCCACCTCAAATCCACTAGTGGTAGCTCTTCCCCGCTCCGGGTAGGTGAGCTCCAACCTTCACACACGCCGGGCCTTCTCACAAGCTTCTTTGAGAAGATCACCGGGCACGACGCCTCCCACGCCGTCTAGGAGTCGGCAAACTCCAAGAGTAACAAGTCAAGTCCCTCACTTGACTCTCACCACGTGCAACGAATGCACAAGCTCAATCCGGACACAAAGTCCTCCTCTAGATGCAACACATGCACTCTAGATCACCTCTCCTCTCTCACAAAGTGCAACACATGCACAATTGAGTGTAGAGCCTCACACTAGCTCAAAAGAGTGAAATGGAGTCCCTAGAACCTTACCCCAACCGGCCACAATGGAGTATTTATAACCCACACCTCAAAACTAGCCGTTGGAGTCAAAAACAGGATTCTGCGGTACTACCGCAGTTATAGGTGCGGTACTACCGCTCCCCACCATAACGGCTAGAAAAATAGCCGTTAGTCAGCCATTTGCGGTACTACCGCAGTTATAAAATGCGGTACTACCGTTTTGCGGTAGTACCGGGAAATCGGCGCGGTACTTCCGCTTCAGCACAGACAGCACTCAGAAAAACGGTCATAACTTTTGACTCCGATGTCGGAATTGAGTGATCTTGGACTCTATGGAAAGCTTATTCAAAGGGCTACACAACCCATCTATTTGCATGATCTCAAACACATTAGATCAATGCAGAAATCAAAAGAGATCCAAAAGAGTCACTCCCATGGTCTAAGTCCAAAGGAAGTAGCAACAAACAATTTTAGACCATGCCAAGGGATAATACATGATCTTTAACTTTTGCAAAACACATTTGCAAACTTAGATCATGTCACAAAGAATAGGTACATGGACTTCAACCTTTTGCAAAACACATTTGCAAAGTATAGTCACATGTTACAAGGATTTTCCACATGAGCTTCAACCATTTGCAAAACACATTCGCAAATGCAAGCCTCATGCCAAGATGAGCTAGAGCAAGTGAGGTTGAGCCATCAACACATGATGAGACTCAAACTACTAGACATGACCCCTCTTAATAGTACGGCGACCTATACTAGCAATCCGGTCTTCCAACCAAACACCAAGACCGGTAAAAGACTAGGAACACATCCTTAGCCCTAGCTAGTCATACCTTTGCCTTGGGTCATCATCTCGATATGCATCAACTCATGATGCATCCTTCTCATCAACTCCATCAACACATGATGGTCTTTCTTGACTTGATCAACACATGATCATCATGCATCAACTCATGACACATCTTCTTCTTCTTTGATAGCCTTCAACTCACGAAGCTATCTTCTTCTCAATCTTGACTTGATGATCTTCAACATATGAAGTCATCCCAAGTCATCCTCATTTGTGGAACCTAACCTATTCATCCAACTCATGGAAAAGGTTAGTCCACAAAATAATTGTCATCAATTACCAAACTTCACCATTAACACATAATGGAGGGACTAGATTCAACAATCTTTCCTTTTTGGTAATTCATGACAATCTCAATAAATAATGAGATAATAAATTGAATATAAAAACATTTCAATTCAAAGTGCGGTACTACCGCCGTTGTAATTTGCGGTACTACCGCTCTACGGTAGTTCCGCAAAGTTGGCGCGGTACTACCGCTTGAACCGGAACCAAACTTGGCGCTCTCTGGAAAAAAGGTTCCGCTCTACCTCCGGAGCTTCCGGACTCCGGAAGTACCGCTCTATACTGCGGTACTACCGCAACCTGCGGTAGTTCCGGCGTTCAAATCGCCGGTACTTCCGATCCCGCGAAAACTCAAATGCAGCCGGAGGGTGCTCTCTGGAAAAATGGATCCGCTCGAAAACCGGATCTTCCGCTCACCGGTACTACCGCTTCTGGGCGCGGAACTACCGCTCTCCGGTAGTTCCGACGTTCAACACTGAGGTACTACCGCTCTTCCAGACAGAGCACAATTTTGGTTTTAAAATAGATTTTCAATGAATGCATACTCCTAGTTTGATCCCAATGTATGTATAAAAGGAAACATGGATCAATACTAGTGAAACTCCAAAACATAGAGAGAGAGCTCCCCCTAAATGTGTGCATACAAGTTTATATGAAGAAAAACATATGCACATATTCATTTGAACTATTTAAGGAGTTCAATCTATATTTTGGATCTAAGGAATGCATTAGCATATGAGAAAGTGATTTTGAATGCATACCTTTTTGATTTCACCTTTTCATCCAAATGAGACTAAGCTATAATATACTTTGAACAAACATATTAGTCTCATATATATACATTTGTCATTATCACCAAAACAATATAAAAGTATTTGTCATTAACATCAAAATCTCATGATGGCATTTGTCATTAACACCAAAACCAACTTAAACGGAGCTTGATCTTTCACTCGCAATGCGGGGTGGCTACTTGCTTGGAATGTTTTCTTACAGACCGAAATGCAAGGCACGACAGGTTATGTGGTAGGCTCGTAAGCAAAGCAAACAAATACTTTGGGTTTTAGGGTTTACGTGGCTATTTCTTTTGGTGAATTGGTAGGTTACACTAGCGTTAATTAAAACTTCTACCACATAAATCAAAAAACTATGTAAGTAAGAGATCACAAATCGTTACCACTATATGTACAATGCAGCGAAACAAGAGTTGAAGCAACCTGGTTCAACGTAGCACGTGTTAATGTAGTGAAAGCAATACATCGACCAACGTCTTTGGAAAGTGATTATCGGAAACCGATCATCCCCTAGCAGTAGTCAATTTCCACAAGCCGATTGTCTTCTCCTTGAATCATCCTGATCAGCGTTGAAGTGGCAGCAACGCCTTTACCGAAGTCCACATGTTCAGAGATGAAACACCGTAAGCCAGTGTACTAGCACCAGCATGCACAGCAGGACCTGTGATCGGTGGTGGCTAGGGTTTTGGTGGGTAGTATAATGTCTCTTAGTTTCGCAACCCTTTGTAAAGAGACTCCGGTTGGATTCTTTTCCAACACAAGCAGAGATCATATTCGACTTGGAGTCTATCATCTGGACACTTACTATTCTAATCATCTGGATGCTTACTATTCTAACTCGTTAAATATGTGACCATGTAGGTTAATGTATACTTGGTTGTAACATAGAAACATCACTAGTATCTAAGAAGGGCAAGGGCAAGACAAATGTTGATAAGAACACCACCACAATTGTTGCACCTGGCAACCCAGCTATGAGCGTTAGGAGAAAATGAAAGCTTCTGGACTAAATTGAAATGTGCAATTACTACATTTTGTTATTGTAATGTTCTGGAAATTTGGTACTTAAGACGTGTGATGTTGCCATATTTTGCTACTGTGATGTCCTAGATGTATGGTGAAGATAGTAATTGCCTTATGCACTACAATGCTATTGCTTTCATGGGCGGAACTAGAACGAAAATGACCGGGATTCACCATTTCAACATGTGTATAACAACATATATAGTTTGCAAATAATATTGTACTAAATAGTAATGCGTTCAGTAATTTTTAGCATCAATACTTCAATATAACAAATGACAGCATATGATGATAAAAAAATAGTGACTGAAATACTTACCAAAATAAAAACCTGATAATAATATTGTTTAGTTGCATCAAACTAAAGAAACCAAGTGTAAAATCATAGACAAAAGTTGGCTGGCATAGGTAAAATATATCATTCGATTTCAATAGACTGTTACCAGATAACAAAATTACTTAAAATTTTTAAGTAGAAAACAGTAGAATGATAAATGTAAGTTAATGCATTATCTTTTAGTATTTATGTTCTAAGTTCATAAAGTGACAAACCATAACATCATTAATAATTATCATCGGTTCTTATTTCTCCACATAGCAAATAAATATATTATTCATAAAATTATCACCAATTAATTGAAAAGTCACTTAGACATTTGTATATTCAATAGTTTAAAAATAATATAATAGAAAAATATGTCTAGCGGTTTACTTACTTGACATTGCGGTCAAATACTACAATTTTACCTCAATTTACAACAAGCTAAGTTGGTATTCGAAAAATCAAAATGAAAACCCTAAGTCTTTAACCCTACAATTCGATAAAAATCAATCAACAATCATCATATTGAAATCCTAACTCATAAATTGAAATAATTGAGAGAAATTCAGAGCAAAGTACATATTGATTGGATAGACCTAAGCTTCCTTCGGCTGGCAAGGGTGTGAGACAATAGGGACAAAGCGAAGCCATGACAAGATGGTAGGCGAGGGCAGCTGGCGGCGCTAATTTGTCCCATTCTCTGGCGACCGATTGCTACCTAGCTGGGTGCTGTTGTACGACGAACGTGGTGCACATCTTCTGGCCAACCATGCGAGACGAACAAGTGTTGAGAGTTGTTGCGAGGTGACATGCTTCGGGATCATCAAATGGATGTCGTGGCCTATTGCAGTCCTCTCTCTTACACTGGCTCAAGAGCTGGCTTGACCTGCTGTAGTTGCCTCATGGACTGAGGGAAGTGGAGGATTCTCGTGAACTGCTATTCACTATTGAGAATTTGGGCTGCTAGTGCTCGCTTCGTTGGGTTTCAAAGAAAAAACTAGGTGAACTAAGTTTAGCCTAGGGGTTCATACATAGGCTAAAAGTGCTAATCCCTACTAAATTTTTTTAGACCCAATATTCTATGATACTAGGTCCCACTACTTTGTTCCGCCCATGATTGCTTTAGTTTAGTTTTTGCTCCATGTCATGTTCTGTTTATACAAACCTAGTTGCTGAAATTCTCAAACACTACGATAATGATACACACATAAGCTTCTCCAGCCACTTCAGTTGATCAAGACGCTCCTTCATAAAAATAGTAGCGAGGCTCCAAAGTTTTTTTACATAAAAAAGCAAACGTGATTTGTGTCGCGAAGGAGATACCTTGCATTTTCTTCTCTGTAACGATCAACACTCAGAAAGTAGATGCCAAAAATAATACATGGAACAACAACGTCCCTGCAGGTACTAACAAAAATTTGTAACTTCCCAACATAGCAAAAACAAAAAAAAGACCCACCAGTAAATATGTAGTTGAAATAGACGAAGATAGCTGACAACATCCAGCTCCAGCATAAACAATGCAACTCACTAAGCAAACCTTGATGCTTCCATCATTGGTGGATTTGCAGCAATGGATAGTGCCATATATAAAGCAGGAACCTCAATTTACACATCCAACTATGGCTGCAGAGATGGAAGAATTTTCAGCAGGAACTAAAGATGCATTTTGTAGCAACATCTCTCTCTCTTTGGAGGCAACCATATACCAGATCGGGTGATCACTGTCAAAGAGGCATATCGTGTTAAATCTGTAATCCAGCTAGTGACTATTGAGCTGGCAATGTAGATCCAAAAAAACATTTTTTGGCACAGCAGTAATTTTAAAGGGTGGCATAAAAATATATCCGTACATGAATCATCAACATGTGCATTGTGAAACAAATATAGCCATCTGATTCAATGAAGCTAGCGCGGACCATGAAAAACCGCAGTAAGAGTCACTCACCTGTTTCCTCTCTGCCTTTGCTAATCAAAAGCTCCAATCAAAAAAGGCCCTTGTGAACTAAAAAAATTAGTCCCGTCAGAAAATATCCCTTGTGAACTGAAAACAAATAGTTCACAGATACTCAACCCAAGAAAAGGTCATTGGTATGCATCAACAGACATTTTCAATGAACTCCATCTGGCAGGGCCATTTGTATCAATTCCATTGTTAAAATTGGTGGTAGGTGGAACAAAGGAAGCGTGATTCAAGAAATCCATCCCTCCTGCTTCCAAAAATAATGCCTTTCAGATTATTGAAAACGGATGGAAGATGAGTCGAACGAAAGCATCTAAAACTTGGCTGTTCAAAAGTACTGGCTTTCAACAGTAAGAATTGAAGGGGAAAGAACAATGTAAGTAAACGTACTGGATTTGGGCTCGCTGCTATTGCGATTGTGGCGAATTGTTCTGAAGCAATGGGAGCAGAAACAACGTGGAAGGCTGGAAATTCCGGTCGACCGACGGAAGCTGCCTGTGTCGGAATCGGCCGACGCCCCGACGGGAGACCCCCGGTGTAAAACGTCCTTGCGGTCTGCGGATGTCAGCCGCCGGCGTCCGGCACGGTGGAGGCCGGTGGAAGATGCAGCACCTCAAGATGTACGTGGTTTTTCAAAGCCGCACCTGACTCCTCGGGTACTTGCGGCTGTTTCCGGGAGGCGCGCCACGCGGAGGTGGCGAACAGCGGCGGTTTCCGGGAGGCGTGCCACACGAAGGAGTCGAAAGCCACGCCTGACTCCCGAGAGTAGAGTAGGTTATTTTTGACTGATAGTTTATATTTTATATTTTAAATAATTAAATTTTGGCTATTTATATAGGTAATATATAGAAAGAAATAGTCGTATGTAATTTTGATCAGTACAATTACATTTAATATAATTTTTACTATAATTTTCTTATTAACCCTGTTTTGAAAAAACACACAGTTTAAAAGACTATGACAGTATAAACATAAACCAACTTTAAATTAAAAGAATCTGATCAAAGCCCAGGACAGTTAGGATGATGTGGCTTTACTAATGGGTAGAAATAGTGAGACCAAGGGCAAAGGCAGTTTTGCTGGACCGACCTGCTCGGTTTGGGCCTCATCTAAATGAAACAATTGGAACTAAAACAATCTAATTTTAACACTTATCCAATATGTACCTTTGAACACTCATCCAAAGGCTAAGAACAATTGGAATGATGTGGTTTCACTGAAGGGTAGGAAATTCAGCTAGTGGGGATCAATTTGTTTAGGTGTATATGATTAATATTTAGACGATGAGTCAACCAAGGATAAGTCGTGATGAAAGACTGGGATGCATTCACTTTCTATAGAGGAGTAATTCCCAATCCATATCCTAACTCCCATACCTATCAACCAAATAAGAGATTTTATAACCAAACCCTCTACATTCACATTCCCTCCTACTAATCCCCTCCAACTAAACAGGCTGTTGGAGAAAGAAAACAGAAGGCTTTCCCTTTCCTTCGGAGAGAGGAGGGAGGGAGAGTTTGATGGATGGACGGATTCTAGGTTGCTGATGAGGCAACGACAAGGGGTGGAATCAGAACAAAAATATTCTAGGTTCACTATTTCACTGTACATATAAGATATATATAATTTTAAGCAATATTTTACTAAATAATAATGTATCGGGCAATTTTAACGTCAATAATTTAACATAATCGATGGCAATGAACGATTACAAAGAAATAGCAAGCAAAATGCCTACCAATATTAGTAGCATTATCTGGCGCTTTCCTTTTTAGAAATCGTTCTATAAATTTATCTACTGCTTAACTGGAAACTCAATTAAATAGTGCTATGTTCAATAGTTTAAGAACAATATAGCAGAAAAATATATGCATAAGTTTACTTACTTGATATTGTAATCAAATACTCTAAGTAAAATCCAAAACTTGGTCCAATATAAGCACATGGATCACAATCACAGTTCACTACAATTTTGCCTTTGATTTGTAATGAACTAGGCCAGTATTCCAAAAACCCAAATTGAAATCCTAAATCTTAACCTTACAATTAGACAAACATAAATAAAAAAATTATCACATCGAAATCCTAACTCACAAATTTAGCCCATATTCTTGAAACAAATCGAAATAATTGGGAGAAATTTTGAGTAAAGTACATACAAATCAGGTGTCTAAGCCTCCTTTGGTCGGCGAGGGGACGAGGCAACTAGAACCGAGGCCAGGAGACGCTGCAGCGAGATGGCAAGCAAGGGCGGGCGGTGGCAACCGTTTTCTCCTATTCTTCGGTGATCGGTTGCTGCGTAACTGGGTGCAGCCATGGGGCACGGTATGCATCTCCTGGCTCTTGCGACCGCATGAGATGAATAGGTGTTGAGAAAGGCCGCGACACACTCGACGCTTCGGTATTGATCAAATTGACTCATGCAACCTTGCCGCTCATGAGCAGTGCTGGGCGCCTTAGACTGCTGCTGCCCTCCTTCTTAGGCTGAGTGTTGCCTCATGGACCAGTGTAAGTATGTCTCTTTGTGGGCTACTGCTGCCTGCCGGGTGTGCCGAGTTTGTATTGGGGATTCACACATGGGCCGAAGGCACTGATCCTTACTAAAAAAGTTTTGGACCCAGTGTCCTATGACATCGGGTGGGACAACTAGGCTCCGCAGTTGGATGTAGCAACCCATGAGGCATAAGCAAGGCGTAAGGGGTAGTGTTATATATTGACCTATTTCGAGGGCTTGAATGTGGATACTTTACCTAACCAGCCCATTAGAGGTAGCAGGTCCATTATGACCGTTAGTATAGTTAGTCTCATATTGCTTATTCTATCACCACACTTCCTTCTTGTAGGGACACCCGGATTTCAAAAGGTATCCCGTACCTGTGACTGTCTAGGAATTCAATCACACACATATTAATACAAGAGTACAAGCTTTCGATTACAATACCATAAAGTTTTTACCCAAAGTACGATATAATAGTTGACTACAAGAGTTTATAGCTTCCAAGCTAAATTTATTTATATTAAAGCAAAGATAAAAAAAGGTCACAAACCACGAGTGTAGGCGTGATCTAGTAAGTGCGATCTTCACCATCTTGTACTTATCTTCTGCACATTCAAATCATTTAGTTTATCTCTGTATAAAGTATTTAACTTTATGCGTAAGATACCCACAACTTGTATGGGCCGGGGTAATAGACTACACATTGCTCCAAGCCTCCAGTCTTCAAAGTTCCAAGTACATGGATATCTGTCCATTCTCCATGGTAAGACAACACGTACATAATTTCTTCCGGAACTTATAACTGGAAATCAGCAATAGCAGTTTTGGCCTGCCGTCTAACCCAATGGAGTAGAAATGTGACTACAATAGCTGCAATTTTTTCCTACAGTCGTATCCATCACTAACAGTCCTGACATACAAAATACAATGGTGGATGACAGTCCTGTCAGTCAGGGGCGAAGCCAAGGGGGAGGCTTAGTAAGGCTCGAGCCTCACCTCCCCCCGGCGGCAGGACCCCCCCTCCCGGCGGGCCCCCTTCCCACGGCCGACGGCGCCGACAATCACAGGATCAGGATTCACAACTCAAGCCCCAGCGATATTAAGCCCAAAAGCAACAAAAAAACTAAAACTTGAAGTGGCAGCCCGGCCCAGCAAATTATCTTATGGCCCAGCAAACCAACACATCCACTCGGCGACAGATCCAGAGCCAGGAGAAAGGAGACAGACATTCCCAAATCACAAACACACAAAAGCCAGATCTGGGCATCGGGGCATCTGGCGGCGCGGCGACCCGGCGGCGGGAGGGAGGAGTCGGAGCGGGGCGCACTCCGAGCGAGCCAGCGAGGCGAGGCGGCGCCCGCCGCCCGCCGCCCGACGGGAGGAGAAGGCTGGCGCTGAGGCGCTGAGGCCTGAGGGAGTTGCGGCCTTGCGGGAGGGAGGAGTTGGCTCGGGCCTCGGCTGGCGCCTGGCGCTGAGGGAGTTGCGGCGAGGGAGGGAGAGGCCGAGAGATCAGAGAGGGACTGCCGAGTGCCGACTGAGGCCGTGAGCCCGTGAGGACTGGGAACCGGATTCTCTACAGTTGAAAGATCAAGCTCCGTTTAAGTTGGTTTTGGTGTTAATGACAAATGCCATTATGAGATTTTGATATAAATGACAAATACTTTTATATTGTTTTGGTGATAATGACAAATGTATATATGAGACTAATATGTTTGTTCAAAGTATATTATAGCTTAGTCTCATTTGGATGAAAAGGTGAAATCAAAAAGGTATGCATTCAAAATCACTTTCTCATATGCTAATGCATTCCTTAGATCCAAAATATAGATTGAACTCCTTAAATAGTTCAAATGAATATGTGCATATGTTTTTCTTCATATAAACTTGTATGCACACATTTAGGGGGAGCTCTCTCTCTATGTTTTGGAGTTTCACTAGTATTGATCCATGTTTCCTTTTATACATACATTGGGATCAAACTAGGAGTATGCATTCATTGAAAATCTATTTTAAAACCAAAATTGTGCTCTGTCTGGAAGAGCGGTAGTACCGCAGTGTTGAACGTCGGAACTACCGGAGAGCGGTAGTTCCGCGCCCAGAAGCGGTAGTACCGGGGAGCGGAAGATCCGGTTTTCGAGTGGATCTTTTTTTCCAGAGAGCACCATCCGGATGCATTTGAGTTTTCGCAGGATCAGAAGTACCGGCGATTTGAACGCCGGAACTACCGCAGGTTGCGGTAGTACCGCAGTATAGAGCGGTACTTCCGGAGTCCGGAAGCTCCGGAGGTAGAGCGGAACCTTTTTTCCAGAGAGCGCCAAGTTTGGTTCCGGCTCAAGCGGAACTACCGCGCCGACATTGCGGAACTACCGCAGAGCGGTAGTACCGGAAGTTACAACGGCGTTAGTACCACACTTTGAATTAAAATGATTTTATATTCAATTTATTATCTCATTATCTGTTGAGATTGTCACCAATTACCAAAAGGGAAAGATTGAGAATCTAGTCCCTCCATTATGAGTTAATGGTGAGTTTTGGTAATTGATGACAATTGTTTTGTGGACTAACATTTTTCATGAGTTGGATGAATAGGTTAGGTTTCACAAATGAGGATGACTTGGAATGACTTCATGGGTTGAAGATCATTAAGTCAAGATCAAGAAGAAAATAGCTTCATGAGTTGAAGGCAATCAAAGAAGAAGAAGATGTGTCATGAGTTGATGCATGATGATCATGTGTTGATCAAGTCAAGAAGACCATCATGTGTTGATGAAGTGATGAAAAGCATGCATCATGAGTTGATGCATATCGAGACGATGACTCAAGGCAAAGGTATGACTAGCTAGGGCTAAGGATATGTTCCTAGTCTTTTACCGGTCTTGGTGTTTGGTTGGAAGACCGGATTGCTAGTATAGGTTGCCGTACTATTAAGAGGGGTCATGTCTAGTAGTTTGAGTCTCATCATGTGTTGATAGCTCAACCTCACTTACTCTAGCTCATCTTGGCATGGTGTCATTATTTGCGAATGTGTTTTGCAAATAGTTGAGGCTCATGCATCTAATCCTTGTAACATGTGACTATACTTTGCAAATGTGTTTTGCAAAAGGTTGAAGTCCATGTACCTACTCCTTGTGACATGATCTAAGTTTGCAAATGTATTTTGCAAAAGTTGAAGATCATGTATTATCCCTTGGCATGGTCTAAAATCGTTTAGTGCTATTCCCTTTGGACATAGACCATGAGAGTGACTTTTTTGGATCTCTTTTGATTTCTGCATTGATATAATGTGTTTGAGATCATGCAAATAGATGGGTTGTGTAGCCCTTTGAATAAGCTTTCCATAGAGTCCAAGATCACTCAATTCCGACATCGGAGTCAAAAGTTATGACCGTTTTTCTGAGTGCTGTCTGTGCTGAAGCGGAAGTACCGCGCCGACTTCCGGTACTACCGCAGAGCGGTAGTACCGCATTTTATAACTGCGGTAGTACCGCAAATGGCTGACTAACGGCTATTTTTCTAGCCGTTATGGTGGGGAGCGGTAGTACCGGTACTGTAGCAGCGGTAGTACCGCAAAATCCTGTTTTTGACTCCAACGGCTAGTTTTGAGGTGTGGGCTATAAATACTCCATTGTGGCCGGTTGGGGTAAGGTTCTAGGGACTCCATTTCACTCTTTTGAGCTAGTGTGAGGCTCTCCACTCAATTGTGCATATGTTGCACTTTGTGAGAGAGGAGAGGTGATTTAGAGTGCATGTGTTGCATCTAGAGGAGGACTTTGTGTCCGGATTGAGCTTGTGCATTTGTTGCACGTGGTGAGAGTCAAGTGAGAGACTTGGCTTGTTACTCTTGGAGTTTGCCGACTCCTAGACGGCGTGGGAGACGTCGTGCGCGGTGATCTTCTCAAGAAGGTTGTGAGAAGACCCGGCGAAGTTGTGAAGGTTGGAGCTCACCTACCTGGAGCGGGAAAGAGCTACCACTAGTGGATACGAGGTGTTTCGGCTTAATTCGTGGAGCCGGTCCGATTCGTTCGGGCTAACCTCAACGTGGACTAGGGGAAACCGGCAAGTTTCCGAACACCACGGTAAAACATCATTGTGTCAATTGTGGTTTATTTTCTTGTGTTCCATTTATATTCAAGCAATTTACATTCATAGAATTAAATTGATTACTTGTATATTTAGAATTGCAAACCTTGACCTAGGCTAGAACTATTAGTGCACTTAGGCGAATTTAATTGTTGTAGGCGCTATTTGAGCTAAACCAACTTGAATTTAGCTTCCGCATTGTATACTTGGTTTAGGCAAATAGAAAAGGTTTTGAATTGCTAATATTAATTTGTAGAGAATTTTGAAACCGCCTATTCACCCCCCTCTAGTCGGCCTCCTCGATCTTACAAGTGGTATCAGAGCTTGGTCTCTCATATATTAGGCTTAACCGCCTAGAGAGTTAAAGGATGGCAACTAGTGGGATTGTGCACCTAGATGACACACCTCTATTTAATGGCACCAATTATGCAAATTGGAAAATCCGCATGATTTGTTATTTTAAGGCCATGAGCCCAAAAATATGGCGGATTGTAGATGTTGGCTTTTCTCCTCTATTGGATCCTCTAGCTCCAACTATTGAGGAAGAGAAATGCCTACATCTCGACGCTCAAGCAACTAACGCTTTATTTAGTGCTTTGAGTGTAGAGGTGTTCAATAAAATATGCAATCTCAATAGCGCTCATGACATGTGGACTAAAATTCAAGACAAATATGAGATGTCCACATCAAGTGATGAAGATTGCATACAAGAATGGATGTCGGGAGAAGAATGCTCAACTTTTAACTCCGACGATGAAGAGTCCACCATTCCCTCCACATCAACTCGATGCTTCATGGCAAAAGGTAAAAAGAAGGTAAATTTCGATGATGATGATGATGATGCACCTTCTTATGATGAGTTGATGGATATGCTAGAAGAGCTTAATGAATTCCTTGGGAAAGAAAATGCTAAATTTAAAGTTTTGAAGAAAGAATATGTTTATCTTCAAAATAATTATGATGTGCTAAAAGAAGAACATGAGTCTCTTCTATTCAAGGAATATACTAAACCTAGCATGAATATAGGAATTACATGTAATTTGCTAGATGATATACCATGTGTAATTCCTAGCTCTAGCATTTCATCTAAAATCAATGATTCCACCTCATGTGAGGATTTAATAGATGATATACCATGTGTAGCTTCTAGCTCTAGCAACTCATCTAAAATTAGTGTTTCTACTTCATGTGATGATTTGCTAGATTTACCTTGTTGCTCAAAATTAGATGCTTCTACCTCCTCTATGCATTGTGAGACTAACCTTGTAGAGGAGAATAATGAGCTTAAGGCCCAAGTCATAAGTTTGAAAAATGACTTGGAGAAAAGCTACAAAGGGAAGGTCTCTCTTGACAAGATATTAGGAAGTCAAAGAAAATCAAATGACAAGAGAGATATTGGCTTCATCTCCAAGAAGAAGGAGAATAGCAAAACAAGGCACAATGCAAGACATACGAAGAATGTCAAGTGCCATGGTTGCAACGAAACGGGTCACTTCGCCTCTAAGTGCCCCAACAAGATGGAAAACAAGAAAAATCCATCAATGAAGAGGCAAACCGGCAATGAACAAGGCAAGAAGATAAGAAGAGGTAATAATTGTCAAACTTGCTACAATTGCCGGGAAAAGGGACATTTAAGTAAGGATTGTCCCAAAGGTACCATTCCTAAGCCATCTCTTGTTAATGAACATTATATGCTTAGGCAAAATAAAAATGGCAATGTGTTTGCTAGGAATGTTAGTTTACATAAAATCACTCCTAGGGCTATTTGGGTGCCCAAGTCTATGATGACTAACATTCATGGACCCAACCAAGTTTTGGGTACCAAAATGTGTTTAAATGCTTAATAGATACTTGGAGAGGCATTGGAGACTTGGCGTATTCATGAAGAGGTGAATCCACCATATGGACAATGGAAGCCAAGCTTGAGGATGATCATGCCATATTATGAACCAATGCCATCTCGGTAACAAGTATCTAAATTTGAATTTATTTAGCCCCTAGCCTTGTGTAGGTTGCATTGCATGAAAATCATTTAAAAGGGGTGTTCTTGCTCTTGTGCTAAAATTTCATTGTTGTGAATTATGAGCAAGATGATAGTGGCACATTAAGGGGGAGTGCTAAATCATATTCATACATATCACATCCCTAAGTGTGCCCAAATTAATTAAGTGCTAGAATTGTTTTTCAAAATTGAGCCATTTAGCCAAAAGTCAAAAATTTCAAAATTATTAATTTATCTTTGAAAAACTAGTTGGAAAATGTATACAAATGCTTTTCAAAGGTTTTACAAAAGTTTTTGACTTTAGAAATCTTATTTCAAGTAAAATTGAGTTTCAAACCCAAAACTATCTATTTAGTATCTTGTTTTGGCTTCAAACTCAAAAATTCCCCAAAATCAATTCTAAAAGAAATTTGAAAATATGTTCAATACCGAAAACCTAGAGTTGGCTATTTCAAACATTATTGGTATTCAAAAGTTTTCCAAAAGGCCAACCAATCCAAAGTTATTTGGTTTTGAAACTCGCCCAAAAACTTAAGTTGACCTATGCGGTCACAATCTAGCACTTAAGTGAGTTTTACCATTTGAGCTAAAACTATTGACATATATTGGCTTACAAGGGTATTAACAACTCATACATACAATTGAATGCTTAATATACCCCCAAATGCGCATTTTTGCAATCTTGAAGGATTTATTGAAAATGAGTTTGTTTTTAAAAATTGAAAGATTAATTTGCTAAAAGCTATGTTAAAAGAGTTTTTAATCTTGGCTTATAGTTGGAAATGCTCCACAAGTGGTTTATGTTCCTTTGTGAAAAACTTTGGAGCAAGGTACAACATTATATCAAACCTCCTCTCGAAAATACAATCTCTTGGCGTGTTCCCAGAAAAATCGGAACTACCGGCAGTCATTCTGCGGTACTTCCGGGTATCGGAACTACCGGCAGTGAAATTGCGGTACTACCGATATTTCTGGAGAGTGGCTGATTTGATTCAAAATTTGATTTCAAATTTCCTTAGCCATTTCCTTTGCTCCTCTCAGTCAAGTTGATCCTTGTAAATCCTTGTTAGCTACCCTCAAGTATTTATTGACTCCATATGCCATTTTGCTCTTAATTTGATTCATTTCATTAAATGGCAATCTCTAAAAGAGTGGTAGACTTTTGATCATCTTGACATCAGCATGTACTTCACTCCTATCTTTTCAAGTGATATCATCCATTTCCTTCAAGTGGTATCTCTTGGTTGTGACAATTAAGTGGTATCCTTAATCCTCCAAGTGATGTCTTTTGGATTGATATCTCTTTCATCTTGGCAAGCAAATATTTCTTAACTAAGCTCTTCACATATATGATATCATTGATTTCCAAGTGATGTTATCTTTCAAATGATATCTACTCTTTTCTCTCGCCAAGCAAATTTTGTCTCTTAACCAACTCTTTCACCCATGATATCATTGTCTTCCAAATGGTATCTACTCTTTCAAGTGGTATCTACTCTTTTCTCTTGCCGAGCAAAATCTCTTCTCTTAATCAAGCTCCTCACCTATGATATCAACTTCTTCCATATAGTAACCACCCTTACAAGTGGTATCTCTTCTATATGATATCATACTCTTACCATAAGTGCTATTACCATTGAGAAATCTTTCAAATGGTATCAAGTTTTCTACGATTGGAATTAAGTATACTTGGTATCATTTCTATCTACAAGTTGTATATTCACACAAGTAATTAAAAGGGAGGAGATGAGAAAAGAGAAGAAAAACAAGAAGATGAGAATCCCTCTTACACAAAAGAGGAGAAAACAATTTCCGGGGAGTTTTTCTTTGTGAAAAACATATATTATACTTTTGTGCTTACTAAAGCAAAAAGGGTAAAATACTACTATTATTGGAAAATCATTTTACTTTTGCCCAAAACTCATTTTGGAAGCTTGTGAATGAATGTGTTTCATTCTCATTTGCTTCTTTTGGTATTCATGGAGTAACAATCAAATGATATGCAAGATTATCTTTTCAAAAGAGCCTCTTTGATCAAAATCAAAATCTTGTTGTAAAAGGCTAAAAGTTGTGAAAACTAAATAAAAATACTCAACTATGTATTTCAAATGTTTTCAAAGCCTTTTGAGTAAAAATTTCTATTTTAGAAATCAAAATGAAGATTTGGCCCAAAAAGGATCTTATATGATCTTGTTTTTGAATTAAACGACATATTTCCTTATATCAAAATCTATTGAGTTTTTGAAAAAATGGTCAATACAAAACTCAAAGGGTTGGTCATTTCAAACATTTCTCTAGTTCAAAGTTTTTGCAAAAGACCAACCGTTGAAAAGTTATATGCATTTGAATCTCATCCAAAAACTTCATTTGACCCAAAGTGACCTATTCTTGCATATAATGAGTTTAGCTATTTGAGCAAGATTTCTTTGTGAATCTTGGCTTGAAATAGTATTTATAACTCATATAAAGCTAAGGAAGCAAATTACTCCATGAAAAAAACCAATTAGCTTAATTTTTATGCCTTCGATGCAAAATCATTTCATTCTCTTGCTCTCAAAGCGCATTTAGGCATATCTTTTGAAAGAAAAATTCTTTTTCAAAAATTCCTGTTGGAAAAGGTCACAAATAGCTTCAAGTTCATTTCTGCAAAATTTGAAAATATTTCAAGTTAATTTGAAAAAGTTGTGACTTTTTCTCTCTTTGCAAATGTGCTGAAAATTCAGAACTTCCATTATTCTGAGCCGATTTGTGATTTTTGTATATTCAAAATGGTTCAGATTTAAAGGAAGCCACAATAATAAAAAATTGATCCTTTATAGTTGGTATTAAATTTCAAATTTTATCAGAATTTATAAAGAATATTTGATCAATTGTTCAGCTCTCTCTAGAAGGCTTTGTGAGATGCAAAAGTCTGAAATTTCAGACTTTCAGATTTCTGAAAACACATGTTTTGAGCTGATTTATGTTTTTTGTATCTTTAAGTAGGCTCATAATCTGAGAAATCTATAATTATGACTTTTGATCCTCGGATATTGAACTATACTAACAATTTTTCTCAGATTTATTGGACATTTGTAAGTCAGTTTTTCAGGAAGTTTTTGAAGGCCACTTGGAATGCAAAATCAGGAAATGGTCCACATGCTACAAATGTTTTATATACAAGTGGTATCAACTCAAGTGGTATAACATCAAGTCTTATCAAATACCAAACAAAGCAAACTTCAAAAGTCTTCAAGGAGCTCTCATGAGTAAGATTATTTGAATATGTTTCAAATATCTTTAGCTATTTTAAGTGGTTTCAATTGGTCATTTGCATTTAGTTTCATATTTCTTCATGACCATATTAAGTTAAATCAAATTGGTCTCAAACTCCTCATAATAACAATACAATTGGTATCAAGCTCCTCATGATAAAATATCTCCTTTTATGGCTTAACTTATTCTTCCCTTGATTGTTATGCTAATCAATGCTATTTGGTGTTAATTGTCTCTTTTTGGTGCTTAATGCCAAATGGGGGAGAAATTTGTGATAATAGCATTGAAATTTGTGATAATAGCCTTGGATAATGGGGTAGAGAAATTTAAAATTGTGATAATGCCAAATAAGGGAGAAATAATAGAAATGCCAATGCTAATGGGGGAGAAAGGTGATAACATATTCATTGGGGAGAAATTAAAATTTTTTGATCTATATGTCAAATAATGCTTTCACCTTCTCTTATGCACTTCATGTTATATCATTTGGTCATTTTCACCTATGTGCTATTATCATAAATGGATTTGTCATCAATCACCAAAAAGGGGGAGATTGAAAGATCAAGCTCCGTTTAAGTTGGTTTTGGTGTTAATGACAAATGCCATTATGAGATTTTGATATAAATGACAAATGCCATTATGAGATTTTGATATAAATGACAAATACTTTTATATTGTTTTGGTGATAATGACAAATGTATATATGAGACTAATATGTTTGTTCAAAGTATATTATAGCTTAGTCTCATTTGGATGAAAAGGTGAAATCAAAAAGGTATGCATTCAAAATCACTTTCTCATATGCTAATGCATTCCTTAGATCCAAAATATAGATTGAACTCCTTAAATAGTTCAAATGAATATGTGCATATGTTTTTCTTCATATAAACTTGTATGCACACATTTAGGGTGAGCTCTCTCTCTATGTTTTGGAGTTTCACTAGTATTGATCCATGTTTCCTTTTATACATACATTGGGATCAAACTAGGAGTATGCATTCATTGAAAATCTATTTTAAAACCAAAATTGTGCTCTGTCTGGAAGAGCGGTAGTACCGCAGTGTTGAACGTCGGAACTATCGGAGAGCGGTAGTTCCGCGCCCAGAAGCGGTAGTACCGGGGAGCGGAAGATCCGGTTTTCGAGTGGATCTTTTTTTTCAGAGAGCACCCTCCGGATGCATTTGAGTTTTCGCAGGATCGGAAGTACCGGCGATTTGAACGCCGGAACTACCGCAGGTTGCGGTAGTACCGCAGTATAGAGCGGTACTTCCGGAGTCCGGAAGCTCCGGAGGTAGAGCGGAACCTTTTTTCCAGAGAGCACCAAGTTTGGTTCCGGCTCAAGCGGAACTACCGCGCCGACTTTGCGGAACTACCGCAGAGCGGTAGTACCGGAAGTTACAACGGCAGTAGTACCGCACTTTGAATTAAAATGATTTTATATTCAATTTATTATCTCATTATCTGTTGAGATTGTCACCAATTACCAAAAGGGAAAGATTGAGAATCTAGTCCCTCCATTATGAGTTAATGGTGAGTTTTGGTAATTGATGACAATTGTTTTGTGGACTAACATTTTTCATGAGTTGGATGAATAGGTTAGATTTCACAAATGAGGATGACTTGGGATGACTTCATGGGTTGAAGATCATCAAGTCAAGATCAAGAAGAAAATAGCTTCATGAGTTGAAGGCAATCAAAGAAGAAGAAGATGTGTCATGAGTTGATGCATGATGATCATGTGTTGATCAAGTCAAGAAGACCATCATGTGTTGATGAAGTGATGAAAAGGATGCATCATGAGTTGATGCATATCGAGACGATGACTTAAGGCAAAGGTATGACTAGCTAGGGCTAAGGATATGTTCCTAGTCTTTTACCGGTCTTGGTGTTTGGTTGGAAGACCGGATTGCTAGTATAGGTTGCCGTACTATTAAGAGGGGTCATGTCTAGTAGTTTGAGTCTCATCATGTGTTGATAGCTCAACCTCACTTACTCTAGCTCATCTTGGCATGGTGTCATTATTTGCGAATGTGTTTTGCAAATAGTTGAGGCTCATGCATCTAATCCTTGTAACATGTGACTATACTTTGCAAATGTGTTTTGCAAAAGGTTGAAGTCCATGTACCTACTCCTTGTGACATGATCTAAGTTTGCAAATGTGTTTTGCAAAAGTTGAAGATCATGTATTATCCCTTGGCATGGTCTAAAATCGTTTAGTGCTATTCCCTTTGGACATAGACCATGAGAGTGACTTTTTTGGATCTCTTTTGATTTCTGCATTGATCTAATGTGTTTGAGATCATGCAAATAGATGGGTTGTGTAGCCCTTTGAATAAGCTTTCCATAGAGTCCAAGATCACTCAATTCCGACATCGGAGTCAAAAGTTATGACCGTTTTTCTGAGTGCTGTCTGTGCTGAAGCGGAAGTACCGCGCCGACTTCCGGTGCGGCGCATTTTATAACTGCGGTAGTACCGCAAATGGCTGACTAACGGCTATTTTTCTAGCCGTTATGGTGGGGAGCGGTAGTACCGGTACTGTAGCAGCGGTAGTACCGCAAAATCCTGTTTTTGACTCCAACGGCTAGTTTTGAGGTGTGGGCTATAAATACTCCATTGTGGCCGGTTGGGGTAAGGTTCTAGGGACTCCATTTCACTCTTTTGAGCTAGTGTGAGGCTCTCCACTCAATTGTGCATATGTTGCACTTTGTGAGAGAGGAGAGGTGATCTAGAGTGCATGTGTTGCATCTAGAGGAGGACTTTGTGTCCGGATTGAGCTTGTGCATTCGTTGCACGTGGTGAGAGTCAAGTGAGAGACTTGGCTTGTTACTCTTGGAGTTTGCCGACTCCTAGACGGCGTGGGAGACGTCGTGCGCGGTGATCTTCTCAAGAAGGTTGTGAGAAGACCCGGCGAAGTTGTGAAGGTTGGAGCTCACCTACCTGGAGCGGGAAAGAGCTACCACTAGTGGATACGAGGTGTTTCGGCTTAATTCGTGGAGCCGGTCCGATTCGTTCGGGCTAACCTCAACGTGGACTAGGGGAAACCGGCAAGTTTCCGAACACCACGGTAAAACATCATTGTGTCAATTGTGGTTTATTTTCTTGTGTTCCATTTATATTCAAGCAATTTACATTCATAGAATTAAATTGATTACTTGTATATTTAGAATTGCAAACCTTGACCTAGGCTAGAACTATTAGTGCACTTAGGCGAATTTAATTGTTGTAGGCGCTATTTGAGCTAAACCAACTTGAATTTAGCTTCCGCATTGTATACTTGGTTTAGGCAAATAGAAAAGGTTTTGAATTGCTAATATTAATTTGTAGAGAATTTTGAAACCGCCTATTCACCCCCCCTCTAGTCGGCCTCCTCGATCTTACAACAGTCGCGTACGGCGACCGCAGAGTACAGTCGCATCTGAGCCGTTGGATCGGAAAAGGACGGCCCAGATCGGTTATGCTACAGTAAAATTTACTGTAGCTACAGTAAAACTGTACTGTAGCTACAGTAAATTTACTGTAGCAACCGATCTGGACCATTCGTTTTCCGATCCAACGGCTCAGATTCGTGACTGTTCTCTGAAGTCGCCGTACGCGACTTCAGAGAATCTCATTTCGAGGACTGAGGCGCGTTGTGGCGTTGAGTTCTGAGGAGTGAGGACTGTCTGAGGGCTCCTCAGAGCCAGTGCTGGCTTGCTGCCAATTATAAAAGAAGTAAAGTACTAAGCTAACTGCTGCCGACAGCTCATGCCTCATCTCCTCAAGACCTCAAGTGCCGACGCCCGACGAGTGTCCTGAACAGTGATTGCTAAGCTTCATTGCTTAAGCCTTAAGGGTAATTTTTCTCTACTTTTTTTGTATCAATTTAGTAATTTAGACTTTAGATTTTAGAGTTTAGACTAATAATTTATTTATAGATTTTGCTATAATGGAGAAACGAACTTTGTGCAACTATTTCGTAAGTAATTCAAGTGGAATAATTATATATTATTGGATATGCGATTTCTATTGTTGAGGTACGTACTTTGTATTTCTCTGTTTTTCGTTGTTTGTCTCCAAAACTCGAACTGTATAGTTTCTGCATGAATTTGAAATTCTATAAGACTATATTTGTGTCAACTTAGTTTAATCCGATAAATATTTCAACCCCCTCAATTTTAATCCTGACTCCGCCACTGCTGTCAGTGAACTATTTTCCAACAGTACTTCCCTAGATGATTGTGTTATATCGAGCGTTGCCCTGTACAAAGCGGGGTTCTCATCAGACGGCAGCTCATTGATTGGAACAATACACCCTCGTCGAAGCTGGATGGAAATGCGTGCCGAAGAAACAGCCGATCCAGGCTACGTTCTTTTCAGCTTCTAAAAACTGTTTTTAATTTTTCTATAGTAACTAACTTTTAGACGGAGCATCTTTTCAAGATAGGGTCTACTAGTTAATTATAGTATATACCGTACCGACTTCATTTATATCGACAAAAACTGTACGTAAGTTTCTGTTACTCTGTAATCTCTCGCACGAACAGCCTAAAAGCTACAAGCCGCAATCAAAAGCCATAAGTTTCAGTCAAAAGAACAGATCCTCTACTCTCGGTCCTGCACTCTTCGCCGCACTTCTGAACTTACCATTGGAGATCAGCTGGACATGTAAATGGAACAGTTACTTCCAAATGATCAAGCGCGGCACCTCAAGTTTGCACCATCTCAAGTTTGCACGCCGGGTCCCCTTGACGCCAAAGCTGCACTCTTTAATAAATAGTCCAATAGAAGTGCAACCATGTTCCTTAACACACACATGACATGTATACGTAGCTCTATTTCGAAAATCATACAGAAACAGGTGTCGGTAAATTTACACATAAGATGTCCTCATGTCCGCACGAGCTAGTTTCAAGAGATTTCTTTCGAGCTATCAAGTATCCCCTCATTAACATGTTTAAAAAAAAGTAGCATGTGAAACTGTAAAATAATTTGTATTGCCCAATATGTTGTAGGAGTGAAATTACTAGTAGAATGTATCTAAATTCTCATCATTTAAGATGCTGTGCTTTATTTGTCCGTTGCATACTTGTCAGTACATGCTCCTTTCGGCAATACACACTGATCCAATCTTCAAGTTCCTAGCACATGGATATTGTCTAATACAAACATAACAAAAATTTTCCTTCAGAGTTCACAACCGGAAGTCAGAAATAGCAGTCTTGCCATCTAACCCGATGGAGTAGTAATGTGTGAGGTAATCTCTGACGAGCGTTTCCCTGTACAAAGGAGGGTTCTCATCAGACAGCAGCTCCTTGATTGGACCATACATCCTCGTCGAAGCTGGATGGAAATGCGTGCTGAAAAAACATGCGATCGAAACTCTCGGTCCAGCGTTCTTCGCCACCACTCTATGCTCCACACTGCTGAACTTGTCATTGGAGGTCAACTGAACATGTGAATGAAACAATTAGTTCTGAATCAAACATGGCCCGCATGTTTGCTCAATTCAAGTTTGGATGATTTTAATTCTGAACATACCTGTAAGAGATCACCAATATTCACGATGAACGCTCCAGGGGTGGGTGTGACGTCGACCCACCGTCCCTCATGGAGGATCTGGAGGCCACCAATTTCGTCCTGGAGAAGTATAGTCAGGAAGCCAGAGTCTGAATGCCGGCTTGTTCCGATGGCGAGTTCAGGCTGGGGACATGGAGGGTAGTAGTGGCACAGTATAATCTGTCCTTGGTTGCACTCAATGTCTGTCAAGTAGCTCGGTTTAAGCCCAAGCGCCTCCGAGAGCAACTCGAACAAAGTGTTCCCCAAATTCTTCACTTGTTTGGCGTATTCAAACAGCGCATCGCTGTAAGTCAACATAAAGAGCACATATATATTCTCCATAACAAAAAGCGATAATAGATATTAAAGGTGTGTTTGTGCCTAAACTAACCTTGCCAAAATTTGGCTAGTCCCAACAATGTGGACCTTGTTTGGATGGTTACCAAAATTGTCAAGCTTATGGCTCTATGTTCAATTGATCATGCCCTACTTATTTTTTTGCCAATCTTTGGCCAAATTGTCGGCAACCAAAACCTTTGTCAAAATTTTGGCTAGTTAACACACCCTAAGAGTTCACCTCACTAATCTGCTATCTGCTCTGTGTTTTGACAAAAAACATATCAATTAGGAATAAGTTCATATAACACTATAAACTATGAAACCAAACATTTGACTCTCTAAACTTTCCAATCCAATTCAAATAATGCTCTGACCTAGTTTCGCATGGTAGTAGCACTCTCATACCGTGATGAGTAGACGATTTTACCACATAAGATGACACGTTTGCTAAGTTGGGTTAGTGACATATGGGGACCATAATGGCTTCTTCCCCACTGAGCTCTCAGCCGTGCTTCCATAGCCACCATCCCTTGTAGTTCCCTCTCTCTATTTCGATGTGGAGAGAAGGCCCTGTGAGTTCTACCTGCCATTTATCTAAACTTGATCAACGTGTCATTCTACGTGGTAAAACTGTCCACTCATCACACTATAAGGGCAATATCACTATTCGAAACCGGGTCAGGGATTTGAACTAGATTGCAAAGTTCAGAGATTAAATATCCGGTTTCATAGTTTAAGGTGTTGGACGGACTTTCGAGTAAACTTTAGAGTATTATATGGACTTTTTCCTATCAATTAACAGAGAATGGGCTGTAGCTAATGTACTGACTTTATTACAGCCTACATGCTTACAAAGCTCAAAAGTTCAGAACAAACAGAGGTCCAATGCAAAGATTTTCATTGCATAAATTAGCCCTTGTCAATAACCATATAAGAAATAGCTCACTCCAATGGAAGTACTATGCATCAATTCTCTCAGTTCAGCCATGCTCTTAAACACTAACAAGAAATATATATAGGTCCACCATGAAAATCATACCATCAGGCATCAGTACTCTATGTAGGATTACTGAAATTCTAAAAAAAAGAGTAGCAACATCTGTTGCGGTTAGCTGTACCAGAAAAAAAATAACAAAAAGTGAGCACTTGTTTTCTTTTTTGAGCACATGTTTTCTTTTTTTGAGATGGGAATAATTGGCTAGTGTAGTCATCTTAGCTTGGAACCCCCTGGCCATATGCTCAAATCACGAAAAATCATAGTAGAAAATCTACACAAATAACTCATGGTTGGGTGAAATCGAGCTGTGGTCATTAGACCAAGAAACAAGGTGGCACACTGAGCTAGTCATTAGACCAAGAAACAAGGTGTCACCCACTAGGCTATGTTACAGTTGGCAATTGAGAAATAGATCACAAAGCATATAATCTATCAAAAGTGTGTTCTCTTCTTAATTCGCCATGGCTCGCATGTCAATCTATGAGGAACTCAATGGAAGATTGACACAAAAGCTTGCTAAACACTCTTTTACATCAATATATGTATGTCAGCATTGGAACTCTTGATATGTATCAGGCATTAAGAAGTCCTCTATACAAGCAGAGGCCCTACAACCATAATTGCTTCTTTTTTTTTGACATTTTTCATGTTGATTTGGTGTTCAAACCAAAGTAGTTTGTGTATTTGTATCTAAATTATAGTTTGAACTAGTAGCACCCATGTGGCTAATGGTAGAGCGCAAGGTTAGGTTGAGAATATGGACTGAAGCCTCTCTTCGCTTTTCTTTAAAAAAGGGGAAAAGATGTGTAATCCATTCTCCTTTTTTATAGTTTGCACTTGACATGTTCTTCTAGTTATATATTGTTTTTTGAGAGGCACTAGTTACCTGTTGCTGCTTATAAAGTTCTAAAACATTTTTTATTTTCTTGTTCAATATGATCAAATTCTAATTAGAGCTTCCTCCTGGATGATCTTCACTCCTTTCAGCAATGGAAATCCGAGCTATCATTTTTTAAAAATATAGTTATATATTGTGACAAAGAAAAAGTATCCGATTCCTGGAGAATGGCAGCGAGATGCTCTCAAGCACACACAACTGACTATAGGCGCTATTAGATGTACCTCACTGGACACTGCATGCATCTAAACATGCCCATTTTACTAAGTCTAACCGGTGACAATATTCTTAAGACAAGTGTAAGACCATGTGGAGATCACTCCATGGTGTATGATGAATATTTAACTTTGTTACGTAAACATTGTCGAAGTTTGAGTTTGGTTTTGAAAGTTTACAATTTTCAGAGTTACTGTCAGGTTTGAACCGGTCTGACTAGCCTGACAACAGCAATCTGACCGAGGCTATGAAGCGGTTAAACCGGTCATATGCCTTTTGGAAAATGGATATAAAGCACTTGTGTATATGTTTTTGAGAATGTCTTCGTACTAGGTATCATTTAATTTGGAGTTCTAAGCTGAAACTAGATAGAGTTTAACCGAAATTCTAAAGTGAGTGTTTTCTAGTGTTCTTAAGCGATTAGACAAGCCAAATCAGACCACCGCTGTCGGTCAGACCAACAGAGTAATGGCATTAGACTAGCTTTTGAGTGTAAAACTTAGTATAGTGTTGTGTTAACAGATTAGCCCATGTAAGAGTGGATAAAACCTAACTAGAAGTGCTGATTAGGATTTCTTGTGAGCCTCTATATATAAGGACGGAGAGGTGTTGGTTTGGAGCTAAATTTTTGGGAAAGCTTGCACCTAGCCAACTTGAGTAGAATTAGTGTTCTTAGATTGAACCTTTGTGAGATGAGTTGTGGCTTTTCTGCTTGAGCGTGTTGTCATCTATGGCTTTTGAAGTGGCTAGTGAGTGACTATAAACATTCATCTTTAAATATTAATAGATATCAAAATTCATCTAAGTCTTTCTCCTTTTGCTCAAGTGTTAAAATCTTAATTTGGCTTGATTTTTGGTGTTTACTTCTCTCCTCTTAATCTTACTTTATGAAGGATAAGTAAGTAATGGAGATATCTTTTGAAGATTAGATCTCATCCATCTAAGCACCTTGCATAGTAAGTTTTTGTGATTGCTCGGTTTTGATTCAAGAAAGGATAATTTTATGAGTTTTCATCTTGAGAACTTTTGGCTTGGTTTTTATTGTGATTAGACTTGCTAGGACATGTGGGAGTAGATCCAAGGTCATTTTGATCATCTTTTACCTATGAGCAAGTATTGATTCAAGTTATTGTGTTTTGCTCAATTTCGATACAATCTTGCTTCAAATGAAAAAAAATCAAAACTTTAGTAATGATCCTTTTGATCTTTGGTTGTAATAAGTGCTTGACATTTTAGGGAATGTGTGTGCAAAGTTTCAGGTCATTTAAAGTTATAGATCAAAAGTTTTATCAATTCTTAGATTTAAAATCAGGCTGATTTTCAGCTCTGACATAAGGTGAGACCAGCCCCGGCCGATCATACTGCCCCTGCCCTTTGGGAGAGGTCAAGGCCGATCTAAGTTGGAGGTTTGACCGCTCGTGGGTGAAAATGCTCATTTAGCTCAGTTTTTGTTGTATCTTTTCTTTATGGGCGCTTAATATCTGATCTTAATAGATTCATATAGCTATTAGAGTGTAACTGCTTTGATTTCTTTTTGAGAAAAGGTTTTGAAAAAACGTTTAATTGTGTTGGGACCTATTCAGCTCGGCATTCTCGTTCATACACCAGGTACAAATCACAGAGAAAATTGGATTTTTGCCACCCGAAACATTGGGCTTCGCAGTTTTGTCATTCCAAACACTGGTTTCGCAAATATGCCACTCAAAACATGTGCTTCTTGATTTCTTTGCCATTTTCTCTATTTCTCTCTTTTTTCTCTTTTTCTCCTGGACTCAGCCACCGGAAAGGACAGTATTGCCCCTAAGCAATTGCACGCGTACGTGCATGCTCTCTGGCCACTGGGAGCTTGCCGCCTGCATGCCCCTAGGAACAGCCGCTGGGAGCTGTAGATCTCAGTGAGTCCATAAGGGTTTGTGCTGAAGTTCAGTGCATATACTTTAACTTCAGGAACAGTGCGCTCATCGCCGAAACCATCGTAGTATCTGAGGATCACCAATAGCTTTCCACGCCATTCCACCATGTTGCAATTCAATGAACCACTATGCACCACAGGGGGCAGTGGTTTAGTCACGAAAATGTTCAACACGAGAGACCATGATCCCACAATCATCCTCCTCGAGCTCAAAAGCAAAGAGGCATGGCTTGAACCTCTAGAGCATGTACAGCTTCCCCCGGTAGAAGGCAATATTACTGCGCCCAGAGATGCAATCACCTTCACAAACACATGTACAGCCACTGGAGATCTACGCACTGTTCCTAGGGGCATGCAGGCGGCAAGCTCCCAGCGGCTAGAGAGCATGCACGTACTCGTGCAATTGCTTAGGGGCAATACTGCCCTTTCCGGTGGCTGAGTCCAGGAGAAAAAGAGAAAAAGGAGAGAAATAGAGAAAATGACAAAGAAATCAAGAAGCACATGTTTTGAATGGCATATTTGCGAAACCATTGTTTGAGATGGCAAAACTGCAAAGACCAATGTTTCAGGTGGCAAAAAATCCAATTTTCTCCAAATCACAACCCTGTCGTTAGGCGCAGTACTATTTACGATGAATAAGTACAGTCAGAGCACTCACCGGCAGTTGTCCGGCAGATCGCCGGCGGCCGGCGGGTCGGGCGCCATGCGGAGATAGAGCGTGTCGCGCCAGTTGACTACCTTGGACTGGTACAGGTCGAAATTGCAGTGGTACTTGACCGCCTTGCCGGGCTCCCGCGAGTAGAGCCGCGCCTTGTCGCTGCCCTCCCCGCCGTCCGCCTCGTGGAAGCCCCGCACCGCCGCAACCGCCGCGGCCATCGCGCCCACGGGCACCCCGTGGCCCGTCACCTGGAAGAACCCCCACTCGGCCGCGGCCCGGCGGACAGATTCCACCGCGGCGTCGCGGTCGCTGGCGCCGAGGTCGATCACCGGGACGGTCGCCGTCGACTTTTCTTGGCTGGGGCCGTCGCCGTCTGCTCGGGGCTCGGGGTCGGGGACGCGGAAGATGCGGGGGAGGTGTGTGGAGCCGGAGGCCACGAGGCCGCGGACGCCGGACAAGGTCGCGTCCAGGGCGCGAAGCTCGGCGGTGCGGTCGTAGGCGGCGTCAGGAGAGGAGGCGGACATGGTGACGTCGTCGAGGTGTTTGGTGGCGGTCCGAGCTCAGGCAGTGGGGGACTATGGTGGATGCGGCACGTACGAGACGAGAGGTACAGGCGGTAGGCGGCCAGGCGGGTGGTTTCGTTTTTCGCTTGGTGCTTATCCGCCGGCTGGACAGCTGGGAGTCGCAAAGGACGGCTGGCGTGGTGCCGTCCAGGAGAGCAAGTACGAGTAAAAAATCCAGGCGACAGAGACGGCTAGACCAATCACCGGGGACCGCCGTGTAAGGCATTTACGCTTGGCATATGCAATGTGCTAGTACCGATAATTGACGAATTTTTTAATAAATAAATTTTATTTTATTTGAAATTGTAGGAATATACCTGTGCGAATATTTTTTTATACAAATGGCCTCCAGTCACCTAATCGCCGAGCAACACCCAACAGCCGAGCGATACGCGTGCAGCCACTTGACCGTTTGAGCGACTGCTTCTAGTCGCCCGACGGTTGGGCGACTGCATGTCCAGTCGCCTAAGGGGTTGGGCGACTGGAGCCTCCTATTAAGCCAGTTGCTCAGCTGAGCGCCCAAATGCCGCCGCCGCTGCGTCAACAGAAAGAAGAGATAGAAAGAAGAGAAGAGGAAGAAGAGGAGGAAAAAAAGAGGAGAGGGACGGGGAGAGGAGAGGGACAGGGACAAGGAGAAAAAGAGGAGATGAAGAGGGAGAGGAGAGGGAAGGAAGAAGAGTTGTAGCTACTTTTGCTAGGTAAATTTTTTTGTATGTTGTAGTTAATATTTTTTTGTATGAAGTAAATAGTTTATTTAGTGTTTAATTAGTATCCGTAGAAAAGTGTAGATGTACAAAATTTAGTCAATGTAGTTATAGAAAATTAGCAGCCGTAGAAACCTATAGTTGTACAATATTTAGTGAACATAGTTGTAGAAACTTAGTATTTGTAGCAAATTAGCAACCATACAAAATTGCAGTTGTAGAAAACTTAGTCAATGTAATGTACAATTTAAAATTTAGTCAATGTAATGTACATTTAAATCTCCGTAGAAATTTGTAGGTGTTGAAATTTGTCGAAACCCATTAGGCATTATGTACAATAGGACAGACCTCGTGCAGCGAGACAAGAGCGGCGTCGGTGCGCGGTCTGCAGATAGGGAGGTAATGCTATGAGGGTAGTGTAGTTGCTTATGTTAGGCGAATGGTCTTTGAAATGTAAAGTGCAGGACATCATAACTTGCATAATGTTCAATGCGATTTGACTAGTTGCAACATTGAAAATATGTGCAGGCAAACATCAGTAATGATGATACCCACTACATTGAAAGTGCATTACTGTGTCGGTACTGTTCGTAAAGGTCCGAGCAGCGTTGACTTGAACGGTTTTGCGCAAGCCACTCTAGTACACCTGGACGGCAAGAACGCTCAAATCGGAGATGTGATGCACTGGCTCACCCGCAGTTTCTCCTTGGACCCTAAGGTGTGCAGCATCGTCATGCAAGATTTTTGGAGTCGGTCTCCCACAGATATTAGATGGGAGTTGATAATGTTGATGCGCACATTGCGTAGAAGGGGTTCGTACAAGGGTGTTGGCGCCATAGATACGAGTACGTGATGCTTGTGCAATCATACCCAGTAGAAGTTGTACAAAGTCATGTCGACGGGTATCATTTGGGAGGTGCGAGTTTGTTGCGGTACATGGAGGAGAGGAAGAACGGTTACGGCATGATGAGGCTACAGGAGAAGCTAATGAAGGGGAGCATGTGGAGTATATAGTGCATTAAATAGAGAGCGATGACCGGATAGCTTGGGCTAAAGAGGAAGCTCTACAAGAGGATGACGAGGATAGTTCGGATGAGGATGAAACTCCCATCCCGCAGGAATGGAACCGGTTTGATGCCGAAGATGTTGTCGCCCATGACGAGCACGAATCACCGTGGGAGTATCATGGCACAGAGGTTCGGAGTGGGCCGACCAGTCAGCAAGCTCAGCACCTCAGCCCACACCCCTGGAGGTTCTCTCCAGGGCATAGCTAGCAATGCACCAGTAGCCACACAGGCGGCACTGCAGTCAACCCCTCTGGCTGCAGGACCTCATGTGCGCAGGTCTCCTGAGCGTCTTACCTTGTTGGGACACCAACACCCGGCACCGAGGAAGACGGCCAAGCGGGGCTGTACGGGAGGACGAGGATGCAAACGCGGAGACGGAGGGGCCAGGGTAGCGACGGAGGGGGGCTGGGGATGCTGTTGGAGGGGTGTAGTACTGGTTGTATATTTGTTATTCATGTACTATTTACATTTCTTACTTACTAAATGATGTTTGCAATACTATTGCGATCTTGGTTGTACTCCTTTTTATGATGTCCGTTTGTTTGATCTGTATCAACGCCTCTAGTTCAATGCACGCGATGCACCACTCGAACAGTGCACTCAATTAATGACAACCGCACCGACATATAAACTATTTGATTACATGCTTTAGGACATTAAACAATACCACGGACAATAGAGGAGAGTACTATGGTACAACCTTATTCATGCGTGCCTACTGGTAGAATGTGTCTCGCGCTACCCATATGGAGCATTGCAAAGGGAGCCACCTTGGATGTGGCTAGCCATCATTGTAGTGGCACACACATATGCAGCTAGGGTTCGCGTAGCAGTATATCGGATCATACGAACTTCCTATGTTGATGACCTCCTCGTTGCCCCTCTCGTGCTGCATCTGCTGACGGAGTTCATCATTCTCCTCCTTGAGACTTTCAATCCATGCATCCGAGTCAAGGATTTGCTCCCACAACGTATCCACGTACCTCACAATGTACCGTTCACGGGGAGAATCGATCTAGCTTATGAAGTTGCATTTGGCCATCTGCTGGAAAGGAAGGTTAACATCGAAACTCTATTAGTAGTAATACAAAAATAGATGTTTGTCGAATTGTACCCTAGAGTGTGGACATCGAAAGAAATGTCGCCTGCCATCGAAATAGCCTTTCGCAACCTACACGATTGCGTCTTCCCCGTGTTTGCATTTCGGCCACACCAGTTCAGCACACCTATTTCACATCAAGTGGTAGTTAGTGCTGAAGTTCTCCCTTCTTTCGAGCAGAAGGTCTCCCTTTGGTGACTCATGTTTGACTGGGCCCTCGGCGTCTACCATTGGAATGTTACTCTACAACGGAGAAGGTAGTACTTCCTACTATCAAGGGGTGGGTGCGTGCATTTTATAACCTGTGGGGTGTCGTAGGGTGCTTTATAACAAACTGCGTCATGTGCTACCTTTATGTAGTTTTGTGCAACTTTTCGGAAAGACAAGACAACACTCTACCTTGTAGGCTACTGAAATGAAATTAACTACACCATGCCAACCCTTTGCCTTACGAAGTGAGAAGCCAAGACGGTGCAGCTTTGTGCATTGACAGGACCATATGTGATAGTTTTGCGTAGCGACAAGAACAAAGAGCGCAACTTTGTGTAGTGAGAAGACCAGACTTGCCATCTTTGTGCAGTGAGAAGGACCAAAGGGTGTAGCTTCACACAGTGAGAAAATCAGACAAGGCAACTTTGCGCATGACTACATCAGACGGGGCAGCTTTGTGTAGCGATAAGACCACACGGGACAGCTTTGCGCAGCAATAAGACCAAACGGAGCAGCTTTACGCAGTGACAAGACCACATGTGCCAGCTTTTTATAGTGACAAGACCAAATGGTGCAATTTTGTGTAGTGAGAAGACTAGATGGGGTAGCTTTTTGCCAGTAACTTTTCTGAAAGACAAGGTAACATTCTGCCTCGCAGGCTACTAACATGAAATAAACCACACCATGCCAACCCTTTTTGTTATAAAGGAGACAGAAGAGATATAGAGAGAACACTACACAACCAAATCCAACACTACATCAAAGCTTGCTTCACCACGTCAGGATGGACAAAAGGTAGAAGAAGCAATTGAAAAAGATGATGAAGCAATGGGATTAGACCCGCGAACTAGCAAGGTCTGTTGCTGCCTGAGATGAATAAGCAAAGGCTGCTATGACCTAGGCCGAACAAGCGGAATGTGCTAGGAGGTCAGCTCCCCGCAATGACGTCACCCGTAGCAACAACCCCGTCCCAAACGTTCCAATCGAGATTCACCGTAACACCCGCCTGAGAGGGAGGTGTCGTCCCTATGTTGGTGCAGAGGCCCGTGCAAGTTCTTCAAGTCTAAGCAGTGTTTTAGCCTGGGCATGCATTACTGGGGTTGCGCAAACTACTCCAGTGTATCCCGACCGTCGTCGGGACACAAGCAGTTATCGGTAGCCGGTAATGACCAATTACAGTGTGTTCCTCCTACTATTTCTCTTTTAAAGTATGCACTAACAACCTCTCCCGTCAACCCACAGTCCCTGGGACCGTTATGTGTCTACCGTAAATAGATCAATCTAGAGATCCACCCATATGACCAATAGACTCTCGACTTCGATGGGTGGAATGTTAAAAGGGCCTGCGAGATCTAGAAGGAGTGCCACAACGACGAGCAAACCGAGCGTATACATCAGGAGATGAAAGCTCATTTTGAGGCATGCACGCGCAGGGAGCGCGAGCTTTGAGAGGGAGCACAAGAAAAAGAGGGAAATGGTGGCCACGACAAAAGAGGCCACCGAGAAGTTCAACACTGAGCTCACATGAAAGGGAAAATGGTCCCGATCTACGCAGTAGGTCGGGTTGTCCCGCACTAGTCTCCTAAAATTCGAATTTAGTTTCATTCCAAAAAGACGCATATGTATCGTAAGAGTAATTCGGTTAGTTGCATCATGCATAATACTCTTTCTTATGCATATAACCAAACCCTATGCGTCGTGTTATTTTCAATTTTATTATGAAGTCTATTTTAATTCAGACAAGCGCATCTCCTTGTCTTTTCACATTTAATTATTCACGTAGCAAGTCATCCAACAACATGAACAAACAAGTTCTCCTCCATATATGAATTTCCGGTTGCATCACAATATCACTTACATTCGTACTTACCAATCGTTGTTACTTCAATCATCCTAAAAAAATTTCACAAAATTTCTTACACCACAACAACATATGACGGTCGCAAACTGTTACTGCAAATTGTTACTATGAATCTAACAGATTATCGACCATTCATAATCTATAAAAATCACAAATGAATCAACCGACATTGTCACTTAGCTGTGAAAGAGTTTACAGTCGCTGAACAGTCGAGCGACTGGAACCAATCGCCCAACGGCCCACGGACAGCCTTCGTGTCGCGCGTTCATTAGGTGATAGGTTCCAGTCACCTAAGGGTTCAGCGACTAGAAATCATTCCTGTAAAAAATGTTTGCGTGGATATATTTTTGTTATTTTAAATAAAAATAGATTATTTAGAAAAAAATTCTGCCATGATCAACTGTTGTGAAGGAATAGGATATTCGAGAAAAGAAAATGTATGATAAGAACAAAATTAGGGTGGGAGGCGGAATGTCAGCACGTGTAGAGGAGGGGGCGTCGTAGCGGAAACGAGAGGGGGTGCCCTCCAGCCATGGCTGCAGGCCACATTTCGGCATGTGTGTTGCAAAGAACTTTTGCAAATTTTATTCACGGTATCTACGGTTTGGTCATATACGCCATGATCAACTATTCGGAAATATTTTGGAGTAAGAAACAAATTATGTAATTGGATTGGATTATGGATGGAGACGAGAACATCAACGCACACGAGGTTAGAGAGGGCATCGTAATGTGGATGGGGAAAGAGACAACCAGGCCCGTTGCCAGCAGTCATTGGTGGAGTTCTTTTAGACTTTCTATACGTGATTTTTATTATAGTAACTAGTTTTTAAACGGTACGATTTTTTAAGACGGGGTTTACAAGTCGATTTTAGTAGACACTATACCAATTTCAGCTATACTAGTCAGAATTGCATATAACTATTTCTCTTCGTACTCTATCTCGTGAATAGTTAGAATTCAAAAGTTATATATGGCGACTGTAGTTCTGGAAGGATTTTTTTTTGAATTTGAATCCGGTATGATTGGGTAGGCCCTGATCAACTCGGCTTCGGCTTCTGACTTCTGGCTTATTTTTCACTATTCATAAGTTTTGTCTTTTTCTGAACTTTTGGCTTTTTGTTGAGCTTTTTTGCTGGTTCTTTTTTTTCCCATATTTGTTTGTATTATACGTAATGGGCTAACATATTTTTAAATTTTTTTAAATTTAATTATGCTAAATAAGTCTCTGTCAGCTACAGTGCTTTTTTCAGCCATAAGTCATGAGGCTTTCAGCCGAACCGATCACCACCATAATGATCAACTCGTGGGAATGGCATTAGAGAAATAAAAAAAGTTTTGAGTGATAAGATAAAAAAAATAGGGAGTGAGGTGAGAAAGGCACCGTTCTTGAGAGCGCATTGGGTATGGTGTTCGGGAAAAAATGGTTTAGGGAGGTACTTAAAATAGCTTTTTTGTGACTTATGGCTGAAAAGTATTGTAGTTAGTTGAAATTGTACTGTAGCTGATGGTGGCTTATTTGACGTAATTAAATTTAAAAAATTAAAAAAAGAAAAAATAGGTTAGCCCATCACGGACAGTACAAATGAATACGGGAATAAAGAACCGAAAAAGCTAAAAAACCAGAAAAAGACGAAATTATTGAATAGTGAAAAATAAGCCAGAAGCCTAAACCATTTTGAGCGGGGCTAGCACAAGGCGCGTGGTAAAAAATAAGTCTGTACTGAAATGTATACAATTAACAATTTTAACATCGACCAATAGTATCGTCGTGAATATTTGTGTTCCGAAAAATACTTTCATATTATTGAACTCTATTGTGTTTTACAGAATTACAATAGAAATTAACGGTAAATTTTATGTTTTAAAGACCACGTCAATTGTCTAAACGACACTTAAGACCAAAGGTGTAATGATGGATTTATCTCAGCCAATGGGAGGGTGCACTTCTTTGCTAGTGGAAAAAAATGTAACTTTTGTTTCCTCTCATCGAGATAAAGGCAGGCGAAAGAGGGGACATTTAACGTATTAGCTACAGCACTGCACGGAGTTAGAGTAGTGTGAAGATGTTGCAACTATATAGGCACAAAAAATCTCTAATCGATTGATCTTTAGGTAAGGAGAAATATGTAATTACTTGTTCCAATCATAAAAGAGTGACACTTTGGGTATCAACACTAATTTATATTATAATTTATTAGTAAAACATAATATTTATAACTTAGAAGGATCCTATTGATAAGTGGTTTTGATGGTACGTCGTCCCCTTCCCCATCTCTCTTTTCACCCATCTAAAAAATTTCTAACAAAAAATAACCATATTGCTAAAAAATCTCTACGACAAAAGAAATATAATATTCCTCGTGCACGTTGAGTAGAAGCCATCAAGATCCACCTACTTCACGCCCAAGCTAACATCACGCATCCACCCACCTATTCGGCCTATACCATGCTCTTGGCTCTGCTGTCGCGCTCAATCGACCTTTATTGAAAAGCATGGATATTTAGCTAGTAAAATCAATATTACGAAAGTATTTTCCGAAATAAATCTTGTAGGGACCCAGGCGTGGCAGCGCCCATAGTCGCCGCATGTGTTCTGTACCAGTCCTATGATCAATAGCTAGTATACGCATTCACATCATTGTGATCACATTTATACAAATCGCACATAAATAGATTATATAAAAAGGATGATATTATATAAGTGAAGCATGTAAGAGTATATACACATAAGGCCAATCGGCCAAATGACCAATAGAGTCTCGAACAAAACGCAGCGGAAGTCTAATAACGAAAGTATCCAGTGATTTGCCAACATAACCCACAGGCAATCGACTAGAGTCAAATCATAGAAGGATCCATTGTCGAAATCCCTAGTGTTGGGGCTGAAATACGCATCGTCGTGCACATAACCATCTTCATTCTCTGATCAACAATGATTTAAGCAAGGTTGACTACATTATGTACTTAACAAGACATGTAGTGTATCATACAATTTTACATATATGCAAGGCTATCAAGGATAAAGCTCTATGCTAAATTATTTTCAGCATGAAGCGAGTTTCATTTGCAATATCGATAAGTAATAATTTGCAAACGTAATTGTAAAGAGTAGTTGACAGACATGTAATGAAATAACATTTGCATAATTTTCATAACAATAGTTCAAATCCGTTCACAACCCTCCTTGGCTAAGAATAGTGCATGAATCCCACCCATGAGCATGGCACACAAAAGATGCATACATGACATCCCATATATTTAGTGAAACAGTTTTGAAAAGGAAAAATATACCCTTTGTACCTACATACAAGCTTACTCATGATCATGAGCACAGCTATTTAAATAGTTTTTAACGCTATGTAGAGGTTATGCAGCTTTACCTATACGAGATAATCAATTTTACTATCGGCAACTACACACTTTCTTTGGTGTGTGACAAAAGTTAATTATCTTATAGCCTTTAGATCATCTAGTCCTAACCTTACATCAGCCCAATGAACATTGAACCTCTCTTAGGTACACCCCTAAGAGATCATTCGAATCTTGATTTAGGTAAAACCCTAAGCGAAGACCCTCACTTAGTGTAACAGCCCAGGTTTTTATGAAAATAAAAATAAAAAAATTAATTGAAATAAAATTTAAATTAAAATAAGTATTTTTGTGGCCTAAATTTTTATTTTTGGATTTGCCCTGAGTTTTTGTTTTTGAAAAGCTAGATTTAAAAAAATATTTTAAGTGAAAACTTAAAAATTATTATTAAATAAAATTATAATTTTATTTTCAATAAAAATCTTATGTCAAAATAATTAATTGGTTTTATTTGGCTTTTATTTGGTCTCCTGGATTTTTCTGGAGTTTAAAAACTATTTTGAAAATAAAAAGTATTTTAAGTATGAAATTTAAATACCAACATTAGTTGGAAATAATTTTATTAAGTCCAAAATGTCTCCAGGAGGATCTATGATTTTTTTCTGGAATTTTTGAAGTTTATTTCATATTTTTCTGACGCTTACTCAATTTTCTTGGCTTTTCTGAAAATCCAAAATCAAATTCTAAAAATAAAAATCTCTTCCCTCCTCTCCGGCTGCTGTGTGGACGGCTCGGATTCTCCCACGTCACCCCATCCCCGCCGCCCGGATCCCGCCTCCCCCTCCTCCCGGGCCGACACGTGGTCGGCCCGATGCGCGCCACGCCGCCCCCTCGGCCCATCCGGCCCGTCCACCGCTCGGTGCGCCCGCACTTCCCCTGGCCACCCGATCGGCCACGCGACCATCAATGTAGTATCCCTAATTTGACAGTATATATTGTCTAAACCATGTCTTAGATGTTACAACAGTGAGGGTATCAAATTTTCAAGGAGGTTCAATGCATACGAGTGGTCATAACTATCATTACCCACAGTATAATAATTTTTAACAGAACATACATGCATGCATAATAGATTTTGCAAACAATATACAATAATTAAAATACTGAGATCAACATGGTCAAAGGATGTGTTTGCCTTGTTCTTGTTGGTCAGAGAATGTTTCTGATACGTTCTCGGTGTTGTCTGGCGTGGAGTCGCCTAACTGATAAATAAATCCAAATAAAAAGCAAATAAGAGCCAAATAAACAGAGACAAGACTCAAATGTTTTTTATAAATTCATAAAGATCTTGTTTCTATAAAAATTTAGAAACAAAAATCACTAAATTTGGAGTTCGTATACAAAAGTTATAAGTGTTTGAGCTTTGACTTGGTTTGAGTTATCTCAACACTTTTTATGACTACCCGAGCTCCTTGGTCGCTATGGTGTTCTTCCGACTTCTAACACTTTGGCTGCTACTCAATTCTATCTATGACTACTAAAGCCTATGATCACTACATCTTGCGACCATTGTCGCTACCGACCACTACGGCTACCAATCTTATGAGTACTACTTCGATACTTCAGACGTTTGGACTGCTATAGTACTCCGTTGCCCTGACTACCAACTACCGATCGTGGCACTTCAACCACATGGGTCTTTGACTACATCAATCCTACCGCAACTCCGATTGTACTGTTAATATAGAGCTGGTACTACCAATCTTCATCCATGCGGGTCTTCCGAGCATCGATCGGGCATTATACGACTATCGACCTGGTACTGTAACTTACGACTACCAATCACAACTTATGATTATCAACCACAACCTATGACTATCGACCACGACTTACGACTATCGACCACAGTTTATGACTATCGACCACGGCTTACGAATATCGACAACGGCTTATGACTATCGACTATGACTTACGACTATCGGCTACGGCTTACGACTATCGGCCACGGCTTACGACTATCGGCCACGGCTTATGACTATCGACCATGGCTTACGACTATCGACCAGTGCTACGACTTACGATTATTGATCGGTGCTGTAACTTATGACTGTCTTCTGCACTTACGACTGATCTACCGCACTCGAGGATTACGAGTCTGGCTAAGGTTGAAGGTTTCAAATACGGTTGTGGTCAAAGATTTCGACAATGTCAATGGTCAAAGATTTTGACAATGGTTGCAATCGAAGATCTCGACAACATCAGCGGTCGAAGCTCTCGACTACGACTTCTATAGTTCCATTCTCGTGTTCGATTGCTACAGTTCCCTTTACGAGTTTGACGACTTTAGTTCTCTTTTTGACTTGTATCACTTTATTTCTCTTTTCAACTATGATTACTCATTTCAACTTACATACTCTACGAGGGAGGAGGTGCTCACTGATGACGATGGTGGCTCACGGGAAAGAGCGGGAGGAGCTGGCATTGGAAACCTTGTCAGCGGCGAAGGGGTCCGTAGTGACAACGATGTCTGGCAACAGAGAAGCTACAAAGAGAGGTGCATATGAGCCTGCCTGCATGCATGCGGAGATACGAGTGGAAATAGTCGAGATACTGCTCACCGGAGAGAAGGATCTTTTTGTGGCATCCTGGTCAAAGATAAATAAGAAGGCCTAGCTCGAGTGATTCACTGCATAAAAGGTCAAACAAATGAGTGGGGTGCTCAAGGGAGAGGTAAGCCGTGTTAAGACGGGGTCGAGGAGGAGAGAAACTCACTAGAGAAGTTAACACACGGTGGTGTGTTTGCCAGAGTCACGTATGACTTTGGTTTCTTGGTTGTTCAGAGCGGAGTGCTCAAGAATACTCACATAAGAATCGAGTGGCGAGCTGAGGAGCTATGGCATGGTCGGGGTGGGTTTTTATAGGCCCAGTCTTGGGCTCTCGCCATGGAGTGCGAGGTGAAGAAGATGACAACGGGGAAGAGAACTGTCACGTCGGAGCAACGGGTTAGGTAGGTGTAGGCAACCGCAAGCGAGAATTGTAGATGCGCGTCCAATTCCATAGGCAGCTCGAGCGGAGCAAGCGAGGGTGGCGAGGTGGAAGATGGTCACTGTGCTCGGACCTAGGGATGCCAATTGTGCCCATTTACCCACATGTCCGTGGGTAAATACCCTAATAGAGCTGGGTATAAGATGTATTTTTTGCCAACGGGCATGAAAATAGAGGGAACTCTCTCCCAAGACCCTAAGTGATTCCTAGTCTCCAAGCCCCAACCGCCACCAACATTACACGCAAGTCAGCAACACTCCAGATCTCGATCCCAGCCACCTTCGACCTCATCCTCCTCCCGGCCATCCCTCGCCCACCCCTCTTGGAGCCCCTCATCCCCACCCCGCCAACTACCGCCCCTCGCCGCCTACCCGGCCTCCTGTCGCCCCCACCTAGTCGCCTCCGCCCCTCGCCCCCACTCAGCTGCCTGCCGCCCCACGCCCCACCCTGTCGCCTGCCGCCCCTTGGCCTCCCACCCGTCCGCCTGTCGTCCCTCGGCCCCCACCCGACCGCCTGCCGTCCCTCGGCCCCCACCTGGTTACCTGTCGTTCCTCCCCCCACCCTTCCGCCTGCAGCCCCTCCCCCGACCGGGTCGCCTGCCGCCCCTCACCCCTCGCCTGCCACCCCTCGCCCCCCACCCGGCCGTCGCCCTTCCTCCCGCCCAGCCTCCTCCTCTATGCCGTCCTCAATGCCCTCCTCCCGCTCGGGCGCCCGACCTCCTCCTCAACACTGTCCTCAACGCCTAGCCAAGAACTATGAATCTGCATCTGCCTCCAAGCCTCCAAGGTCCATAGTCCCTTTCCCTCCTTTGCTAATGCTTTCAAACTTTCTTCATCTGGATGAATTGTCCACCGTGAGGTTGATTGTGCATGTTTGAAGAACTCAACCTCCATTCTTGATGTTATTAAGGACATATGTTATTAAATTAAGGACATGTGCATTGTTGGAGCCAACGGACTACATTGGACCTGACAATGAAGACATGAATTGTTGATGTTAGTAAGGACAAATGCTATTATATTTCCTAGCAACAGTTGCTGCTTATATGTATCTCTCATTAGTTCAACTTTCATATAGTGACTCAATCCGCGGGTAAACAGGCATGCCCGCAGGCAACGGGTACCCACGGGCGATGGGTATGAGCGAGATTCTTCACCCGTCGTCCTTTGTGGGCATGCCCGTGGGCGTAAATCAGGGTCACGGCATGGGTATAGGTGAGCACTACCCGTGCCCGCCGCGCTCGATTGCCATCCCTACTCGGGCCCCACATGGTAGTGAGAGGGAGAGAGAGGTGAGGTGAGCCGAGATGTTTGGGCATTGTAGCCACTCGTCAGATGTACTCGAAAGATTTGGACAAAATCTTTGTGAATGGTGTGGACGATTATGTAAATTTCCAGAGTTTTATCTTCTGTTGATTTTTCTAGAAAGACCTGAGAAGATTTCTTATTGAGTTTAATTATACTTATCTAATTCGGATTTCAATTTGGTTTATATACCATGCATTTTCGATTTTTTAAAAATCAATTTTTTTCGAAGAAACTCCAATAAAAACCAAGGAAGAACTAATGCATACAAAATTTTTAAATTGCCCTTATTTTATATTTCCTAAGATTTTCTGGATGTTACAAATCTACTCATACTGGTATTAATTTCACTTATCTAATTTAAATATTTATAAAAATTCGATAGCTAATATTTACAAAGTTTAACCGCAGGCACCCTAATAAGCCACTTGTAATCGGAATCCGGAGCGAGTAATATTTAGGAAATCCAGGAATTACCGGGTGGCCAAGTGGCAAGGGCCGACGAAACTTGCCTTGTGTTTGGTGGCCATGCCGTAAATACCAAACCAAACGCGTCCAGAAGCCCAGGCGTCGCCGTCGCACGAAAGCACGCGGCAAGCCAGAAAGAACACGCCCAGAGGCTCAGAGCGAAGCGAAGACCGACTCGACCATCCCGACAAAAGGAAGAGTCCACACAAGCCCATCCTAATCCGCCACCCACCCGGCCCGGTCGTCGTCTCCCCCCCTCCCCTCTCCTCCTCCTCCTCGGGTGCTAGTCGCCGTCGCCATCGTTACGAGTGGGGAGGCCGAGAGGGAGAGCAGTGGCCGGAGGGAACAAGGCAAAGAAGAAGAAGAGGAAGAAGAAGAAGAAGAGGGATGGGGTTCATCTCGTTCGTTGGGAGGGTGCTCTTCGCCTCCCTCTTCCTCCTCTCCGCCTACCAAGAGTAAGCACGCCATTTCTCCTCAGGCTCAGATCTCGTGTGCGCACCAACCCAATTGGGCCGCTTCTTGTGGCCTTCTTGGGGACGCCGCCGTCTTGCCGTGCCAGTTTTCTTTCTTGCTGCTGATCTCGGGTAGGTCCTGTCGGTTTGCGTCGGGCTGGTAGAATCGAGAGCTTTCGGCTGTGGTACGGTAAGATCCGGGCGGCGTGTTCTTGGATCTCGATGTGGTAGATCTGGGTGTAGGTAGATGTTGACTAGCGGTGAATCTCACAAGTAGAGGCGGAGAGGACGTATGGATTTCAGATCAGACGACCCATCTCGCTTTCGTGCTGCATTTGAGCTGATTTCCTGCGTAACTGGCTTCACCTGGCTTGTCGGGCTGTGAGCAAGGTGCTGTTGGCCAACTGAACCGTCCTCCTAACTCGCCTTCGGTCTAATTTCACAACCTAGGTGTGGTTATGTGTCATCGTTCTAAGAGTTTGTGTTATAAACTTTAAATGGTGAATTTCACCTTGAACCGATTCCAGCTTTCCACTGCACCTAAGGGGTGGAGGCACAATATTAAGTTCGCATGAATGGCGGTGAACATTTGGCACGTTTGTGGTTGTCAGTTGGGAAGGGAGTGTCGAGTCTGATGCCTAGTACTAACTAGTTACGTACCCGTGTGTTGCAACGGAACTCATTGAATGTATAGAAAATCGTGCTATAGAAGAGAGTTGCTCTGATTGGTTGGAAAGTGGAGAATGGTGAGAAGTTGAGGGAATAGGGCGGTTAGAGGAGAATGGACGTGCAACCACCAACTCGTTCTTTTATAATAGTAATGATAATAGTAATGATATCTAGGAGGCAGGTGATCTAAAATCTAAATAAGGAATTGATTCACAAGAGAAGCGGCGATGTAGAGAAAATTGTGGCGCAAACTGTGAAAATTGTGTGAACTTACAAATTATATCGCTCAATGTTTTAAAAAGGGTCTACTAGGACGTCTTTAAGGAACAGGCCTCCTCCCTATTACCTTATAATCGGCCAGTTAGGCTGCATAATCACTACTAGATGGGTGGCCAAATGAGTACCGGACACTGATTTTAAGAGCATTGTTGCGAACCTTGCACTCATGTTTTCATATGATGTAATTATTTTATGTTGGCTATTCTGTATCTATGCTTTTCTTGTTCAAGTTGTGAAGCATCAAAATTCGTTCCGGATATAAAGGGGTGACTAAAACTTGTGCTGAAACTTTTCTCCTTTTCCCTGAAGTTGGTATGGTATGACACAATATTTTTTCCTTTGCTAAATGGATGAAGATCCACTCACAAAATAACCATGTACACTTGCAAAAATCTGTCTACTTTTGTTATGTTGATGATAAATCGGATATTTACATTACTGGAGTTATAAGGTTTTTTCTTTTACAAAGCTACTTGAATTGCTATCAAGGACCAACTGATACATGTTTTCTGAAGTTCAAGATCACCTCCTTTATTGCTAGTAGGGTTTCTCATGTCCCCACATGTTTGCCCTCCTTGTCTTCTTGGCAATCAGGACAGTCATATCTTTCTCCTAACTTCCACTGAATCGGTACCCCACAGAATTGTTTTGATCGTCAAGGTGCACATTCAATTCTGAATTTCAACCCTCATAATTGTTGGTTTTCTGCCTGGCTATTGAGAGCCGAAATTATGCTCGGGAATTTGCTATACAGATCCCCTGATACTCCAGTCGTTGCATTTGTGATTGATACTTCTGAAAATTCTCTCTTTTGGTGGTTACATTAATTCTTTTTGTTCTTTTAATGCATTGTTTCTACCGTTCAAAACCATGAAATTAATTTTTCAAGCACGCGTGCAGGTTTAGTGAATTTGGAGCTGATGGTGGACCAGCAGCAAAGACTTTGAAGCCAAAATTCAATCTCTTTGTCAAGCAAGTGTCCATGAATTTAAGAATAGCAGTGCCACATATTGACGTAGGAATATCGTTTTGATCTAGTTGCCCCATTCCACCTCATCTTTTTTTAGAATGCATTCTACTTGGTACCTAGTTTTGAAAGCTCTTATTTTGTTCATTTACAGATAAAAACTGTGATTGCCGCTACCATGTTTCTTAAAGCCTTTGGTGGTCTTCTGTTTATCATCAGCAGCTCATTTGGAGCATTTCTACTGGTGGGTACTGTTCTTCTGCAGGCACCATATCTAGAATTTTATATTAAGGGGCTTCTAGATGCATGATATTGCGACTACCATTTAAATAGTCTTGTTGCACCATGTATTCTCAAACTTCCAAAAAAAAAATCTATTAACTGTTTGCGATGTATTGTTACTATTTTTTTTTTAAAAAATACGATTTACCAGTTACCATATTCATTTATTTGGTGATTCTAATGCTTCGACTTAGGATTTGATCTTTATTCATTTGCTTTCGCAAGATCATGTCCTAGCAAGGTCCTAGCATCTGGAAATGTAACACTTGAACAGTCTTCTTGAAAGACTCCAATGAGAGTGTCAGATTGTCAATATAGTTTACCCACTTGACAGATGCATACGCGATAAATTTTGGAGTGTGACAAGTGATTTGTAGTAGTCCAAAAAACCTGTATTTTATAACAATCCTTCAGGACATTAATCCATGCTAAATATATGTAACTTAGATTTATATACGTCTATAATAAAGAAACCAAAGATATATTTGTTTTAAAGAATCTGATGGTAAGATGATCGTGCTTTGACTATATTAGTTTCATAGCCATTCTCTTTCCCTTTCTTACTATTCTTCATTTTCTTTGTGGAAACATGAAATATTGATGCAGCTCATTTGTGCAGCTTCTTTACTTGGCATTTATAACCCCTATTGTGTACGATTTCTACAACTATGAAATGGAGACGCCACAATTTGTTCAGCTTTTTGTCAAGTTCTCACAGGTTAGTAATGCTTTAATTTCGAATAATTTTATCTGTAGCTGTTGTTAAGTGTTACAATTCCCTCATTTATTCTCTATTCAGAACTTGGCACTCATCGGTGCACTACTTTTCTTCTTGGGAATGAAGAACTCTATTCCAAGAAGGCATTCCAAGAGAAGGACCACAAAGACCAAGACAAATTAAGTCAGCAATTGTAGGAGGGGAAACTATTAAGCTCTTTGTGGCCCGTTCTTTTCAGTTTTTTAGCAATTACTATTCATTAGACTAATAAGTCATAGCTAAAAGTCGCAGCCAAAAAACAGACCTTGTGTTTACGCACTTTACAATGGTACATGTCCCACTTTTGCTCTTTAGATGCCCATTAGAAATTGCGAATTGGGGGAATTTACAGAACTTAATATGTAGGGTGTTTAAGTTGTCTTGCTCAATTCTATTTCGGTACATCGCGTTGTGTTTTTATGCCATGGTCTAATTTTGCTACAGAAACTGCTTGTGTGTCAATGATCAAAAGATTCATTCTCTCTCTCACGCTTGTTACTGATTTGATGTATGCGTCAATGCGCAGTCTTGACTCCTGAGTACTCCCTCGGTTACTGAATGCAATTGGTCGAAGAACATCACAGCACATTTTTGTAGGGAAAATTCGATGTATGTTACTGCTTAGTGTGTGTTTTAGAGGAGTGTCACTCTTCGGTTGCTTCTTCGAAATATGTCGCTGCGAAGTTGTTTTGAGGAATGTTATTACGGAGGATTACAGCTTATTTTCCATAAATACGCCCCCACGTATAAGCCTCTGTATTTGTGTATGGACCAAAATGCCCTCACCTCATGGATGCATCAAATCGGCTCAACCGAACTAGCTGCTCGCGTCTAACCAGTTCATTTCGAGCTCGGCCTGTTTTTTAACGCTTCTAAAAGTGATTTTTGGCTTTTGCTACAGTATCTAACTTTAAAACGGAATATTTTCTTAAAACGGGATCTATAAATTAATTATAGTACACATTAAAAGTCTAATATTTATATCAACCAAAATCGTAAGCGAATATCTTTCTTCGTAATCCCTGTCCAAACAGCTAAAATTCAAAGATTTCAACCAAAAGTGATAAGTCGCATCGTTGTCAAACAGGCCTCTCATCTCCTTCAAGCCCTAGACCTACGCCACCATGGTCTAACGGTGGTGACCTCCACGGCAACAAGGGTGGCCTTCTTCAAGCCCTAGACCTGCGCCGCCATGGTCTAATGTCGATGATCTCCAAGGCGACACCCCACAACGGGAGGGCAGTGGCATACGTTCCCAATTGCTACTCCCACCAGATCCCCATGGAAAACTATGTGGGCACCATGGATGCTTGGTAGAGGCAACCCTAGGCGGTGATCTCCACAGTGACGAGGGTCGTGACATCCACAGCGATAGGGCGGCGAGGAAGACGATAGCACCATTGGATGTCGTGGCGGCGGCGGTAACTAGAGGCAATATGCAGCAGGGTTATCAATACCGCAAAGGAATTTTTACCGGAGGTGGCCAGTAGAGGTGATAATCGGATTTTTCCATGAATTTCGGACCGAAAATTTCAAACAAAATTTAAAATTCAAAAAATATGCTCCCCTTCCCTATTTGAACACTAGTTAATCTTAATGCTTATTTCCCCATTAATTTTGCTCGTATGACACACACAGAGAGACAAATACATACATATACTCGTCTACTCGATCAATGTGGCGCTTGGCGCTGCCATTCTCCCCAAAGAAAAAATTGGATTTTTGCCATCCGAAACATTGGGCTTCGCAATTTTGCCATCACAAACATTGGTTTCGCAAATATACCATCCGAAACATGTGTTTCTTGATTTCTTTGCCATTTCTGACTTTTCTGTCTCTAGAGCAAACTATAAATGGTAAAGTCAGAAAACTCTAAATAGTAAGCTCTAGGGACAGAAAAGTCAGAAATGGCAAAGAAATCAAGAAGCACATGTTTCGGATGGTATATTTACGAAACCAATGTTTGGAATGACAAAACTGCGAAACCCAATGTTTCGGATGGCAAAAAACCAATTTTCTCCTTGCCAAAGCAATCAGTAAGTACGGTATATGGATAGTGGAGAGTGGACTACAAATCCACAATATACAGTGTGTGCAATTCAACCAAGATTGCATTAGGTTCGCTCAATCCATACTTGCAATTACTGTTGCAGTGGATCCTCCTGTAACCGCCTCGCCGCCGGTATGGCCTCTGCCCCCGCCGCCCCGATCCCTACCCCGACGTCCTGGTCACCACCGCCCTCCTCGCCTCTACCCGGCCTCCATCACCCACCTCACCTCCTCCACCGCCACCCCGGCCTCCACTGCTGTCTTGCCTTCTCCTCACCCCACCCCACCTCCACCACCGTCCAAGCTTCCCCCTCCGCAGCCTTCACTGCCCGCCATCCAATCGAGATTTGAGAGGACAGAAAGAGGTAGGAAATGGGGGGTGCACTAAGAATAGATCGGCGAGCCACACCGCAGGACGGAGATGTGGTGAGGAAGAGCCGGCGACGGCGAAGAGGGAGAGGAACTGAGGAATGAGGAGTCCAAAAGGAAAATGCGCCCGCGCCGCCAGAGGGGGGTGGAAACGGTGTTGCTCCGCTTTAGGGCAACCCTGTTGTAGTGCATTGGGCCAGCTGGGCTGTCACCATTTCAAAACAGGCCGAAATAGTTTCCCGGTAGCCCATTATACCGGGGGATACCAGTAAGGCCGGTAAAACCAAAAATCAGTTGGTTTTCAGTCGGTTTTCAGAACCCTGATATGGAGTCATCGTCCCCCCTGATTACAACAACCGAAGGAAGGAATACCGAAGTTCAGGTTGTGGCTACCTCCCCAACATACAGGAATGGCAAAGAAAAAAACTAGTAGCCTATGCTTTGTTAATTATAGAACATTTGCAATCTTTTGTGCTCTGTGATCTGCTGGGGACTTGTAATGGCAATTCGACGTGTGCTGGACGCAGTTGTAATGCTAACTGTTGAACCTGGTTATGTAATGTTAAGTGTTGAACCGGGTGAATGCTTATTTGGCTCAGTGCTATATGTGTTACTTCCTACAAGATTCACTTGTTTGATTTGTGCCAACAAGATGCATGCATGGGTGTCGATGACATTTTCAAATATTTCTGTACTGTTAAGACAACAGGCTGCATATTGAACGTGTACTGAAATAGTCCACAATGCACATTCTCAACTACATTCACTTGGCACAAAACCATACATTGGAGTGGATATCGAGTCAGCTTGGCTCATAAAGGCTCATTAGGAAGGAGGCTCGGCTCAGCTCGTTAAACTAACGAGCTAAAAAAGAATCTCAGCTTGGCTCGTTGAAAAACTCGAACTGGGCTCGTTAGGTGAAGTATACAAATTGCATAATGCAATGCAATTATGCAACCAGTCAGCTCATATGACTGAGTTATCACTGACTACCATAAGCATATATCTGTTGGTAAAAACAAAAAGAACCCTTAATATACTGCCTATTGTGCGTAATCCAAGCACTATTAAAGTTGAACATATTTTGTTTTGACTTTTGAGTGTCTTTAACTTTTCTTTTTATGTTTCAGATTTGTTTTTCTGAATGATAACTTCTATGATTCTCTAGAGTGACAGTGAAACCTATACAACAGTAATCTTATGACTGAAATTACATTAAAAAGGAAAGAACATCTATCGTAGTAGGTTCATAACAAAGTAAGAAAGACTTGTAAGAAAACTTCAGCTCTAGTATGAGCAAATATGACATCAGATGGTTTCCTTTCTATAGGTAAAATTAGCAGAGAAAAGAGTAACGTGTACTTTAATAATATCTCTCAGTGACTAAAAAGGTGTGAAAATTGACATACATACTACTACTACTGCTATCGTTCACGTCGTGATGGACTGGAGACGCTGCCAAACTGGGCCGACTGAGCCTACCGAGTCTAGCGAGCGGCTTGTGAGCCGGCTCGGCTCAGCTCGTTAACGGACCGAGCTGAAACCCTAACTCAGCTCGGCTTGTTTGTGCCACGAGCTGAGTCAGCTCACGAGCCTCGATCTTTTTTTTTTGCCACTCCTAACCATACATTTTTGGGATACAACTTTCCAAAAACGTACATTTCTGGGCTACATTTCTAACTACAATTTACTTGGAAAAAATAGCTACAAGCAAAGCAAGCATGCATATTGCAATGCAAGCACCTATTGCTACTAGCTTTTCATCAGGATCTTTTTGTTCCTTGATTTCGCCCAGAGCACAAACCATTTGTATTCTCTGCTCTGCTTAATTTTATTCGCAACTTCATGTAACTGGTAGTTCTGCTCCTTCATTTCTGACAAAACCCAAATCAGTTGTACATTCTGTTCTTGCAGTTGGCATGCAACACCAATCAACCAACCTATTTCTGCGGCAAAAGGCTGCACATCAACAACTTGATTCTCCATCCTAATTGCGCCTATTTCTCACAGAAATTGCTCATAATCCTTCGCCCACTTCAAAAAGAACACTGAGCATCATTCTGCATGAAGAATTCATAGAGAGTTAAGCTCCAAAAATGGCAAATCAATTGAAATCACAAATGTTCGATGCTTACTGAAACGTTGTCCTTGCACTTGTCTCCTTCTGCATCGCCATCAGGGAGGCAGTTGATTGCGTAGAGGTGGTGCTCCAGATGGCCGGCAACGGCGAGAGTCAGAGTCGTAGGCGGCGGCGGTGGCGAGATTAGCGCTTGAGCAAGGGGATGAGCTCGAATTCAACGCGTCTGATGCGAGCAGTTGGTTCGGTCGAGCCGATTTGATGCAGCTTGCAGCAATTGGGTGAGGGCATTTTGGCACGCAGATACGAGGGCTTGTATGTGAAATATTTGGCACTATTTAGATTTGTATTTACAAAAATATCAATATAAGTATACGCATAGTGTTAACAAAAATATTACTTCTGTCGCTCAGTAGCCAGGCGGCAGCGCTGTGGAGCTGACACGTGTAACCTGGAGTCCCATGGCTGTGCGGCAGACAACCTACCGCTTGGCCACCGTGCGGCCAAGGCCTACCGCCCCACCACCGAACGATGATTAAACCAGTTTAATTACCTGCCTTAACTAATATTTTATTTACACTATTTGTTCAAATTTTTAAATATAGAAAATGAGCTTAAAAAATTATAAAATTTTATATGCAATCTTCCAACAAAATGTACTTATTTGTGTAATTTTTTGATAATTTTATCAGCTCTAAATATTGCTCAAAAATTTATACGATTATGATATTTGTAAGAGTTGTTACATATAGTAAACGAGCTACAAAAATTATGAAATTTTATGTGCAATCTCTCCATATAGTCATAGTAATTGTATATTTTTTTGGTAATTTTATACATTATGAATTGTCTATTTGTAGCGCAAAATTTCAGTGTTGGGATTAAACTAACATTTGCGGAGGATTATAGCACGCTAGTATCAGTCGAGCAAAATTCATAATGCATAAAATTCTCCAAAAATAGACAATTACTATGACTATGTTGGGAGGCTGCACATAAAATTTCGTAATTTTTGGATTCTGTTTGCTATGTGTAACAACTCTTACAAATATCGTAATTGTATAAATTTTTTTAGCAACATTCAGAGTGGATAAAACTGTTAAAAAATTACACAGTTAAGTACATTGTGTTGGGAGGCTTCACATAAAATTTTGTAATTTTTTAGCTCATTTACTATATTTAAAAATTTGAACAAACAATACACATAAAATACTAATTAAGGTAGATAATTAAGTAAGCTAATTAGCGACTTAATCACCTGCCGTCTGGTGGCAGGGCGGCAGGCCATCTGGAGCCTGGTGGCCAGGTGGCAAGTTGCCTGTCGCACGGCCATGAGGCTCCAGGCCACACGTGTCAGCTCCACGGTGTTGCCGCCTAGCCACCGGATGGCAAAAGTGATATTTTAGCTACTGCACTGTATACTGATATTTTTGTAAATATGGGTCCAAATAGTGCTATATGTGCCAAAGATTCCTTATTTGTGAGGTGTATTTGTGGAAAATAGGTTGTAATATTCCATAATGATATTCTTCGAAATAATTTTACAATGGTATATTTTGAAGAGTTGCCTCTAAAATATGCACTAAGCAATGGTATATATTAAAAATTTCTTTTTTATTAGACCCTCTTAATTATTACTCCCTCAGGTCACAATAGATGTCTTTTTAGACATGCAGTCAAACTTGTTAAGCCTTGGGTGTTAATATTTTCGTTAACTATTATATTGAACACACTAAATTGCTAAAATAATATTTACTGATTTATATTGAAAAGAACTTTTACAATACGAAGCAACAATATTTGGTAAGTTTCATGAGAACATTTTAAAAAGGGAGTGACTATTGCACAGGCGAATAAAATTTTTTTATCTCTCAATCACCTGAAGTTGCACTCTTAATCACCTAAAATTGCTGGTGATTTTTTGAAAGGTGAGTTGCAACTTCAGGTGATTGTGAGTGCAACTTTAATTGCACTCTGAATCACCTAAAGTTGCAGCTATTTTTTTGGAGGGGACTACAATTTCAGTTGATTGAGAGTGCAATTTCAGGTGACTGAGAGATAAAAAAATTTCAGTCGCCTATGCAATAGCAAAACCATTTTAAAAAATTAGTAAGTTTTCACGTGTTTCTAAAAGTTTCTATAAGATTCTAAAGTTTGAAGCCAAAGTTTCAATAATTTTTAGATTTTGGAACTCAAAAAAGTTTCAGCCAAAAAATTTAAAAAAGTTTCAATTTCTACCAAAAGTTTCGTAAAGATTCAACCTTCTACGCACGTGTGACAAGCTCATCTCATCGAGCAGCAGGAGTAGCGCGGCAATCTCCCTGCACTGCCTCAAGTCCTCCGATCTGGCCTGTGTGTGGCTCCGCATGACGTTGACCACCGTCTTGGTGTTACCTTTGATCCAGATGCTATGCCACCCGTTCCTTGGTGCTAGCTCGAGCCCACGCTTCAGTGTATCTAGCTCGGCTATGGAGCACGTTGCCCTGCCAATGTGCTCTACATAGCCAAGCATGAACTCGCCCTCATGGCTCCACTCACACCGGAACACTGTCACGGCCTCTCATCGCCGCATGAGCCCATGACGCTCTGGTAACCGTAGGGGAGGGAGGGGGAGGGAGGGAGAATTGGTTGGTTCGTATGATTCGGGGGCTTTGAGTGGATAAGGTCAGGTGTGGCTGCGTGGGCATGGTAGGGGCTGAATCCAATGGTTATTTCATGCCTACAATATGGTTTTTTCTTTATAATATTACTAGTTGATTGCTCGTGTATTGCTATGGATCTTTTTATGAAAAAAAATCATGTTTCATGTTCTAAAACCACAAAATAAAATCATCGCTGCAGTCAGCTCATCGAATCATTCCACCAACAATATCTGGTCGTTGTCAAAGGTTGTGTATGAGTTTACAAAACTAAAGTTTCTAAGCATTGCTCAGCAAATTTCTTCAAAAATTTTAGTCAAAATTTAGGGCATATGATGTAGATCCAACCGTCTAGATTAACACCTATCTTCCTGTCAGACCTGGATTTTACCAATCCAAAATCTTCTATGATCCCACAGCACTATTCCCTGGATCAGTAGATATTGCTCACAGATACATTGCTGCATTATTTCATACATCACATGAACCATACCATACATTAATATTACATATCAGAATTAAAATATTCCACATCGGGTATAGTTTACATTAAGGGCCACCAGACCAAATATTTACATTACAAAAGCAATAGCAGAAGCAGTGAACAAGAGATAGGACTATAAATTACCATAAGCAAACGACTAGGGGTAAAATATATACAACAGACATTATCTTGGTTAGGATAATATATGTGCACGTGATCTCCTTTTAGCCTACTTGACTCGAGACTAGGACTACTAGGAATCGCCCTAATTTCCTCTATCTTCATCCCTGTCGTTTCTAGGAGCATCATTGTAAGTGCAATGATCTAGTTCTCCTAGTTCTGAGTGAATTAAGTGAGCAAGTGTGAGCAAAAACCACTGTGCTCTGTGAGCTAACACAAAAATGCAGTATTATAAATGCAAGGCTAATCAAGGATGGCCCAGGTTCATTTGCTAAATGCCTTAGTTGTAAAAATTATAATAATTAGAAATTCTTGAGACTTAGCAATTTTAGCTAAAAATTGCTTTTCTAAATTGTGTGAAAGAATTGCCATTACAATAGTAGTGCTGGTTCCATCAACTGTTGTTACATGGCCACCTGCACCATATGTTGGTTTTTCAGTGTTACATTCGCTCATTATTATCACTGGGATTGACCGCCCAGGGTAACACAATTCAGGGCTTTAACTGCTCAACACTTTTAATTCCACCCACAAAGTCTTTTTGAAACATATGCTAACTTGAATAAGTTCCTACGCCCGCCCATGACCGTGGGCACAACTATTCGAACAGTTTTAAATCTGTAGAGATCGTACACTTTACTCTCAAGAGACATTCAACTCGTTATATTCTATATGTTTTCTTAGACATGCAGATCGAGAAGATTGCCACGAGGCATTTACAATACCTCGCCTCTTTATCATCTCGACCCATGGGCTAATCCCTCCTACGGAAGGTCCCATAGTTGGGTAGAAAGTTTTTACCCCAACGACTAGGGCAGCGGGAGTAACTCCCCAACAACTAGCTCCAAAATGGAATCCTCGCCACTATGCGCACCTCCAACCAAGTTTCACGGCTCAATTTGGTCTGCGCGATGGGCAACGATGAGTTCAGGCAGCGAAGGAACAGGGCGCATGGCACCACGGCGTTCTAGGGATTACAGGGGCTCAAGGATTGCTAAGGGAGCTTGATGTTGAGGACCCGTGGCGGTGCAAGGTGGAGCACGACACCAGCAAGGTACAATGATCTTTGACCAAATTGATAAGCAGGGAAGGGGTTAGGAGGTGCTAGGGATGCTCTCGATCAAAGGAATTGAACTATAGCATACCATGGTGGTGTAGGCAGTAGTGGCTGTTGTTAGGGAAGATGAGCAGTTCCAGCAAGCTACGGGTGACGTTAGAGCAATTGCTCGCAATGGGAGGGGGAGTGAGGTGTAGCGAAGCAAGTGGAGGCCCGCACAAGGTATTTATAGGGGATAGAGTGACTGGGTGGCGTGGGCCAGGTACGTCGGTGGTGGTGAGGTGTCTCGGCGACTTCAATTCACCGGTGTCAGCACAGGGATGGCCATAGGAGCTTGGAGAGGATGCTGTGTAGGCAATAAGATGGCTGGACGGGGCTTGGAAGTGCATTTGGCGGGTTGCTCTCTTAGGCAATCTTTGGCATGGTACTCAACCAATGCAACAGCGAGCCAGGGAAGAGGCCAGTGCGGTAGACAATGTCTAGGAACAAGTGAATGCAAGAGATGACGGGGCATACGATTGTCTGAATGCTGGCAAGGGAGGGGTAGCTCTGGTCAAAGGTTGTGGCAGCCCTATGCTTGGCATGACGCAGCCGGCACAAGCATGCATGGTGCTGCGCACGGGAAGAATGGTGAGAGACCATGTGGAGGTATCCCCATGTTTGTGATGAGTAATTGACGGTTGTGTTAGTGAGTTTGAGTTTGTTTTGGGTATTTTAGGGTTGAGTACCTTTCATTTATGCTATTGTTGATATGTTGTTTCGTGCGGTGCTATGTGATGGTTTGCTTGTCTGTGTGACTGCAGAACTTCGGAGCTAGGTCATGGTGAGGCGAGGAGGACTGGGACTAGGCACAGGAGGTGTTGAGGTCCATACGGTCGGTGATACCGAAGATGATCGAGGCTGCTGAGGTGGTTGCGAGTCGGGAGACGAGGAACCGGAGCGGGAGCTACTGGTGGTGGACACGACAGGTAACGACGAGCAAACCGGGACTAGGCTCAGGGAGGAGTTGGAGGTCCAGATGTTTGGGTGTCGGTTGCGGTCGTGTGCGACGGAACAGACCAGGACTAGACTCAGGTGGAGTCGAAGGTCTCGGTCGGAGTCAGGTGGACACGACGGGCAGCGGCGAGGTGGACCGGGACTAGACTCAGGTGGAGTCAGAGGTCCAGACAGTCAGAATGCCAGGTGCGGTCGTGTGCAACGGAGCGGACCGGGACTAGACTCAGGGAGGAGTCGAGGTCCAGACGGTCAAGGTACCGGACGCGGGAAGCTTCCGGGAAGGCGCTTGAGGGCAAATTGGAGATTTGACTCAAGCCATGAGTTGGATGCTGGTTTTCCCTCCTATTTTGGTTGCTTTGACCATTGCCTCATGTGTGTATGTGAGGAGGGAGATGGGTATGCAGTCTGTAGGTGAGCTGAGCGTGTGTGTGCTTCTCAAGTGAGCAAGCATGTAGTGAGTGTGTTGTAACCTTGTGTAATCATTCCTCTGTAAGCAAGCATTCATAGGAATAAATCCTTTTAAGAATTTCACTCTTGCTTGTCATTCTCAGTTGGTTTTTCAGTTTCAGCTGTCTCACTGCTTCTTTTCTTCTTTTGATGATTGAGCTGAATCTTTAAGCAAGGAGTAGTAAAATGGGTTGCTTTGAACTGGGAATAATCTCAAGGCCACTTGGCTAGCAAATTCCCGAAAGCATTCATTTTATCTCTGCAATTTCCCTCTCGAGAAATGGTTTGAGCAATTCCTTTGTTATTCACTGTAGCTAGGGTTTGAAGTCAGGGGTTGTGTGATCCTCTTGATTTCCCCTCTTTAGGTCGCTTCAAACTTGTGCTGTGATGTTGTGAGACCATCTCCAGTTGAGTTTCTCGAGTTCTTGACCAAAGGTTTAGAGATTGATGAGAAATCTGAAAATAGGCTTCATTCTCAATTCATTTTCAGTTTTGTGCTCAAATATCAATTCCTAGCTCTCCTGATGTATGTCCTTGGTTCTCTAGGCCCTCTTTGCTATTAAGGTGGTTGTCTTGCTGTTTTGGTCTGAGAAGCTCAGAAGAAATCACTCAATTTCCCTGTTTTTGAAAGTTTGCAAAATCTACTCTGTTTTCAGTCGTTTCAGCCTGAAATTAGGGTTTGGACCGGTCTGACCGGTTTGTGCATGGCGGTTAGACCGGCCAGACAACACCGGTCAGACCGGCGGCAAAAATGCGGTCAGACCGGCCGACAATAGGCGGCCAGACCAGCCTGGTGCAAGCGGTCCGACCGGCGGCTTAATGACGGTCTGACCGGCCTAACAACGACGGTCAGACCGGCCTATGTCTGCTGCACTTTGTGCTGATGATCTTTATCTTCTTGGTTTTAGCTCCTTGCTTTCTTTCTGTGGTTTTGGTTCTCCTGTTTCCAGTGAGCATGAACTCTTCCTCTTCTTAGCTCCTGTAGCTATCAGAAAGGAGAAGTCTTTGTGGATACTTTGAGGGGTCAAATTTTAAAAGGCACCATTCACCCCCCTTTGTTGCCATTTTTGATCCTACAAATGGCGCTGGTGTAGGTGTGCACAACGGTTGGTTGGTGAAGGTAAGGCATGGCTTATGCATGCTAGCTGGGCTCGTTCATGACTGGATGGTGAGAAGCCCCATGCGGTGGCGCGACTAGCGCAACACGGGCATGGCCAGCACATGTGCTTGGCGCGTCGTGCACCTTATTGCTCGGCTAGGTTGGGCCAGGGCAACGAGAGAGGAAATGGGCCATGGGCCAATCTCGCTAGATGGGCCAAGCCCAACCTATTTCCTTTATTCTATGATTTTTCTCTTGAATTTTCAAATTTACATTTAGGTTTTAAATTTATATTCTAAATTAATCCTGGCACATTTTTGGAACCATAATTGAGCTAGATCATGGTTCTATTTTACATTGTAATTTTTAATTCTTCAAGGTCTCATTTACTTATTTCTCAATGGCATTTGAATTGGGAGTTTTCAATCTTTTAAATGGAGTTGAATTTTGAAGCCTTTTTATAATTGGCATTTGTATAATTGACTTTGTGATTTTTATTCCTTGAATTAAACAGCATGTATTTATTTTAGGATTAAGCTCATGATTTAATTTAGTAATTTGCAGGATGCCTTTAAATTTCCAACTTCACACCTGGCTTTTGTTTGGCAAGATTTTTACTGCAAATTATTATGCCTTATTTTCTATATCATCTTTTCATATTAAAATTTTAGTTTGATTTAGTTTTATTAACTTCACTTTTTCCCCTAAATTTTATTTATTAGGAACGTCAATCAAAAGCCAGAAAATCCAAATGCCAATAAGATGCAAATCAAAAAGTTTAAAAAATTTCACATTTTTGAATCTCCATATTTTGGGGTTATTACACTTCCTATCCATCTCCAACCCTACCATCTCTCTCCCTACACTGATCCATCCATCCATGGCTGTCACCGTTGGATTCCTCCTCGGGCCACAGCCCACATGGCACCTCGTTGGCACCAGCGAGGCCCACCAGAGCTATGTCATCATCACCTGCTCCTCATCCTCTGCTCAAGCCTCCCCATGCTCGTTGCCACTACCCCCTCTGATGCCTTCTCAAAACCATGGCTTCCTCCTCTTCGTCTTAGGTGTTCTTCCCCTGTGCCACGGCCATCAAAAACCAATTTAGAAGACATGATCAAAGGGACGACTTGCCTGAGTGTGCTTTTACTCCCACCAATCTAACAAAATCTGTTGGACCGAAATGGCGACAGAGGGGGGGGGGGGGGGTGAATGGCGCTCTCAAAAATTAAATTCACCCCTCAAGTATCCACACTTAAACTTCTTCTCCAATAGCTATGGGAGCTATGAAGAAAGAAGATAGGCACTACTGGAAGACACAACAACAAGGCTAAACCAGATCCAGAAAGAAACAGCCAAGAAAAATAATTTCAGAGCAGGTCTGACTGCAAGCGGTAGTACTGCTGAGACGAGCGGTAGTACCGCTGGGCGGTAGTACCGCTGAGCCGAGCGGTAGTACCTCTGAGCGGTAGTATCTCTGACCGGAGACGGTCGGACCGTCCGAACGTTTTATCGCTGCCGATCAGACTGGTCCGAACATAACCGGTAGTACCACTGAGACGAGCGGTAGTACCTCTCGAGGAGTGGTAGTACCGCACGAAGAATTTCAGCAAACAGGATTTTCAGAAATCTGATAAATTCGCAAGGATTCTTGGCTTGGGAAACTTTGAGGATAGCTAGGGAACACTTCCAGAAGAATAAGCCAATAGCCAAATTCAAGAATCCACTAGAAAATCAAAAGGATTTCAGATTCATGCCCAAAACCGAAAATATTCAGAGAGCTGCGCAAAAACTCAAATTCCCGTCGAATCTTTGATCCTTTGGCAATGAAACTTTGCAGATATATTAGCAATAGCCAAAGGACCCTCCAGACCAAATTTCGTACCTTTTCACGAAGGGAATCAAAAATATACAAAAACCCTAGAAGGTAAAAGATGAGCAGAGGAAGCCCAAAAACAAAATCTGTGATTAAATGCGGTTTGCTCTGGGAAAAGTCGATCAAATGATCTTTAGGCATCATCCCAACATAGAGCAACCCATTTTGACACTCCCCAACGAGAACCAACTAGAAACTCAAAAAGTCAAGAAATCATGCAAAAGAAGCATCGAAGAACAGAGAGCATGAACTGAAAATAATCCTCAGATTCTTCATTCCAAATCAACCAGGGATTACAAGGAGCCATGATACGCATGGACATTCGGAGGAATGATTACATGAAGGATCAACTCTATCTATCCCTCACCATCTCAAGAACACAATCTCACGAACACACACAGAGAGGAGATGCTACAAAGAAGACATACAGGGAACAAGAACCTGCCTCTCCCAACAACTCTCACCCACTAAAGCCTAAAGCCAAAACAAACACCCAAAGCTTCTTTTGACTCTAGCAAACCCTAATTCTCTCCCAAAGCCATTGGGAGGCATGCAGCCCCTCACATCTATTTATAGCCCTTGGCTAACGGGTCTCCAACCCGTTACACCGGCTAAACCGAATGGAACCCGCTCACGCTTGTGCAGCCTCGCGAAATCACCATTTCGCCCCTCCTGCACCTTCCGGGAAGCTTCCGCGCTCCTTGTCGTCCAAGCCTTGCAACCACCTCGAGTCTCCGTCGTCTTCGACACATCCCGACCATTCTGACCTCAACGCCACCTGCGTCTAGTCCGGTCACCTCGTGTCTCACCACGACTCCGCCTCGACGTCCTGCAGTCAACACAGACAAGAAACACATCAAATAGCACCGCTCGACACATGAAAGCATAAATAGCATCAAAGCATCATACTTACGCATGACGAAGTCCAAACCTGTCGAATCATCAGAATATGCATCCTAATCCCATACGACCAAGTTAGACTGAGTCCGACCGAGCCCGATTGCACCACGTAACGACATGGTCCGACCACACAAACCAAACTCGACTTCCTAAACCGATGTCAATTACTCATCATACACATGGGATGACCTCCACATGGTCTCTCAATCTCCCCCTTGATGAGTATATTGACAAACCCAAAAAAAGCATAAAGTTGAGTTTGAAGAATCCAACATGGTCCAAAGAAGGATAATGAAGCTAATGACCATGTCGACAGAAGGAACACTAGAGCAACAAAGAAAGAGCAAATTATTCTCCAAAGCTCTAGAAAGAACCCAAAATGACTTTTTCTCCAATATTCTCCCCTTTTGGCAATAAACACATCAAGGATGCAAAAGAGAATATGACAGGACATTGGATGAACTGGCTGAAGTTTGATTATTCTAAGCATTTAGAGCCATGAGAATTATCCAAAATGACCATAATGTATTACATCAAGCCATAACTCAAGAAAAAGCTATCTAGATCATGACAGGACATGTATATGCCAGCTAAACCAAGGAGATGACAATCTGAAATGTAGTGCAGTTTGTGAGCAAGTCAAGTCATCAATAAGCAAAAGTCTAGCTAGAGATGTCCAAGGATGATGCAGGCCATGTCAATAAGCTAAGCGGAACCGAGAAGCTAATATTGAGTCAATTAGAGTACTATATGCTCAAGAATGAAACATTGGTTCAAGTACTTGGTTCTTTTTGAAGCTTAAGCAAATTGAGCACAAATGACATATTTTTACTTTAGAAATCACATGATTGTTGCCAACCACATTTTTGTTTAGTCATGTGCTAGACCTCAAGCCTTATGCGACCACTCCAAGCAATGAGCTTAAGAAGATAGTCTAGGTCATCCAAAACTCCCCCTGAGTTCATGCCTAGTGCAGTGGCAAGCTGTCGCATGAGAAAAATTGGTGAGATCAGTTTTTTCGCACAAATGAGATCTTTTTGCTTTTTAACATGTTGTACTAACTCATGCATCATCAAGAGACTAGAATAGCTCAATCTAAGGCTCAATAGAGATTCAACGCTCAACTCAGCCTATTTGACACGGCATGAATCATAAAAGGATAGCTCAAGAAAGACTAATCTCGAGTGCTAACATGACAAGTTTTAGTTCAATTGGAGCGAGTTTAATTAACTTATCATGGCAAGAGCTAGTCTACACATATGAAGTCATGATAAAGCTAGCAACTACTCACAAGTCATGGCAAGGTGTAAAGCATTGTAAGCATGTCATAACCGGATAATAATCAAGGCTCAATGTAGTTATATTACAATGCAGAATACTGAAAATGCAAGAAAATCCAGCTCCCCCCTCAACATGTGATGCAACTTTTAGTTCAAGTTGAGTTATGTCAATATTAAGCTCCAGAAGCTCCCAAATGAACTCCCCCTAAACCAAAGCAATAAAATCGAGAAGCTGGCAAGAAAAACAAACAAGCAGTCCTTAAAGCATAGACAAGATACAGAGAAATCTATGGCTCAGACTGACTCTCATCTACCCCATATGACTCTAAGACTATTAGCCGGTAATCCCCCACACTAAGGAGCAACACGTACCCTGTCTATCCAAGGGTGGCCCGACCCTTGCTAGAACCTAAAAGTAGTGAGTGGGCTCAACCTAGTGAAAAGAGAGAAGCAGCTAATAGAGCAGAATCCTAAAATCACAAGATGAGAAGTAGTCTAAACAGCTAGACAAGAGAAATACTCTAATCTATGCTAGGAGGACTAAACCCAAAGCACCCGAATGCAATGCAACAGAAAAGAGTAAGAGCATAATCAATATAGTAAAGCAGTAAAGCACAAAACTCCCCCTCACATCAGTCCATAAGGACAAACCACCCTAAGCTCTCCCCGTAGAGCTGAAAACCTAGAGCTATCCAAAGGCTTGGTGAAGATGTCAGCCAACTGGTGGTCACTCTCCACAAACTGGAGCACTATATCACCCTTCTCTACATGGTCTCTAAGGAAGTGATAGCGAATATCAATTTGCTTGGTCCGAGAGTGCTGCATTGGGTTCTTAGCAATGTTAATCGCAGAAGTGTTATCACAAAATAGTGGAACACTATCTATGACTAACCCAAAGTCCCGCAGGGTCGAAGCCATCCAAAGCACCTGGCTACAGGCTACAGCAACTGGCTGCAGCAACGTACTCGGCCTCTGCGGTGGACTGTGCAACACCGGACTACTTCCTCGAAAACCAGGAAACGAGAGAAGTGCCAATGAATTGGCAGGTGCCAGAAGTGCTCTTCCTATCTATCCTACAGCCGGCAAAGTCTGCATCCGAGTAGGCTCTAAGGGAAAGACAGGAAGAGGAAGAGTACCACATACCATAGTCAATGGTAGCTCGAAGGTACCGAAGAATGCGCTTCACCGCCTGGCGGTGAGATACGCGAGGAGAAGCCTGAAACCGGGCACAAAGACACACGGAGAAGTGTATGTCTGGTCTCAAGGCAGTGAGGTACAAGAGGGAGCCGATCATACTACGATACTCCTTCTGATCAATTGGCTCGCCATCCTTATCTGGATCGAGTGAAGCTGATGTGGCCATATGAGTGGACACCGGCTTACCATCACTCATATCGAAGCGCTTCAGGATGTCTCGAGTGTACTTGCCCTGATGCAAGAAGGTACCTTCCCGAGTCTGCTTAATTTGGAAGCCAAGGAAGAAGCTCAACTCGCCCATCATGCTCATCTCAAACTCCGAGCTCATGACATCGGAAAACTGGGAAACGCGAGCATGCGAGGAGTCGCCAAAGATGATGTCATCCACATAAATCTGGACGAGCAACAGATCAGTGCTATGCCGGCGGATGAACAAGGTCTTGTCTACTTTACCCATCTCAAAACCATGACTCAACAAGTAGGACTTAAGCCTCTCATACCAAGATCTAGGGGCCTGCTTAAGTCCATACAACGCTTTGGAAAGCTTGAAGACATGGTTTGGGTATTTGGGGTTTTCGAAACCTGGAGGCTGTCTCACATAGACTTCTTCCTCAATAAAGCCATTGAGGAATGCACTCTTCACATCCATCTGGTAAAGCTTGAAACCCTTAGAAGCTGCAAAGGCAAGCAGGATTCTAATGGCCTCAAGTCTAGCTATAGGGGCAAAGGTCTCCTCGAAATCTAGACCCTCAACCTGGGAGAACCCCTGAGCTACCAGTCTAGCCTTGTTTCGAACAACCACCCCATCCTCACTCTGCTTGTTCTTGAACACCCACTTAGTCCCAATAATATTGTGACCTCGTGGGGGCTCAACAAGCGACCAGACCTTGTTTCTCTCGAAATTTTCTAACTCCTCATGCATGGCATTGACCCAAGACTCGTCAGAGAGAGCATGACAAACGTCTTTGGGCTCAAAGGAGGTAACAAAGGCAGAATGGAGACAAAATTGAGACATGCCAGATTTTGAACGTGTGACTCGCTCAAACAGGTCTCCAATAATATGCTCAGAAGGATGGTCCTTTTGGATATGTCTAGGAGGTCCAGGATGAGATGAAGAAGCGGCCTCTACCTTGTGAGCTGATGAGGTAGGAACAGAGCTACTAGCTCTAGAGGAAGCAGAAGGCATGGGCTGATCGCCTCGAGGTGCGGTGGAAAAAGGCACCTCAAGGGATGGATGAGGGACTGGATCGGGTAGACAACCCTCATCTCCATCGTCCTCATCATCCACAAAGATGGTCTCGGACTGCTCTAAGGAACCTGAGATATCAGGCCTAGTCCCCGGACTGGCCTCGTCGAAGGTCACCTCACAGGTCTCTACCAATTTGCTAGACTCGCAGTTCCAGACCCTATAAGCCCGCAAAGAAGTCGAGTAGCCTAGAAAGATCCCATCACAAGAACGTGACTCGAACTTATCTAGGTTCCCGGACTTCAAAATAAAGCACTTGCAACCAAACACACGAAAATGAGAGACGCTGGGCTTTCGCCCATATTTCAGCTCATAAGAAGTGCGGTGCAAGTGTGCCCTTAGAAAAACTTGATTTGAGACATGGCACGCGGTGGCTATAGCCTCAGCCCAAAACTTCCGTGGTGTAGAGTACTCATCAAGCATCGTCCTAGCCATCTCGATCAAGGTACGGTTCTTCCTCTCCACGATGCCATTCTGCTGTGGGACGTGCGGAGAAGAGAACTGGTGCTCTACACCTGTCTCATCGCAGAATCTCTCAAAGTAGGAATTCTTGAACTCCGTGCCATTGTCACTGCGGATCGCTCGTAAGGCACCCGGGAGCTCAACAGGAAGCCTTCTAAAAGACCTCGGAAATGTGAAAACGTCTCATCCTTCGAGGCTAAGAAAAACACCCAAGAATACCTTGAGAAGTCATCGACCACGACAAGAACATACCACTTCCCTCCTGCTGACTGCACTCGAGCTGGTCCAACTGTGTCCATATGGAGCAGCTGTCCCGGTGCATCGGTCATAGTAACTGTGACCGAAGGGTGAGAAGCGGCAACCATCTTGCCATGCCGGCACGGAGCACAAACTAGATCTTTGACCATCTTGAGTTTCGGCAGACCACGAATGAGATTGTGGCCGCTAACTCGGGTCAAATGGTCAAATCCTATATGACCAAGTCTACTATACAAAAAAGAAAGGTCGCGGGAATCAGAAGCAACTAAACACCTGAGGGGATCACCAGAAGACTCAGAAAAATTAGCACGAAAGATCCTCCCAAAACGAGAAATCCCGCAAACCAAACTACCCGAAGAATCAAGAATTTTGCAAGCGTTTTTCTTAAAGCTCACCTCGAAACCATCATAGGTAAGCTGAGAAACTGAAAGCAAATTGTACTGCAGCTTACTCACCAAGGCAACATCCTTCTAAATGAAAGAATCATTAACACGCATGTACCTTTGGCGATGACGCGCCCAGATGAAGCATCTCCGAAAGTGATCATCTCATCACCTGGAGCACGGGCAAGGGAAGAAAACCAACGGGAGTCTCCGGTCATGTGTCGTGAACACCCGGAGTCAACGAGCCACACCTTTCCCTTCCCTGCCCGGCGAGCCTGAGTCAAACAGAGAGTAAAGTCTCAGTACTGGGGTAAATCAAGAGTGATTTTGGCACCCAGCACCCAATACTGAGTAACACGTCGAGCAGATGAAGTAGTCAAGCACGACTGACCTCTATCTACCCTACGCTCTCTGTCACTCAACAAGCCAGAAGGTCTACGTGTAGACCAGAAGCTGTTGCTGGGTCCGACTGCTACGGGCGAGCGAGTCGGAGCACCGGCAACACGCTGATCACGCCGCGGGTAGCTATCTCGACAGAGAAAGCGAGATCTACCCTCAGGATGGCAGAAGTCACGACCAAAGAGAGCATGAGGACGAAAACCAGAAAACTCAGAAAAACCAAGTCCTCGATGCTGCCCAAAACCATCAGCTGAAACAACCCTAGACCTCGTGTTGGTCTTGGGTGCACTCAAGGTCTGGGGCTGACCCTGAATACGCCTAAGAACTACAACATGGTCTCTCTGCGCGATCCTGGCGCGCCTGAAGCATCGATCGATCAAGTGTCCATCCTTCTGACAGAAGGTGCAATGATACTTCGCCTTTTGAGAGGCAGGAGTAGCATGAGATGGCTTCGCCTTCTGAGAGGCCGAAGCTGCAGGTGGACTCACCTTGCTGTCAGAAATCCCTTGGACAAAGCCCGCAGACTTGAATTTAACTTCATCAGATCTAGGCTCAACCTCGGTCACACCTCCTACTATGGGTCTGAGAATAGCAGGTGGATGCTTCCTAATGTCCTCATAGAAATCATATCCTAGACCTTGATTGAACTTGCAAATCTTGGACTGGTCTAGAATAAGATTCAGCTTCTTCTTGCCGCCTACAAACCTCTCGAGAGTGTTCATAAGGTACTGACACTCCCGAAAGAGAGAGGTGCAAGAAGAGCAGGGAGAAGAGGAAACAGCAGAGGGTAAGGAAGCAGAAGAAGAACCAACAGTAGAGGAAAGAATGGCTTGTGCACGCATAGCCGACTCTGATGGGACAGTCCTACTACTAGCCGGTTGGTCCACGTCGCTAGGTGTCTCTACCTTACCCTTGAGCTTCTCCTCCACACCAGCAATCACATCACAATCAGTTGATGGCTTCACTAGTTGATCCTTAGTTAGCTTCACACATTTTTCATTCAAAGCAATGAGTTCAAGTTTTAGTTTATCACAACTAATGCATGGTGAGCTAACAGGGTCCTTAGTCGCAAACTGAGCCATTTTCTTATTAGTGTCAATCATTTCTTGAAACTGTTTTGAGACAGATTCAAGTTCAGCAGTTAACTTAGGACAGTTCAAACATGAATCAATAGGCTCAAGTAATGAAGCACTCAACTCAGCAATCTTGTGATCTGCCCGTTTTAGGTTTACCTTCAACTTATTGCAATTTTTACAAGACTCGGGCAGATCGAGCAACATGGTATAAAGATCTCTAAAAGCATTGTCCTTATCCTCACATGAGGTGCAAGCAGCAGTCTCAACAGTAGTAGATGAAATAGAAGCAACCCTACTCATCTCTAGTTTAGCTAAGAGACTAAGATTCTCCACCTTAACAATGTCAAGTTCAGAGGACAGACTATCATGCGAGGTCCTTAGTTTCCCCATATCACCCAACAGAGCACATCATGTATCACACTCATCACGGGAGGGAGCAGATGTAAGTGAAGTAAGCTCCCGTGATAGTCTATCTACTTCCTTCTCTAACTCTATACACCTAGCCCTAGCTCTAGCATGAAATCCACCTAGCTTAAGAAAAGCTTGATTGAGCTGGTCGTAGGTGGGGCTTACCTCATTCGAGTCAGAGTACAGCTCCCTGTCGCTCAGTTCGCCCTCAAGGGCCATGAAGCACATGCCGGAGAAGTCGTCGCCGCCCTTGGGGTCTTGGTCACCCGTCCCGTCGTCGTCGCTCCATCCCTCCACCTCACTGAGGTCGAGGTCGTCGAAGGCGGTGAGGACGCGGTGGAACAGCTTCTTGGCCTTCCCAAAGTCGCGGAACTTCTTCTTGCCTTGAGGATGCACTAGAGGCTTCTTGTTGCGGTTCTTGTCGTTGTAGTCGTTCTTGCTCGAACCGCCGAAGTCAGCTTTGCCCTTCTCCAGCTTGGGGCAGTTTGCCCGAATGTGGTTGGGGCCACCACACTCGAAGCAAATCACGGGTCCTCCCCTCTTTCTGTCCCTCCTCCTCTTGTAAGCATGGGAAAACTTCCGAGCTAGGAGGGCCAGTTGCTCATCCTCGAGCTGCTCTAACTGATCATCAGTTACGTCACAGAGAGCAGCAAGGGAGAAACCACACAGCGAATCAGAAGAAAGACCAGAAGCCGAGCTGGGATCGGTGACTAGGGCCATCGACTGTGACTTCAACTTGCGAGAGACAATGTCAATCTCGTGAGTCTTGAGACGCGAGTACAGCGCATCAAGAGTCAAAGTCGAGAGGTCCGTGGTGTCCTTGATGGTAGTCACCTTCATCTCCCAAACACGTAGATCAAGTGCAGCGAGCATCTGACGAGCGTTATCCAAGTCGAAGTATGTGAGACCGACGGCCCGGAGGTTGCTCAAAATCTTGTGAAAACGCGCAAAGCACTCATCAAGGGACTCGCCAGCAAGCACTTCAAACTTGTTGTAATCTCGCTTGAACTGGTCCTGTCGCACCGTCTTTATTTGGGTGGTGCCCTCATGGTAAGCATCGAGGGTCTCCCAAATATCGAAGGCGAACGAAAGATGAGAAATGCGGTCAAACTTGCTATGACTCAGGCCCTGAATAATGATGTTCCTTGCCTTAGCGTTTGCCTCAACATCAGCCATATTCCCGGCATTGATGTTCTTATCGGCAGGAACAACAAACCGGACCTTGACCTTGCGCCAGATGGCATACCCCTGAGCCTGGATGTATGTCTCCATTCGGCTCTTCCAGAAAGGGTAATCGATGCCATAAAAAACGGGCGGCTTGGTCGAGTACTTGTCCGTCACCATGGCTCTCGAGACCGGTTAAGATCTATTGAAAAGAGCTAACCGGCTCTGATACCAATTGTTGGACCGAAATGGCGACAGAGGTGGGGGTGAATGGCGCTCTCAAAAATTAAATTCACCCCTCAAGTATCCACACTTAAACTTCTTCTCCAATAGCTATGGGAGCTATGAAGAAAGAAATAGGCACTACTGGAAGACACAGCAACAAGGCTAAACCAGATCCAGAAAGAAAGAGCCAAGAAAAATAATTTCAGAGCAGGTCTGACTGCAAGCGGTAGTACCGCTGAGACGAGCGGTAGTACCGCTGGGCGGTAGTACCGCTGAGCCGAGCGGTAGCACCTCTGACCGGAGACGGTCGGACTGTCCGAACGTTTTATCGCTGCCGATCAGACTGGTCCGAACATAACCGGTATTACCGCTGAGACGAGCGGTAGTACCTCTCGAGGAGCGGTAGTACCTCTCGAGGAGCGGTAGTACCGCACGAAGAATTTCAGCAAACAAGATTTTCAGAAATCTGAGAAATTCGCAAGGATTCTTGGATTCTTGGCTTGGGAAACTTTGAGGATAGCTAGGGAACACTCCCAGAAGAATAAGCCAATAGCCAAATTCAAGAATCCACTCGAAAATCAAAAGGATTTCAGATTCATGCCCAAAACCGAAAATATTCAGAGAGCTGCGCAAAAACTCAAATTCCCGTCGAATCTTTGATCCTTTGGCAATGAAACTTTGCAGATATATTAGCAATAGCCAAAGGACCCTCCAGACCAAATTTCGTACCTTTTCACGAAGGGAATCAAAAATACACAAAAACCCTAGAAGGTAAAAGATGAGCAGAGGAAGCCCAAAAACAAAATCTGTGATTAAATGCGATTTGCTCTGGGAAAAGTCGATCAAATGATCTTTAGGTATCATCCCAACATAGAGCAACCCATTTTGACACTCCCCAACGAGAACCAACTAGAAACTCAAAAAGTCAAGAAATCATGCAAGAGGAGCATCGAAGAACAGAGAGCATGAACTGAAAATAAACCTCAGATTCTTCATTCCAAATCAACCAGGGATTACGCAGAGTCACAATACGCATGGACATTCGGAGGAATGATTACATGAAGGATCAACTCTATCTCTCCCTCTCCATCTCAAGAACACAATCTCACGAACACACACAGAGAGGAGATGCTACAAAGGAGACATACAGGGAACAAGAACCTGCCTCTCCCAACAACTCTCACCCACTAAAGCTTTTAGCCAAAACAAACACCCAAAGCTTCTTTTGACTCTAGCAAACCCTAATTCTCTCCCAAAGCCATTGGGAGGCATGCAGTCCCTCACATCTATTTATAGCCCTTGGCTAACGGGTCTCCAACTCGTTACACCGGCTAAACCGAACGGAACCCGCTCCCGCTTGTGCAGCCTCGCGAAATCACCATTTCGCCCCTCCTGCACCTTCCGGGAAGCTTCCGCGCTCCTTGTCGTCCAAGCCTTGCAACCACCTCGAGTCTCCGCCATCTTCGACACGTCCCGACCGTTCTGACCTCAACGCCACCTGCGTCTAGTCCGGTCACCTCGTGTCTCACCACGACTCCGCCTCGACGTCCTGCAGTCAACACAGACAAGAAACACATCAAATAGCACCGCTCGACACATGAAAGCATAAATAGCATCATACTTACGCATGATGAAGTCCAAACATGTCGAATCATCAGAATATGCATACTAATCCCATACGACCAAGTTAGACCGAGTCCGACCGAGCCCGATTGCACCACGCAACGACATGGTCCGACCACACAAACCAAACTCGACTTCCTAAACCGATGTCAGTTACTCGTCATACACATGGGATGACCTCCACATGGTCTCTCAAAATCATAAATGAGTCCTACATGTCCTACTCATTCTCGGAATCAAATCCCAATGATAATTTCCAAATTTTAAGAATAAAGCATTTCCTAATATGATGGAAAAAATCCTAATTAGCGTGCTGTTCAATTTTTCCTAATTTGTTTCAGGATAATTTCCCCTTTTTGTCTAAGTCATTTATTTACTTTATGTCAACTTAATTTGGGTGTAATGTATTAGAGAATTATAGTTGAATAAATAAATAAAGCACAAAAAACAAGAAAGAAGAGAAAAAGGAAATTCTTTAGCCTATTTTGGCCCATTCAGCCTAGACACAGTCAGCCTTAAACCCCCTAACCCTAATCATGTTTTCCCCCTCCTTCCTCTTGCTCTCTCTCTCCCCATTTCCTCTACACCTGGCCGCTACTCCCCTCTCCTTCCCTTCTCTGTCTCTTTCTCTCGCCAAGTGTCGCCCTCAGATCCGCCAACATCGGTGGCCATCCCCACCGCTGATGGCCTCGAGCTGTCGGTGGCCTCCCTAGGCTGGCCTTCAGCCTACTTGACCTCGTTGCGACCTTCTCCCTCCCCCTCTCACTCCCCATCTCCCTCTCTCCCTCAGGCACCACTGGCTCGAGTCACTAGATCTGATGCCTCCTCATCGTCGGCCACCCCCTCCTTCTCTCTATCTCACTCCCTATCCCCTTCCCTTACACTATTCGCTCGATCTTCCAATGTCAATGATTGCCACCACCGCCAACCTTCTTAGCCCCGAGGCCTCCCCCATATGATGTCGACCTATGGCATTACTAGCACTGCCCAACCCAAGCTGAGCATCGCATCCTTGATGGTGGCCTTCCCTTCCTCTTTCCTACAAGCTAAGTGACTCCCTGCTGACTCCAGATCCTTCCTCGAGCTCACAGGTGCTAGATCTGACCTTTTATGAGCTCACCAATGAGGTTCTAGCTTCCCTTGAGCTATTCAGTGTGGATCTGGGCTTCTCCATGCTCCCAAGCTCATCGTCTAGGCTTAGAAGAGGGAGGGTGCTCGGGAGAGGAGAGGATGGGGGTGCGGAGTGGAGGGAGGCATTGGGGGCAGGGTGCTTGTCAGCACGTGTGGAATGGGGAGACGGTGGCAGACGAACCACCACCACTGGATCAGGAGTGGAGGAGTGGGCGCACGTCCTCACGTGTGGTGGATTGACTCACCAACTCCCTCTAGATGGCATTGCGGGCAATTATCTCTAACTTTAAGGGGTACTTTTCTATAGAGAGAATGGACGACGGCCACCAATTCCTATTTTTATAATAGTAAAGATAATTTTATTATATTTTATAAACCTATTATAATAGAAATAGGTGATCAAAATTGCATTTTAGGGACCATGTCGATGTCCTAAACAAAGTCCTTTTATGTTGTAGGCGGTAGTTACTACCTTGGTTTAGTTAAGGCATGTGCAATGTGCTCCCAAATCGGAGCTAAGAGCAACTTTGGGACGTTAGCCTTGAATCCAAGCATTGCATGGGGAGAGGTTAAGAAAAATTTTGCTATAGTTGGAGCAACTCGAGGGGTTAGGTCTAGCACAATAAGAAAATTGAGTGGGCCCACTGTCGGCACACAAGCCTTAGAGGTTAGAGCTCCAACCAAGGGTGACCTTGACCAATGCCTCCATGTGCATGGCCCTGTCGCCTTGGCCACACTCATACCCTACCATAGGCCACCGCTACCAAAGTCGTTCTCTCCATATCTATCTTCTACCATGAACATCGACACCAAGGACCTCTAGATATGTGAGGGAGGGGGACAACAACGATGTTGGTGTGGAGAAATCGTAGGCAGCGACGATGTCAGTGTGGAGAAATCGTAGGCAACAGCGGTGCTTGTTGTGGGGAGGAGAGAAACAAGTGAGTAGGGAGGAGAGTTGTGGATACGAGATGAGAGAATGTAGGGAGAGAGAACAAGGGAGGAGAATGGGGATGGTAACGGACGATGGGATGCTTTCTTTTTGTTTTTATTCAAGTTGTGGGATCCACATATGAGGAGCTATGCACTAAGAAAAATTTCCAAATTTAGGTCTTGTGTCACACGGTAGTGTAGTGGAAAACTTAGCTCTAGTCACAATGTAGATGCCATTCAGTAGAAATGTAGAATCAAAGCATAGCACCTTGTCGAAACACCATGATAACCATGGAGAGAGGCTTTGGTCCACCCAATTGGACATCCCACTAAAATCTGTGCCATCCATGGTGGTATCAAGATTCATGCAGGGTGGAATAGGAATCACAATACCTTAGTAATATACAATGTACGATGGACTCCACCATACACCTTATGCACCACCCCTAATGAAACTGAACCCATCTTGTCTTTCCTCTCACATTCTCTCCAATCTTACTCTCTCTCCTCTCTCATGCTCTCTCTGTAACATCCCAAGAATTCATTTTCTTTAAAAGCGATTTCCAAATTAATTATTGCAAAGTATTTGGATTTCATTTGGATTTTTTGTGAGTTTTCAAAATCTAAAATCTAAATCCAAATCCAGTCGAACCTCTCCAAGACAAATTCAAATCTCACTTTGAATTTCCCTATAATCATTCTTTGGGTTGAACCTAACTTCTTTCTTTCCTAGGCTAAAGCCCATTCTCTCTTTTTTTCTCTTTAGGCCGAGCTCAACTTCTTTCTTTCCTAGGTAGAATCCCATTCTCTCTTTTCTCTCTGGGCCGAGCCCATATATTCCTTCCTTTCTCTCTCTCTCTGCCCTGCCCTGCGAGCACCATGCGTCTACTCGAGCTAGCTGTCCACGTTGTCCTGGTCTCCCGAGTTGTGTCTTCGCTAGATTTCCTGTGCTGTCTTCACATCTAGAAACACCCCTCATCACTGCATCATTATTCCTTCACTCTAGCCATTACTCTCATTCAAATGTGTAATCAATTCTTCCATTCCAATTCTGACCAAAACCGGTGACTTGGTCACCAATCATCATGTGCTCACTCCACTCCCTCACCGAGCCTATAAATTGGACTCTCTGGACCACATTAAATCCCTCTGCACTACCCCAAACTCTCATCTTATCTCATGCCCTCGCCGCTGATGTGCATGTCATCTTCCTTGAAGCCGACCGCGACCCCACCCAGCCATTCTGCCCTCTTCGGTGAAGAAGTCTCAAATATGTTCGTGTCACTTTGTGTTCTCAGACATCTTGAATCTATTCCCTAAATTAATTTCTTTTTCTCGTAGCCATTCATCAGAATTTCTTCATCTTCCCCATCTCTGGCCGAACTAACTCTCGTTGTCGATTTGTCACCCTCGGTAAGCCATTCTTCAATTAATTGTACTCATTAGCATCACCTTCATCCTCTTTACATTTCTGCCTCTAATTTGGTTGTTGCGCTACTATGGAGTGCCACCACTGCCGCCACCAACTTCCTCACTGTCGAATATTGCCGCTAGCCCACCTACGGCTACCCCCCAAGCTCGACAACCTCACCAGAGGACTCTACCCACCCACCCACATCATGCTTGTGCGTGCACTAAATCCAGGAGGGCATCGCCAGAGCATCACCATCACCGTCGATCGGTGCCTCAGCTGCCACCTTTCTCACCATCGGTTTGCCACTGAGCCCGAGCCACCGCTACTTTTCGCCTTCTCGTGACCCCGCTGCCTGAGCCACCGCTACCTTTCGCCTTCTCATGACCCCGCTGACTCGTTTTGATTGTACCAAGACGCCGCTACCTTCTGTCTTCTTGTGACCCCACAAACCCGCTTTGACCATCGACCTCGCCTCCCATGGTGCCTCTCACCACTGCCAGCGATGCCCAGACCACCACAACCCCTCCTCGATTTTCCTTGTCTCACTCCCTTTCTATTGCTCTATCTCACTGATAAGTATGGCCCAACAGTCAGTATTTCTCTTTTTATTCATTTTCAGCTGAATGGACTGTTCTAGGGAATATTCCTTTTTATTTCTCAATTTCGGCTTCCTAGATTCATATAAATTCATAATGTATCTCCCAATACCTATTTTATATTTTTTTCTAAATTCTATTTTGTATATATTGGTGATTTCTTTCATTTCTATTTTTCGCGCACCCAAACTAGTAAGAAGAAGCACCTGTTCACATCAATGAAGTCAAGTCTTCCTTGACTATGTTAATCATATTATTTATAAATTTAATTTTTATGTGTTTCAAAAATTATTATGCATTGCTATTTTTATTCAATGTTAATTCAAATATTAGGAATTAGTTAAATCCTACTTGAAATGACTTTCATTGATTTTTAAAATCTATGTACCTTTGTCACCCTAGTATAAATTACCATCAATAATGAGTACATTATTGTGGTTAGTTTAAAACATTAAAGTTGCTTAGACAAAGCTAGTTGGTCAATATCATTCCTTGGGTGAAAAATTAAATACAAATATTCTTAAAGGTCATTTTATCAAATGTTTAGCAATAGGTATAACCATTGGTTCATAAAATAAAATAAAATGGTGAAAATTATTTTAGACTTGGGCGGATAGTAAGATTTAATTGGTTTGGATAGAGCGCTTGAACTTGTTGAGAGACCATGTGGAGGTCATCCCATGTGTATGATGAGTAATTGACAGCGGTTTAGGAAAGTCGAGTTTGAGTTGGGTGGTTCGGACCTTGACGTTGCGTGGTGCAACGGGCTCGGTCGGACTTAGTCAAACCTAGTCAATATGTTTAGGATGCATATTATGTTGATTTGACAGGTTTGAACTTCATCATGTGTAAGTATGATTTGTTGATGTTATTATGCTTACATGTATCGAGAGGTGCTATTTGATGTGTTTCTTGGTTGTGATGACTGCAGGATGTCGAAGCGGAGTCGTGGTGAGACACGAGGTGACCAGACTAGACACAGGGAGGTGTCGAGGTCAGAACGGTCGGATGTGTCGAAGACGACGGAGATTCGATGTGGTTGCGAGTCGTGGACGACAAGGAACGCGGAAGCTTCCCGGAAGGTGCAGGAGGGGCATTTCGGGAAAAACGCAAGGCTGCACAAGCGGGAGACGGTTCCGTTCGGGTTTAGCGGGTGTAACGGGGTGGAGACCCGTTAGCCAAGGGCTATATAAAGGAGGGAGTGGCTGCATGCCCCCTCATGGATTCAATGGCTTTAGGAGAGAATTAGGGTTTGCTAGAGTCAAAAGATGCTTTGGTAGTTTGTTTTGGCTTTAGGCTTTAGTTGTTGAGAGTGGGTGGAAGGCAGCAGAGTGTGTCTGTGCTATGTCCCCTTCGTAGCCTTCTTCCTCTGGGTTCTTAAGTGGAATCTTGATTGTGAGAGAGGAGGAGAGGTAGGAGATGTGTCGAGCCATCATGTAATCTTCTTGTTCTAATGTCCAGTGGTATCGGGACTCCTCTGTATTCATCCTCTTTGATTTGGAATGGAAATCTGAAGTTTATGTCTCCTGTTCGTGCTCTCTGTTCTTCGTTCTTCTTTTGGTTGATTTCTGAGCTTTTCATGATTTGAGTTGTTTGCTGCTGGGGAGTGCAAAAATGGGTTGCTATGATGTAGGAGATGCTCAAAAGCTATTTGGCTAGTTAATCCTAAGAGCAAACCAAATTTGATTTCAGATTTTGTCTTTTGAGCACTCTCTGTTCTTCTTTCCTGAGTTCTAGGGTTTTGGCAAGTTTCTTGTTTCCCTTTGAGAGATGGGCTAATTTCTGGTCTGGGAAGTCCTCTAGCTATTGCTAACATATCTGCAAAATCTCATAAGCAAAGGACTTAAGACCATTGAGAATTTTGGATTTTGGATTGTCCCTGTTCAGTTCATGCTCATTTCTAGGGTTTTGATGATTTTCTTGTTTCCCTCCATGAGATGGCATGAAAGTTGGACTTGATAGTCCTGTGGCTATTGCTAATATATCTGCAAAGTTTCATTGCCAAAGGATTAAAGATTCGACGAGAATTTGAGTTTTTGCGCAGCTCTCTGAATATTTTCGGTTTTGGGCATGAATCTGAAATCCTTTTGATTTTCTTGTGGATTCTTGAATTTGGCTATTGGCTTATTCTTCTGGGAGTGTTCCCTAGCTATCCTCAAAGTTTCGTAAGCCAAGAATCCTTGCGAATTTCTCAGATTTATGAAAATCCTGTTTGCTGAAATTCTTCGTGCGGTACTACCGCTCCTCGAGAGGTACTACCGCTCAGAGGTACTACCGCTCGTCTCAGCGGTACTACCGGTTTTGTTCGGACCAGTCCGATCGGCAGCGATGAAACGTTCGGACGGTCCGAACGTCTCCGGTAAGAGGTACTACCGCTCGGCATAGCGGTACTACCGCCCAGCGGTACTACCACTCGTCTCAGCGGTACTACCGCTTGCAGTCTGACTTGCTCTGAAATTATTTTTCTCGACTGTTTCTTTCTGGTTCTGGTTTGTCCTTGTTGCTGTGACTTCCAGTAGTGCATATCTTCAATCTTCATAGCTTCCATAGCTATTGGAGAAGAAGCATAAGTGTGGATACTTGAGGGGCGAATTTTTTTAGAGCGCCATTCACCCCCCTCTATGGCCATTTCGGTCCAACACTTGTATTGTAGAAGTACCGTCCTAGTCAATCAAGGATCGACGCTTATGACTATCCAAACTAACCACTACTGTATAATCACAAGTCTAAATGGGTACGACCTGGCTAATTAATTTACAATGGCCTAGCTTAGATTCTGCTAGAGGGTTGAGTGGGTTTCAGATGGAGATAATTGTCCCACATGGTGTAAGAGAGGACTTCTGATTCGGTGGATAGAACCCTTTAGCGGTAAAACCCTAGTGGGCGGAGTCAAGTTGGGTTGGCGCACTGTAAAAGCCTGTAGTAATCACTTTGTTGCACACCTTTGGAAGTGTATTAGATGGACAGTATAAGTTGATTATATCTTGTGGGTAAAGTTGTAAAACCTCTAGAAAGTGTAAAGCTATTTGAAAAGCCATGCTAATGATCAAGGGCAAGCAAAGTGAAATCACTTAGCATTGTCTATAACCGAGGACACTACTATTCAAATAGTTTTACACTCTATAGAAGTTGCACAACTTATCCACATGATATGATCATCTTATAATGACACTAGAGCAACAGGCTTCCTTAGGCATGTTGACCAAGAATATCACAACAAGGTTTTTACAATGCTTAATCTCGAATTGATCTTGCCCGCTAAGGTTTCGTTATCGAGTAGGCTAAGCACCTAGTTGGAAAAGCCGCGTCTTGCACTAACATAACACCTCAATGACAAAATCAATGTTGAAACCTTACAAATTAATCAGTTAGGTCCATTCCATACTACTGTGTGGTTGTACGATAAGGTTCAGATCAATGACGCATAAAGTTAAGTCCTTAGACATTACCCAGATAAGACATCCACATCCCAAAAGTACCAGCCACACTTCTCCCTTTACTGCACGATCACTCACCTAAGTGAAAATCATTTTGTATAACTAGCATCAATAACACTACACTTATCATAGTACTAAAATTTTATAACTGTGGTTGATTACCACGATTCAATATCTTATTAAGTTAGAATTAATTGATTAATCAACATGTGATAATGATCCCAACGTACTACAAGTATGGCTAAGCATTCTAAATGTACAACCCATGTGAATACTAGTATTACATCACTAGATATTTACCTATTCTATGGTGACAATGAAATCATGGCATTCTAATTACCAAGATGGAATTAATCAAGTTGGACAATAACTATCAAATACGAAAGTTTATAATAAAATAGAAATGCATAATAATTTAAAACAAAATAATAAATAAATAGATTTTAAAACTAGGTTCAACATGATCAAAGGTCATGACTTGCCTTGGCCTTACTCGGATATTGACTTTTGATCTTCTGGTCCTACTCCTACTCCTTTGAAAACATTATGTAACGCGAGAGAAAATGAATGAAACATAAATTAATTCAAATAAACTCCAAGAACTATAAAACTAGAACTAAAAGATAGAGCTCAATTTTAGATGAATTTAGAAAGAAGAATCGGGTTAAGCGGAGCTAGGACAGAAAAAATAGGCTCTTGAAAAATTAATTGGCTGAGAAAATACTAGAAATTAAAAGGTTATTGTGTGTAGACCAGGTCTAGAAAATAGTGTAGTTTATCGTGATCCCAATTCATGGAACAGCGGATGTGCTGATGCAGCTTTCTAACGTGGCGGTTGACTAGGCTTTAGGGCTGACAGCATAGTGACACATGGCATTGACGTGTAAAGATGACATGGCATGCTAACGTGGCTCTGTGTGCTATCATGGTAGACACGTGGCTGACATGTGGATCTAGAGCTAACACATCTTCTAATGTGGCTGTTGGCGTGGATTTTTGCATCGCTCAGCTCATGGGTCTATGGCATAATGTTTGTAACCGATGGGTCCCACATGTTAGTGGCACGGCTCACAATGGATCGAATCTACGATGACTAGCCAGATGAAGACGGAAGAACAGCGGAGAAGGAGGTCAGCTCGGCAGTGACTTACCGATGGCGAGGTCGGTGGCCTGAGGGCGAATGGTGGAAACAGCACACGACGAACAAAGACGACGGCTCAGGTGAATTTAGCGGTGATGGTGGGAATACAAAGGCAATAGCACACTCAGCGAGGCAGCTGGCGGCTCGAGATGCGAGGAAACGAGGGTGGCTCGGCCTTTTATGCATGGATGCCGAGGTGTCCAAGGCGAACACAAACGCAGAGGTCTGGATGGACACGGATGTTGAGAATATCAATTAGAGGTAGCAGGCAGACTCTCAAATGGAGATGACGAATAGTGCATGCGCACTCCGATGCTTGACACAAGGTGCAAGAGCATATCAAACTACCTACGCGTGAGACAGCTCGATGGCCGACATGTGGCATGGCACCAATCAGGCGGCTGGGACGAAACGGGACGGAGAGGTCAGGCTGAGGCCTAGGTGGGCTAGACCAGAATTTAAGATTTCGGCCCAAAGTCCTTTTAGGGATTTAGTGACTTTTCTAATTTTAGAAATTCACATAAATTCAATTGAGCTCTAGAAAATAGCAAATTAATCCAAAAAATCCAGAAAAATTCCTTTCATGACAAGGAACATAAATAAACAATTTCGAGAATAATTGATGTTTAACTTAGTCGTATTAAATCTTTTAATTTTCTAAAAATACAAACTAATTCTTAATTAATTCTAGAAAATCCAAATGGTGAATTTTATTGTAAAAACTTTAAATAGGCACTAAAAAATAGGGTGTTACAAAAACCATCTCAGAGAACTATGAAGACACAGAAGGAGTTTACGACTACTTCACGTGTGGTTCGATGAAGGACGTTTGGAGTACAAGGTTGTGCTTCCCAAGTTAATTGCATGTGGTGCCTTGATGGGTCAACGTTAGAGTTTATTTGTTTTTCTTCTGCTATGTTTTGTTAGTCTGTGAGGTCTTGTAACCTCAGTTGTAATAAGTAGACATAAGACTAGTACTCTTTATTATTATAATAATGCATTGCTTGGTTATGTACTAATTAGTGTTCAATTCTATGCACTGGCTTTGATCTGGAACTAGTACAGTAATACACAGAGGGTTCAGATCCAGGAAATCCAGTCTGGACACTCTCCCATCTCTCACGCTTTCTCTCCACTCTCACGTCCCTGATCGATGCCAGTGGCCTCAGGCCCGGTGGCGATGGCGACCTTGGGTTTGATGACAGCAGCACCTTTAGTCCGATGTCAAAGAGCATGGATCCGGTCATCTAGTCACCGTGTATGGCTGAGGAGCCGACTAGAGGGGGTGAATAGACGGTTTTAAAAATATCTTTGGCCAAAACTGAGTTTTATATGGAATTGTAAATCAAATCAGTTTTGCACAATAAAAGCATTAATCACCTAGTCTCAACTATATGCACAAATAACCAAAGTCAATGTCAAATTTTGTAATCCTAGGGTGACAATCAATTAATTCATGTCTAGAAATGTAAATTCACAATATAAAGCATAAGAGAGGAAACCAATACAAAGTGACACGATCTCTTTTACCGTGATGTTCGGAGACTTGTCGGACTCCCTTAATTCATGTTAAGGTTAGCCCAAATGAATTGCACCAGCTCCGCAAATTAAGCCAACAGTTGAATATACTAGGGTTGCTCTTTCTCCACTCCAAAGATGATGAACACTAAGTCACTCACAAACATGTGGGCCTTCTCACAAGCACCTTTGAGAAGATCAGCAGCATAACTCCTCCAAGTTATTTATGTGTTGGTAAATACTAAGAGTAATAAGTTAGAGATACTTACTTGAATGAATCAAAGTTCCAAAGCTAAATAGATACAAAATTCACCACCAAGTGCAACACATGCATAAGAATTTGCCTCTCCAAGCTCACTAAATGTAACACATGCACATAAGAGGTGAGAGGGCTTGCTCTTTGCTCAAGAAAGGAAAATAGGGCACCAGCAACCTTGCTCAACCACCCACAATGTGTTATTCATACCCCACACCAAAAACAACTCATTGGAGCCAGTTTGACTGCCAACTAATGGCCGGTCAGATCTACCCGCCCTACAACGGCTAGAAAACAAGTTGTTACGGTGTCAGACGGTCTAAAGTATCTAGACCCCTAATTTTTTTAGTAATTGATGGCAACTATATTTAAGGGACTAACATGTTTGTTGATATTATTTAAAGATTTAGTCCCGGATTTGGAAGATATCATGGAGAAGCATGCAAAGATGGCTATTGGTTAACATGGTTCAAGGCAAAGGTATAAAATAGGCTAAGGATTTCTTTCTAGATTTTATTGGTCTTGGTGCTTATTGAATTAAGACCAGATTGTTATGCTAGATATTGTACTATTAAGAAGTGTTCTTGCCTAGTAGCTTGACCGTGCTTTTGTGCCAGATAGCTCAACTTTGTACATGCTTGCATTTGGATTTGCATTTGAGTCCTATAACATCCCAAATCCTAGGGCATGCAAAAATAAGAAGAAATTTAAACTTTTTGAGTGTATTTTGTTTCCTTGGCTCTTTATTGGAGTTTCTTTGAAAATTTTGATTTTCAAAAATCAAAAGTGCACGCAATGCAAATAAAAAATCGAGATCAAGTTATAAAATCTAAAAAGGTTATTAAGAGTTTGTATGAGAAGACGTATCATGGAAATCATCCTAAAAAATAAACTCACAAATATAATCATGGCACTAGAAATAAATATTTGAGTAAGTTTTGAACATGATCTAAGAATTTACTTAAATTAGAAATCGACTTTATATAGGATAGCAGCCTTCCCATAAATTTTGAGAAAAATCAAGAGAATATAATATTCTAAAAATTTATACAATAATCCACACTATTCCATGAGCCTTCACCAAAATTTTTATAATTTTTGTAGCTCATTTACTAAGTTTAAAAAATCCTCATAGTAGTCAGCTGAGTGAAACTGCTTTCTTCACTTAACCTATTGTGTCTTCCCAATGTGAAAGCGTATTTCATTGTTTTATGCCTTCTCTCTATTGCTTAGAATCATGATGTTGACATGTGGGACCAGACCCCACCCGTCAGGCCACCTCTCTTTGCTCACTGATGCATCGACCTCGCTCGTAGTGATCGTCTTTCACCTCTGTGAGCCCGCGCCAGCTCCGCTATAGCTGTGCTGGCCTCGGTTTCTGATGCCACGCCCACCGTTTCTCTCTGCTACTGCCAACCCCTGCATACCCATCACCTCAACAAGATGCATCTCTTCCTCCTTGTCTTCTTCCGTGCCTTGCATTTCACGGCAAGAAACTGAGCATGCCGCTCTATTATGCTTGCAAGAACTCATGCTTTGCCTCAACCATTCGGTACCTATAAAGCCCCTCCTACCATCCACACTTTTGCTCTTTAGCTCGCCCCCTTGGTCTCCTACATGTGTTTCTTGACACCTTGCTCACTAAAACACTGAGAAACTGAAGTCATTCGCAACACTTGCGAGCTTGCCACAGTGTTCTAGCAACTCCGGTGAGCTTCTCTCCTCCCCAACTTTGTCACCATGCGTCTTACCTCTCCCTTAAGCACCCTATTCATTTGATTGACCTTTCGTGCAATGAACCACTCAGGCTAGACTTTCTTCTTCATCTCTAGCCAGGACACCGCCATAAGCTTTCCTCTCTCTCTCTCCGGTGAGTTGTACCTCAATTCTACTCACCCATACCTCCGCATACATGCAAGCAAGCTCATGCGCACCCTTTTGTAGTTTCACTATTGTCAAATTTTGCTGTCGCCATGCACCTCGTCTTCGCCATTGATAGGGTCTTTGACGCCAGCGTCCGCCACTCCTCGTCAAGTGCTGTCATCTTCTTCAGTGAGTTCCTCCTCCCCCATAGAAGCTCCCCTAGCATTGAATAGAGCCATAGTAGCTCATAGCTAGGGGTGCAAACGGATCGGATAGTTTCCGCTGGATCCAGACGGATACGGATTGTGTCGGATCGGATTTTTTTCGGATAGTTCTCGGATCGGATACGGATTTTTTTATCGGATACGGATACGAATACAGTAAGCATAGTATCCGTCGAATACAGATACGGATACGGATTATCCGGATAATGCGAAAACGGATATCCGAGGGGAGGGACTTTAATTTTTATTTTTGATTTTTGGATTTCAGAAAAGCCTAGGAAATTCATTTAAGCTCAGAAAAATATGAAATAAGCTCCAAAAATTCCAAGAAAATTCACAGAAGTTCCTGGTGACATTTTGGACTTAATAAAAATATTTCCAACTAATGTTGGTATTTAATTTTCATTCTTAAAAATACTTTTTAATTTCAAAAGTAGACCTTTAAACTCCAGAAAATCCAGGAAACCAAATAAAAGCCAAATAACTCCAAATAATTAATTTAAAGTAGGATTTTTATAGAAAATCAAAATATCATTTTATTTAATATCTATTTTTTTGGTTTTCACTTAATTTACTTTTCAAATCAGGCTTTTTCAAAAACAGAAAATCCAGGGCAAAACCCAAACATAAAATTTTGGCAACAAAAATACTTATTTTAATTTTAATTTAATTAATTTTATTTATTTATTTATTTTTATTTTAATAAAAACCTGGGCTGTTACAACTTGATGGATGAAATGGAGGAATGAAATGTTCTTATGTTTGTTCAAATTGCTATCATGTCATCATGTGTATTCCATGAATTGCATGTTGTTGTTACTTATGTAGTTATGCTATGATCGACTATTGGGTATATTTTCATTGTGGATGAAAAGACTATACTTGTTTAGATTTCATGAATGTTTTGACAAGATGAACTATTTACGTATTTTCGTTAATTTTGGATGTATAGTTTAAGAGGTTTTCTTGTTCCGATAAATATTCGTTTCGATTCGTATTCGATCCGTATCTGTATTCGATAATATTCATATTTGTATTCGTATTCGAGTTATCCGTATTCGTATCCGTATCTGAAAAAAAATATGAAAACAAATATGGTAGAGGTATTATCCGTCCGTATCTGATCCGTTTTCACCCCTACTCATAGCCCTATAGTGCCATTCCCCTACCACCGCCGCCGTAGGACCTCACCACCAACCACCCTATTCTTCAAGTTAGGCCACGATACTTTGCCTAGGCATGTGGGCCGAGGTCCCAACTCTGTTTTGGTTCACGCCCTGTCCGCCAAGGAGTCCCTTGCTGTGACAAGTCATATCTCACTTTGTGAAGTCAAAAGGAGTACCGTAATGGTCGAAGTCGAAAAGAGAATCGTAGCAGCCGAAGTCGAAAAGAACATTTTAGAGTATGCATAGTAGAAAAGAGCAATGTAGAGTACATGTGGTCGACAATAACACTACAAATTATGTGTAGTCGAAAAGAGCAATGTAGAGTACGTGTGATTGATAAGAGCACTATAGCAGCCAAAGGGTGTTAGATGTCGAAAGAGGCACTGTAGCAGCCGAAGGGTGTTAGAAATCGAAAACAACATTGTAGCACCTGAAGAGTGTTAGAAGTTGTAAAGAGCACTATAGTAGCCAGAGAGTGTTATAAGTTGTAAAGCAACACTATAGCAGCCGAAGAGTGTTAGAAGTTATAAAGAGCACTGTAGCAGCTGAAGAGTCTTAGAACTCCTAAAGAGCACTGCAGAGCGTGAAAGAGTATGAGAAGTCAAAAAGAGCACTAGAGTGGCTGAAGAGTATGAGAAGTTGAAAAAAGTACTGTAGCAGTTAGGAAAGAGTACGGTAGCAGTCAGGAAAGAGTATGGTAGCAGTCGAAAAGAGACAATTCAAACCTAACAAAAACTCAAACACTTATAACTTTTGCATATGAACTTCAAATTTAGTAATCTTTGTTTCTAGTTTTTTCTAAAATCATGATATTTCTAAATATACAAAAATATTTAAGTTTTGTCTTTGTATAAATTTATTTGGCTCTTATTTGCACTTATCTGGATTTTATCGATTAGACAACACTACACCAGACAACTTTGAGAACGCGTCTGAAACATTCTCTAAATAACAAGAGCAAGACAAGCATCCTATTTGACCATGTTGATCCTACTATTTCAAAACTACCTATAAAGCCAAGAAGGATCTTTGTCCATTGGGAATGGAAGTGAAAAAGAATACATGTATGCCCGAACAATTGTATCCTCTACTATAAAGAGTATGCAAATATGCATGTATGTCCAGTGCGTAACACATCCTGACACAAGCATAAGAATTAATCAGATGATGATGAGGGAATAGACGTGAAGAAAGGACCTCCTGCTATGGTAGCATAGTATCTTTCTATAATACCCTATTTGAAGTAGTTTTTTGCAAACCCAAAGGAGGCAAAACTGATGTGTTGTCACTCAGAGTAACGTAAGAAGGATGGAATGCTAAGACAACTTGTTGATTCTGCCCAGTGGAGAAACATCGATACGGTGTTTGCAAACTTCGGTGCAGAACCGAAGAATATAAGATTTAGGTTGGGTACAGATAGAATGAATCCATTTGGTAACTTGAGCAACTGACATAGTACTTGGCCCGTCACTCTTTGCATCTGCAACCTTCCCTTTTGGTTGTGTATAAAGTGGAAGTATATTTTGTTGTTGATACTTATTCATGGGCCGAAGCAACCTGAGAAAGATATCAATGTGTACTTAGCACCGTTTGTGGAAGATCTAAAAATACTGTTGATCAAAGGGGTACAAGTATGGGATACGTACAAATAAGAGAATTTCACTTTATGCTCCTTGTTGTTATGCACCATAAATGATTATTCTACCCTTGCTAACCTGTCGGGCCAGAGTACAAAAAGAGGCCAAATCATGTACTCACTGCTTAGATGCTAGCGAGAGTGTGTGGCTGAAGCACTCATTGCATGTGTCACCATAGGTTCCTTCATAGGGCTCACCCATACCGCAAGATGAAGAAACAAATCGACAGAGAGAAGGAGGGCAGTTCAGCTCCAAGACATTTAAACTAAAAGAGGTCAATGATATGGTTAAGGATTTAAATGTTGTGATCAGAAAGGGACATAAATAGACGACCCGTGAGAAAAACGTCTGAAAGACGAGATCAATATTTTAGGACTTATCTTATTAGGAGCACTTGAAAGTTCGCTACTGCATCAATGTCATGCACGTAGAAAAGAATGTATGTTATAGCTTGATTGGTCTATTACTGAATATTCGTTACAAAACAAAGCATGATGTCAACGCATGATTTGATTTGGTTGATATGGGCATCAGGCCTGAATTAGCACCGACAAAGACCGAAAAAGGATAAACTTACCTTCCCTCTACTTGTTACACTCTGTCTAAGACCGAGAAAACTAAATTGTGCTAGTGCTTATATGGTGTGAAACTTTTGTCTAGTTACTCTGCCAATATGAAGAAACTTGTTTTGATAGAAGATTTGAAGTTAATTGGCATGAGGCCTCATGATTGTCATGTGTTGATAACACATGCTCACTGTTGCCATTAGAAGTATTTTGTTGACCAAGGTCTGAGAGACAATAATAAGGCTATGTTGTTTCTTTAGCACAATTGCTCAGAAGGTCATCGATTTCGAAGGACTAAATGCTCTGCAGGATGAGGTGGTGATGATTCTATGTCATCTTGAGATGTATTTCCCTCCATTGTTTTTCAATATTATGGTCGATCTCATTGTTCATATTATATGGGAGATAAAAATGCGTTGGCCTATGTTCCTACGTAGCATGTACCCATTCGAGAGGTTCATGGGAATTCTCTGCATCGATGGGTTGAGAAACTCCTACTATAGGTTCATATAGGAGATTTCGGAGCTCGACTATGTGATTTTTAAGATCATCGTGTTTCGGTGCCGTTGGGTCAATCTCCCACAGGTGGAGGTCGATAAGTATGGTGTTAGTACCATGGACCATAAACGTGTCGAATACAAAGACGAACTATTCATACTCGCTAACCAAGTTGTTTAAGTTTTCTATGTAATTGATCAAGCAAAAAAGTAATGCCATGTAGTTCTTCATGAAAAAGGAGAATTATCGAAGTTAAGAATATAGTGGATGAGGAAAAATACAACCAATTTGATGAGTTGCCTTCTTTCGAAAATGACATAAGGGTCGAAGAAGAACAACGTGATGAAACTAGCTACATATGCGTCGATCATTACGATGGGCTAATTTTTAAAGAAAATAAGTAAGTGGAATAATGAATGAAATATTTATGTGCCATATGTTTTGTATTTGCATTTATGTATATAAGAATGTGTGATATATATATATATATATATATATATATATATATATATAGTATAAATAACAGGGGCACCTAGGTGTCTGGACACCTAGTCTCCCTACCTTTGGATTGCTTTTAGATGCGTGCTAGTGTGATTGAGACTTTCCATCCATGATTAAGACTTTCCTTCCATGATTGATTTAGAATGCCTAATATATTACATACCATACATACCATTGCTCTAGCACGTATCTAAAAGCAATCTAACGGCAGGAAGCCTAGGTGTCTGGGCACTTAGGTGTCCCATTTCAGCGTCTTATATATATATATATATATATATATATATATATATATATATATATATATATATATATATATATATATATATATATATATATATATATATATATATATATATATATATATATATATATATATATATATATATATATATATATGAATTTGCATTTATGTACATGAGAATGAGTCATATATATATGAGTTTGCATTTATGTATATAAGAATGTATGATATATATGTGAATATTAGTAGGGAACACCACAAATGGTTTTAAAGTAAAACCATCTATGATGTTTAATTTTCATAGACTGTTCTAAAGTAAAATTGTCTATGATATTTAATTTTCATAGACGGTTCTAAAGTAAAGTCGACTGTGATGTTTGCTTATTACAGACAATTGTAATTAAGAACTATCTGTGATGTTATATATCATATACAGTTCTTAGCTAGAACCGTATGTGATTATTCCCCTATATATATATATATATATATTACACTCTAAGGTTCGTCCCCGCTGTACTAACACTACTCCCCCAACCCCCACTCTAATGCCGCCGCCTCCCTCGAGCCAATCACTGCCTCCCCCAACTCCAGTGGCCCTCCCCCCACGCCCCGCGCCCTCCTCCTCCCCCGAGCATGCCTTCTCCCCCGAGCCCAACGCTGCCTCCCTGAAGCTTGACGCCGTCTCCCCTGAGCCTTTCACTGCCTCCCTCGACTCCGGTGGCCCTCCTCCCCTAGCCTGACGCCTTATCCCCCGAGCCCGTCGCTGCCTCCCCCAAGCCTGGTGCCTTTAGGCGTGCCTTGCCCTCGTTCTTCTCAGTGGTTTTGATTACCATCGGCTCTATGAGTTTTTCGGTTTTCCTTATTTGCTTTACAAGCACTGCGAGCCATGATAGTTAATTAACTTTTGTGATTTATCTTAGCATTGGGAGACTTTGCAAATATTGATTGTGGGCTCGGTTTAATGCTCAATAAAGATACTTGTCTACTATTGAAATTAGTCTAACTATCTAGTTTAGATTTGAGCTCTAAGATTAATGCCTATTGTTGTCATTTGATCTTTAGTCCATTAGACATTCTCTGTCAGCTGTGTTGTATCATTCCAGATCTGTGATCTCTAGTATTTTCAGTACTCAGTAGCTTGTTTTAGGCTCTTTAGGAGGGGACCTTGCTATCTTTGATATTTTGTGATCATGTTGATTATGAATTGATCAAATTACTTAAGCTAGTAGGTGTATTGTTTATGTGATATCAATCCTTTTGTTGATATTCTATTGACTGATAGAAATTTGTCTTCATTTGTGAATGCAAAGTCTCGTGATAATTCGGTAAAGCATAGTTTAGAGCTCAAATTTAGAAAACTAGTGGTCATATCTAATTTGTGGAGAGTATAGACATAGTATTGAGAAGACCAAGAACTAATCTTGAGCAACTCTACATCTGAGAGTAACAATAATCATTAAAACATGAGCTATGTCTTGAGTATATTATCTTGTTTAAATGTCTTGGAGGATTTACATGATATCATGTTCATTTTGACATATATATGCTGCTGGAAATATACTTTGATTACCTTTTATTATGCTAGAATTAAGTTTGAAATTTTGCTAAAACCACATTCTTTACAATCTGGATTGTTGTAAAGGATGTGGTTTTAGTAAAATTTTAGACTTAATTCCAGTTCTCATATCTAAATTGCGAAGAGTTTACAGTATTAAGAAGGGTAAGAGTTTGACTTGAGCAACTCTACATCTTAGAGCAAAATAAACAGTAAAATCTAAGCATTATTTCGATTTTATTAATTTTCCTACTATATGTTTTGAGTATATTATCCTGTTTAAATAACATGGAAGAGTTAAATTAGAATATTTGCTTAATTTCTTACCCCAGTTAGCTCAATTCTGCTTATATATTAATTAATTGTTATTTAAAAATGCTCAAGAATTACCCCTACATAGTCTTGATTTAGCATTAAACTAGGCTTCATCACTTCTATTATATTTTGAAGATGTCGTCTGCTCATTCTTCGTAATCTTCGCTACATGCGTGTGATGCACTATCCTTAGCAAAATCTAGGCGCCATGGAAGAGGACTATCAAAAAAGCCCGAGGGTCGATTTACCATCACGGATGTCGATGCGTCTAGGAGACTAGGACCCCTCTCAATCCTCGCCGAGTAGTGTCCACATTCTGGAGAATGGTTGGAATAGTTGCACAGGAATGGATTGAGATCACATACAATTCGTGGAAGAACATGACTGAAGTTCGAAATAAGAAACTTGTGGTGGAAGTTTTTCAATCATTCGAGCTCCCGAAAGAACACCAGCCCTCTGTGCGATGACATACGTTGCTAGCAGCATGTAAATCATGGAACAACTTCAAGAGCATGCTTATCAAGCAATAGGTGACAAAGGATCGATGCCCTTCCAAAAGTATCCATTCCTAAAACTGCAATGGCGGGGAGTTTGTAGATATGAAGATGACAGATAATTTCAATTGTGGAAGCGCAATGTATAGGGTCCTCTAGGTAGAAAACACGCACCCCCAGAAACTTGATACCGCTGAGTATGCTAGTAAAGTCCCGCGATGGCCATTTGATGGGATCACTGATGAGTGCGCCCTAAACTGGATAAGAGCGAGGTCATCTACCGTATCGTTAGGCCCATCTTCTTTCAAAACCCCACAGACAAGAAAGTGTCCCACTGTCTAGTAAGATATCGAACTACCAAGTTTGTAATTACACCATAACTTCATAGAAAATGAAATGACATATCGGGCTCTTGCAGGAAGCACTAAATGTAGAATATTCCCAAGGCTTATTCCAGGCAATCAAGGAGAGAGATATACTCTTTGCAACCCTAGAAAATAAAGAGCACACAGGTTATACGAGAGGCATTAGTTTTTATGTTCCTTCGAAATATGGTTTCTGAGAGGACTCCGAAACATACCGGAGTAGGAAGAGAACCAAAGTTGAGCGCGAGGCACGGCTACGACAGAAGATTAAGGTATCCCTTAGAGAAGAGATCGTTGATGCCACCATAGATAAGATGCAAAGATATAGAGAAAATCAGTTGGAAGTCGTTGCCGCTCCTGTGCTAGCCAGCCCCCATCCGTTGAGTAGCTTCGCGTCAAACCCTATCTCGGAAAGTGACCACAGATTTCCTGTTGATGATATCCTAGTAATAATTATTATATCTGGAATACTCAATCCATTGATAGGTCTATTAAAGTAGCTAATTTTGTATCATTATGTAAGTGGCTATAAAGTACAAGCTCCAAGTGAGATATATCTCTGTTGCCCTATACGCTGCTTGGGGCCAGGTGTATCCATCCAGTGTCAGGGCCTTATTGCATGGTGTAACTCTAGTGCTAGGTTTCGTAACAGTGAATGTGGTCGGTGTCTGTGCCAATTTTGAGATCATCCCACTACAGATGCCCCCCCCCCTTGATGAGGTCGTAACTCTAGGGCAAGCCATTGAAGCATTCATCTAATGGCCTAAGAGGGACACTTGCTTGAAGGCTTCTGCATTAGTGCCAAGTTCATGGGAGTTATCTGCACCATTGCTAAGTCCACATGAGCTATTTGCACCGGTGCCAAGTCCACGGGTGCTATCTGCACCAGTGCCCAAGTCCACGGGAGCTATCTGCATCGGAGCTACCTACACCGATACGGTAAGGGTACGGTGCATCTACATCTTATGTCTGGTCAACTACCGTAAAGTCGACCTCTAGCAAACAAGGTGGCAAGGGCAAATCAAAGAAGACTGATGATGTCCACTACTTATCGTTGGCCCAAAAATTCATGCTTGGTGAGCCGTTGGTCGTCTCGATAGAGCTTCTCAAAACACTAGGACTGGCTTGCCATAGATTGCATGCATGGTACATGGAACATACCAACAAGCTAGAGGGACAACGACGCTCGGGTGTCAATGTCAAGTTCAGGTTGCATCATCTTCAGCACGATATTCATGACTGTGTCTTTACAGTAACCTTCGAGGATTTGTTCTTTCTCTTCAAACTTGATGCCCTCGACGCCTCACTCATTCGATGCTGGATACTGTAAGTGTGTACAATCATGGTCTACGTTCATTTAATACCAAAATATCATATGTAACTCATTGCGTTTGTGTATATGTGTGTATACATGGTGACTAAAGCTAGATTAATGAAATCACCAGTAGGTTTCCTCGATCTACACTTGGTCTCCATGGATATTATTAAGGAGAATGCATCCTTCATCAAAAATTACATGGCGATAGCATTCGTGGCTCACCGCAACAAGGAATTCATACTGATACCCTACAACTAGGGGTAAGTGCTGCAGTAGTGGCTATACTTATTGATTTGTACTTTATAAGTGTAACAGCCCAGGTTTTATGAAAATAAAAATAAATAAATAAATCAATTAAAATAAAAGTAAAATTAAAATTAAAATAATTATTTTTGTGCCTAAAATTTAATTTTGGATTGCCCAGGATTTCTGTTTTTGAAAAAGCCTGATTTGAAAACTATTTTAAGAGAAAACCTAAAACTATTATTATTAAATAAAATGATGTTTTGATTTTTCTATAAAAATCATATGTCAAACTAATTATTTGGAGTTATTTGGCTTTTATTTGGTTTCCTGGATTTTTCTGAGTTTGAAAATCTATTTTGAAAATAAAAAGTATTTTAAGTATGAAAATTAAATACCAACATTAGTTGAAAATATTTTTATTAAATCCAAAATATCTCCATAAACTTATGTGAATTTTTCTGGAATTTTTGGAGGTTATTTCATATTTTTCTGAGGCTTAATGGATTTTCTGGGGTTTTCTGAAAATCAAAAACTAAATTCAGAAAATAATTTCCTCTCCCCTCCTATCCGGCCGCCACGTGGACGGTTCGGATTTCTCCACGTCACTGCCACTCCGGCCATCCGCTCCATCCCGCCTCCACGTCGCACCCCTCCCATCCGACCGCCGCCCGCGCCTCCCTTCCTCTCTCTCACTGCCAGCCGGCCCCACTTGTCGGCGCCGCTCTTCCCCTCTCTCTTTCTCCCCTCGGCCCCACCCGGCAGCCTCCCGCGCCCCCTCTCTCTCTCTCTGCGCCCCGGCCCAACCCGTTAGGGTCGTCCCCTACCTCCGGCCGCCTCCTCCCGCGCCCGCCCGCAACGAACACCGTAGCCTTTCCCGGCCGCACGCCCCGCTCCCCGCACGTGCGTCGCCTCCCCGCAGGACCCGCGCCCACCTTCTCCACCCCGCGCCCCACGTTCCCCTCTCCCGCGCCTGATCCCCACCTTCCCCGTAACCGCCGCCATGGCCGCCCGTCTCCGGCGAGAAATCCGCGGCGCCCCCGCCCCCGTCCTCCCCTATAAAAGGCACCTCCGGCCTCCCCTCTCCCCGCACTTCATCCCCGCCACTCCTCCCTCTCTCCCGGCCGCTCCACCGCCCTCGCGCCGTGCGCCTTCCGCCCCGCCGCCTCGGGACTTCGACGAGAAATCCCGGCCAACTCCGGCGCCCTCGAGCCTCGCCGTTGGTCCCTCCGGCTTCCCCGCCTCACTGCCGTGCCCTTACGCCACTTCCCCGGCCCCGATCGCCACCAAGCCGCCGCCGCGCCGTGAGACCCGAGCCGCCGCCGCCTCTCCTCGCCGCCGACCACCGTCCGGCCTTCTCCGGTAATCGCCGACCCCGCCTCTGCACTCCCCTCGGTCCCCTCTCCCCGAAGCCGCCCTCGCCGCCGGCCGCCGCCCGCCGGAGCGCCGGCGAGCTCCCTCCCCGAGTGCCACCACCGCCGGCCTTCCACGTCAGCGTCCCCGTGCCCACGTGTCCGGTAACAAGGCGCCACGCCAGCGCCACCTCGCCCTGTCCGTGCCCCGTCAGCGCCTGACATGCGGCCGTGCCACCTCAGCTTCCCATATGGCCCATGGACCCGGTCCATAGACCCGGGGCCCACTGTCAGTCGATCCAATGCCATGGATGACGCAAGCATGACGCCATAATCCCCTTTTCCTATTGAAAAATAATCCAGCCAAAATTAAATTCCCTGCTGACGCAATAATTCAAATTTTCCTTTAGGAAAATAATTCCGAAAAATCCAGTTTTTCCATTTTCTCTCTTTTTAAATTTCCCGGAGCCCGTTCTCCTCCGTCCTAACTCCGATTTGGCCCATTCAAATTTCTAAATTCATCAAAAATTCTCCTCTATCCATTTCTAGCCTCAATTAAAATATTTGAAGTCAATTTGAATTTATTTTGAATTTATTTGAATTTGGTGGGTTATTTTCACGTGTAGACTTCGCCGATTCGGGAGATTTCTTCGACGAAGGTTTGCACAAATTTGAAGAGCAAGGCAAGTCACCCTCCTTGATCATGTTGATCCCAGTTTGCGAAATAAAATTATTTTGTTTTAAATTATTCTGCATGCATATTTTTATTCAATGTATTTCAATCCAGTTTTAAATTTAGTTATTGCATATTTGTTAATTCCTCCTTTGGTATTGAATCTCTTACCTTGTCACCCTAGATCAAACTATAGCTAGTGCATTAGTGTTGGCTAGAGAAACTTTATATCAATTGCTTAGACCTGCTTAGTCATAATATATGTTTTGGGATGCCTTTTCACATAAAATGATATACTTTTGATATGTACTCTTGACTTTGGTGAGTCAAGGAGTGTTATGAAATATTTTGAAAACAAATTATAAAACCTGATTTAGACTTAGGCAAATGGGTTAGATTGGTGGGTGCAGGCATGCCTTGTTGGTTAGAGCCGCAGTGGTTGACTGTCGTGCACAGGGGTATATGGTTGGGCCTAAGTCAATTAAGGACCGGTCTATGAGCTACAGTTGCAAAGCCCTATCGTACTACCACATGGCTGGTATGGGACAGCCCTGGCTGAATAATTTGTGAAGTCCCAATCTGAGTCAAGTCGTAGGTTGAAAGTGAGCGTGGTTGGTGCCATGTGAAGTCTCACTTGGGCGAGCGTGGTTAAGCCATGAGAAGTCTCGTCTAGGCTCAAGAGGGGGTCCCGGTCTAGTGGATTCCTTACTGGGGTGAAACCTTAGAGTTGGCTTGGCCAGGTTGAAGGCTTTGCATTGTAAAGGCCTTATCACGACTCCTTGCCGCACACCTAAGGAAGTGTGTAACTCGCGTGGCACAAAAGAATGATCGTGTCTTGTGGGTAAAGCTGTACAACCTCTGCAGAGTGTATAATCTATCCTGGATAGCCGTGCCCACGGTCATGGGCATGCTGAGTAAAAGTTTTTCATGGATTAGACTTTGATTTTCAAAAATATTTTTGAAAACCTTATGGATGGATGGAATCCATGAAAGAATGGAAACCTCGTGGGTGGATGGAACCCATGAGAGAGATTGGAAGCTTGTGGATGGAATCCACGAGTGTTTGGAAACGTGTGGATGGATGGAATCCATGCGTGATCTTTTGGAAAAGATGGTCCGGGTGGGATGCCCGTGGATAAGTTGGTGTATGGTCGGAGCCTGCACTGACGGTATTATTTTCTATTACAAGTAATGTTTTACTTACTGTATTAAATTCTGCGATTTCAATCTATCTATTGTATTTCTTAAATGCTGTTTTATGCAAACTAACCCTATAAGCCTTCCATTGAAGCCTTTATCATTATGTTGCATTTTCCCGGGTGATTTGCGGAGTACAAGTTTGTACTCACCTTGCTATCTCCATACAGAGGAAGACGACGTCGACCACGGTGAAGATCTGGACGAGTAGGCCGCGTCTTACTGTCGTTTTCCTGTGGGCAGGCATGTTGGGCTTCTTCCGCTTCGGTTTTTCTTCCGCTGCTTATTATTTAATTTTGGCTTATGTGCCGTTGATGTAAACTTTGGCATTCATATTCAGTTAATAAATGTCATTATGGTTGATATTTATCTTTGTTGTACGCTGTGTGCACTAGCTGATCCTGGACTAGTGCGATTTACACAGAGGATCCAGGAGTCGTTACTCTGGGTTCCGACAATAAGCAACACGAACTTAGGTTTAATGACCATGACAACATATTTGTGTAGGTTCCACTGGGTTCTAATTGTAGTTATACCAAAATAGAACAGGGATAATATACCTTGATTCCCTAAAGAAGGCTAAAATCGACTTCACAGTTATCTAACAATTAATCGACAAGTAAACATATTTCTCCCATAGATAAGTCTATTGTAGTCTTTTCTGCCTTCCCAATAACTAAGACTAACCTTTTAGAATCACGTAGGTCATTCACCAAGTACGTTGCTTATGTACGGAAATCCAAGAGAGGGATCAACGCCCTACGACAAGATCTAAATTTTTTGGTATTTGCTAGTACACATTAATCCTATATAGCACTTCGTAGTAATGCCTCTCGAACTAACAAATTCTATTTTTGTAGTGCCACCTACAGCCATCAGACAACACATGTGGATTCTATGTTTGCCACAACATGCAACTACTCATCAGTTCCACGAAAACCAATGATCGTCAAGTTTGCCAATCTTACAATAATTATTTCATACTTATCAATTTATATATGTATGCACGATATTAATCTTCCTACTGACAGATTGTGTCCATCACTACAACTGCGTTAGAACAGGTCGAGCTCTAACAAATTCGAGGATAGTGTGCATACCTTTTAATGTCTCAAGTCATAAACAAAGCTAAGGAGTTCCATAATGTAGAATGAATTTGGTTAGAATAAGATTAAAGTTTAATTGTACATATATTTGTTCATGGATGGTTAATTTATTTCATTTTTATTAATTGATTTGTGAAATGGATGTTATTGTTTCTGAAATAAATATGAATTGGATGTATGCATGTACTTGTTGTATTAATCTGCTTGTTTCAGAGAGTATGGCTAGTGTTGTAGGGGTGGCCCCCACCTAAACCCGGCAGGCCTGTTAGAAGGTCATAAAGACCAGAGTGGAACACATGTAATGACCTAAATACCCCTGAGGGGGAATGTACAGTTGTAAGGGCATTATTGTAAAGATACCCTCCTCATATGAATATATATGCACCCGTAGGGGGGAGGAGGAGGCAGAACACTCCTAGCTTTCCACTACCATCTCTCTCTCTGTTTGGTCTGTAACCACAACAGTTGGCGCCGTCCGTGGGGACGACGGGAGTAAGCCAGAAGATCAAAGAAGGATGGCACCGGAAAAAGTCTCGCCGACGGTAGCGAGGGGAAGGAAGGCGGCCGAGTCGGAGCGTCGCGACGGTACCAAGTCTTCGGCACCGGCGGTTGCGGTCGCGAGCAACGACGCCGGAGCCGCGACGATCTACCCCGCCACAAGAGGCAACGACGCCGGAGCCGCGACGATCTACCCCGCCACAACAATCGACGACCTGGGGGCTCGCACCGCGCGCCCGATGGACGGACCTGCGGGGGAAAGCGCCCTGCCAGCAGATCTCGGCGCGTCCCAGCAGGACATAGGGGGCCGCCGCGGAAGCGGTGAGGCTGACAAGTGCGAAGGCTCGGCCCCGAGCACACGCAAACCCCAGCGTCACCAGCGCAGAAGCCGAGGACGGGAGCGCAAATCTAGCCGCGGCGGACAACCTCGTGCGGAGCAGGAACACCCCGAGCACCACAGGTGGTGCGAAGTGCACGGGAGCGGCGACCACTACACGAAGACGTGCACCGCTGTCATAAAGCTGCGTCGAGCAGTGGCTGGGTCTCAAACTTCGCCCCTTCGACCCTTCGCTGAAGCCGAGGGGCCTCATCGCGCCATCAACGTCATCTCCGGAGGCTACACATCGGAGGCCCCCTTGGAGCAGGCGTACCCATGGGCATTGCCTCGCGACGTCACCTTCACCCTGGAGGACGCGAGAGGCGTGGAGTTCCCTCATCAAGACCCCCTGGTCGTCCAGGCTCGCATCGCAGGCTACGACGTCAGGCGCGTCCTTGTCGACGGGGGAAGCTCCGCCAACATACTGTTCACGGGAACCCTCAATCGTATGAGAATTCCCCGAAGTCGCTTGGGGCAGTCGGGAGCCCCACTTCAGGGCTTCGGGGGCCAATCGCTGGAGGCTCTAGGGCACGTGTCCCTCCCAGTGACGTTCCGCCAGGGAAGTAAGGTCCGGTGCGAGTATGTCGTCTTCGATGTTGTCGACATCCCGCACCGCTACAACGCCATATTGGGCCGGCCCGCCATCAATACTTTCGAGGCGATCCCACACCACGCCTTCTTGTGTATGAAGCTCCCGGGTCCGGCAGGTGTTATCACCATCTTCGGCGATCAGGACCTCGCCAGACGCACCGAAGCCACCAGCCGAGATCTGGACCGCAAGGTGCATGCCCTTTCAGGAGCGACTGGCGACACACCTTCTGCCCCAGGATGGACGCCCAAGCCTCGGCCCGAAGGCGGCGTCAAAAAGGTGCCGCTACAAGCGGAGGGACACGTCGTGTCAATTGGCGAAGGGCTCCCTCCGGAGGTCGAGCGGGATTTGCTCCAAGTGCTCCGGAACAATACCGACATCTTCGCATGGTCGCCCGAGGATATCAAGGGAGTAGATCGTGCGGTAATCGAGCACCGCCTGGCGGTCCGCCCGGACGCCAAGCCGGTCAAGCAAAAGCTTCGCCGTATGTCCATAGATCGACAGCAAGCGGCTAAGGCGGAAGTGGCGAAGCTTCTTCAGGCCGGGGTCATTCGCGAGGTCCACCACCCGGAGTGGCTCGCCAACCCGGTACTCGTTAAAAAAGCCAGCGGGGCCTGGCGTATGTGCGTCGACTTCACGGCGCTCAACAAGGCGTGCCCGAAGGACAACTACCCCCTGCCACGCATCGATCAGCTGGTTGATGCTACCGCCGGGTGCGAATTAATGAGTTTCTTGGATGCCTATTCCGGCTACCACCAGGTATACATGGCCGAAGACGATGAGGAGAAGACCAGTTTCATCACCCCCATCGGCACTTTCTGCTTCGTCAGAATGCCCTTCGGTCTAAAAAACGCCGGAGCTACGTTCACCCGTCTTGTGGCGCTCGCGTTGGCAGCCCAGCTCGGGAGGAACATCGAGGCCTATGTCGACGACATCGTGGTCAAGACCCGGCAGCTCGCCCGGCACGGTCAGGACCTCCAGGAGACTTTCGACAACCTAAGGAAGGCAGGCATCAAGCTTAATCCCGACAAATGCGTCTTCGGCGTACAGGCGGGCAAGCTCCTAGGTTTTCTTGTGTCCGGGCGGGGCATCCAGGCGAACCCAGACAAAGTTGACGCCATCTTGGGCATGGAGCCACCCAAGACGACGCGAGAGGTCCAGAGGCTGGCGGGCCGGATGGCGGCCCTGAGCCGTTTCTTGTCCAGGGCGGCGGAGCGGGGTCTGCCATTTTTCAAGACACTTCGCGGGTGCGACGGATTTCGGTGGGACGGCGACTGCGTGAAAGCCTTTGGCGAGCTCAAGAAACACTTGGCGAGCCTCCCCACTCTGGTCGCCCCGGCACCAGAGGCTCCCCTTTTGCTCTATCTGGCCGCCTCAGCCACGGCGGTCAGCGCCGTCCTCGTCTTGGAGGAAGGCGCCGCGCAACGGCCCGTGTACTTCGTCTCGGAAGCCCTCCAAGGCGCCAAGACAAGATACACGGAACTGAAAAAGCTCGCCTACGTGCTAGTCATGGCCTCCAGGAAGCTCCGCCACTACTTCCTGGCCCATCCGATCACCGTGCCCTCCTCGTTCCCCCTGGCGGAGATGCTACACAACAAAGAATCCACAGGGCGCATCGGCAAGTGGGCTGCCGAGCTCGCCCCATTCTCCCTAACATATGCCTCGCGAACGGCAATCAAATCCCAGGTCCTAGCCGATTTCCTCGCCGAATGGACCCCGTCGGCTCATGCCGCCCAGAAGGATGAAGACCTAGTCTGGACGCTCACCATTGACGGGGCCTACGGTGTCGCGGGAGCAGGTGTAGGCGCGGTGATCATTACGCCCGAGGGGCAGCGCCTAACATACTCGGCGCGCCTTGATTTCCCAGCCACTAACAACACAGCCGAGTATGAAGCACTGCTCTTCGGCTTGTCGAAGCTCAAGGCAATCGGCGCACGGCGGGTGCTTGTCCGCACGGACTCGCGTCTAGTCGCGGGCCATGTCGACAAGTCATACCAAGCCAAGGACCCGGAGCTGGCAAAATACCTTGCGGCGGTTCGAGCGAAGGAAAGGCATTTCTTGGGCATCACTGTCAAGGCCATCCCGCGCGCGGAGAACGAACAAGCCGACGCCCTCGCGAAAGCGGCCAGCCAGCAACTGCCACCCCCGGGCGGGGCATTCTATGAGGTGTTGCCACAGGCAGCCATCACGCAGGACAACCGAGACGCGGCCCTTGTGCACCACGTCACTCAACAGGGCGATTGGCGGGAGCCCATCTTCAACTTCCTGCAAGGCATCGCCGAGCCAGACGACCCTGCGGAGCTCCGGCGTCTACAGCACCGCGCCAGGTCCTTTCAGGTGTTCGAAGGCACACTCTACAAAAAGGGCGTATGTGCGCCCCTCTTGCGCTGCCTTTCGACCGAGGAGGGGAGGGAACTCCTTGCGAAAATCCACGCGGGGGTGTGCGGCTCCCACCTGGCGCCAAGGTCGTTGGTCGGCAAGGCATTTAGGCAAGGCTTTTACTGGCCAACGGCCATCATCGACGCCCAAGACCTCGTGCGCCGATGCCAGGGGTGCCAGTGGATGGGGCGCATCATCCGCAGACCCCCGACGAGCCTCAACCCGATTCCTCCAGTGTGGCCTCTGGCACGCTGGGGCATCGATATCGTGGGCCCACTCCCCCGAGCCCCAGGAGATTTGCGGTTCGTGGCGGTCGCGCTGGAATATTTTTCCAGGTGGCCGGATGCAGTGGCTTTGGCCAAGATAACCTCGGCGGCCATGCAGCGTTTCCTCTGGCAGAATATCATCTGCCGTTTTGGCGTGCCTAGAGAGCTCACCGTCGACAACGGCCTACAATTCGACGCCGCCGCGTTCAAGGAATATTGCGATGGCATGGGCATCACGCTTCACTTCGCGTCCGTCGGGCACCCCCAGTCCAACGGCGCAGTCGAAAGGGCGAATGGCGCCATCAGCGCCGCCATCAAGAAGCGCCTCGTCGGGATGCCGAGGGGCAAGTGGCCGAGCGAGCTGCACAGCGTCCTTTGGTCCCTCCGTACAACGGTAACACGTCCGACGGGGTTCACGCCGTTCAAGCTCCTTTTTGGCGACGAAGCAGTAACGCCTGAAGAGATCAAGGCCGGGTCGCGGAGGGTTCTCGTCCAAGCACCCGACGAGGCGCGTCACATATCTCTGGATCTCCTTGATGGGGTACGGGCGAGTGCGACCCAACATGCCGACAAGTACGCGCGGCAAATGGTGCGTACTCGGGACCGTTCCGTGTATCCGCGAGTATTCAAGCCCGGCGATCTCGTTCTTAGGGTGGCGCTCCATGCGGACACGGCCGGCAAGCTGGACTCCAAGTGGGAGGGCCCTTACATCGTGATCGAAGCACTGCACAAGGGCACGTACCGCCTCTCCACGCTCGACGGGCAAGTTCTTCGTCATACATGGAACGCAGATAGGCTAAGGCGGTATTATGCATAGCAGTCGGATAATCAGTATGGTGGCACCAGCCCCTTATTGTACAAAGCTAGCCCGCGCAAACGGGAGTTCAATAAAGTTTGCTGTCCCCAACACGCATACAGGTGTCTGGCTGCAGCGGCCGATCAGTCCACGGACTCTAAATAAGACGTAGCGTCGAGGTTGCCTCCGCACGCGAGAGTCTCCGAACTATAAAGAAGTCATAGCGTTGAGGTCGCCTCCGCACGCGCCAGTCCACGGACTCTAAATAAGACGTAGCGTCGAGGTCGCCTCTGCACGCGAGAGTCTCCGGACTATAAAGAAGTCGTAGCGTTGAGGTCGCCTCCGCACGCGCCAGTCCACGGACTCTAAATAAGACGTAGCGTCGAGGTCGCCTCCGCACGCGAGAGTCTCCGGACTATAAAGAAGTCGTAGCGTTGAGGTCGCCTCCGCACGCGCCAGTCCACGGACTCTAAATAAGACGTAGCGTCGAGGTCGCCTCCGCACGCGAGAGTCTTCGGACTATAAAGAAGTCGTAGCGTTGAGGTCGCCTCCGCACGCGCCAGTCCACGGACTCTAAATAAGACGTAGCGTCGAGGTCGCCTCCGCACGCGAGAGTCTCCGGACTATAAAGAAGTCGTAGTGTTGAGGTCGCCTCCGCACGCGCCAGTCCACGGACTCTAAATAAGACGTAGCGTAGAGGTCGCCTCCGCACGCGAGAGTCTCCGGACTATAAAGAAGTCAGGGCGTCAAGGGGCCCTCCTCGCGCATCCGACGACATGCAACACTAGAAATAAAGTACTGGATTCATTGCAAAATATGGGGTCCAATAAGTACAACCATGGGCATACATATACAAAGCCCCCCCCGGGCAGGCAACAGCCTAGTCTTCACGCCGTGCCGAAGGGCCGGTGCCGTCGCCTTGGCCCCGGGAAGCCTCTTCGAGCCAGTGAAGGAAGTCCCCTTCTCCGTGCAGCGTCTGCTGCTCTGCAACCTTGGCCGCACCCTCCCCGAACCGGCCCCAGACCCGTTGGTGGAGTTCTGAACGCCCGGGTCGATAGAGCGAACAACATCCGATAGCACTCCCGGCCGGGCGGGGAGATCTAGCTGCGGATTCGCCAGCTCGTGGGCATGCTTGCATCCGCGGATGCGAAGCAGGCTAACAGCAAGGCACGCACCAAGGTAGCCGCAGTGCTCACCGAAGGTCCTAGCACCACGGAGCGCAACGCTCGCCCCCTCCTCGATCAGCGTAAGTGTCTCCGACAGGTTCTCCGGCCCATGGACCGCGACGGGCACGTCGACGCCTAGGTCGCGGAGGGCCAGGTTCAGCGACTCCATCGCCCTCCAGGAGGTCGTAGACGCCTCGGCCAAAGCGCGGGCTTTCTCAGCAAGGGCCCCCGCTAGCTGGGCCTTCTCCTCCTCTAGGGTTGAAATTTGCCGCTGAAAGGAAGCGCGTTCCTCTGTAGCGACGCCCCTGGCTTCCTCGGCCTCAAGTCGCGCAGCCTCCACGGCGTCCCCCAGCATGCGAAGTTCCCCGTCTTTCGCCGCGAGAGCGCCTTCCGCGGCGCGAAGGTTGCCTTCCAACGCTCTACGCTCTCGAAGGCGGGCCTCCTCTAGGGCTTCGCCGATCAGTATCGACTACAAAAAGTAACAAGTCAGAAGGATGCCCGACGGCATCTTGGCTAGCATCAGCGCGCATACTCACCCGGGTTTCCGAGGCCCGCAGTGAAAGCGCCAGGATGTCTCCCCCACACGCCGACAGCGCCTGTCGGTCAAAGCCCATACTGGCACGCTCCGCAGCTGCGGAGAGGACGCGCAGCACCTCCTGGCGTGGGAGGAAGTCCGACACAACGGGTCCGGGAGCCGTTGCATCGGGGGCCACAGAGACTTCGCCCGCTTCAACGACGGCGGACGAGGACGGCACACCCGGCATGGGGTCCGGGACCTCGCGCACCCTCCCGTTGCTCGATCCTTCACCTCGCACGGGAGACCATGTCTCGCCTGAGGTCGACGGAATGAGCGAGCAAATCGGGGAGAGTTTCGCGAAGTCGCGCGAAGAAAAAGAGTTACACCTACCTCCCACACCCTCCATCACGACAGGTGATGCCTGTTCGCCCGCCGATCGGGGGGAGGAGGCCCCGGGGGACGGTCGAGAAGATCCTCCGACAGTCCCGGGCGCCACAACCCCAAGCATACGGCCGGCAACATGGTACCGACCCTTCGGCGGCGGAGGGGAGTGAACGCGAAGACGTTTAGCCTGCGGCGCTGCAGGCGAGTCCTCCATGGCGCCGGTAGCGGCGCCAACCACTGCGCCACTCGTCTCCGCCGGCCCAGACGCGTCTTTGACAGCGGGCGCGAGGGGTGCGGCACCACCAGTGGCAGCATCCCCGCCAGCACTAGTATCCTTCGGGCTAGGGAGCTCCGCCACGGTCGCACCCGCAAGCTCGATGGCGTCGGTGGACAGCGCCACCACAAGGGCCGGCACACCGGGCTCCGCCGAGACGAATCGGTCGGCCATAGGGCTGATCGGCCGATCCGTCCCGGGAGCATCAGCGGCCGGAGGGGTCGAGGAATCGGAGGCACCGGCCGTCGAGCGGACGCGACGCAGCGAGCGCGAGGCCCCCGTCTGGCCTCCGCCGCCGCAACGGCTCGAGGTCCCCGCTGGGGTCGCTTCCGGCATCGCGCGTTCGGGTACACGGACGCCCAGAACCTCGCAGGTGCGGTTTATCCGCCCTTGCTTGGCCGCACGGGTTGCGTCCTCGCGAGCTTTGTGTTCCTTGACCGTGTACGGTCCAAGGAACACCTCAACAGCCCGCTCCGCGTCCTCCAGTCGGGCCACTATGCACAAAAATGACAACCAGTCAGGAGCAACTCACACAGGACCAAGGGGCTGCGCGCTAAAGCGCTCGATGACTTACAAGGAGCGGAGGGCGGTAGTAGGCAGCGCACTGAGGGGACGACCCCGTCCTCGCGCCTGTCGCCCCGCCCAGTGTACTTCCGCCGGGTGGAAAGCGGCGCTGCCCCATACATTACAAATTCCTCGGCTAAGTCGCGCATGCTTGGCCGACGAGCGACGCCGACTAGGCTCCACAACCTCTGCGGGTCGTCAGCCTGTGGCCGCACACTTGGCGAACAGTTAAAGGAAATTGGCCCGCCTCGGCATGACAGACCGCTCTGGTCGGTCACGGTGTAGTAGAACCAGTGCCGCGTCCAGCCGGACGCCCACCTCTCTGCGCCTGCCGGCGCAGGGAATAGCGTGCTGCACGATCCCCGTAGCATGAAGTCTACGCTGCCGAAGTTGGAAATCGCCCCGTCAACCACCCTTGGCCGACAGCAAGCGTCGTGCAGGGTGGCAAATAGGCTCGCACTGGGATGCCGCCCTTCCGTCCGCGTCGCCCATGTGAAGACAGCCAGGCGGACTATCGCGTTTGGCGCTAGTTGGGCCAGTTCCAGCTTGTACGCCCGCAAGACTTCGCCCACAAACAGCGCGGAGGGCATTCGGAGGCCGGCATCGAAAAAGGCGACGAAGACAATCGCCTCCATGGCCCGGGGCTTCGGTTCCGTCTCGCTGCGGCGAGGCAGACGGGCACCATCGCGCTCTTCGATCATCCCCTCCCTCACAAGTCGTTGCAGCGATTCTTCGGTCACGCGGCTCTTCCCTAGCACACGGGAGCAGCGGCCCCCTGCGTGATCCATAGCGGTCCACCACTTATCAGCCCGAGACTCCTCCCGCGGCGTCAGCGCATACTCCTCGGAGGGGTGGGATGGCTTATCAGAGCCCGCCATTGTTTTCCCTGAAGAAATAACGCCCGGCTCAGCAGGGAGAAGCGAGTTCTGTGGTGGGCAGCACGGAACAAGTGATACTCAAGCAGAGCGCGTCCACCGCAACAGGGGCACCCTTTAAAGCCCGCTCGCCTCCCCCGGCGGTCCGACTACCCACGATCAGGGCAGGCGAACCGCTGGCCCCGGGAAAAGCACGCCGAGTAGGTGGCCGGACAGCGCACGACGTCAGCAAGCGCCTGCCACGCACCCCGCCTTCCTGGGGAACAGGCGAACGGCCGCAAGCACGCAACCGCTTGCATCCCACGACGCCCCAGTTGCAAGCCGCCACGTGCCCCATCTAGCGGAAAGCGGGCGGCACCACGCGACAGCCTGCCCCCTGACAAGTCAGGGGTCGGCCTGATTCTAGCCGTCATTTAAAGCGCACTACCAGGATGAAAAATCACAAAAGCCTCAACATACAGCACTACTGGTACCTAGCTTCAAAGGGTAGGGGACGGAGCGCGCGCGCCTCTGCTTCGACTCAGGCGCCAGCTTCGCTGCCACCCGTTCGAAGGGTAGGGGACGGAGCGCGCGCGCCTCTGCTTCGACTCAGGCGCCAGCTTCGCTGCCACCCGTTCGAAGGGTAGGGGACGGAGCGCGCGCGCCTCTCCTCCGACTTGGGCGCCAGCTTCGCTACCACCCGTTCGAAGGGTAGGGGACGGAGCGCGCGCGCCTCTACTCCGACTTGGGCGCCAGCTTCGCTGCCACCCGTTCGAAGGGTAGGGAACGGAGCGCGCGCGCCTCTGCTTCGACTCAGGCGCCAGCTTCGCTGCCACCCGTTCGAAGGGTAGGGGACAGAGCCCGCGCGCCTCTACTCCGACTTGGGCGCCAGCTTTCGCTGCCACCCGTTCGAAGGGTAGGGGACGGAGCGCGCGCGCCTCTGCTTCGACTCAGGCGCCAGCTTCGCTGCCACCCGTTCGAAGGGTAGGGGACGGAGCGCGCGCGCCTCTGCTTCGACTCAGGCGCCAGCTTCGCTGCCACCCGTTCGAAGGGTAGGGGACGGAGCGCGCGCCTCTGCTTCAACTTAGGCGCCAGCTTCGCTGCCACCCGTTCGAAGGGTAGGGGACGGAGCGCGCGCGCCTCTGCTTCGACTCAGGCGCCAGCTTCGCTGCCACCCGTTCGAAGGGTAGGGGACGGAGCGCGCGCGCCTCTGCTTCGACTCAGGCGCCAGCTTCGCTGCCACCCGTTCGAAGGGTAGGGGACGGAGCGCGCGCGCCTCTACTCCGACTCGGGCGCCAGCTTCGCTGCCACCCGTTCGAAGGGTAGGGGACGGAGCGCGCGCCTCTGCTTCAACTTAGGCGCCAGCTTCGCTGCCACCCGTTCGAAGGGTAGGGGACGGAGCGCGCGCGCCTCTGCTTCGACTCAGGCGCCAGCTTCGCTGCCACCCGTTCGAAGGGTAGGGGACGGAGCGCGCGCGCCTCTGCTTCGACTCAGGCGCCAGCTTCGCTGCCACCCGTTCGAAGGGTAGGGGACGGAGCGCGCGCGCCTCTACTCCGACTTGGGCGCCAGCTTCGCTACCACCCGTTCGAAGGGTAGGGGACGGAGCGCGCGCGCCTCTACTCCGACTTGGGCGCCAGCTTCGCTACCACCCGTTCGAAGGGTAGGGGACGGAGCGCGCGCGCCTCTACTCCGACTTGGGCGCCAGCTTCGCTGCCACCCGTTCGAAGGGTAGGGGACGGAGCGCGCGCGCCTCTGCTTCGACTAAGGCGCCAAAAGCGTAGTTCACAGGCCGCAGGGGACGGAGGGGGCCAAAGGACTCGACAACATGGCTTCGACCCTGTGAAGCCCTTTACCATGAGAGGCTCCTGTTGTAGGGGTGGCCCCCACCTAAACCCGGCAGGCCTGTTAGAAGGTCATAAAGACCAGAGTGGAACACATGTAATGACCTAAATACCCCTGAGGGGGAATGTATAGTTGTAAGGGCATTATTGTAAAGATACCCTCCTCATAAGAATATATATGCACCCGTAGGGGGGAGGAGGAGGCAGAACACTCCTAGCTTTCCACTACCATCTCTCTCTCTCTGTTTGGTCTGTAACCACAACAGCTAGCATTTCCTAAGATTAGCTAACAAACAGAAATAGATTTAGGAATATAAAAAATATCATAGACAGTTATTAACTCAGAACCATCTATAATAGTTGACTATCACAGATGGTTAGTAATAGAAACCGTCTATGATATCTCATAAATTATAGATGGTTTCAACTACAAACCGACTATGATAGTTTAATATCACACACTTTGTAGTTGAAACCGTATGTGATACATCAGATACCACAGTCAGTTTCTACTAAAAACCATATGTGATAGTCAACTATCATAGACGACTATGAGTCAATAGCCGTGTGTGATAGTTCATATCATAGACGGTTCAAAAACTGTCGGTGATGACTTCATGTCATTACTAATCCATAAAATTATACGGCTCACAAAACTATCTATGATAACGTTTTTGAGCCATCTGTGATGATGTTTCTGAGCTGTCCATGATGACTTTTTCTGTAGTAGTGCGCTTAGCCCCGCAATAACTTTCACTAAGTTTGATATTATGAAAAATTTGCGCATGGATATGGATAATTTCAAAATGTGAGTTGAAGCTTGTTCCGGCCCCCGCACTCCCAGTAATCATAGAAATAGCCGTAGTAAAATTACAACTCTAGCCCTTTGACGCACTTGGGGACCACGCCAGGGATGCCTGTTGGCCACGCGAACAGGGATGGCACGCCCTGGAGGCACGCAAGGCAGGAGGCGCACCTAGGCATCGCACCAGATGCGTGCAATGTATTAGATTACAGGACAATATGCACATACAGTCAAAATAGAAGAATGCCTCTCGCCACTGCACTTCCCCCAACCTGATGACCTACTACCAGACCCGTTTGCTTTCTCGTACACATGCAGGGCAGTGTGGACCTACACTACACAACATGCGAGGTAGCTATCTAGAGACCAACATATCTACCTTAACTCACAGGCGGCCCTGCTCAACTCACCTTTTAGCTTTAACTTCTTTTTTATTTTTATTTTAGTTTTTAAGGGTTTTTTGTTTTTTTTTCTCTTAGTTCTTTGTATTGTCTGGGATGACATAATCTTTTTTCATTTTTAAATTTAAGTACGCTAAAAAAGCTAACAGCAGCTATAGTGTGAAATAAGTCTTCTACAGTGCACAACAGTGCCATAAGCTCGCAACCTGCAGACCAACTGGGCACGGCCAACCAGAGGAGTTTGCTAGTCAATCAAATATGAGCTCTATAGTTATAGATTAAAGACTTTTAATATGAGAAAGTTCATAAATTCAGACAACAAAAGATAAATTCATTTAGACTGAGAAAGTTCACAAATACAGTGTCCCGTCCATTGTTATGGACTGAATGTTCAATAGATATAAGTGTCCAAATGGAACAAGAGATAAACTTATTTAGAGTGAGAAAGTTCACAAATACAACTAGAGAGGACTGAGTAGCAACTGCGTGTAGATCGAAGGAACTCAAGTTCTAAGCCAGCCAAGTTGTAAAAATGTTAGAAATTGGCCCATTTGAGCATGGCTCATTTCCTTAATTCCAAAACATGCATGGTTTAGTACCATATTGCTAAGGCAAGGTGAGGAAGACCGATTTATAAGGTGAAGTCCTCACCATTCCTTGAATACGAATAGAGATGGTATGAGGAGGGTTCTGGCTAGTCACGTATTTTCACGTGAACTTGTGACTTACGATGCGCGACCGTGCCGTGACGTGGTGCGCCACTTGGCAGACTAAGTATATCTTTATTTTGCTAAACTCTACACCACTCTCTCTCTCTCTCTCTCTCTCTGTATGTTTGAATGAGATTCAAACGTTTGAATTTTAGGCTTTATTTGGGTTTTAAAGACAGGCAGTTACTAGTGGATAAATGGCTGGTTGAATGTGTCAGTTACTAGTGGGTAAATGGCTGTTTTAATCATGTCAATTATCAGTATGTCTATTTATATGCCTGGAGACATCTAGAGTGTGTGTGAGAATCTCACTGCCTCTATTTTCTTCTTCTCTGCAATTTTGTGCTCTTGTACTGTGCTGTTTGAACTTCACCAACCTTTCTTCCCGACGTGCACTTGGAAGGAGTTAGAGCGTCTATCTCCGAACCATTATCGCAGAGAGTACCTGCACAGGGTGGCAATAAGGTTTTTAGGCAGCGCACATCTGCGCGACCGCTCATTGCACTGTGTCATCTATGTTCTGCATTGCGTCAAACCTACACTGCATCCTGTTCTTCATCAGGCGAAAAAGTAAGTCGATCGCGCGTTCGTTCGACTTTGTTACTATATTTTTCTTGCGTATATTCCGAAGTATGATAAGTAGTCTGCTGTTAGTAATAAGTTTTGTATCACTGGTTTATTGTATTTGTCTCCTAATAAAATTTGGAATTAAAATATTACCCACATATCAAACAAAAAGTACACCCAGTGGTAGAGCTAAGAATTTTTTGAAGCATAAACAAGTCAAACTATGGTGAATGTCTGCTTAAGACAATATTGTCTTCAGCTCATTGATTATAAAAAAATTTACTGTACTTTTATTGGTGAGTCCGGACGGTCGGCGGTGGCTCCACCACTGATTACACCTGTTGTTGTGGTAACTAGCCTCATAGGCGCGGCGACACGCCGCGCCAGCCACCGTGTGTACCGAAGTAAAAGAGGCGATAATTCGGGAGGAGTTTTTTTAAAAAAAATCGAGGGCACGTACGCAATTTCGAGAAAGCTAAAGGGGTTTTTTGAAAAAAATCGAGGACTTGTAAGGACCTGTTTGTAAGTAAATAAGGGCCTATACGTAATTTCGGGAACCTGCGGGGCGCAATCCAAAAAATTTTTTTGGGAAAAAAACTTGCAGGGACCTTTTCGCGAGAAAAAAGGACCTATACGTAATTTCCGCAAAACCGGAGGAAACTACCTCCTCCGGCCGTACGGGAAATGCCCCGCCACGCGGCGGCCGGGGCGCGCGCGCGGGCGGGGAAGCGCTGACGTGGACACGCCCGGGGGCCGTGAATCCCCCCGGGCTTAATGTTGGTATTATTTATTTGGGTGGAAAAGATCAGACTAGATTATTGCAATGCCAAGTGCATATATACGTACGTTAAAGAAGGGAAATTAATTAATGTAAGGTGGAGCTAGCTTAGTAGCTTGCATGCATCACATCCTATGATAGGCTCCTCTCCTCACCTCTGCAAATGTGGGCCCTGCTAGCTAGCAAACAGGTCAGGTAGTAGGTCATCATGCCGGGGGAAGTGCAGTGGAGAGAAGCGTTCTTCCGTTTTGACTACTAGACACATAGGCGCGGCGGCACGCCGCGCCAGCCACCGTGTGTACCGAAGTAAAAGAGGCGATGATCCGCGATGAGTTTTTTAAAAAACCGAGGGCATATGCGTATTTTCGAAAAAGCTAAAGGGCTTTTTCGTAAAAAAACCGAGGACCTGTACGTAATTTACAAAACCGCGGGGCGCTATCCTGCAAACTGGAGGGGGTTTTTCAGAAAAAAGCGCCGCATGAAAAAACACCAGGGACCTTTTTGCGAGGAAAAAGGACCTCTACGTAATTTCCGGAAAACCCAGGGAAAAGCCCTCCCCGGCCATACCGAAATCCCCACGCCACGCGCCGGCCGGGGCGCGCGCGCGGGGTGACGTGGCCGAGCGGGGGCTCGCGGTTCCCCCCGCTAATAATAGGGGTAGTATGTGTATATCTCCTGCAATCTGTGTCATCGTCCCTACCATTGGACATATTGCATGCATCTAGTGCGGCGCCCGGACACGCCACCTTGCTTGCATAATGCCTGGACGCACCACCTGACTCGCGCGTTATCAGCCATCACCTGTTCACGCGGCCGCCAGGCACGTCATTCCCCTGGCGCGGTCTCCATGCTTGCCAAGGGGCTAGAATTGTAATTTTGCCATGCCAGGGCTATTTCTGGGATTAGGGGGAGCGCAGGGGCTAGAACGGGCTTCAAGGTCTAGAGACGGAACCTCTATAGTTTGGTATAAAAATAAAATAAAAATCTAGTTTCCAAACACAAGCGAGTTATATGATAAGCTATCAAATGTGATGAGAAACCTCATATATATAGGGGGATATTCTCGTTTGGATCAATTAAGAACTGAACGTTGTTGCCGCACTTCTAAGTCACACCGGACAACCACATACGCTATATAGGCTCTAGCTTTAGCTGATTAAAATTGTTTTAAATCTAGCTTTGCATTATTATAGGCGCAGAAGAAGTAAGAGCATTCCGAGTGAAGGTTTTCTCGTAGGGGCTCTCACACCACGGTGATGGGACCAAAGTTTGCTAATACAACGGTGAATGCTCACTTAGGGGATAGACACTCTAAGTGAGGGTCTGTCATGCAGCTCACTTGGGGCACACAAGTGAGAGAGGGCTTGTCCATTCATCGGGCTGATGCAAGGTTAGGTAGATGACCTAAAGGCTATATGATAATCAACTTTCATCACACACCAAGGGAGCGTAAAGTTGCCAACAATATAATTGATTATCTCATATGGGTAAAGTTGTACAATCTCTATAGAGTGTTAAAAGCTATTTACAAAGTCGTGTTCGCTGTCATGAGCATGTTTGGATATAACTACAATGGGTATAGTTTTCATTTTCAAAACGGTTTCACTAAACATGATGGAGTGGCATGTGCGTGTCATCCGTGTGCCATACCCATAGATGGGAATTATGTGATATTCACAGCCGAAAAAGATTGTGAATGGATTTGATCTACTATTATAGAAGTTATATAAATGTTATTTCATTACATTGTCAAATGCTCATTATAATTCCGTTTGTAAATTATTACTTATTGATATTGCAAATGAAATTTGCTTTATGATGAAAATAATTTAGCATAGAGCCTCATATTTTGATAGCCTTACATATATGTATAATTTTGCGATATACTATGAATCTTGCTGAGTACACAATGTACTCAACTTTGCTTAAATTATTGTTGATCATATAATGAAAAAGGATATGTGCATGTGTTCTTTGCCCCTGGTACTAGGGAATTCGACGATGGGTTTTTCTAGGGTCTAATTCTCAGTCGGTTATCTGTGGGCTATGGTGGCATACCATTAGATGTTTTTACTTATTTACTAGTCTTCTGCTACAATTTACTCTCGACTCTGATATTTATTTGCCTGGTCGGCCATAGGTTGTAAACTTTATCTCGCATCGCTTATATATATTCATCCCTTTGTCATAAATTAAATGTATGTAATGTGTATGGATGTGATCTCGATGTTGTGAATGTGTGTACTAGCTATTGATTATAGAACTAGTACAGAACACATACGGTGATTTCGGGTGTTCCGCTTCCAGGGTCTGCACAAGTCCTCTCTGCTCTAAATTTTCTGAAACCAGTATTACCACCATTGTAGTTGCAGTAATACCATTGCATCGATACTACTGGGCTTTTCATGTTGGTAGCCCTTTTTAGAGAGGTCTAGTTTTTTTATTTCCTGGCATGGTACTATCGCCATGTCTGCAATAGTACTACCCCTAAGTCGATACTTCTGATCCTTGGCTGGCGGTAGCTTTTTAGCACAAGGCTTCTTTTAATGCCCACATAATTTCCTTAAGCAATACTACCACATTTCTTCACCGGTATTACCGTAGCGGTACAACCACATGACTTAGATGGTATGACCGCACTTGCGGTATGACTGCATGTTTGTCTACTTAGGATTGTAACTTGCTCATACCTAGGTTGTTGGTGCAAATAGTGAGACTAGACTCTTTATGTCTTAATTGTGAAAAACCATTTTGACTTATGTTTCCGCATAAAAAACTCAATTTAGCCAAAGGAATTTTAAAAACCACGTATTCACCCCCTCTAATCGACCTCCTCGATCTTACACAGTCGCATCGTACACACAGGACCTAGTCGGACTGGATGTAGCTGTTAGACTTGGACGGTTAGACCGCTTGGCCAAAATCACTGAGAAGCACCAAAAACATGCTTTCTTGTAAAATACTACTGGTATCTAGAAATCGTTTGAACTGATCCACCAGTTAGACCACTAGTCTGATCGCTAGCTAGTAGCCGGTTTGATTGCTTGCTGAAAGATTTAGAGAGGCACAAAAACATGCTTTCTGGTAAAACACTATTGGCAACACATGCCCAATCACACCTTTTCACCAGTCTCACCGTTCACACAGAGTCGGCTAGACCACTTAAAACACTGAGGCAATGGGAGCAAATTCCTTGAGACAAGAAGTTCGTTCTTTGCACGAAAGTCTCCATGAAGGCCACAAAACAAAGCTTTTGTCATCCTATCCAAATCAACAAAATCGGACAATCCGAATGACAACCGATCAGACCATCAACCAACGTGTGGTTAGACCACTCCCACCAGTCAGACTAGCAAAGACATGATGGTCTGACCGCTGGTGAAATTTTTGGCTAAGCTAGATTTGCATGCACTCAACAATTCACAAATTTCAGTGCGATACAAAACAAATGTTAAGACATGATCCTCAACAAGTTGTAAAATATATTCGCCAACTTTTAGAATCATACCACAAGGATTGTAGATATGGACTCAAGTCATTTGAAAAATACATTTACAAACCTATGTCAAATGTGACAAGAATCATACATGAGTCTCAATTATTCGCAAAACACATTTGCAAATACTAGCATCATACCTTGAAGAGATAGAGCAAGTATAATGAGCTATGAACACATAACACACTCAAGCTACTAGTAAAGACCCCTCTTAATAGTACGGTAATCTACACTAGCAACCTAGTCTTTCAGCAAACACCAAGACTGGTAAAATGACTAAGAAACACATCTTTAGTCTATACTAGTTATACTTTTATCTTGCGTATCCTCTTAAAGCATGATGATGAACATCTTCACTTCACATCTGGGTTGTGTACCCCATCCTCACCGCCGTCACCGATGAGCACCTCGTACCCACGGATGTTTATGTTGTACAACTCTTCCCTCGTGTGCCGCGCCTGAGGTGCACCTTGTCCTAACACTGGTTGCGGTATCTGGAGCAGAGTGCAGTGGGTGAGAGAGTGATAGTGCGTATGAAGCTATCGGTGCTCACCCTTGTCTATTCGATTGAAAGCGGTTATAGTTTCCACAAAAAAAAGGGTTTCTTAGAAGCCATCGCAAAAGGGCCTATTATTTTTTGTTTTGGCTTATAGCTTTTGAATGCAACTTATGGCTTTTAGGCTGTTTGTGAGAGAGCACGAAGTAACAGAAACTCGCGTACAGATTTAGTCGATATAAATAAAGTCATTATAGTATATACTACAATCAACTTGTAGACCCCATCTTGAAAAGACACTCCATTTAAAACTTAGTTACTGCAAAAAAGTAACTTTTTTAAGCCGAAAAGAAGAGCCCCTTCTAACCAGTTTCTGATTTTTAAAAGTCCGACGTGGGCTGGAATGGCACCTAAGTAGCCTCCAAAAGCTGTGATGCCCCTACCGAGCATGTTCTTTATGGCTTTCAAAAGCGGCTTTTGACTTTTGCTACAGTATCTAACTTTGAAACGTAGTATTTTTTAAGACGAAGTTTACAAGTTAATTGTAGTATACGCTAAAAACCCAATATCTATATCAGTCACAATCATAAACAAGTATCTCTCTATAACCTCTCACGTAAATAGGCTAAAATTCAAAAATTTGACATAAGTCTTAAAAAAAGGGAAGGGCGACGTCCCAATATGGGATGATTATTTTGGTACCTTTCAAGATGAAAGTGGATCTCTTCCCTTTTAACTACAGGGAGCACGCGAGTCCAGCTCCCGCTGCTACGCCATTATTAGACAAGAAAATTGAGAATATGCCCTCCAACTAGATAGAAATATAGGATATACCCTCCTTTAGATCCTAATTGATAATATACCCTCCTTTAGAGTGTTTTGTTAACAAAATGCCCTTTTTATACTATTTAGTACCTCTTAATTATACTAATCCGTATTGTACTGTATTTTGACATTAGGATGACCATTTTGCTCCCATGTACGGTTGTGAAGAAGATAAGTCTCGATTGGGCAGTGCTTGGCTAGGGTTTCCCGGACCAAACGGCGACGCGGCAGAGGGTGTGGGGCGGAGGTCCGGCGGCCGTAAATGGGGGCAAAATGGTCATCCTAATGTCAAAATACAGTACAATATACCCTACTCTATAATACACCAAACTTTTCTTTACTAAATCCACCCCCACAGTCATGCCTAATCTAAGTCCACCCAGATTTGTGTACCAAAGTAATCCAACTTCATATAAATGAATGGCCTGGATCTCTCCTCAAGCCTTCTTCTCTTACTCATTGAAGATCCTAAGGCCAAAATCATTTGGATCATGCACATCATTGAACCATCCTCGCAAAACCGTACGCTGCCCACCCCCGCCCCCCGCGCGAATCCCGCGCCTCCCCACTTCTCTCCCGTTCTCCCCCGTCTCCCCCTCCGCGTCTACCCTCGGTTCTCCGCGCCACCTCCTCCCCTCCATCCTCCGCCCTCGCCTCCTCCCCTCCCACATCCGCTGCTCCGCCCTCGCCTACTCCTCCCCACCCTGCGCTGCCGCCGCCTCCTCCTCCTCCCCCACCCCTCCGCATCCGCAGAGATCCAAACCTGGTGGAGCTGGCCGCAGGGCCGGTGGAGGTGGCGGAGGCGCCGCCGCAGGGACGCGTGGTGCGGATCCTCGTGCGCGACGCCGACGCCACTGACTCGTCGTCGAGCGAGGACGAGGCGCCGCTGCCACCGCATCCGCGGAGGGAGAGGGGAAGGGGGATGGCGGGCGTGAAGCGCCGTGTGATGGAGGATGGGAGGGAGGAGTCTGGTGCAAGGCTCTGCCGCCGCCTCCTCCTCCCCCCACCTTGCGCTGCCGCCGCCTCCTCCTCCTCCTCCCCACCCCGCGTCGCCGCCTCCTCCCCCGTGCCTCCACTCCCGCCGCTCCCCCATCTCCGCCTCTCCCCCGCGCCTCCACTCCCTCCGCTCCCCCCGTCCTCCACCGCGCCGCCGCTCCCCCATCTCCACCTCTCCCCCGCGCCTCCACTCCCTCCGCTCCCCTCGTCCTCCCCCGCGCCGCCGCTCCCCTCACCTCCTCCTCCCCACTCCGCACCGCCGCCGCCTCCTCCTCCCCACGGTGCCCTTAAAAATCCTCTGTCATTCCGTTATTTGTTTTTGTTTAGGCGCTATTTCTGATATAGATTCATGAAACACTTGTATTGTTGATGTTTCCTTTGCATTTCGCTACTCATGTTTGCTGATTTAGTAATTTTTCCTCAGTTTGTTATCTTTAGAGGCAGTCGTAGGCTCCTGCTCAACGATTCTTCACGTGGTATTTAGGAGTTTGGGGAAGGAAGCAAGCAAACAAGATATTCAACAATCATTAGCTATTTCATAGTTAGCTACCGATTTCTTCAAGGATGACCAGATGAGTAAGTTCGTATCTCAATTATTTGTTGCCAACTATTAGACTACAATATTGATTGGTCAAAACATTTTCGTAGTTTCCCAAATTTGCAATTTCTGTCAGAGGCAACTGTTCAATAGTATGGATCATAGTGATGATGCTTTTATTTCCTATGACGAGGCCTCCAAAATCTTAGAAGAACATGTGAGATCATCTACCAATTTTGAAGATATCCATTATCATTAAATATATATCCCTGTTGTTCCTTCCAGCTGTCATATGATTTTGAGGCCTCACACGCTTACAAGTGATACTTTCTACAGATATTCTTTGAGAAAAATGACACATTTGATTATCTTTGCAGATGAGGATAGCACTAGCGCGCAACATCATCTAAAATATTTCATGGATAAATATCATCATGGTATTCGATTGATTCACTCTTTCATATTTCATTTCATAATCTTTCTTTTACCTCTTACATCTTCTAAAGAAATGGAACCTTGTTTGAACAAGCATTCTCTATCTGATGGTTAAATGAAATTCTTCTATGATATCCATTTCCAAGGATTATAGAAGTTCCAAGTTCAAACAATATGGGTAAATTTAGCAGAGTGCCTGATGTATTTAGGGGAAACTCATTGTTCCATCGTCATTGTTGAACACAAAATTGCAGGTTTAACATGATACTGCCATTATTTTCTAGAGCCTCTTATAGAGGCACTTCAGCCTAGCATTGATTTCAGAGGAAGTTTAACTTTGTTGGTATTGTTTAACTCCCATGGATCATTTTGTCAGAATGGCAGAGGGTTAGGCGATCTCAAGCAAATTCCACTGACAATATATTTCATATAGTAGAAAGCGGCAAGGCACCAACACCTACTTTATCGTTCTTTTCATCTCATTGTTTGGCCATGTTGTAGGGGTGGCCCCCACCTAAACCCAGCAGGCCTGTTAGAAGGTCATAAAGACCAGAGTGGAACACGTGTAATGACCTAAATACCCCTGAGGGGGGATATGCAGTTGTAAGGGCATTATTGTAAAGGCACCCCCCATATGAATATATATACACCCTTATGGAGGAGGAGGAGACAGAACACTCCTAACTCTCCACTACCATCTCTCTCTCTGTTTGGTCTGTAACCACAACATGCCACTTTTGTGCAATCCAGGTAACAAGAATGGACTTCTCTTGCCCATACCACCACTGATCAAGGCACTATTTATCTATTTCTCTTATTGAATTCTGCAAGTAAATATGTCACACATACATTTTATAGCAGCTCTGTTTAGCTTGCCTCTGCTTACTGCTTGCATGGTTACATGTGAAATAGCTGTTGATTTCTGATGATATGTTTACCCCTTATAGTTTCATAAAACAAATTAACCTCTGAACATTTGCTCCTAGGTAAATAGTAGAAGGGCTGGTTTAAACTTGCCAACTTGGCCTAAATACTTAGCTTTTTGTTTGCTTCTCTGATAAAAAGATTATGGCTAAACTGTTTTTTGCATTGTGTAAAATTACATACCATTGCTACCTTTGTTTTGTGACTAGCAAAAATTTGGTCGTGATGATTGAGCGGTCTTTGGATATGCCATGCCATTTTTAATCTTTGGTACTTCAAGGCTGATGAAATACACATTGTATTTAATCCCCTTTATCTTACTTTTATGCAAAAAAATATTTTCTAACTTTTGGTAGTGAAGAAACACTAACTGATGCTTATGTTTTTGTTTGTGCAGATTATTTTGTATACTGAACTATATGTAAGTAGCTAATTTCTACATGGCTTCTATTTTGCAAAGTTTGTCACCTAATTCTTTTTGAGGGAAAAGTTTGTTGCCTAATTGTTTGTTTATTGAGCAAATCACTGAACTGTTTTTCGCATTTATCTCATATATGTTATTTATGGAATGCAGTCATATTGTGTTGAATTCATTATTTTAGAAGGAGATAATTGGTCAATATTTACCTTTTCCAGGGTTCCTGCAGACATGCCCTTGTATGATATACTGAATGAGTTTCAGAAAGGAAGTAGTCACATGACTGCTGTTGTGAAGGCTAAGCCCAAGAACGCCCCACCCCCTGACAAAACTGAGCCAAACAGGGAAGCAGCTGGAGCACCACAGCTGACTGCTCCCTTACTATCCAATGCTGAAGAAAGGGTGGAGAGTGTGGTTGTTGCTATTGAAAGACCACAGAACAGGCAGGTTAATAGAAAAAACCCCACTCTATGCAGTAGAATGATACACCATCAAATGCAGTTGCTCGTTCATCAGAGGATATAGATGATGGTGAGGTCATTGGTATCATCACACTCGAAGATGTATTTGAAGAACTCTTGCAGGTAAGCTGTAAGCAGGCTAAATTGTTCTTTGGAAGGTAGCGTTGCCATTTTCCTGGTGTGTGGTAAACAAGTGGGTATGTGGTTTATGGGCAGAAATAGTATATTGGAAATTGTGTACCTTAACAGTTCATAATACCTCGAGCATAGGCATATGTGTTTTAGTGGAAGCGTGGAGATATAATATCATGTGACAGTTTGGTAAATCGTGAGGAGTTCTAGGAGGTATGTCAGTTATAATTAGTCTTTGTAGAAACAATTTGGGTATGCATATACTCTACAGGAGGAGATAGTTGATGAGACCGATGAATATGTTGATGTTCATAAAAGGTATGTCTCATCCTTACAGGAACTACTTGCTCCTGGCATTCTTCAACCTTTGCTAAGTATATCAGTATATTGTATGCAAAATGCAAATGAATTTTCTCCCTTACAGGATACGAGTGGCCGCCGCTGCCGCCGCATCATCAGTTGCAAGGGCTCCATCACATATAGGAGATTAACGAGTCAAAAGGCTGTTGTAAGTGCCATTTTTGCTACAGTTATATGGACTTACCATGCACATGCAGGCTGAACAACAAAAGTTGCATGAATAACTGGCATCAACAATAGTCTAGCACAACTGCACAAATTTGTCACCACTCGTTGAGAAATTCGGAGTATGTTAGTTTTTCTTTTCTTTTGATCTTTAGGAATGATTATTATAAATTTTGTGGACATAGACGGTAGGTATGGATATAAATTTTGTTATCTCGATTGAGCTAAAGTCCTTGACTTGAGAACTGTACAATCACCTAAAGCACATATGGGAGTATGGGATACATTTTTTCTTGCAAAACATTTACTTTCCCTCCTTTTCTGTTAAAAGTTCAGGACCTGTGCTTGAAAGTGGCTTAACCTGGTGTTTGTCTGTTCAGTAGGAAACTCAGCATAAGACTTAGTGGGCAAAATTCTCCTTCAGTTTTATTTTATTTTTATCAACAAGCTCAACATTTCAATTTGAATAAGGTGGTTTTAAGTCCCAACTTGAGTTACTCTTCTAGCTAGCTTATGAGCTGTGAGGATTCTTTGAAAACCAACTCCTATTCACTTATGGGTCATGTGCACTTTTCTGTTTTGAGAAAATAGTTTTGGCTGTACAGTTACAATTCCCTATTATAGATGTCAACGATGTAGTTCTGTTGAGTGTGGATGTACATGAACTACTAAAACCTTTTGTTGACTGACTGTGGCTTGATTGTTTCTCCTTTATTTTCTGATCTTCAGATACTTTGTTCGATCTGAAGCCAAATACTCATACCATTATCAACGACCCCCTTCAGTTTGGAAATTACGGAAAGGTATGCAGGCCATGCACTGATAATTCCTGGTGACAGATCAACACCCATTTATTTTGTGATATTCCATCTGCAGTGGGAATTGATGCAATCTTGCACTCCTAATCGCAGTCTATTTCTCCAACTGATATAACTACTACAGCAGCAGCAGCAGCAACAACAGTTGGTCCTCAGGCACTAATACAGCAAAAGGGAGCGCAACCAAACCTGGTAGCTTTAAGGACTGGTAACATTGAGAACTGGGGAGAGTCAACTATGGCTGATACAAGTCCTAGGACTGATACATCAACAGATCCAGACATTGATGAGAGGAATCACATGGTACCTACCATTCTGAGCTCACTGTTTTGTCAGTCTGTTTTTTTATGACATGCTTGATGTTTACAAAATTGTTTATACTTATAGGTTTTGGAGGTTTGAAATTTCTTTCAAAAGTCCTTTGCAAAGAATTGCTTGAATTTGCGATGAGTTCATTTTTTGAAATCTCAATATTATATACATGTATAAATGCCTTGAATGAATTTTTAGGTGTTAATGTTCCTATACGCATCTAGGATGGTGCAATGGATAAATCCATTGGGTATAGCAGTACACTTTTTTCTTCTTTAGATTTGCCATTGCATGGTTTTTTGTCATGGACAGTAGGGCACATTGGTCGGAAGCGGCTTCGACCACGACGAAAAGTGTTGTATGTGGTCGGGAAGGGCTTCGACCAGCGCGAACCTCGATGCACATGGTCAGAAGTGGCTTCGACCACGACGAAAAGTGTTGTATGTGGTCGGGAAGGTGTTTAAATCACGCGATAAACGGTCGTAGCTTCTGTTAACCGGTCGTATGGTCTCGCGAAGCGGTCGCAAGACCTGGGAATCGGTCGTAGGCTTTTGAGCATTGCGTGTTGGGTGGTTCCGACCGGTCATGTATTTATGTGACATTCATTTTGTGACAAAAATATTTGGTTATACAATATATGAGACGTGAATCTTAATGAATCTGATTGTTCGTTTTATTTTTTACAAATTTTATCTTGTTTTGTATTTTACCGTAGCGTTAGCACGGGCACACTACTAGTACGGATTAGTATACTTAAGAGGTACTAAATAGTATAAAAAGGGTATTTTCTCAACAAAACACTCTAAAAGAGGATATATTATCAATTAGGATCTAAAGGAGGGTATATCCTAGATTTGCATCTAGTTGGAGTGCATATTCTCAATTTTCTCTTATTAGACGGTTCGCCTTCGCCTTCGACTCCGGTGCTCCGTTCCGCAGCACACGACGCCGCCGGCGTCGAGCCGTTGCCGCGGCCCAAATGGTAAGCTTCACCAGCTCCTCTCCCCGGAGCGGCCAAATCCCGCGTGTTCGACTTGTCCCATAAACCCCCGAGAAACCCTAGCAGGTGGTCGCTCATGCTTGTTTCTTTGCCGCCACCCGCGTCGCGTCGCGCAGGATTACCTCAAGACGGTGGTGCCATCTCAGCTCATGGCCGAGCGCGGCTCCAACCTCGTCGTCATCAACCCAGGTGCGGCCCCGCGGAAACCCTAGCCCTGACATTAATTAATCACCCGTCTTCTCGTTATATCTTTTCTTGCTGCTGTTTGTTTTTCTTCTTCTTCGCAAATTTATTTTGGCGATTCATGCCTTCTCCGGTCAAATTTGGGGAAAAATTGAGTGTAGTTCCGAGTTAATTTGGACGATTTGAATGATTGAACTGTTGAACGGGATGCATATGGTGCAATCGTAAAGTTAAATTTTAGGGTTTTTTTGTGGTTCTACAACTGAGAAATATCTATGCAACAACAGTTCCTTTTTCTTATCTGGATGTAATTTTTGCTAATTTATTGTCGTTGTCACATTGTCGGTTGAGACCAAGTACCCGTCTTTTGTAGGGTCTGCAAATGTGCGCATGGGATTTGCTAGCCAGGATGTGCCATTCAATATACCGCACTGCATTGCCCGGCACATCACCCAACAGCAGAATGATGCACCAAGGCTGTCTGTGCGAGATCAGGTGATGCAAATACAGGGGAGGTTCTCCCCTAGTGTTGGTTGCACTGTAATTTCAAATTTTCAATGTATCTTTAGTAAATGTGTGTTCTTCTCTCTCTCTCTCTCTCTCTTTGCAGATGCTCAACTGCCATGCTACTTCATCGCAGAATGCAGAACGGGAGAAGGCATATGACATTGTAAAAAAATATTTTTCAATTTTCATCATTTCCTTTTGGATTATGTTTGCCCCTGGAGCTAATGAGTTTCTATTCTTGCAGATTGCATCACTTCTCAAAATCCCATTTTTGGATGAAGAAATGCCATCAGCGAACCAGCCCTTGCCACCTAAGGTACTGTTTACAATCTTGAGTGTTAGGTGCTTTGAATACCTGATTATTAAGTGGTAGGATATTACCTTTTGCCATGCTACATCAGCTTAAGCTTTTCATGTTACTTGGGAGCAAGGTTCCAAAAACCGGAACCGGAAGAAATCCCGGTCGGCGGCCGGTAACGGTAACCGGGCGGTTACCGGAAAAACCGGTAAAAAACTAGTCACTATTTGAAAATCAAAATTTGAATTTTGAGATGTTTTGAAACCGGTAACCGGAAATACCGGCCGGTAACCGGAAAAACCGGAAAAAAACCGGCCAAAATTTAAAAATCAAAAAATTCATACCGGCCGGTTTTTTTGTTACCGGTCTCCACCGGTAAAACCGGTAACCGCCGGGATTTTGAACCTTGCTTGGGAGTAAGTAACACCCAAAGGTACGGTTCACCTCCTTTCTTTAGTGACGGCCAAATACTCTAGAGTTTGAGGGAATTCATTTGTCTTTTCTGACTTGTGATTGCCTATGAATAGTTATTGTTACCCTTCTTGAGGAGTTGCGTAGTCTGTCTTATCTAGTTTCAAGGTTATATTTAGGCAGTGAAAGGGGAACTAGCTGCTTAGAGCAATTTACTGAGGACATAGTAGCCATATGTTCCATTCCACGAAATCGGCTACACTATTTTTCGGTTGTTAAAATGTTTGCACATGTTTTAATTTGGACACGTGGTTTGTGTCCCAATTGAAGAGAAGATTGTCCAACATCGCTTGAGATGATTTGGACATCTCCAACAGAGGCCTCTTGAGGTACCGGTATGTAGTGGAATTTTAAGACGTACTGAAAACGTAAGAAGAGGTAGAGGTCGACCAAGACTGACGTGGGAGGAAGCAGTTAAAAGAGACTTGAGAGATTGGAATGTATCTAAAGAATTACCTTTGGATAGGAGCGCATGGAAGTTAGCGATCCACGTATCGGAACTATAAGAAAGTTAGGGGCAGTGTTTTAGACTCTCAGCTCAGATAGTGAGATGTAGGCTTAGGGTTTTAGAATTGTAGGTTTTATTTTAAGGCTCTCATCCTTTTGATCTTAAGAAGGTTTCATTTCTAGCTACCTCAACTTATTTGGGACAAAAGGCTTTGTTGTTGTTGGACACGTGGTCTGTGGAGTTAAATGTTAATATCAGACCCAAATTCTTTTCCTGTTGTATAGAATGAAAAAACTTATCATTGAGTGGAGTCGTTATTGTTAGACAACTGCATAGGTGTATGCATAGCTGTTAAGGCCCATGTGCCCTCAGTCACTTTCTGTTAGGTTTGCAGGGTGTTTGTTAGGGTTGCAGGGTGTTTGTTAGGGTTTCCAGGGTGGTCTCCCTCTGTTAGACCTAACCCTAACCCTTGCCCATATATACCTTGTATTGGTGCCTCTGTTATGTCAAGGAATCAAGCATCAATCCATTAACCCTAATCGCCTTCATGGTATCAGAGCTCCAGGCTCTTCTTCCGCTGCCTTCGTTCCTCCGCGCGCCCCCAGCGGCTGCGCACCCCGCCGCCTAGGGTTTCTCCTCCACGCGCCCCCCCTGTGGCTGCGCAAACCCGTGCGCCTCCCACCCCGCGCCCACCTGTGCTTACCTCCCTGCCGCCATGCCTGGCTCCCTCCCTTCCGCTCCCTCTGCTGCTGATCTCGCCGTCGCACAGGCTGCTGCGGCCGCCCTCGAGACTCGGCGCAAGACCGAGGAGCGCCGCCGCCAGCAGGCGGCTGCCCGGGACGCCGCTCTTCAGCGCGCCCAGGAGGCTGAGCAGGAGGCCACGGCCGCCGCCCAGGAGCGCGACGCTGCCGCCGCCCGCGCCCGTGACGCACTCGGCCGCGCCGCTCGCGAACGGGAAGCGGCAGAGGCTGCTGTCGAAACAGAGGAAACAGAGGATGCCGATGCTGCCGCCTTCAACACCGGTGGCTCTGTCCTGCCGTTCCGCGAAGCTCTCCTGGCGCACGAAGCCGCCGCCATCATCAACCTCCACGCCCAGGCCGTCGCCGTCCAGAGCATCCGCGCTCTCGTCCCCGCCGTCCTCGACATGGAGAGCAACAACTACACCCGCTGGCGCCACCAGATGCTCCTGGTCCTTGGGAAATTCTCCCTCCGGCGCCATGTCCTCGCCGACATCGCCGACCACACCTACCCCGACTGGGAGCGTATGGACTGTGTCGTCATGACATGGCTCCTCGGCACCATCTCTCCCGACCTCGAGGAGATTGTTCGAGACAACCACGCCACTGCCACGGCCCGCTCCGTCTGGTCCGCCCTGGAACACCAGTTCCTCGGCAACCGCGAGCAGCGCGCGCTCTACCTCGACGCCGCCTTTCGCAACTTCGTCCAGGGCGATCTCTCCATCACCGACTACTGCCGTAAGCTCAAGTCCATGGCCGATGCCCTGGGCGACTTGGGTGAGGTCGTCACTGATCGCACGCTCGTCCTCAACCTCATCCGCGGCCTCAACGAGCGCTTCGCCTCCATCGGCATGCACCTCCAGCGTGGGCGCCCGTTCCCCTCCTTCCTGGAAGCCCGGAACGACCTGCTACTTGAAGAACTCAACATGGCTCATCGCTCTGCGCCTTCACCCACCGCCCTTCTTGTTTCTGGTGCTGGCGGCACTACTGGTCCTCTTCATCAGCAACCTATCAAGCCCGTCCCACCACAGCAGCTTCCCAGCGGCAACTCCAGGAACTTCAACAAGGGCGACAAGCGCGGCTCGCGCGGTGGCAAGGGCAAGGGCCGGCAGTCTGGCGCGCCCGCACCTGGTCCTGCCCCTTCTACACAGCAGCAGCACCCAGCGCAGTTTCCACCAGGAGGCTCGTGGCCCAGCTTCTACAAGCCTTGGTCCGGTTCCATCAGCATGTGGCCCGGGAATCGTCCTCCCCTGGCTCCTCTGCCGGTTGCTCGTCCCCCCCGGCCGGCCCCTGCACCTCTGCCGCAGGCCTTTGTGGCCGGCGCCCAGGGGCAGTGGATTGCTCCTCCCGGCTACTACCATCCCATGGCTGGCATGCCCTCCTGGGACTCTCAGGCGCTGGCTTCCTCGTTCAACACCATGTCGCTGACTCCGCCTCAGCAACATGACTGGATCTTCGACACCGGCGCCACCTCGCACATGACCTCTGACGCCGGTACTATCTCCCATACTTCTTCCCCGCGGTATCCTATTCCACCTTCCATTGTTGTCGGTAACGGTTCTTTACTTCCCGTCACCTCCACTGGCACAGCTCACCTTCCCGGCTCCTTATGTCTTAATAATGTTCTTGTTTCCCCTGGTCTCATTAAGAACCTCATCTCCGTACGTCAGTTCACTTCCGACAACAACTGTTCTGTTGAATTTGACCCTGCTGGTTGTTCTGTGAAGGATCTGCTTTCCAGGAGAGTGATCACCAGGTGCAATAGTTCCGGGCCGTTGTACCCTCTTCGCTCCTCCCGCGCGTCATCACCTCCTGCTGCACATCTCGCCACCACAGCCGCGTCCACTCTATGGCATCGTCGTCTCGGTCATCCTGGATTTGAGACTTTGTCCAAACTCATGAGTTGTAATAAAGAAATTAGAACCTCTTCATGTCATGCGTGTCAGCTCGGGCGTCATGTTCGTCTCCCTTTCCCTATGTCAGCATCTCGAGCCTCCCACATCTTTGAACTCATACACTGTGACTTATGGACCTCACCAATTCCTAGTGTCTCGGGTTTCAAATATTATTTGGTTATTCTCGATGATTGCTCACATTTTATATGGACATTTCCTTTACGTCTCAAGTCTGACACCTTTTCCACTCTATCTAATTTCTTTGCTCTTGTTTCCACCCAGTTTGGCCGCACCATCAAGGCTGTCCAATGCGACAATGGGCGCGAGTTTGACAACTCCAGCACCCGCACCTTCTTCCTCACCCACGGCACTCACCTCCGAATGTCGTGCCCTTACACCTCTGCTCAGAATGGGAAGGCTGAGCGAGCCATCCGCTCTCTCAACAATGTGGTTCGGTCTCTCCTCTTCCAAGCTTGTCTTCCTCCTCGGTATTGGGTCGAGGCTCTGAACACCGCCACCATTCTACTCAACATCCTACCAACCAAAACGCTGCATTCCGGTACGCCTCATGAAGCCTTGCTAGGCTCTCCACCTGCGTATGACCATCTGCGCGTCTTCGGTTGTCGATTCTACCCCAACTTGTCCGCCACTGCTGCCCACAAACTCGCCCCGCGCTCCACTTCATGTGTCTTCCTCGGCTACTCTGCTCATCATAAAGGATACCGCTGTTTAGATATAAACTCCAACAAGATCATCATCTCCCGCCATGTGATCTTTGACGAGTCCTCCTTTCCCTTTGCCGAGCAGCCTGACACCCCATCCACCGCGGACTTAGAGTTTTTAGACACCTTCACTAACACCGTTCCGGCGCCTATAGGCCCGACTTGGTCTCCTTTGCCTGCAGGATCACCATCGCCGGCTCCTCTGCCTGCTGCTGCGGATGCGGCAGTACAACCCGATGCGTCCCCACTGGCTCCTACCTCGCCGTCGCCAACACTCTCGACGCCCGCACAACCACGTGCGGCTGCTTCGGCGTCTTTCACACAGCCACGTGCGGCTGCCCCGGCGTCCTCTACACCTCCTCGAGCGGTTGCCCAGCTCCCTCCGCTGGCTCGAGTCATCACCCAGGTGTATGGTCGCCGCCCGGCGCCTCCAGCAGCCCCCCGGCTCCCGCCGCTGGCTCGCGTCGTCACCCAGGTGTATGGCCGCCGCCCCCCGGCGCCCTCAGCTGCATCTCCGGCGCCGGCGCCTCCAGCTACGTCCCCGGCGCCTCCAGCAGCCCCTGCGCCCCTTCCAACGGGCGCGGTTGCTGTTCCCCCCGTGGTCAATCAACACTCCATGACCACCAGGGCGAAACACGGCTTCCGGCAACCTGCTGTGTTCCATACCGCGCTGTTGTCTCCTATTCCGAGGACATACCGGGCCGCTCTTGCCGACCCGAACTGGCGCGCTGCCATGCTGGATGAGCATGCTGCCCTTCTCCAGAACACCACTTGGGATCTCGTTCCGCGCCCTCCTGGCGCGAATGTGGTGACTGGCAAATGGATCTTCAAACACAAGTTTCAAGCTGATGGTTCACTGGAGCGCTACAAAGCTCGCTGGGTCCTTCGCGGCTTCACACAGCGCCCAGGAGTTGATTTTTCAGAAACCTTCAGCCTCGTCGTCAAACCAGCTACAGTGCGGACTGTGCTTTCACTAGCCCTCTCCCGCAACTGGCCTATTCGACAGCTTGATGTGAAGAATGCCTTCCTCCACGGCACCCTTGATGAAACAGTTTACTGCGTTCAGCCCTCCGGGTTCGAGGATTCCTCTCATCCGGATTACGTCTGCCGTCTGAACCGTTCACTCTACGGTCTCAAACAGGCACCTCGAGCATGGTACAGCCGTTTTGCAGCTTACTTGGTGTCCCTCGGGTTCGTGGAAGCCAAGTCTGACACCTCGCTCTTCGTGTTCCACCATGGTGCCGAGCTCATTTACCTGCTTCTCTATGTGGATGACATCGTCCTCACCGCTTCGTCGACCGCGCTCCTTCACCGCACCATCAATGCCCTGCGGCAGGAGTTCTCGATGAAGGACTTAGGTGATCTCCATCATTTCCTCGGGATGCAAGTTCAGCGGCGGTCTGATGGCCTTTTCCTCTCGCAGCGCCAGTATATGCAGGAGATTCTAGACCGCGCGGGCATGGCCGAGTGTAAGCCCTGCTCCACCCCGGTGGATACTTGTTCCAAGGTTTCAGCACAGGATGGCACCCCCGTCAGTGACACCACAGATTTCCGGAGTTTGGCTGGTGCTCTTCAGTATCTCACCTTCACGCGTCCAGACATCTCCTACGCCGTTCAGCAGGTCTGCCTTCACATGCACGATCCTCGGGAGCCTCATCTTGCCGCTTTGAAGCGTATCCTGCGGTATCTTCGCGGCACCCTTCACCTCGGGCTGCTCCTTCGACCTTCAGCACAGTTAGACCTGGTTGCCTACTCTGACGCTGACTGGGTCGGCTGCCCGGACACTCGCAAGTCCACCTCCGGCTATGCTGTGTTCCTCGGGAATAGCCTCGTCTCCTGGTCCTCCAAGCGCCAGAACACTGTCTCCCGGTCCAGCGCCGAAGCCGAGTACCGCGGTGTGGCTAATGCCGTGGCTGAGGCATCATGGCTGCGCCAACTCTTATGTGAGCTCCACTCCCCACCCAGCAAGGCTACCTTGGTGTACTGCGACAACATCAGCGCCGTCTACATGTCATCCAACCCGGTTCAGCACCAACGCACCAAACATATTGAGATTGATCTTCATTTTGTTCGGGAGCGTGTCGCCATTGGTGCTGTCCGCGTCCTTCACGTGCCGACGACCTCACAGTATGCCGACATCTTCACCAAGGGTCTGCCTTCGACAGTTTTTCAGGAATTTCGGTCCAGTCTGAACGTCTGTGCCGACGCTCCGACTGCGGGGGGTGTTAGACAACTGCATAGGTGTATGCATAGCTGTTAAGGCCCATGTGCCCTCAGTCACTTTCTGTTAGGTTTGCAGGGTGTTTGTTAGGTTTGCAGGGTGTTTGTTAGGGTTTCCAGGGTGGTCTCCCTCTGTTAGACCTAACCCTAACCCTTGCCCATATATACCTTGTATTGGTGCCTCTGTTATGTCAAGGAATCAAGCATCAATCCATTAACCCTAATCGCCTTCAGTTATGTCACTGATGCTTAGCTTTTGTTCTCACCTCTGTTTGGTGTCTCTAGTTATGTAGATTTTAAGAAGCATTGGAACATGGGAACTTGAACATGAGGAAACATTGTTGAAGCTGATGTGAGATGGGTCATTGCAACTTACGGTTATTTGTCACTGATATATTGCAGCTTACAGTTATTTGTCACGGATGTGATATTTAGTCCTTCCACATCATTCCCATCCATGCTCAACTACAATACTTTGCATCATGATAACGTCCAATTCCCTAGATATACAGGGGGTGGGAGGAAGGGACTTGGGACTTATTTGCCCTATAGAGCTTGAGCTTTTAATCCTAGTAAGCTGAAGCCAGGGACAAAATTATAGCACATAGCTTCTTCTAGGCCACTTCCCCAGGAAATAAGCTTATGGCTTATGGGGCATTGGCCATTGGGGCTTATAAGGTCATAGTTGCTTATAAGTTGAGTTTACCTAGGTAGTATTCAGGGCTTGCACAATAAGCTAGTGTGTTGTGTTTGTATATTGTAAGCTCAACTAGCTAGTTTATATGGTAAATCTAACCTTTTCAAATAGGTCCTTATAGCTATCCAATAGGCAATATCCATGAAAAATATGAGAGATTGTTAAATATCTATAAATGCTCTTAAGAGCAAGTGTTGAAAAGAATATTGGAATGCTGTACAGTAATTATGTGATGTGCATTTACATCTGAAGATTCGAAAGTGTCCTAAAATGAACTCATCAGTTCATCCAACTCTTCCAAATTTATATAATTACTTTTCAAATTCGTTAAGTATGAAAATAACTGTTATTTTTCTAATCTTTGGATACAGCTTCAAATAGCTAAAGAGTATTAGATAATTTGGCATCGATGTTCTGGACATCAATTTTCTTTTGTTTAAGATAGGTCACAACATAGTTCCTATGTGCTTATGTGGTCACATTGACCTGTTCAGATGGGACGTGTTGATGGTTTTTCTTCACAGCAAAGCAGAGATGATAGTAAATTCGCTTGGACAGATGTGATGGACAAAAGTATTAGATCATCCACACTAATTGGTATTTTCTTATCATTTTTCTTCTTCTTTCAGTGAAGTTATTTATTTTTTCTTGTTCCATTTCATAGTTGTCTGTTGTTAACAGAAGTTAAAAGTGTATACTTATATTTAGGGTACCGCCTCTGTAGATACGCTTGACTTTTTTGGAAGCTGTACAGCTATGTTATTTGATGTGGTTTATTTTCTTTGACATTGTAATTTGTTTGTTATGACTTGTAACACCCCTTCCCAAGTAATGGTGGCCCAAGTGACCCATATATATGGTTGTGGCAAGTCCCACATTGAAAGTTTAGATGAGTTTGAACTGTTGAAGTATAAGTGAATTGCTCATCTTTTCTCATCAACTTAAGCTTTTGGGTGAACTGGTTGGTGCATGAAACTCAATATGGTATCAGAGCCAAGAGGTCTCGAGTTCAAGACCTAGCTGACGCATTTTAAAAAAATTAATTGCAGTCCACTTCTATTCCACGTATTAGGCCTAAGAGAGCCTACACATGAGGGGGAGTGTTGAAGTATAAGTGAATTGCCCATCTTTTCTTATCAACTTAAGCTTTTGGGTGAACTGGTTGGTGCATGAAACTCAATATGAACAACATATATACAAAAAGGGAACCAAGTCTAGCAACTCCAGGTCGACACGTTGGGGCGAAGAAAGGACAAAAGCCGAAGTGATTTGTTATGTGTGTGTGTGGCCTGTCCCATGTGAGGTTGGGGCTGTAGTGAATTTTGGACCCTGGGGTATTACATTATGACTGGCTTTTGCCGGAGCTATCTAGTTCTGAAGTTTTAGAGGAATTAAGTTGACCTGTTATGTTAGATTTATGCTTTGCTATGAGTATATGACCTGCAGCATATAATCTAAATTTGCATTGTTTCTTTTTTTACATCTGTCATGTACTTATCATAATGAGATTCCATTAATGGCCCCATGTTGTCTAGCTGCTTTAGCTTATTGGAGTTGGGCACAGGATAGATATTAATGGAATAGTCGCCCTGCTTGTTTCTATGTGTTGAATAACGCTTGTATTCATCATGTGGCCAAAGGGCCAATATATATACATGTACAGGTGGCATATATGCAAGAAACCCCTTATACAATGGGGTAAATACACATATATAATACACATCTAACACCCCCCTCAAACTTATGGTGGATCAACAACATGAAGTTTGGAGAGATGAAAACTGTGTTGAGCCCTGGTTTGTGCCTTGGTAAAGAAATCTGCCAACTGAAGCTCGGAAGGCACATACTGAAGAGCAACAATCTGATCTTGCACCTGTGTCCGCATGTAGGAAGCATCAACACCAATATGCTTTGTAAGCTCATACTTCACCGGATCTTTAGCAATGCTAATAGCACCTGTACTGTCAGACAAAAGAGGAGTCGGTGCCGAAACAGAAACACCAAAATCCTCAAGTAACCACCGTAGCCAAGTAACCTCCGCAGTCAACAAAGCCATAGCTCGCAATTCAGCCTCAGCACTCGAACGAGAAACTGTTGTCTGCTTCTTAGTCTTCCAAGCAATGAGAGAACCATCAAGAAAAACACAATAAGCAGAGAGAGACCGGCGATCAGAGGGATCACTAGCCCAGGTGGCATCAGAATATGCCTGGAGCTGTAAAGAACTGGAGCGAGGGAAAAAGAGATGACGAGAGATAGTTCCATGAAGATATCGTAGAACACGAAGAAGATGACTATAATGGAGCTGAGTGGGAGCGGAAACAAACTGACTCAAGATATGCACAGGGTACGAAATGTCAGGGCGGGTGACACCAAGATAAACATGGCGACGGCGTCGGCGTCGACGACGGCGACCACGGAGTTGGCGACGGCGACAGCTCCCAAGCGCACCAACAGCACAGTCGGCGGCAGATCTGGATCCCGTCAATCCAGACGGCGGCAGAAGACTTCACGAGTTGAAGGAACGACAGCGAGCGGCGGTGAAAAAAGCGACAAGCAGGCAAAACCCTAGGTATAATAAACCCATAGGTATGACGAAACCGGCTCTGATACCATGTTGAATAACGCTTGTATTCATCATGTGGCCAAAGGGCCAGTATATATACATGTACAGGTGTCATATATGCAAGAAACCCCTTATACAATGGGGTAAATACACAGATATATAATACACATCTAACACTATGATCACAGTTGCTCAGTTATGCTCAATTCCTTGTGGAGTTGATAGTAGATTCTATGGGCAGTTTTGCTCCATAGTGAAGTAGCTTATATTTTACTGATCATTTTGTGATATCAATATTTTTTTGAACTCCTCAAATTGGCCAGGAAGGTCAGTAGACAAGGATGCTGACGAAGATCCTTTGCAAATCGCATCTGATGATGTTGAGCCCAATTCTGGAGAAAACAAGTATAAGGAAATGATATTTGGAGAAGATGCTTTGAAAATCCCACCTTCTGAGGCATACTGTCTGAGTCGCCCAATCAGGAGAGGCCATTTCAATATTTCTCAGAATTATTCATTACATAAGGTATGACTCCAGATTATTGTATGTTCCTTTTCTTAAAATACCATTTAATAATAGTAATGTTTCTCTTGGTATGTACTTGACAACACTGCCCTTTAAATTCTCAAGTTTAGTTTCAGTTCATTTGCTGATGCTTCCCATTGTAGTTTTATAATTATTGAGTATAGGGGTGTATGCATTATTTTGGCTTCAAATTGATTGGTATGGGACAGGATATTTCTTGCAACAGGTTTTGTTAAGGAAAAATGTGGGAATTGAATTTGCGCTAGAATTTCTTGTTAAAAAGGAGCTCTGTTGCAAATCTTTGTTGATAGAGAGCAGTAGGGAAGAGGCCTACTCAAATGTATAGAAGAAAGCTTTAACACAATTCTCCTCCCATCTGAAACAATTAGAAGGAACACGTTGAAAAATTCACCCATTTCTCTGCAAGCAAATGTTCCAGCAGCCAATCCTAAACAAATTTCCATGACGAAATTTCTAGTTCCAGCCTACATCTTGGATAGTCTAACCACACTTTATTTTGATGAAAGAATGTAAGATAATAGATTCTTAATAAACTATTGACTTAACTTTGTGGTTTCCAGTTCCGACTTCCTGGTTCTTACTAATTTTGTTGTTGCTTGATTGATAACACAACAAATTGAGCAGTTTATACTGTATACAAGGCAGTAATTAAGTATACAGCCTTTCAATCTTATAGCGTAGAGTTTATATAATGTTACTATATGCTAATGTAGCTTGACGGAATTAAACAAGGAAGGTTTTATGCTAGCCACCGTGGAGTTTGGATTCAGCACTAAAATTATTCCAAATTACCCGATATTCTTTGTCTTTGTTATTTTTCTTGATTGCACATATTTGCTGCTAAATGATGAACCGTGAAGAAAGGCTAAATTTTGGTTCATGAGGTGAACTCTAGCAGTCTGGTCTGCAAATTTGAGAAAATTTACATTAAAAAACTATGCTGGATGGTTATTTCTGGGTTGAAAACTTGAAACTGACGGTATCTGGCTCCAAATAGGGGTGAAAAAGGATGTGCTAAGTACTTGTTTTGAACTGTTCATGAAACCTGTCTGTCAATTTTTTTTCTCTATAGCATCTTAACGCTAGATTATTTTCAAAAATATTTTTATTGCAGGTTTTAGAAGATTTACGCACTATTTGGAACTGGATACTGACAGAAAAGTTGCATATCAACCCAAGAGATAGAAGTCTATATTCTGTGATTCTTGTTCTTGGGGAGACATTTGACAACAGAGGTATTTCTCCTTTCATGCCTCGCCCTGTTTTAATTGTCGTTTTGGACACCAACATGGTCGCCAATACACACCTTTGGCCATTACTTTTTCTAATTATATATCAGTACAAATAGGAAATGTATAATGATGTGAAAGAAAATTTGATGACAAATCCACTAATGTGATTTCCATGTGACAAGTCTGAATACTTTTTTGTATATTAGTGCTCAAAGTTTTAAAAGGTTAAGTGTACACATTCTAGGAAGTTATCTATTTGAGAACAGAGGTAGTAAGATATTAGAAGGTGCAATGGTGAGCTCATCTGTTATCTATTAAGCATTGTTAGATATATATTATATAGCTGTGTATTTACCTTTACGTGAGGGGTTTCCTGCATATATGTCATATCTGTACGTGTATATATATCGGCTCATTGGCCTCATGATAAATACAAGCACTATTCATAACATGGTATCAGAGCTAAACCTAGGGTTTCACCTAGCCATCGTTGTTCTTCCTTAGCCATCGCCGCTTCACCGTGCTTGTCCCGCCGCTGCTTGGTCCTTCACCGCCTGGACCGTTGGCTCCGGTCTGCTCTTCTCGTGCGCGTCCTTCCACTCAGATCCGGACTCCTCTATGCTGGATCCGGCTCGCCACCGTCGGGCTCTTCGTCAGATCCTGCCACATCGAGCTCGCCCAGCCAAGTCGCTTGTGTCGTTGGCGCCGCTTGAGATCTTTGCATTGGTCGCCGCCTGCTTCGGGATGCCTGAGGTCCGCCGTCTAACGTCCGCTGCTAGCCGCTCGCCTCGCCGCCGCTTCCCTCGCCTCACCGCCGCTGAAGCCGCCAGAGCCACCGCCCTTCGACTCTTCTTCGGTGTCCATCGTTTCGGCCGTCGGTGAGGCCAGTCGCCGCTCTGGACTCCTGGACGCCACCAGTGAGGTCGGCCGCCTCCGCCTGGTCTTCTCCCTTCGTGTTGCCCAACGCCACCCGCCACCCACCGATCTATACCGACGAGCACTATTGCCGGTCAGCCGCCGCCGTGTGCCCTTCGCTCCATCGGGCGTGAGTTGTGTGGGTGATGCACACTCTGTTTTGGTTTGTTCGGCCGTATTAAATAATTTTGGAAAAAAGAAAAAAGAGAAGGAAAAAATGTCGTCCTTTTAAGGAATAGAAAACGTTGCCATGTGATATTCGATGGTCTCAATTATTAGGACTAGTTTCAGCACATGAGCCTCCAGATGCGTGATCAGCGCCTTTGGGAGTTTTTTACTGGTGAGTTGTTCGCCTCACCCTACTCCCCTTGCTGAGTTGTGCTTCTGAAGACGCTCGTACAAAGATATTTGAGGCTTTTGAGGATGCCATGGAAACTTTTCAAACTTAGTATGCTGCTTACAAGACATGGATCGATAAGGATGCTCGTGCTTTTGCTATTCTGGTTGCTAGCATGGAGGTGCATCTCATTGGTGATGTTGGTTTAGCTTCTGTACATGCGATGTGGGCGCATCTACACAACCGCTACGAGTCATCTGGTGATTCCTTGTAGCTTGCTGTTATGCGGCAGGAGCATTCGCTACAGCAGGGAGATGCCACTGTGGATGAGTTCTATGCTCAGCTGTCCGCGGTATGGCGGCAGATTGAACTCTTTGAGGCCAGATGTTTGCCACACCTGTCAGTGTTGTCAGCGTCAGCACTCATCTGGAGCTTCGCCGCATCTACGACTTTTTGACAAGTCTCCGGTCTGAATTTGAGCAGACTCGTGCTCAATTGTTGACTCGTTATCCTCCTGTGACTCTATTGGAGGCTCTTGCTGTTGTTAGTAGTACTGAGGAGATTCGCCTTCGTAGTGCAGGTCTGTTGTCGTCATCGTCGTTTCATTCGGTTTTGGTAGCTCCCCCAGCTTCTACACGTGCTGCATCGTCGATTACTTCTTCACCAGTTCTGCATCCACCAGTGGCAGCTGCTGTTGGTAGGGGACTCCACTGCACATATTACAACAAAGCTGGACATATGACTATATGAGCAGTTTTGCTATAGGAAGACTATATGAGCAGCTTTGCTATAGGAAGAAGGATTTTCGTTGTGGTGCTCATCTCCGAGAGGCACCGGAGGTTCCTTTCAGCGGAGTCCTGGTGCATCTGACACTCAGCAGTTTCTCACACTACTTGGTCGCATAAGTGCTTTTGCATCGTCCGATTCTGCTGGTTTTGCTGCTCGGTCTTCCGCTGAAAGACCACCTTCTACTCCTTCCTTAGGTATATCACCTTGGATTATTGATTCTGGTGCTTCCTTTTATATGACATCTGATTACATCAGTCTCACTTTCATTAGTCCTTTAGCTGCTCCTATTACTGTTCAAACAACAGATGGTACCTCTCTTTCTGTCACAGGACGAGACACTTTCAAATTTATCCTTTAATGTTCCTGTTATATCTCATGTTCCAAAACTAACCATACAGCTCATATCTATCGGCCAGCCACAACGCAATTATCTCGTGTTATTTTCGATTCTGATTCTTGTTGTGCTCAGGATTGCCGCACGGGGACTATGGTTGGTACTGGCCCTCGCCGTTGTGACTCACGACGGCTTTGGGAGCTTGACTGGCTTCATCTTCCTTTCGCTGCCCCTGTCATTCTTGTTGCCTCCTCCACCTCCTCCGCATCTACTACAGCCTCCACCGTATCTTTTGCTCAGTGGCATCATCGTTTAGGCCATCTTTGTGAGTCACGTATGTCTTCATTACTTCGTCATGGTCTTTTGGGATCTGTGTTTGGTGATGCTTCTCTTAATTGTCAGGATTGTAAGCTTAACAAACAACTTCAACCCCCCATCCTTCTAGTGAGTCAGTGTCTTAGCGCCTTTTGATCTTGTCCATTCTTATTTATGGGGACCATCTTCTTTCGTTTTGAAAGGCCATCGATATTATATAATTTTTATTGATGATTTCTCGCTATACATGGATATACTTTATGTCATCTCGTACTGATGTTCTATCCATCTATAGGACTTTTGCCACCATGGTCCGTACTCAGTTTGACTCATATTCATGTTTTTCGTGCTAATTCTGCTGGGGAGTACTTGTCGGGAGTTCTTCGTGGTTTTTTTGCTGAGTATGGCACTCAATTTTCTTGTCCCGATATTCATGCTCAGAATGGTGTGGCTGAACGTAAACATCGTCATCTTCTTAAGAAAGCTCGTGCTCTTATGCTTGTTTCTGCTGTTCCATCCAACTTCTGAGCTGGGGCTGTTTTATGCTTACTTCTGCTGTTCCACCACATTTCTGGGCTGAGGCTGTTTCTAATGTCACTTTTCTTATCAACATTCAGCCCTCTGCTCTTCAGGGTGGTATCCCAGTTGAGTGTCTCTGTGGTAAGACTTCTGATTATTCTAGTCTTCGTCTCTTTAGGTGTGTGCGCTATGTTCTTGCACCTCGTGAGCACACCCAGCTGACCGCCAAACTTCATGCTGTTGATCCACCATAAGTTTGAGGGGGTGTTAGATATGTATTATATAGCAGTGTATTTACCCTGTTGTGTGAGGGGTTTTTTTTCATATATGCCATATCTGTATGTGTGTATATATATTGGTCCATTGGCCTCATGATGAATACAAGTACTATTCAATAAGCACACCTTGATATACTTTTCCCATGCCAAAGATACAAAGGTTTATTTTATTTGCTCCCAGAATAGATCACTTTCATGGGTTTGTCTTTGACTTTAAGTTTGTCCCTGCTATACCGTGAGTTGCTTTGCTAGAAATCTAGATTACCTGGTAATTTTAGAAAATAAAACAAACAACAGATGGATGAAGAAAAATGCAGACACCTTGTATATGTGGAAATCATGATTTTCCAGCATCTGACTAGGTGTCATGCGGGGTGTTTTGTTTGTATTGGTTAAGCTACAATGTCACTATCTGGTCCTTTATCTGTTTTAACTTGAACTGTTCATTCAACATGAATGTGAAATGCTATACATAATGCACTTCTTAGTAAGAGGGCTTGAAATTTACACCTGTAGATCTCTAATAGATTCTTTCATGAACTACATTGCATAGAAACTAGGTGTTTGTAGTCTTTAACAAGCTCTAGTTGGGCCTTGTGATATTTGTGAACACAATGTTTGTGCAGTGGCACCTAATTTATTCATGTTGTGATCGTACGTTCTGTGCTATCCTTGGTTTGGTCTGTGACTCCCCAAACTCTGCTGGGTGCTGGCCATGAGCAGTCCTTTGGGCTGATCCCTTATATTACTGTTGTGCATTGATGTATCAATGATCCATTTAGTGCAGTAGCCTTGAATTGATGAATTCATAATTAGGAGAATATTAAACACAGCTGATAGATGTCTCTTATCCACTGTTTGCTCTTCCTTTTTTTCAGTATATTCTACTGCAAAGTGGGTGTTCTGTTGTATAAGGCAGGTTTGTTAGTTTTTTTCTGGTGAATAAAGTTAATTTATCCCATCCATGTCAGAAATAAAAGAGATGCTGTCTATTGTACTTTGCGATTTGGGGTTTAGCTCAGCAGTGGTACATCAGGTTCGTCTTTACCTCCAATCACCTAGCATTTTTAATTTACTTTCTTTTACATCTGAATGCAAGGAATCATTTTTTCCCTCCATTTGCAATTGATAACAAATCAATTGGATCTTGATTTGAAAAGGGCATATCTTTTGGTAATTTGGGTAACTGTACTTCAATGGTGCTGAGATAAGTTCTTCAATTTTGAGATTATTCTATTAAGTTAGCAACTAAAGGTTGTATTTACCAATTGGATTGTGTTCTTATATATAATCAACATGGTGCAGTCACCTTGTGCAAATGCTGTAATTAACTACTCCCTTCGATCACATACATGTCGTTTTGGACATTAACATGGTCTCCAAACCGCCACTTCGACCACTAATATCTATTGTAATATATTTATAAAACCCAATAAAACTATAATATTATGATAGTACTTTTCAAGAAAAATCTAAACATATGATTTTCATGTATCCAATATAAATATTTAAAAATACGTTGATAGCCAAAGTTTTGAAAGTTTGACTGCATGTATCCAAAACGACATGTATTTTTAACTGGAGGGAGTAATTCTATCCATGGGCCCAAAACTAAATATGCTGGCGAGGGAGAGATTGATTTGTTAAAACAACTGAGGTATAAGGTTTGCAATGAATTAGAACTCTTCAGATTTCCACCAGAGTGGAAGTTTTCTTAAAACCTAAGATATGTATGTAACAGGAAGGTACTGTACCTTTATTAATTAATACTATTTTGTAAGATTTCCAGAGTCTGGTCCAATCCCAAAAGAATGGAGGGCCCATGGTCTACTGCCAAATGCGCTGTTGTTAGCCTAGGACAGCTTGACACTGCTTGCGGATCCTTACTGTTCTGGATTAACACCAGCCCATGTTTTGTTAACGCATAAAATCAGGCACTGATGAACCGTTCATGCTAGTGGGCCAATATTAGATTACAGAAATTAGCACCCAAAGGCCGAGCTCTTTTTTTTGTCACTAAACCTAATACACCTGGTGTTAGCCTATTTCTGGAGTTATTTTGGGGCTTGTTGCCGGGTTCCACTTTTAGTTTTATCTAGTAGTGTACTATTTGACAATTAAGTTTAATGTAATGATTATCATGAGAAACTACAGTTTGATACCTTCAATTGTGTTAGAAAAATATCTGCTTGCAAGATACATACATGTAGAGATATAGTCGAGCTTTGTGTTTGATGATTCACAAATTGACAAACATTGAACATCCCTTATTTACTCCATGTTTATGTTTTATTAGGAAGCTCTAGCTGCAGCATTTGGAAATGGTTTGTCGACAGCTTGTGTGGTCAATATTGGTGCTCAAGTTACACAAGTAGTTTGTGTTGAGGTAATAACCCTAGTATTTTTGTAGCTCTTTCAGTGACCACTGAGAAATGTGGGGGGTAGTATTCTGGATGCTAGGGACCATGGTTCAAAATCCCGGCAGTTACCGGCCGGTAACCGCCGGTTACCGGTTTTACCGGTGGAGACCGGTAACCGAAAAACCGGCCGGTATGAATTTTTTGATTTTTCGAATTTTGGCCGGTTTTTTTCCGGTTTTCCGGTTACCGGCCGGTTTTTCCGGTTACCGGCCGGTTTTTCCGGTTACCGGTTTCAAAATATCTCAAAATTCAAATTTTGATTTTTAAATTGTGACCGGTTTTTTACCGGTTTTTCCGGTAACCGGCCGGTAACCGCCCGGTTACCGTTACCGGCCTCCGACCGGGATTTTTTCCGGTTCCGGTTTTTGGAACCTTGCTAGGGACCTTTCTCTAGTTTATGAATTATGATGCTGATCAAACCTCAAGGGGAGATTGATCCAATGGGTTGCTTGATCTTTCATGGTGGTAATTCTCTAATATATATGTGGAGCACGAATTACAAGACGCAATTTGCACTAGGATAGATATGCCCTCAACCGCGTGCACCACAACGCACGACCAAGGATAAGGGGATTTCATGATTCAGCGAGTAAATACCTATACCACAGTACGAACCCTCATGCCAAAATGAAATCTAGATAGGAATTCAACAAACACAAGAACATGATACTGGGATCACCCCTAACGCCATCTTGGCTAAACCAAGGTTCGGGAAACCGGTGGTTACCAGTCGGTAACTACTGGTAACCGGATTTCCCGGTGGGTACCAGGAAATAAAACTAGCCGATTTTTCCGAAGTGTATTTATATTTGTGGGTCTTTTGTGACTGCTTAATGCGCTTCCTAGGTTGCTTTAGGCCTTTTTTGTGCTAGATTACCTATTGTATGAGGTAAATATGCTTCGAAATATCCCAAATTCAATTTTTGTGTTTTCCCTATTTTTTAGCGGTTTTCCCCTTTTTTAAGCTGTTTCTCCGGTTTTTTGGGCGGTAACCAACCGGTTTTTCCGATTACCAGTTTCAAATTCAAATTTCAAAACTTGAAATTTGATCAGCTTTTCCCCAGTTTTTCCGATTACCAGTCGGGAACCGATACCGACCCCCCGCTGGGATTTAGGCCGGTACCGGTTTCCGAACCCTGGGCTAAACTCTTGGTTCTAACTCAAAATAACCCAAGTTTTACATGACACACACCCTGGCTTTTATAGCCACATGCACAACTTAGCCTGAGGCCTACATGCACGCACACATGCAATAATTGGACTAATCGAAACTTCCTAAACCATACAAATAAGTATTCCAAACTTGAACTAGGACTTTAGTTCCTTTTACATCTTGAACATCATTTCCTAATACAAGTTGCAGACTAATATTAATAAATTAACTGAAGTATTTTCTGGTGCGCTATCTCCTCGCCTCCTCGGTGTTTCCTGGACACGCGCGTCTGAAATTTTTTTCCTGCGTCGACAGGTGTCCTGGTGTCGACGCGTGTCAGACACGGGGCGACACGCCTCGGATTCTTCTCCGGCAAGCTCCTGGCCGCCCATGCTCCGGCACGCCTCCTCCTGCTAGGCCGGCCTCCGCCACTGCTCTTGTAGCAGCTGCTGTCGGATCTGGACTCCCCGCGCCGGATTCCGCCGCCGCCACTCCTGTGGCTGCCGGTGAGGGAGACGTCAGGTGGCAGGGGAGGCATGAGGATGGGGTGGTGCGGAGGGGGCGGCGCTGGTGGGAGACGACGTGGGGTGGGGCAGGGGTTAGGGTTAGAGACGGCACAGGGTGGGGTGGGGCAGGGGTTAGCCTGTTAGGGTTAGATGTTTTTGTGATTTAGTTCACAGATTTTTTTTTAAAATTACGAATAGACCCTTTATTCAATAGATTTCTTTCTATTTGAACCTCCCTAAATATATATATTAGGCGAATCCTAGAATCTTAATTTCTAAAGTTTGCCGAATTGGACACCTGAATCCGAGTCCTAGTAACACTGCATCTCCTGTATATTGCACTGGCTGCTGGTGGCCCCCATCCGAATGCACGTAGCAAAAGAAACATACGAGGGCCAAACTTTCCATGCTGCTCTGGCCGAAATGAACATGGTGTGCTTTCCCTGATTGTCTCCAAGATTCCCCCCGATCATGCTTCCTTCTATCTTTAACGCATGGAAACAAGTAGAACTTGGTCATTTGGCTGGTTCCAAGAGGAAACAAACCTGAGCTTAAAAATAGCATGCATGGACCCTCACGGGAATTTGTTTCCTTTTCCTCTCCTAGTGGCGCATAGGAGGCATCCGAATTAATCTCCTGGTCACATGCATGAACGTTTACATACATGCACGGCTCAACAGAATATGTGTGCAATACTTGTCCATCTTTCTTTTAGAACATCCAATCCTTCATGCGACACAGGTAGCATGCACAAAATATCGGAAACACAAGCTGAGTTAGTAGGGGGGTACTTGTGCTGTATCAGGTTCCTAGAAAACACACTTAGATATCATCGTATTAATATATCGTCTTACCTGAATGTTTGCAGGATGGAGTAGCTTTGCCCCACACGGCTTTGGCACTTCCATATGGTGGAGATGTAAGTTCTAAATTATACTCTGACCTACACAACCTATTTCCGTTACTTTGGAGAATCTGTTGCTGATGTTCATTCTATCCGTATTTGGTGTCATTGCTTTGGAGAATCTGTTGTTCATGGTCATTCTATCTGTATTTTGTCATTCTAATAATCTACTTTCGTGCATCCAGTCCTGTTTGTGTCAGAATAATGAGATCTTCCTTAGGTTTGGTCTGATGTAACTGTAGTGGACGAACTTTGTGTCATTGCACTTTTTTCCCCAATAGGAGAATATGCATCTGTTAGTTTCATCCTGTCATAATATGACCTTATAAATATGAGCAACAATCTATTCATTCTGGATAGTTCCTCAGTTGAAAGTCTGATGTTACTTTGGTGTCAAAAATATATAAAAAAGTTTGTTGTTACTTTGATAGCACCAATTGAAGAGAAGATTGTCCAACATCACTTAAGATGGTTTGGATATCTCTAACGGAGGTCTCCTAAGGCACCGGTAAGTAGTGGAATTTTAAGACGTATTGAAAACGTAAGAAGAGGTAGAGGTCGACCAAGACTGACGTGGGAGGAAGCAGTTAAAAGAGACTTGAGAGATTGGAATGTATCTAAACAATTATCTTTGGATAGAAGCGCATGGAAGTTAGCGATCCGCGTACCGGAACCATAAGAAAGTTAGGGGCGGTGTTTTAGGCTCTCGGTTTAGATAACAGGATGTACGGCCTAGGGTTTTAGCATTGTATGTTTTATTTTAAGACTCATCTCTTTGATCTTGAGAAGCTTTTATTCCTAGCCTACCTTCAACTTGTTTAGGACAAAATGCTTTGTTATTGTTGTATGCCATCTCAAAGAATGATATTTAGCAAAATACCATCGCAATTGCCCTTGACTGACCAATACCATTGAAAGGCACAAAGAGAGACCGCCGTCTCACTTTACATAATTTCAAGTCTTTGCGATGGCACTGGCAGTGTTCAAGTAGGCGTTAGGCGGACAGCAAGCTGGGGCCTAGCGCCTAGCCCACTTAGGCGGGGCCTAGGCAGGCAACTTGGCCAGGGGGGTTGTGGGAGACGTCAACATATATTTGATATTTGGAGGAATAATTGTTACTTGGACTAAGTTGCAATAATGTAAAATAGAGTTGATGGTGATAGACATTTCATCACTTGATGTAAATTCTTGATATAAATGCTTTATGTGAACCGCACATTAAGAATTAAGCAATGCATGAGACTCATGGTATTTGGACAATATGCTCAAATTATTGTACTTAAACTTCAAACTAAACAATCTTATCACACAAAATGCACTTCACTTTGTCCAAGCTGTTTGGATTCACCAACACACCAAATACCCACCCCACATTGCCCCGACTTCCTCTTGAGGCTTTCTTTGGCGTTGCTCACCTCTGGCGCCAACGCAACAGATGACATCCTAAATTACCAATTTAAGATATCAAAGTGACAAAATTAGAAAGTAATCAAAGTATTACCACTTTGACTGTGTACTCATGAACCCTGAAAGCAGTTGTATGTGTTAGACATGTAAAGGTTGCAGGGTTATTACATTGTATAGGGGTCTCATAGCATATTGTCTCATGTATATATTTAGCCTCTTGGCCTATTGGAATATCAAGTCCATATTTTCAACATGGTATCAGAGCTGGAGAGGGCTAGGGTTTCCCAATCCTAGCTGTAGCCACCGCCGCCGCTACCGCCGGCCGTCGCTTCTCCGCCTCACGCAACCGTAGCCGCAGCTACCGCCGGCCGCCCCTGCTTCTCCCGAATGCGGGCCGTCGCGCGAGCTGGAGAGGGCTAGGGTTTCCCCACCATAGCCGCCGATGCCGTCGCCGCTTCTCCGTCTCACGCGCCCGGTCGCCCGCGCCCCAGACGCGCGCCGCCCAGCGTGTCTTCTCCGTCCTGATCCGGTCCTCCCCGCCGCTGCGCCGCGGTCGGCCGCCTGCGCCTCCGGCTGTCGCTTGCCTGCGCCCGTTACCTTCACCTCCGACCATCATTGCTCGTCGCCTTCGCCTCTGGAGCTCACCGATGCCTGCGTAGATCTCGGCTTGAGCTCTTGGTTTGGCTCTGGGTTTGGTGGAAGACGGGCGTGTTTTAAAGGGAGCAGGGCGAGAGCAGCAGTAAAAAAATCTCGCACGTGATGGCCACCCACACTGCTACTCCACTTCCAAAGATCATCTTCGATGGGATGAACTATCGTGAGTGGGCCATGCACATGCGGATCCACATGAGGAATCAGCGTCTTTGGGGCCATCCTACAGGCGAGAGGCAGTGTCCGCCTTGCCCTCCACTGCCAACTGCCCCTCACATCCTTGCATTTGCTGATGAAGCAGCCTAGAAAGCTGCGACCACGACCTTTGAGGAGGCCATGGAGGTGTACCAGGCTCAGCTTCACTCCTATGAGAGGTGGCAGGACGACGAGGCTCGTGCTTTTGCCATCCTGGTGGGTAGCTTGATCCTGGTGGGTAGCTTGACTGTCGCTATCTCCATGGATGTAGTGGAGCTGCCGACATCTCAGCTAATGTGGGAGCGCCTTCATGTCCACTACGAGCCGACGAGTGATGCTATGTATCTCTCGGTCATACATCAGGCGCTCTCTTCAGCAGCTCGATGCCATTGTGGACGACTTCTATTAGCAGATGTCCGTAGTGTGGCATCAGCTTGACTCTCTGGGACCGGACGTCTGTCGGACCTGTCCCTGCTGTGTGCGTCAGCGTGCTCACCTAGAGACCGTCTCTACGAGTTCCTGACACATCTTTGGTCAGAGTTTGAGCCTGTCCGTGCTCACCTCTTGACTCGTCATCTGCGTCTGTCCGTGCTAGAGGCTCTTACCGTTGTTCGTGCTGAGGAGACTCGTCTTCGCAGCGTGGGTCAGATCACTGATCATGGTTGTCGTATCATTCTTGACTCCGACTCGTGTTGTGTTCAGGATCGTCGCATCGGGACTCTGGTTGGGACTCGCCGGCATTGTGATTCACAGCGTCTCTGGGAGCTTGACTGGCTGCACCTTCCTTCCGCTGCCTCCATCAGCCAGTCGATTCCCTCCACCGCCTCCGCTTCAGTTGCTTCCTCTACGGCTACCTTCGTCCAGTGACATTATCGTTTGGGTCACACCGGAGGTTCTCGCCTGTCTTCATTAGTTCGGAGTGTTCTTGGCTCTGTTTCTGGTGACACTTCCTTTCATTGTATGGGTTGCAAACTTGGCAAACAGCTGCAGCTCCCATACCATTCTAGTGATTCTGTCTCTCAGGCCTTTTGATCTTGTTCATTCTGATGTATGGGGTCCGGCCCCCTTCGTTTCGAAAGGGGGTCATCGCTACTATGTTATTTTTATTGATGATTATTCTCGATATACTTGGATCTATCTTATGACTTCTCATAGTCAAGTTCTTTCTATTTATCAGTCTTTCGCCAGTATGGTTTGTACTCAGTTTGATTCAGCCATTTGTGTTCTTCGTGCTGACTCTGCTGGTGAGTATTTATCTGCTGCCCTTCGTCGCTTCCTTGTTGACCAGGGTACTCTTCCCCAGTACTCTTGTTCTAGTGCTCATGCTCAGAATGGTATTTCTGAACGTAAACATCGCCACTTACTTGAGACCGCTCGTACGTTGATGCTTGCATCTCATGTTCCGCCTCATTTCTGGGCTGAGGCAGTTTCTACGGCTGCTTATCTTGTCAATCTACAGCCTTCATCTATTCTTCAGGGTTGTACTCCGCTTGAGCGTCTTTCTAGTAGGCCTCCTCAGTACAATCATCTCTGTTGTTTTGGTTGTCTGTTTTGTTCTTCTTCCTCGCGAGCGCACTAAGTTGACTGCTCAGTCAATTGAGTGTATTTTTCTTGGCTACAGTTCTGAGCATAAGGGTTATCGCTGTTATGACCCTATTGCTCGTAGGATGAGAATATCTCGAGATGTCACTTTTGATGAGTCTCGTCCTTAGTACCCTCGGTCTTCCTCCACCAGTTCAGCGTCTTCTGACGTGCTTTCTTTTCTGATTTTTCCTGACTCTCCGCTTCCTCCTCCGACTTTACCTAAACCAGCGGCAAAAGTTGGAGTTGGTAACATTATAGAGTAGGTGGTAGCACTTTGGGCCCAGGAAGGAGCTGGGGTGTTACACTTGGGACCTTGTTCCCCTACCTGCTCATATCACTCCTATCATGTGTAAGTGGGTGTACAAGATCAAGACTCGCTCGGATGGTTACCATGAGCGCTACAAGGCTCGTCTTGTGGCATGTGGTTTTCAGCAGGAGTACGGTTGTGACTATGATGAGATCTTTGCTCCTGTTGCTCATATGACCACTGTTCGCACTCTCCTTCCTGTGGCTTCTGTTCGTCAGTGGTCCATCTCTCAGTTGGGCGTCAAGAATGCTTTTCTCCATGGGGAGCTGCGTGAGGTCTATACGCAGCCGCCTCCTGGGTATTCTGTCCCTGCTGGGATGGTTTGTCGCCTTCGTCGCTCTCTCTATGGGCTCAAGCAAGCTCCTTGCACTTGGTTTGCGAGCTTTTCTTCTGTCATCGTTGCTGTCGGTTTCACTGCTAGCGATCACAACCCTGCTCTTTTTTTTCACACTTCTCGTGGTCGTACGCTTCTTCTCTATGTGGATGATATGATTATCCCCAACCCCTCGATTGGGTCTTGGTAATCCTCAATCCCTCTCCCTCGGTGTACTCCCTACTCTTAGTCGGCGCATAGGCGTCCACCTGGACGACGCACGGCCGTCGCGCCGATGCCTTCGCTCGCCTTGGATCACCTCGTCGCCTCACCACCCAAGCACCTGAATGAGAATCAAGGCACGGCAATAGCCTGCCTCCCAGCGCCGATGTGGTGCCTAGGCGACCGTCTTCTTAAACACTGGGCACTGGTTTGTTGAGGACGATTGCGATGGTATTTCACTAAATATCACTCTTTGAGATGGTACTGACATAATTTTCTCATAAAACGAACAAAAGAAGTAGACAAACTTTGCATGGATATGTGAACCACTTTTATATTCGCAGTTTTGAGATGTAGATAACTAGATGCTCAATGGGCCCCTCTTGTTTTATTTTGTTTTATATGTTTGTTAGTCTGTTTTATGTTGTAAGACACTAAGACCGTTTACATTTGTTTCATTGTGGTGTTTTTGTTTCAGTTTGGTCTTGCATTCATTTTCTTGTTGACCTTAGTTATTTCTTAGTTGGTGTCATCCAATGATGCTTTCGACAAGTGCCATTTATACCTCGTCGTTTGAATCTTCTTGTAACTAGTATTTATATTTTTCAAAAAGCATCTGTGCACTTCCTATCTAGCGCATAGTGTGATGGAACATATAATATCATGGTTTTTTTTCAATAGTATACATGAACACACTGACTAAAGCATCCAGTATTTTAAGATATTTACTACACCGTTAAGCAGGGTTTGGGAAATCAAGACCGGCCCTAAAATAGTTCCATGGCCGGTTCCCTTTTGCTGGTCACGGCGGTTAGTTGGTAACCACTAAAAAACTACCAAAACATGAATTCAAATTTTGAGTTGAATTTGAAAATGCCCCAACGCTGATCAAATTGGATAAAAACCGTTCGATATTTAATTTTCAAATTTAAATTTTGCATTCAACCCAGGCGATAAGGAAATCCTTGTACTGATGGAGATTACCTGTGGGCTGTGGTCTTCTTTTTTTTTCTCGAATACGCAGGAGAGCTGCGTATCATTGCATTAAGAAGAAAAGAAGGGGAATACAAAACAAACACCACACACCAAAGCCACCCACCACGCCCTTACCCAAAATGAAACAAGTTACAAACGCGCCCGAAAAAGAAAAAAATACAAGACCAGGCCTGAAAGAAAAAAGCCATCTACCTAGCGACCACTCCTAAATGCGCTAAACCCTTAGCGCCAGCAAGGGACCAGAGATGAGCCTCCTCAAGGAAGGTTCTAATCACAAGCTGGATGTTGGGGTTAGCTCCATTGAAGACACAGTCGTTACGATGCTTCCACAACATCCAAGCCCCTAAAGTAATCAACGAATTCAAACCTTGCTTCACTTCCTTGGGGGACAAAGCGTTGACTCTCATCCACCAGTCAAAGAAACCCTTGTCCTCAGGGAATGGAGAGACGTCAGGTAGTCTGTAGTGGCGAAAGAGTAGTGACCACACTGTTCTTGAGAACACACAACTAGACAAAATATGATCAATGGTCTCATCCTCCTGATCACACAAGGGACATTGCACTGGATGAGGTAAGCCTCTACTAGCCAATCTGTCCGCTGTCCAACATCTGTTATGAGCAACCAACCATAGGAAAAAAAGGCATTTCTTTGGTGCCCAGGTCTTCCAAATTAATTCCCAAGGTTGAAATGTCACTGACCCAAAAAACAGTGATCTGTACGCAGATTTAGATGAGTACTGACCAGATTTAGTGAAGCGCCACCTATGAACATCCGAAACATCAGGTTGTAGATCCACCTCAGTAACTAAGTCCCAAAGTTCCAAAAATTCAGCAAGTGCAGAAACTGTCAGAGCACCCTGAATATCCTGAATCCTAAAATTCTGATCCAAAGCTTCATGCACCGTACGTTTCTTTGCTCGCCTCTTATTGACCAAAACAAAAAGGTGGGGAGCGAGATTTGCAACTGACCTTCCTTGCAGCCAATTATCAGTCCAGAACAAGGTAGATTCTCCATTGCCCACAAGCGAAACCACTGCCATGGAGAAGAAAGCTTTTACAGAGGAGTGAAGTTGAATCTGGAATTCAGCCCAAGGCTTGTTAGGCTGTGTCTTTGCCAACCAGAGCCACCTTAGTCTCAACGCCCAACCCAGACGTTGGAGATCATGCAGCCCAAGACCTCCCAAATCTTTGGGCATACAAACTCTAGGCCAAGTGATTAAGCAATGTCCCCCATTGGCCTCTCTTCTTCCCTTCCAAAGAAAATTCCTTCTAATATTATCAATCTCTCTTGCAGCCCACGGAGGGAGGTCCATAGCAATACAAAGATAAATCACCATGGAGGTCATCACATGTTTAACCAAAACCAGTCTGCCCGCTTTATTCATCAAGTCAGCCTTCCAACCAGGAAGTTGATCCGCAATACGATCAATGATCGGTTGGAATTGTGCTCTGGAAAGCTTTTTAACAGAAAGTGGTACACCAAGATACTTGCAAGGGAAATCTTTAATTTCACAGGGCAAATACAGCTGCAGAAGTTCAATGTGTTCCTCAGAACACTGGATGGGGGTGGCGCTACTTTTTTGGATGTTGGTTTTTAGTCCCGTGGCAATACCAAAAACATGAAGGATGGAAGAAATCAACTCCAGGTCAGAGGCAACTGGTCTAATGAACAAAACCACATCGTCCGCGTATAAAGATACCCTGTGTCTGAGAGGCCGGTTAGCAAGCGGTTGGAGCAATCCTTCGTCACTTGCTTTCTGGATCAAGGCATTGAGAACATCCATGACCAAAATAAAGAGCATTGGAGACAAGGGGTCTCCCTGTCGTAAGCCTCGCTGATGCTGAATTTCCTCCCCGGGTAGCCCATTTAAAAGAATCCTCGTGGAAGAAGTATAAAGAAATTCGCAGATAATATTCCTCCAGACGGGCCCAAAACCTCGATGCTGAAGAACCTCCAAAAGAAAAGGCCATGACACTGAGTCAAAAGCTTTTGATATATCTAACTTGAGAAGAATGCGAGGTAACTTTTGTTGGTGCAGGAACTTTGCAGTTTGATGTACCAGCATGAAATTGTCCTGAATGCACCTCCCTTTTACGAAAGCACTTTGATTAGTGGCTACAAGATCGTGCAATTTTCTTGCCAATCTGTTAGCAAGAATTTTGGTCACAAGCTTGGCAAAGCTATGAATCAAACTGATGGGTCTAAAATCCTTGACCTGGGTCGCATCTTCTTTTTTTGGAATAAGGGTTATATACGCTGAATTGAGGAGCCTGAGATGCCTAAAATCACCATTCTGGACAGCAACCAGAGCAGCCATGATATCTCCCTTTATGATATGCCAGCAAGACTTGTAAAACCTCCCAGTAAACCCATCCGGCCCAGGAGCTTTATCAGAAGGTATTTCCTTAATTGTAGCCCAAAGTTCTTCTTCTGTGAAAGGGATATCCAGCTCCATTAGATCATGATGTGGTAAATCAAGCTGCTCGAGGTTAATAGAAAGATCCCTGTCCTCAGCCGACCCGATCAGATTGTGATAGAAATTGAAAGTAGTTCCAGCCTTCTCTTCATGACTTGTGAGGACCCTATCATTGTCAACCAGCTTAGGAATAAAATTTTTCCGCTTCCTATGTTTAGCATGCAGGTGAAACAAACGAGTATTAGCATCCCCCTCTTTTATCCAGTTGATGCTAGATCGCAGCCTACTGATTGTACGAAGCAGCGAGGAAAGTCCAAGACAATGTTTCTTGAGCCTACATCTGAGAGCCGATTCCTCATTAGATAACATATGGAAGTCCTGAGCAATCTCCAGCTGATGAACAATCTCTCTAGCCATTTGGAGCTGAGTTTTGATGTGCCCAACCTTTTTCTGATTCCAGCTTTGTAAAGCCCGAGCCAAATCCTTGAATTTGCAGGAGAGAATCTCAACTGAACAAGATCTGGGCTGAACCAAAGACCACACACGGGAAACTTCTTCTGTAAAACCATCAATGGAAGAACAGAAAGCCTCAAAGTGAAACCTTCCTTTTCTTTGGTTCAAATCCTGCAGACCTAGCAGAAGAGGGCAATGATCTGAATCCTCAGTGGCAGCACTTTGCAAGAGCGAAAAAGGGAAAAGCAGCTCCCAATCTACTGATACGAAAGCACGATCAAGCTTCTCAAGAGTTGGGGAGATTTGTTCATCGGACCAAGTGAATTTGCGACCAAAAAGAGGGAGTTCTTTGACAGCCATATCGTCTAAACAGCGACGAAATCTTCCCATCATAGCTCTGTTAAGGTTGGAATTATTTTTGTCTTCAGCCCGAGAAATTAAGTTAAAATCTCCGGCCACTAACCAAGGCCCCACGCAATGAGCACGAATATCTCTTAGTTCTTGCAGAAATTGAATCTTGTCATCTGTGGTCTGCGGTCCATACACACAAGTTAACCACCAAGGCTGTCCAACTGAAGAGGCAAACTGAACTGAGACACAGTAGCGATCCACTCGCGACAAAAGTGCAGCTCCAAGTCTGTCACGCCAACAAATTAAGATGCCTCCGCTGGCCCCGGACGAAGCAAGATAAAGGAAATGGGAAAAGTCTGACCCCAACAAGGAAAGCACAAGACGCTGAGAAACATCCCCCATCTTAGTTTCCTGAAGGCACACCACATCCCCCTTGACTGAATCAACTAAAGATCGAACTGAATTTTGCCTCGCCTTCGAGTTCAAGCCGCGGACATTCCAGAAAACAATGTTTGCAGGGTCCATGGAAAAAACTAAGCAAAACGACCAACAAGCAAACCAGAACCCTGCTTTTAAGTGGTTTTTGTAATTTGCACCTGATGTAGTTATAACCTGGTCGTTGGATGGCATTGTTGTCAGTTAACAAATGGCGTATTTACGGAGGATCTCCCTCAGGACTAGATTGTCCTATCTCTCTTACTTTGTATAACTGCATGAGTTACTTTTATGGCTGTTGAGTGGCATTTGCTTGTGCTGTATATGATTCTTTCATTATGTATTGCACTTCCTTTTGATTAACTCATCATGCCTTTGTCAATTTCATTCTTTTGTAGGACATCTCTAGATGCCTGCTTTGGGTTCAACGTCGTCATCGCACATGGCCGAGCTTTCAAACTGATCCACTGAACAAGCCTATAGATATGCTGATGCTCAACAAAATAAAAGAGTCATATAGCCAAATAAGAGTAAGTGGCTTATTCTAAGCTCTACAAATTCTTAAATGCTAATAGCTGAATAGGATTTCCTAGTTGGATGGTGTGTGCTTGTGCTTTAATTCAACATTTCGGTGTGGGAAGTAAGATTTACATCGTCCACATGAGATGCATTATGGTATCATTGAATTGATTAATTTCACCTGAAATTGTAGAAAAAGAGGATAAATCACGATACTATATGCATCTGCTTTTGCAAGATTCAATTATGATGTGCTTTTTCCAGGGAAAGTATTGGATGAGCAGTTAGAAAATCAATATGTGGACAACAAAAAACCGCTACTTCCTTTTCTTTTCTTTTCTTTTTAGGTTATCTTCTCTGTGTGTGCGCGCTTGCGCGTGCACATGCTGTTCTATTTCATCAAAGCCTAGTAACTGGCCTTCTAGAAACATTTAGAAATGGGACTTAGACAGATGAAAAATACTTGCTATTGTTTTAGACTTTAGTACATGATGCATTGGCATATAACAATAAAAAAAGAACTTCAGTAGCATTGGATAATGTTTTGCTGATGACACGGTACAAATCTCCTGTTGAGTATTGTAGGTGCAAGGCCCTAGAAAAACAGAGAGATCTGGTCTGGAGCTACCCGATTTGCTTAAGTACTGCTTGTGAAAATTATTGTTAGTCTTGTTACCTTCTATTTTCAGGCGTTTCCTTTTTTTTGGTAAATCCTTCTTGAGTACACAAACTTATATAATACTCTGTTTCACAATGTTTGTTCATTAGCCACGAGTGTAGTTTTTGCAAAGTTTCCACTCACTACCCCTACTTAAATGCTTTAGAAGAGGTTAAGTAGTTGTATTATGTAATTTAATAGGAGTGTGTATGGTCATTTCTCATTAAAATTTTCTTAGATTTAGTGTTTTCTTGGTCAGAGTGCATGGTTGGGTGTGGACAAATATTGTGAAATAGAGGGAGTATGTAGTCTATTCTCCTCTTCGTCATGAACACAATCATCCATTGAATTCACTATAAACACGGACTTGATATGTTCACGCTAAAAAAAATCCTAGGAGACCAGGTCTATTTGCCAATCAAGTTGGACCATATCCAAATCATGACATTTGACGGCACAAATCATAAAGAGCATGCATTTATTGACCCATCATGTTATGAACCTTAGTTCATAACGGGTAAACACCACCAAGAAGATGGCCGGATGGCGTCGGCGTAGGGAGAGAGGAGAGACTATAGACTAGGAAGACTTTGTTATTACTCTGCTTGATGACAATAGTATGCGGTAGCCTCTTTATATAGATGGCTCCCCCTAGCAGATGTAATCTAACTCCAATCATATCTCTAACTATATCTCTAATACAAGGAAACCATTCCCTAACTCAAATAGAAACCAATCTCTTATTCCTAATAATAACCCAACTGGCCCAAGGCCCACGTCTATAACATTACACCCCTCCCGGACAAGCAGCTTGTCCTCGAGCTGCTAAACGGCAGTCAATGGAAGACCTTCGATGCCGATGTAGAAGACGAACGGTGGCGGAGTGCTGCAGCGGATGGAGACGACCAGCCAGATCCAAGCGGAACAAGGCTAGACGGAGTGTAACGCCTTCGGGAATATAATGCCTGCAAAATAAGTTTTTTTTTAATATCCGGTCGGTTTAACCGACCGACACCCACGAGGCCGAACGCATCGTCGAAGCTCGAAGGCGGCGACTGAAGGAGCGGCGGCGGCGGCGGTTCCGGCGGTGCGGACCAGCGACGGCGGCTCCGGCGGCCCACGTCGACGGCGGTTCTCGGGCTGGACGGCCCCGGCCCGTGGAGCGGCGACGGCGGTGGCTGCGAACGGGCGGAGGAGGCCCGGGCTGCGGCGGCAGCGGCTCGGCGGAGACGGACCAGGCGGCGGCGACTCGGCGGAGGCGGACCGGCCGGCGGTCGCTCGGGCGGAGGCGGACCGAGAGGCGGCGGCTCGGGCGGAGGCGGATCGAGTGGCGGCGGCTCGGGCGGAGGCGGCCCGGGCGGAGGCGGCGGCGGATCTGACGAGGTGGCCCAGGCGTTGACGGTGGTCGACAGCGGCGGCCTGCAGCGGCTGGAGACGGCCGGCGACCGAGGACAGCGCAGAAGCCGAGGCGGAGCGGGTGGCTGCGGCTCGGCCGTAGACGGCCTGGACAGCGGCGACGGCCGGTCTGGCGGCGGCCCCCAGGCGCAGGGACTCGGGTGGCGGCCCGCGTCGGCGGCAGCGGTCCGAACGGCGCCGGAGAAGATGCTGGAACGCCAGGAAGGTGGCGGCGCGGTTGGCTCGATCTGGCGGAGACGAGTTGGCGCGTGGGGTCAGGTTGCGTGTCGGGGACGACCTGAAGCTCCTTGTCCGCGGCGGCGCCTGCAGGGAAGCTCGATGGCTGTTGTTCTTGTTTTTGTTGGAGATCGGATGATGTTGGATGATGTGTCTTGCTCTTTGTTTCTTGTTGCTCCTTCATCCGATTCTCCATCCTCTCAAGGATGGCATGCATGTTGAGAAAGCTGTCCGTCATCTTCTTGTTGATGCTGGCCATCTCGTTGACGCTAGCTTTTATCATGGCTAACGACTCGGCAGTAGGACGAATCACAGAAACCATGGTAGCAGAAGTCGTGGGAAGGGATCGACGGCTCTGATACCAATCTGTTATGAACCTTAGTTCATAACGGGTAAACACCACCAAGAAGATGGCCGGATGGCGTCGGCGTAGGGAGAGAGGAGAGACTATAGACTAGGAAGACTTTGTTATTACTCTGCTTGATGACAATAGTATGCGGTAGCCTCTTTATATAGATGGCTCCCCCTAGCAGATGTAATCTAACTCCAATCATATCTCTAACTATATCTCTAATACAAGGAAACCAATCCCTAACTCAAATAGAAACCAATCTCTTATTCCTAATAATAACCCAACTGGCCCAAGGCCCACGTCTATAACACATCATCTTCTTCCTTCCCTGTCAAGGTGGGATTAACGTAATTGCTAATCCAACACATCTCATGGTGACATGCGTTTGGTTTCATTGTTCCAATGGTGTATCGGCCAATGTTTCCACGCATTTGATTTTGATGTTCCAATGGCCTGGGTGGTTGTTGGATGTTTCAGTAGGTAAAATGAATTGTTCCACGCATATGGTTTCAATGTTCCAATAATTCACCAAAGGTGTCCCACAGTTTTGGTTTTGATTTTCCAACAATTCATTGAAAATGTTCCACGCTTTTGGTTCCGATGTTCCAAAAGTATGTCAACAATGTTCCAAAAAATTTCATTGATGTCTGGAAGAAATAAAAAATATTAGTCGAATAATCATGTTCGTCAAACAATTCAACACTACTAGTGAAACAATTAAAACCTATTAGTGGAACAAATAAAAAAAATTGTGGAACAATTCAAGGAAATTAGGTGAACAAATAAAAAATATTCATATACACTAGTAGAAAAATAATGAACACGAGGAACAACAAGAAAAACCCACTAGAATTATTTGGTAAAAATCTGTAGCTAAATGAAAAGAAAAAAAAAGCCTAGTATGTACCTTTCCACATGGGCTTCCTAGGCAGCCTACCGCACATGGGTCGTGGGCTTTTGGGGTGAGCAGCGGATTGCTATGAGCTGTGCGAGTGGTGCATAGCATTTCCGCAGGAGGAGTGGATGATATAGATGGGCTTTTGGGCTTGAGCGGCGTTGTGGAGTGAGTGGTAGTGGCCCATCTCTTATCTATTCTCCATTCTTTTCTTTATATATGGGTGTTATATGTGTTGGTTAGGCCAATTTATGTCATCGGCTAGTCCTCGCTATGGCGGCCGCCTAGGCGTCTTGGTGCCTCCAGGTTGCCGCGATTGGCCAAAGCGCCGTGACAACTATGGTCACGACATGTTGCGGCATGGGTGCGTGTGGGTGGCGAGTTGCTTCAAGATCTAGCCGGCGAACTTCTTACAGGCATTGCGGCACATCGCCAAGCAGGCTTCACTATCTACCGTGCAAATTGTCATCTGCTATCAACCATGTTGAATCAGAAGAAATTAATACCATGTTGGACGTTCTTTCTATCAACCAGTACGTGCTGGAGCACTTGGTTCCAGAGCGAAGTTGTGATTGCCGATGGTGGCGCTGTGGCGGGTAGTGCTCTGGCTAGTCATGCGGTATCGAAGGCCATGGTGTGCGCCCGTGAGACTGCGAAGAATTGCTCTCTCTCTCTCTCTCTCTCTCTCTCTCTCTCTCTTCTTAAGAAAATCAATTCAATTCCAATTTAATTATATATTGCATTCCAACCACACAAGCATGGCGGCCGCAGTTCATTTGTTTTTTGTTCGAAGGATAAGTCATCATCTACCCCTTCGAAACTTCTGGAGGTGCATGGCCAGAGCCTACGGACTCAATCTGTCGGCCATTAAAGTATGCCCGCTTTTGCTTATGAAACAGCAAAAGGAGAATGTGGATTTATAGGGAAGTTAATGGGATTGGATGCTTCAAGATTAGTATTGCCACGTTCAAGTTGAGAGAAGGGTCTAAGTTGATGGGGATATGTCATAGTCTACCGCCGCCGCAACCAACCCAAACCCTAATCCGGGCTGCGCCCAGACTCCTGTTACTCGGGCTCTGCCCAGTTCGTATTAGATACGGCTTAGCCGTTAAGTTAGGAAGGATTGCTTAGGAGTCCTTGTTGGCCTTAAGCCAGACTCTTCTCTCTTATATAGCTATGTAATCTGCAACTTGGAGGGAATAAGAAATAAGAATTTAGTCTTTTGCCTTACCTCTTCTCTTCCGCATCTTCCTGCTGGCGACTCAAGGTCAGGGACGAACTGGCCGGCGTCAGGGCCAGGTTCTCCCGACGGTATCTCATCCCTACGCCCTAAGATCAAAGGACCATAACAACTTGGTATCAGGTATGTCGGGTTCCGATTCCGGCGAGGAGGCCAACTCGGTCAGCATCGTGCTCAAGGCAATCCAGGAGCAGATGGCCGGCCTAGCGAAGCAGAACTCTGAGATGCAGTCCACGATGACAGAATTGCAGCGGCAGAGCATCGCTACCAATGTCAAGATAGCAGCGCTGGAATCTGGGAGCGTTGGCGCCCTATCTGCGCCAGGAGTTTTGCCGCTTCCGCCTGGAGCTATTCCGTCGATCCCCACCACTGCGACGGCTCCACCCGGGGAACCCTTCACCAGCGGTTTCAGACTCCCAACCAACTCTGCCCTTGCCGCCGCATACGGGATGCTTCAACAACACTTGCCGCAATCTGTCGCCGCCTCCTCCACACCAATTTCCGAGGGCTTGCCGGTTCCACCAATTGCGCTCTCCGCCGCCCCCTTTGGTGATTTTTTCCCCTCCGCCTATGCAGCATCAGCAGCGCCAGTGCCATCCTTGGAGGGCTCGGCGGTTCATCCGATGTTTCGGCCGCCACCATCCATGCAGCAGTTCTGCCCACAGCCATCCCTGCCATCACACACATCAATGGCTCCTCGTTTCCAAGCAGCACCAAACTCTTCTGCAAGCGCTCCACGCTATCACAAACTGGAATTTCCCACCTACGATGGTTCCGATGATCCATTGTCGTGGCTTAACCGTTGCGATCAGTTCTTCCGTGGCCAGCGTACTGAGGAAGGGGACAAAGTTTGGCTTGCATCTTACCATCTCACCGGAATTGCCCAGCAATGGTATTTCCAATTGGAGCGCGACGACGGCCAACCACCATGGGATCACTTCAAGAACCTCTGTAATATGCGGTTTGGTCCACCTATCAGGAACAATCCATTGGGAGAATTGACTCGGCTTCGCCAAACGGGCACTGTCAGCGATTACCAGGCGAAGTTCCTCGTGCTCCTTTGTCGCGCAGATCGCTTGTTACCCATACAGCAGGTTCAGATCTTTACTGCAGGTCTTATGGAACCACTCAGGACTGATGTGGAACTGCAACAGCCGTCCAATCTTCAGGTGGCAATGAGTCTGGCCCGAGCATATGAACGCCGTGCGCAAACAACCTCAGGCGACTCCTCTCCGCACCATCGCCCAGGGCGCATGTTCCACCGGCCATCAACACCATCTCCGGTACCAGGGCAATCCCAGGATCGCGCTCCGCAAACTACTGCGCTGGGGCCTCGACCAGCGAAGCCTTTTCGACGACTTACACCAACTGAGTTGGCCGACCGCCGCTCCAAAGGATTATGCTACAATTGTGACGACAAGTTTCAGCCTGGTCACCGTTGTAAGCAACCTTTTCTCACTTATATTGACATGAATGAAGACGGCGACTCAGGCGATGATACGGGAGGATTACACGCCCTGGATCTAGAGGAAACACCTCCAGAGATCTCTCTACATGCAGTCACAGGAACGGCTAATGGAGGCACCATGCAGCTGGCAATTACTATTGGCACACATCATTTCGTCGCGCTCGTCGATTCCGGGTCTACCCACAACTTCATCAGCAATCGAGTTGCCCAAGCCACTGAGTTGCGTCTGCTCGGCTGTCACGGACTGCGTGTCGAAATAGCCAATGGAGAACAATTGGAGTGTGCGGGAGTCTGTCATCATTTGACACTCGCCGTCCACCAGACACCATTTACTATCACTGCATATTCAATTCCGTTGGAGGGATTTGACATTGTTCTGGGGGTGCAGTGGCTGAAAACTTTGGGGCCCATCCGTTGGGACTTTGACGATCTGTCGATGATGTTCTGGCTTAATGGCACAAGAATTCAATGGCACGGACTGTCCAAGGATCGGCCAATGCAAGCTTTGGTGCACACCGGGACTGACCGACTGCAACCCTTGGCAGAATTCGCAGATCTCTTTGCAGAACCATCCGGGTTACCTCCAGCTCGGCCTCAAGATCACCGCATTCACCTTCGCCCAGGGGCAACTCCCGTATCGGTCAGACCTTACCGGTACCCTCATCACCAAAAGGATGAGTTGGAACGCCAATGCGCCGATATGCTCACGCGCGGCATAATTCGTCGCAGCCACTCCTGTTTCTCCTCACTAGTTCTGTTGGTCAAAAAACAGGATCAGACGTGGCGATTTTGCGTCGATTATCGCGCTCTCAATGACTTGACCATTAAAGATAAATTCCCAATTCCAGTGGTAGATGAGCTCTTGGATGAACTGCGGGGCGCCAGATTTTTCACAAAGCTGGACCTTCGGTCGGGATATCACCAAGTCCGTATGCACCCAGATGATGTCTTTAAAACAGCTTTTCGGACGCATGAAGGTCTCTTTGAGTTCCTGGTTATGCCATTTGGATTGACGAACGCACCGGCCACATTTCAAGCCTTGATGCAAGCTATTCTCCGCCCTTACTTACGCAGCTTCGTTTTGGTCTTCTTCGATGATATTTTGATCTATAGCACATCGTGGACAGAACATCTGCAACACATACGCTTGGTCTTTTCTCTACTGCGACAACATGAGCTATTCCTCAAACAGTCAAAGTGTTCCTTTGGTCTGTCTGCAGTATCCTATTTAGGCCATGTTATTTCCGAAGGCGGTGTGGCTATGGATCCCTCAAAGGTGCAGGCTATTGTTGATTGGCCACAACCGAAAACAGTCAAAGCACTTCGGGGATTCTTAGGCTTAGCAGGCTATTATCGCAAATTCATCCGCGATTTCAGGAAAATCGCCGCACCCCTCACAAACCTCCTGAAGAAGGAAGCTTTCGGATGGTCTCCCGAGACTCAGCAAGCTTTTGAATCTCTCAAAACAGCATTATCAACAGCGCCTGTTCTGCATATGCCCGATTTCACACAACAATTTCTTGTGGAATGCGATGCTTCCGGAACGGGAATTGGTGCCGTCCTTCACCAAAATTCAGGACCCATTGCTTTCTTCAGTCGGCCGGTGGTTCCTCGCCATGCCAAACTGCCAGCTTACGAGCGGGAATTAATCGGCCTTGTCCAAGCAGTTCGTCATTGGAGACCATATTTATGGGGACGCAATTTCCTTATTCGCACCGACCATTATAGCCTCAAGTTCTTACTGGATCAAAGACTTTCCACGATTCCACAACATCATTGGGTGAGCAAGCTGTTTGGATATGATTTCACGGTGGAATTTCGGCCGGGTCGCCTCAATACTGTCGCCGACGCTCTGTCTCGCCGCGACTATCATCCAGCAAGCTTAATGGCTCTCTCGGCACCCGCATTTGCCATCTTTCCAGAATTACGCAATGAGGTTTTAACTTCCCCTGAACTACAGAAGCTGCGGTCTGACATTGAGTCAGGTGTTTTGGGCACTCCATGGTCTCTCCGGGATGGTCTCATTCTGCATACCGGCCGTGTCTTCGTTCCAGCCACGTCGCCCGCGGTGCAGTCTCTCCTCACGATGGCCCATGCCGCTCACGAAGGAAATCAAAAGACATTGTGTCGATTGCGCAAGGATTTCCATATTTCTGGGGCGAAACAACTTGTGCAGGAATTCGTCCGCTCTTGTCTTGTTTGTCAGCGTAATAAGGTTGAGCACCTCCACCCCGCCGGTCTCCTGCAACCCTTAGAGGTCCCAAGTCAGCCATGGTCAGATATAGCAATGGATTTCATTGAAGGCCTTCCCCGTGTGCACGGCAAAACAGTCATCCTATCTGTCATTGATCGTTTTTCCAAATACGCCCATTTCCTTCCTCTCGCTCATCCATACTCAGCCACAACAGTTGCTCGCGTTTTCTTCGCTGACATTGTCCGTCTACATGGGCTTCCATCATCAATTGTTAGTGATCGCGACCCAGTTTTTACAAGCAACTTTTGGCAAGAATTGTTCCGTCTTGCAGGCAGCCGGCTGCACCTTACCTCAGCTTATCACCCTCAATCAGATGGCCAAACCGAGGCAGTTAACAAAGTTATTACCATGTATTTGCGATGCTTAACAGGCGATCGACCCCGTCAATGGTTGGAGTGGTTACCCTGGGCTGAATATTGTTACAACACATCCTTTCATTCAGCTTTGCGGGAGACCCCTTTCAAAGTAGTCTATGGCCGGGACCCTCCAACTCTGCGCTCTTATGACAAAGGAGCAGCCGCAGTTCAGGCCATAGAAGCTTCCTTGCTGGACCGTGACAAATTCCTTCAAGATGTTCGTGATCGTCTTCTTCAGGCTCAACAATATGCAAAAAAGTACTATGACCAACATCACCGCGACATTTCTTTTGAGGTAGATGATTGGGTTTGGTTACGCCTCCTCCATCGGCCAGCAGCCTCGCTCGGATTCGCGGTGGGGAGCAAGTTGGGCCCTAAATATTTTGGACCTTACAAAGTCATTTCACGCATTGGATCAGTTGCTTACAAATTGGATTTACCACCATCGGCTAGACTGCATGATGTATTCCATGTCGGGTTATTGAAGAAGTTCCAGGGGGAACCACCATCCACTCCTCCACCATTGCCCCCCTCCATCATGGTCGCGTCATACCCACTCCATTACGGGTACTGAAGACTGAACGCCGCCAGGGACAGCTGCAAGCCCTTGTTCAGTGGACAGGAGCGCCAGTGGCCGACGCTACTTGGGTTCCATTGGGTTTTTTTCAGGACACTTATCCAAGCTTCAAGCTCGAGGACGAGCTTCTTCGCGAGGAGGGGAGAGATGTCATAGTCTACCGCCGCCGCAACCAACCCAAACCCTAATCCGGGCTGCGCCCAGACTCCTGTTACTCGGGCTCTGCCCAGTTCGTATTAGATACGGCTTAGCCGTTAAGTTAGGAAGGATTGCTTAGGAGTCCTTGTTGGCCTTAAGCCGGACTCTTCTCTCTTATATAGCTATGTAATCTGCAACTTGGAGGGAATAAGAAATAAGAATTTAGTCTTTTGCCTTACCTCTTCTCTTCCGCATCTTCCTGCTGGCGACTCAAGGTCAGGGACGAACTGGCCGGCGTCAGGGCCAGGTTCTCCCGACGGTATCTCATCCCTACGCCCTAAGATCAAAGGACCATAACAGGATAAAAAACCTGGTCTTATAGGATTTTTTTCCTGATTACACCATATTATGTACCACCACATTTTGTTTGAAAATGGTTGACTAAAATGGACATGACTTTGATTTTTTTAAAGAAAGAGAATACGCAGGAGGAATTGGGTGCTTGAACCCATGACCTCAACCACAACAATCTTGTGCTCTGCCACTTGGGTGCCCCCAGAACTTCGAATTTTTTTACTCTTAAATTTTAATGAGATCATGGCCAGTAGAGGTAGAAAGCTTCCATCAAACTTATTCTAGTACATTTTCTTCTTTTTCACAGAGCGGGAGTTTTGATGCTGTTGCTCTTGTTCATTCATATGAGCATGAAAAATCTGTCGGGCACCAGAAGACCAGGCTATCAGCTCTCAATGTAATTCCTTCAACCAGTAAATACTCTTTATCTTTTATTTGTTTGCTGATGGTGTCTTTTGAGACAGCAAATGAATCTTTCTGTAGTTTCCATTGTCTTGCCAAAACAAGAAAAGAAAAGAAATAAATAAAAAAGCATACAAACATGCGTCCTCTCTCTCCAGTTGTAAAATCTAGTACTGGTGGTTCAGTTAGAGAGCAATTCTAGGCTTGTTTGTCTATGAATTCAAAGTTCTTCTAATCAAATAGGTGCCTCCTATGGGTCTTCTTTATCCAAGGCTTCTTGTCCCAGAAGAGTACCCTCCCCCTCCTCGATATTGGTGAGATTTTGTTCCCCCCCCCCCCCCCCCCTCTATTTTGTTGATTGTGTTTTGTGATATGATTGCGTTAAACACGTTTGGTGTCTGTTACTCTGTTTACAGGTTCCAAGATTATGATGAAATGCTGGAAGATACTTGGCAAACAAGTGACGGTCTTTATCCAAGTGGGAATGGTGGGCTTGGCATGTGGGACAATTATCCAATGTTTCCTACTAGATTAAAGAAATTTGATAACATCAGCCTCGTAGAAGCCATTGTTAGTAGTGTTCTTTCAACAGGTAGTGTCTTTCTTAATATCCTGCTTCCCTGACAAAGAAGCTTTTCTAACAATTGCTGATCACAGGTCGTATTGACCTTCAAAGGAAGCTGTTCTGTAGTATTCAGCTGGTAAAGTATCAATATTGTTTTATATCACTACTGCTCTGTGACTGAAAAAAGGAATAAATTGAGAGGAGTGCTAATGTGCTTTTCAGGTTGGCGGCGCAGCTTCAACAGCCGGCCTTGCACCAGTTCTGGAACAAAGGTTTGTTGTCGTTTTGTTCTGGCATTATTTAATGGAAGATTACTGGAATAATTGTGTAAAATACAAATGTGCCACCATGTGTAACTAGTGCACAAGTGTATCAAACAACAGTTCTTGTATTTACCAGTCTGTGTTGAAAGATCTGCTTTTTCAGAAATGAACATCATGATGCTGTTGCATTAACTATTAGCTACCCTTTTTTGGAGAAAATACACCACGATGCATGAAATATTGTCAACATAATACTATTTCCTGAAAATCAATGGAGAATTTTAGTAATCTATTTTTCCTTTTTGTTCAGGGTTCTTAATACTATTCCATCAAACCAACCAGTTGAGAGAGTTGAGGTATGCCCTCTTGCAAACTAAGGATGTGAATCAGTTTTTTTAATAGAAATGCACACTCCATTTAACTTGCCTGAATGTTATGTGATAGGTTCATTTCTTAGTTTTACATTCAGTGCTGCAGCGAGTCCATAATCTAGATTATTGGTATATTATTTCTTGGTTTTAACATCTCATTTAAAATGGATAGGTATTACAGTCGATGAGTTATCCATTATTTGTCCCATGGAAAGGCGGTGTGGTAAGTTACATCTCTTTTCAATCTGGCCCAATAGGACTTGCAACGTCTACCTATCTTATCCAAAATCCACAAATAAATTGGTTTAGGCTTGGTAAATCCTATTAATAAGAACATAAATGTTTTCATTGTAGAAATTTTGCTAAAATCCAAGTTTCTGTGTATCTTGTGTGATGCATTGTCAAGTAGGAACATCTGTTCTTTAATGTTCCCTATTGCTAATAAGACAAGGTGATGCAAGTTTTATGTTTCACATGTTAATGGCCTAATGGGCATTTTATAACACAATTTCTGCAAATTGTTGAAGCGTTAAATCACAGTTTCTTCCTAAAAGGCACATTCTTTAAGGGGGAACTAACCCTTCTAAAAAAATCATGATTGATGGTATGTTAATCACTTGATGTTTTTATATGCTTGTGTTCCTTTGTTATGACGGGCATCTCATACCAACGTCGGGTCCGGACCAGCGGCTAGGCCGCACGACGGTCAGGGGTTTGGACGCCAAGGGAGAAGATCTCCTTAGAGATTAGGTTTCTTAAGAGATTGCTTATTTCCTTACTTATCAGATCGTATTCAAGTAGGTTTGCTAGGAATTGGGATATATATATCCCTAAGCAGTATTGGAATAAAGTAAGCAAGGCAATAATCTTGCCTGGCCTCAAGGGCTTTCTTCCTCTTGCTTTCCGCCTGTTCATCACGGCGCCCTTGCGCCGCCGACGAGACAGGGCTCGAGCTCCGGTCGACTGCCCCTACGCGTTGCGCAGCCGTGGTAGGATCTCGGATCCTATCAATCTGGTATCAGAAATGCCGGGTGACGATGACAAGGACATGCAGCAGCCGGCGCTGGCGCCGGTCGCCACCGACGCCACTGCGAAGGCCCTGGTCGACATCGCCCAGCAGCTGGCCAACCTCTCCACCCGTCTGGCGTCCGTGGAGAACCAGCAGGCGTCCGCATCTGCCGGCGCCATGCCCCAGGGTTTTTCCTTCGGGATGCCCGGGTACGGCACAATGACGCTCTCAACCGCCGCCGCTGCGCCCAACACCTTCACCACACCCCTAGACGCCGCGCCATCATCCCTCGCGCCATCCGCACCTCTCCCCATCCACAAGATCAATTTTCCCCGATCGCCTTCCCCGCTGCCCTCAATGGTGGCGCCGTTAGGGCCGCCGTTTCCTCACTTCGCTACCCCGGCGCCATCTACAACAGGCGCGCCTTCTGGGTTTGGCGTGCCCCGTTTCAGCAAGCTCGAATTCTCCTCCTATGACGGCAAGGAGGATCCCCTGAATTGGCTCAATCATTGTGAGCAGTTCTTCCGGGGGCAGCGCACGCTCGACGCGGATCGAGTCTGGCTCGCGTCATACCACCTTAAGGGTGCGGCCCAGACTTGGTACTACGCCATGGAACAGGATGAAGGTATGCCGTCTTGGGAGCGGTTCAAGGACTTGTGCCATCAACGGTTCGGCCCGGCAATCCGCAGCAATCGCCTCGCCGAACTTGCTCATCTACCCTTCCACGGCACCGTCCAGGATTATCAGGAGCGCTTTAATGCGCTGGTGTGCCATACGCCGCATCTCCTACCCGCCCAAAAGGCGGAACTCTTCGTGGGGGGCCTTCCGGAGCACATCCGTATCGACGTCGAACTTCGGGAGCCTCCGGACCTGCAAACGGCCATGCATCTGGCACGCGCCTACGAGCGCCGCGCTGCGGCCACCATGTCGGCACCGGCGCAGCGGGTTGCTCGCCTTCCCCCGCGGCCGCCGATGGCGCTGCCCGCGTCGCTGCGCGCCCCTGCTGCAGGCGCGGCTGCTGCTGCAAGCACGGCTGCAACCGCGCTGCCCCCACAGCGGCAGTTCCGCCGCTTGACGCCGACCGAGATGACCGAGCGCCGTCGTCAGGGGCTGTGCTACAACTGTGACGAGCCGTACGTGCGAGGTCACCAGTGCCAGCGACTGTTCTACCTCGAGGTCACAGACTATCTAAGCGACGACATGGTGGCCAACGAGGGCGCCGAGGCGGTCACGGAGGAGGCGCTGCTCGACGAACCAATCGTCTCCCTCCACGCCATCGCCGGTATCCGCACCAAGGAGACATTCCACCTCCACGCCTACATCCACGGTCACCGGCTCCTCGCCCTCCTCGACAGCGGCTCTACCCACAACTTCATCAACGCCGACGTAATGCGCCGCATTGGCCTCGTGACATCCGACAGCTCCATGCGGGTCACGGTGGCCAACGGTGACTGCGTCGCATGCCAGGGTCGGGCGCACAACGTGGCTTTGCGCATTGGCCAGGAGGAGTTTTCCATCGACTGCCTCGGCATCGACTTGGGCGAGTTCGACCTCGTTCTTGGCGTGGACTACCTCCGGACGCTGGGCCCCATCCTATGGGACTTCGACGACCTATGCATGGCCTTCAACCGGGGTGACCGCTGCATCCTCTGGAAGGGCGTGGGCTCATCTCGCGACGACATACGGCAGCCGATGCTTCACACCATCGAGGGCTTGCCACAACAGCCGCTGCTCAACCGTCTACTCCAACAGTATGAGGCGCTCTTCGACGTACCCAGGGGACTTCCGCCGGTGCGCCCCTACGACCACCGCATCCACCTGCTGCCCGGCACGGCACCAGTGGTCGTCCGCCCCTACCGCTACCCGCAGCTCCAGAAGGACGAGCTGGAGCGTCAGTGCGCCGCCATGCTGGAACAAGGCATCATACAGCCGAGTACCTCTCCGTTTTCAGCACCGGTGCTGCTGGTCAGGAAGCCCGACGGCTCATGGCGCTTCTGCATCGACTACAGGGCGCTGAACGAGAAGACGTCCAAGGACAAATTCCCGATCCCGGTGGTCGACGAGCTTCTGGACGAACTCCATGGCGCCAAGTTCTTCACCAAGCTGGATTTGCGGTCCGGCTATCATCAGGTCCGGATGCGTCCGGAGGACATCGAGAAGACGGCGTTCCGAACCCACCACGGGCACTTCGAGTTCCTCGTCATGCCTTTCGGCCTCTCCAACGCGCCAGCGACATTTCAGGCACTCATGAACGATGTCCTCCGGCCCTTCCTCCGCAGGTTCGTGCTCGTCTTCTTCGACGATATTCTGATTTACAGCTCGTCCTGGTCCGAGCACCTGCAGCACGTCCGCCTCGTCTTCGATGCTCTGCGTGCCCACGCCCTCTACCTGAAGAGGTCGAAGTGTTCCTTCGGGGCACCGTCGGTCACTTACCTCGGCCACGTCATCTCCGTCGACGGTGTCGCCATGGACAGCGACAAGGTGGTCGCCGTCTCGGCCTGGCCGGAGCCCTGTTCGCCCCGGGGCGTGCGCGGCTTCCTGGGATTGGCAGGCTACTACCGGAAGTTCATCCAGGATTTCGATACCATCGCCGCGCCACTGACACGTCTACTGCGCAAGGACGCTTTCGCTTGGACGCCGGAAGCCGCTGAGGCTTTCGCGGCACTCAAGCGCGCGCTCTCGTCAGGACTGGTTCTGCAAATGCCGGACTTCGACAGGGAGTTCGTCGTCGACTGCGACGCCTCGGGCACGGGGTTCGGCGCCGTTCTACACCAGGGGGCCGGACCCCTGGCCTTCTTCAGTCGGCCGTTCGTCGCCCGCCACCACAAGCTGGCGGCCTACGAGCGCGAGCTCATTGGCCTGGTCCAGGCTGTGCGGCACTGGCGGGCGTACCTCTGGGGGCGCCGCTTCCTCGTCCGCACCGACCACTACAGCCTGAAGTTCTTGCTGGATCAGCGACTCTCCACCGTTCCCCAGCATCAGTGGATCAGCAAGCTGTTCGGGTTCGACTTTGCGGTCGAGTACCGCCCGGGGCGCCTCAACGCGGCAGCCGACGCACTCTCGCGCCGCGACACCGACACCACCGCCGAAACAGCAGTACTGCACGCCCTCTCCGGGCCCTCGTTCCGCCTTCTCGACGAGATCCGCGCCGCCACAGAGGCCGACGCCGAGGCGGGCCGACTACGCCAACAACTGCTGGACGCCTCTCTCGGTTCCCCATGGCGCACCAATGACGGCTTCCTGATCCACGGCAAGCGTATTTTCGTTCCGGCGCTTAACGACTTGCGCCAGCAGGTGATTGCGCTGGCTCATACAGTCGGCCACGAGGGAATCCAGAAGACACTCCAGCGCCTGCGCGGGGACTTCTATATACCGGGCGATCGGGTGCTCGTCCAGGATCACGTTCGCGCATGCATCACCTGCCAACGCAACAAGACCCCGACCCTGCAGCCGGCAGGCCTCTTGCAACCGCTAGACGTACCGTCCCAGGTGTGGGCGGACATCTCGATGGACTTCATCGAGGGTCTTCCCAAGGTCCACAGGAAGTCCGTCATTCTTACCGTCGTAGACCGCTTCTCCAAGTACGCGCACTTCATCGCCCTCAGCCACCCGTACTCGGCGGCGTCGGTCGCACGCGCCTTCTTCGAGGGCATCGTTCGGCTACACGGCTTCCCCACCTCGATCGTCAGCGACCGTGATCCGGTCTTCACCAGTCATATGTGGCGCGACCTCTTCAAGATGGCAGGGGTCAAGCTCCGCCTGAGCACGGCATTCCACCCTCAGACGGACGGCCAGTCCGAAGTCGTCAACAAGGTGATCGCGACTGGGTCGACTGGCTTCCATGGGCGGAGTACTGCTACAACACGTCGTTCCATACGGCACTCCGCGCCACGCCATTCCAGGTCGTCTATGGTCGGCCACCACAGCCGCTGCTGCCACACACCGCAGGAACTGCTCAGACGGAGGCGGTGGATACCCTCTTACAGGACCGCGACGCCTTCCTGACCGAGGTTCGCGAGCACCTTCTCCAGCCCAGCAGTATGCCAAGCGCCACTACGACGTCCATCACCGGGAGTTGGTGTTCGCGGTAGGGGACTGGGTGTGGCTCCGTCTCCTTCACCGGCCGACACACTCGCTGGATCACCGCCCTAGGGGCAAGCTCGGTCCACGCTACGCAGGGCCGTTTCAGGTGCTGGAACGCATTGGGCAGGTGGCCTATCGCCTCCAGCTGCCCGAGGGCGCCCGGCTCCACGACGTCTTCCACGTGGGACTGCTCAAACCATTTCGCAGAGAACCTCCGGCAGCACCTCCACCGATGCCGCCGGTGCAAGATGGCCGGCTGTTGGCCACCCCGGAGCGCGTACTGCGTGCCCAACTACGCCGGGGCACCTGGCACGTCCTCGTCAAGTGGCAGGGTTTGTCTACCGAGAATGCAACCTGGGAGCTGCTGCAGGACTTCAAGGATCACTACCCCGACGCTCAGCTCGAGGACGAGCTGTTTGCGGAAGCGGGGAGAGATGTTATGACGGGCATCTCATACCAACGTCGGGTCCGGACCAGCCGCACGGCGGTCAGGGGTTTGGACGCCAAGGGAGAAGATCTCCTTAGAGATTAGGTTTCTTAAGAGATTGCTTATTTCCTTACTTATCAGATCGTATTCAAGTAGGTTTGCTAGGAATTGGGATATATATATCCCTAAGCAGTATTGGAATAAAGTAAGCAAGGCAATAATCTTGCCTGGCCTCAAGGGCTTTCTTCCTCTTGCTTTCCGCCTGTTCATCACGGTGCCCTTGCGCCGCCGACGAGACAGGGCTCGAGCTCCGGTCGACTGCCCCTACGCGTTGCGCAGCCGTGGTATGATCTCGGATCCTATCATCCTTGCTTTTTTTTTATTTTAGAACAACCATATAGTTGCTGATTATTTTTTATTTTGATCACAAATGTTAGCAATAACATAGTTAAATTCCGAATGTAACCAGGACTCCAGAGGAAAGAATGTCACACCTGGATTAACTTTCCGGTTTCACAGGGGTAGACAAATCACTAACCACTAGAAAATAAGACTATCTGATTGAAACTTGTAGAATAATCGAAACCAGATAAAAAAAACTTATACCGAAACTGGAGAAACTGGGAAAAGGACCTGATCACATGAGTGGAAAATTGCTTTAACTCTCTCTCTCTCTCTCTCTCTCTCGCTTTTCGTGATCCTATATTTCAAATCCTAAATCCTAACTTTACGCTTGGACAGATTTTAGGTGTCCTTGATATTGGTCGTGATGCTTGGATCCATAGAGAAGATTGGGTTAAAAATGGCGTTCACATTGGGAGTGGCAGAAAATATAAGGATTCCTATTTTCTTCAGGCACAAGCGATGTGTTACTACAATACATAAAGGTGCTTCTCTCTCTGCGTGTCTACGCCAGCACTAGATGACTCTCTGGTTTGCATGCTAAGTTCTCTTACTAAGTCGTATTGGTGCAGCTTAATACAGTTGGAATGCACATTTGGGCTTATCCTTTTGCAAATTTGAAGAGGAAGTGGTAGTTGCTTTTATGTTACATTGCCACATCAAATCTATGGTTTTCAGTTTTTATTAAAAGAGATAATTGGGTATGTACCTTGAAAAATGCCATGTTTTGATATATACCACAGGAAAAACATTGGTTCACTTTAATATCATCAAAATTTCCCGAACTCCGTGGATATACCTAAGGGTAAAAATAGATCAGGTAGTTTCCTACCGATTTGGACTATTCTCGAACATGAATTTTGTCGTCTTGTATGTTTGTTGAATAGTATCGGATTGGATACGAATATGGATTCAGTAACTTACTATCCGTTGAATATGAATATGGATCTGAATTATCTAGATATTTAGCGGCAGATATCCGTATATATATCCCCTATTTTATTGTAGCCCATTTATATAATATTTTAGTAGTCTATTGTATATTAGTATGTACATCATATAATATTCTGCCGCCTTCCGGTAACGGACCCTTAGCCCTCTCATTCTGTCGCCTTCCGGTAACGGACGCTCACTTAGCTCCCTCATTCTATTCAAGAAAAGGAACTGCCCCCAATCTCCGCCGCACAGAGCGAGCCCTTTTCTCTCTGGCCACCTTCAGCTCATTGCACCACCGCCGCACACGTGCCCTTGTCCCATTCACTGGTGCAAACGCTCACAAACCCACCCTCGCTTTCACATGCAATTCAACAATTTTCAAGGCAACAATTTATACGAAACTAACAAATTGGCGGAAATAGGGAATAGAGATGAGCTAATGGCCCTGTTTTTTTCAGCTTCTAAAAGTTGTTTTTCGGCTTTTCTACAGTAACTAGCTTTTAAACGGAGTATTTTTTCAAGATAGAGTCTACTGGTTAATTGTAGTATATACTTTACTGACTTCATTTATATCGGCAAAAACCGTATGTGAGTTTTTGTTACTCTGTAATCTCTTGTACAAACAGCCCAAAAGTCACAAGCCGCAGCCAAAAGTCATAAGCCGCAGCCAAAAAGAACAGGCCCATAATTATTACCTGCTATAATTATTACCTACTTGGTGTGCACGGGAGGTGGGCACGGGAGTGGAGGTGTGATGGGGATTAGGAGTTTTGAGGGCCTAGCTTCCACCATTTTAAATTCAGAAGATGATTCTATACTTTTCTCGATAGTAATTTGTATAATTTTTAAAGTATATTGAATGGTAGATAGATGTTATTTACCTCTTCATTTCCTTTGAGATTAGTGTTACTCTTATTAGAGAGGAAAGCATTGAAACATTGCTCTTTAAATCCAGGGAGGGTGACAGGAATTCAGAGGGAAAGTCTCCCTTATAGAAAGTGAATGCATCTCAGCCCTTGACCACAATTTATCCTCGGATGACTTAGCAGTTAGAAATTAATTCCCAACAATTTCTCATCCTATTGCCAAACAGCGGATTGGGACTAAAAAGCAAACTCCCATGCCCAATCCCCTACAAACTCCTCTAAACTCTTATTCCCCTTACCAATGGTTGCCAATCAGCATGTAAGGGGAATGATTTTGACCAGATTGGCAAGGAGGCAGGGGCATTGTCGTGGACGTCCTCCATGATCGACTGGAGTCGAGGAAGAAGCCAAGTCAATGGGTGCGGAACTCCACTAGGCTAGCGAGGGCAAGGGTCGGCCTCCCTCCATTGGCCCTTCGGGCAACCGGTAATAAATAAATAAATAATATTTTGTTTATATGTTGCAGATTTTAATATAAGATGTGTATTCTATCCTTGTATAGTTGGACTAAAAACTTGAATCTATGTATTAAGATATTTTGAAGCTATATGTTACAAAAAAAAATATACATATGTATTTATAAATTAATAGCTAAAGTCGTGTTAACAAGTAAAAAAATTGTATTTTAATGACCACGGGATCCTCATGGGGTTCAAGTCCACATCAGGGCCGAGAATAGGGGCATTTTCTCCTCGCGAAGCTTAGCGGGGCACCTCCGGCCCATCCCCCACCACATTGCCCACCCCATTGCCAGCCCTAAATAGAGGTCACCAGTGGTAGAGAGGAAGCAGTAGCTATTCGGAGAGAACCACGGTGGTGGTGAACTTTGGATTTGGCAGTAGTGTGCTTGTTGACGAGCTAGCGAGTGGCATTGTGGTGGTTGGACGGGAGCTCACCGGCCAGAGTCAAAAGACAAAGCAGCAAGGGATGGAGGTTGCTTGACGGTAGCTCAACAACTTGTTGGCATAGCTTTAGAGTGACGAGGCAAGAGTTCTATTCCAACTTGCACGAGGACCAAGACTCGGGTCCCTGTCTTGCCATCATTTTCTCCTTACCTTCATGAAGGACCCGTGGATCAAATCCTTGTCAATCAGACGCAATAGCTAAGAACAAGACGATCATCACTGGCGGAAGTAAGAAAAGGGGGTCAATAGTTTCCAATCGCCGTAGCCTTAACCATTCGTTTAGGTAGTCGCCTAACCCAACTCCGCAAGGATTGTCGAGAAGAAGTCATTGCAATGCAAATAACATTAGTGCTGCATCAAGCGGACCCCTAAAGGATACCACTTGCTTTCATTGTGGAAATATCGGACACCACGCCTGTAGGTGCACTCAGAAGAAGCAAGGCAAGGAAGCCAATTGTTTCAATTGTGGCAACCCAGGACACTAGGCGAACATATGTCCCCAAAGGAGTATAGAATAAGAAGCAAGAGGTGCCATCACCACCAGTCTTAGTTGCAAAGAAGAATGTACTAATCACAAGCACCACAGGAAGAAGCACGCTATGTCTGCTGAAGTTTTACTACAGAACCAGAAGTTTAACCAAGTGTTGTATGCTTGAGTGCCATAAAGCAGGACATGCCACCCAATTATGTCCTCTAATATGACAAGTTATAGAAGGAGCATGGTACACATGCAGACAAACCGGACACTACTGCTATGAGTGCCCAATTTCCTACTATTCTCGCTGTAAGGAACACCATCAACCAGAAGACTGCCCCCATGAACCTAATAGCATGTAGGCGATGTGGAGAAAAGGGCATCGGGCAAGCCAATGTTACGTAAACTAACCCAACTGCGATGAAGACCACTAACCCGGTGAATGCCCAATGAGTAAGATCACATGTTTCCTCTGTGAAAGACAAGACCATTGCCCCAAAAATTGCTCCCTGAACTTGTTGCTAACCAAGGCAGCCGAGATACAATGGACAAGTCTCCAAGCCGCTATGGGACTCATCATGCCCGGAATTGGAAAAGGTAACTAATGTCATTTGTCATTTAGTTTAAGGGGGTAGCAAGAAAATTCGAAAATGTCAGAGTACTACTAGGATGTACAATTACTATTTGATGGTATATGTACAATTACTATTTGATGGTATAACAACTTATAGTAAGAGTAATCAGACTAGTGCAAGAGGATTCACAAGCCAAGAATTTTGTGGTGGTGATGATTTCAAGTGGCGTATAGAGTTTAAGTTACAATGTTTAGCAGGGTGAATAGTAGGGTGAAGAATGAAAACCAGATTCTAGTAATGACGAGACCACAATAATAAAAATGCCAGTTATCATATCAACATCACCAAGGCCATCTATTCCTTTGGATATAGGCTATTACTATTGAAAGATCGAGAAGTTGACTAGAGGGGGGGTGAATAGGTGGGTTTAAAATTTCTTTGGTTAAAACCAAGTTTATAATGCGGAAGAGTAAATCAAACTATTTTTGCACAATTAAGGACTAAATAACTAGGTTCACCTAAGTGCATTAACAACCTAAGTTTGTGTTAAAGGTTTGCAATTCTAGGGTGACAAGCAATCAATTTAATTATATGAATGTAAATTGCTTGAATGTATATTTGAGCATAAGAAAACAAACCATAATGATACGATTTCTTTTTACTGTGTTCAAAAACTTGCCGGTCTCCCCTAATCCACGTTGAGTTAAAGCCCAAATGAATTGGACCGTCTCCATGATTTAAGCCAAACACCTCAATTCCGCTAGTGGTAACTTTTCCTCTCCGGGTAAGCGAGCTCCAATCTTCACAACACGTTGTGCCTTCTCACAACCTTCTTTGAGAAGATCACTGAACACGACGCCTCCAATGCCGTCTAGGAGTCAATAACCTTCAAGAGTAATAAGTCAAACTCTTTGCTTGACTCTCACTATGTTGAAAGTATCAAGGCCCCTAAAGATGGTTTTGGTAATTAATGAAATTCATGTGAATATGGGACTGACATGTTTATTGAGTGTTTAAAAGGTTTAGTCCCTAAATGATAATGAGACACATGCTAAGGGTCAATATGAAGATCGAAGTGGCTCAAGACAAAGGTATATGTAGACTAGGATTCATTTTCATTTTATTGGTCGTAGGAGAAACGATGGAAGACCGGATATAGGATAAACATCGTACCATTAAGAGGGATCATGGTTAGTAATTTGATAGTATATCCTTGTGCCATTTGGATCAATTTAGGATCATGAATTCATTTAAAACTAAATTGCTAGTCGATATGTGATCTGTCTGGAAAACTGGAAGTGTCGGAGTGCAAACGGTGGTACTTCCGCTCTCCGAAAGCTCTGACAAAACTGAGCAGAATCTTTTTTCTAGAGAGCACCCTCGAAGTGACTTTGCCTCTGCGGCAAATAGAAGTACCAGAGTTTCAACGGCGGAACTACAGTAGGGCGGTAGTACTGCAGCCATAAACGGTACTTCCGGAGTACGGAAACTCCGTCAAAGCTGAGCGGAACCTTTTTTCCAAAGAGCACTCTCGAAATCAATCTTTTTCTATTGGAAACAGAAGTACCGGACTTTCAATGGTGGAACTATCGTATAGCGGTAGTACCGCTGTCTTAAACGGTACTTCGGAGCACGGAAGTTCCGAAAATTCTGGGCGGAATGTTTTTTTCTAGAGAGCGCCAACTCTTGGTTTCAAAGCAAATAGAAGTACCGCGCCGAATTTTCGGAACTTCCGCATATCAGAACTATTGGGTTTTCAACGGTGGTAGTTCCGTGCTGATTTCCAACGGCTAATTCAGAAGCTCTGAAATAGTCGTTACTGTTGTATCATAACAGGTGCAAAAGTACCGGCCACTGCACAGTGGTACTTCCGCTTGCCCTGAATTTTTCAGGGAATGCCTTGTAACAGCTAATTTTGGTTGGTAAGGGTATAAATACTCCTCCACCTGCCCAAGGATAGTAAGAAGAGACCCTATTAAACATTCTTGAGCATTGAGCATTCACTCCACGCCTCTTTTTCTCATTGTGCATTCATTTGAGGTGGTTGAGCCAAAACAAGTGCATTTCATCTCTAGATTGATCCTTTGGCACTTGATTGTCGTCAAGCGAAGCTGTGATCTTTTACTCTTGGTGCTTGCCGACACCTAGATGACTTGACGGGAGTTTGCGTGGTAACTTCTTCAAAATGGTTGTGAAGAAGCCCGGCGCCGATTTGTGAGTGGTTTGGTGTCCACCATCTTCGGAGCGAAGGAAGGACAACCATTAGTGGATTAAGGAGGTTAGGCTTAATTCGTGGAGCCATTCCAAGTCGCTTGGGCTTTCCTTAACGTGGACTAGTGAAAATTGGCAAGTTTTCAATCGCCATGGTAGAAACATCGTGTGTACATTGGGTATCTTTTTGTCCCTTTTTCAGCTCTTGTATTTCTAGGATATTGTATTTGTGATATTTACTTGTGGTAGACCTTCTTGTTAAAGACTCATTCTTGTAGTGCCTTAGACACACTAGGCTTGTGAAGGTTTTAATTGCTTTAAAACCCTGTCATACTAAAATTGAGATAATTGTTATTAGAAGGCAAGAAATTTTTAAACCTCCTATTCACCCCCTCTAGTCGGTTATCCTTAATCCTACACACGTGTAACAAATGCAGAAGCTCAAGTGGGTACGAAATCTACCTCTAGATGCACACATACAACTAGAGACCTCGCTCCTTACAAAGTGCAACATATGCATAATTGAGATGAGAAGCTCACACTAATTCAAAATAGTGAAATAAAGTGCCAAAGATTATCTCCCAATCGGCCAAGGGGTTATTTGTAGCCCCCACCACAAAAACTAGCCGTTGGGAGCAAAAACCCTAAAAAATCAGTATTTGCAGTATTACCGTAGTTATGGGCCGGTACTATCATTTTTCCATCATAAAGACTATAAAAAATAGTCATTATTCAGCATTTGCAGTACTACTGCAGTTATAAGGGTGGTACTACCTTTTTGCGGTCATACCGAAGGTATAAGGGTGGTACTACCATTTTCGGTTTTTCAGCACAGATGACACTCGAAAAAATGGTCATAATTTTGGCTCTGATGTTGGAATTAAGTGAACTTAGACTCTATAGAAATCTTATTCAAATGGATACACAACCCACTTATTTGCATGATCTCGAACATATTAAATCAATGAAAAATCATAAGAGATCCAAAAAAGTCACTACCATGGTCTAAGTCCAAGAAGATATCAACAAATAATTTTAGACCATGCCAGGGGATAATATATGACCTCCAACATTTTGCAAAACATATTTTCAAACTTAGACCATGTCACAAAAAATAGGTATATGTATTTTAACCATTTGCAAAACATATTTGTAAAGTAATTACATATTACAAGGATTAGATGAATGAGTCTCAACTATTTGCAAAATACATTCGCAAATAATGGCATCATGCCACAGAGAGTTAGAGTAAGCGGGATTGAGCTATCAACACATGATGAGACTCAAGTTACTAGATAAGACATCTTTTAATAGTACGGCAAACCTTTACTAGCGATCTGGTCTTCTAACCAAACACCAAGACCAGTAAAAGACTATGAATACATTCTTAGCCCTAGCTAGTTATACCTTTGCCTTGAACATCCTCTTGAAGTTTGATAACGCACATCTTTACTTTAAGTCCGGGTCATTGTCTTCTCTTGACTTGATGATCAATTCATATCATCTTCTTTTCGAGATATTGATATGCATCAACACATAACGCATCCTCTTCCTGTGGACCTTCAACTCATGAAGCCATCTAAAGTTTTCATCACCATGGGACCTAATTTATTTATTCAAGTTATGAAAAATGTTAGTTCTACAAATTGATTATTATTAATTATCAAAACTCATCATTAGCTCATAACAGAGGGCTAGATTCTCAATCCTTTCCTTTTTGGTAATTGATGGAAATCTCAACAAAAAAATGAGATAATAAATTAAATATAAAAATTTTTGAACTCAAAGTGTGGTACCACCTGTAACACCCCGCTCATCCTCTGGGCCTACAGTGCTACCATCATTACATAATAATACCAATTTTATTAAACAACTGCTGAACATTTTAAGCAAACTCTACTTTATTCATGAAACAGCGACCTCTTACACCATACCACTTTTAAGCAGCTATTCTAGCTTACTAGAGAAGTTAAACATACTAACAAAAGCTGATATGTGAAGTGCTGTCAGTACGTGAAGTTATTCATGTGCTAATCTCGCCCAAGCATGTCATCCTCAACGATCACCTAAAAACAACAGAGCAAGGGTGAGTCCAACGATTCAGCAAGTACATAATAGAATGATAAACACTGTCCAATCATATAAGCAAATTTTACCCGCCATAACATTCTCCTCATACATTATCCGGTTCATATTTTCATTTTATGTTCGTTCATTGTCATATCATTAGTGCGATGCAGCACTAATCTACATGCTCATTTGCTCATCTCATTGCATATACCGGTATTGCCGAGTGAACACCCGTCGATGTTCACCCAAAATCTTGGGCCCGCCCATATCAGCACGAGGTCTCTCCACTCCCGTGGAGGCCTACCGAAGTAGGACTTGCGGGATCCACCCAAGCGGATCCCAGTTCTCATTTCATGAATGCACATGATGCGAATGCATATATCCATTGTCATTGTCACTGTCATCAGTATTATCATTAGTAGGGTGGCATCGCTGCTCACCTCGCTCCATTACCATTGTCATCATTAATTAAACATCATCATGTCATGTAAACATTGCAATTCCATATAAACACCATCATATCATGACAACATCGTATATTTCATAAACTCTACGGTCTACCGCTCTACCATGCACTTACCTGTTAACCAAGCGGAGCGAAGTGACATGCGAACGGCGTTGACTCAGGACCTTCACTTGAACAAGCAATTAATCTGACTTAACGCATTAAAATGAAACCAGTGCTTAAGTGAGCGGCGATAATCTACGCGCATATTCCGACTCTGGCATAAAATGCCTGGGAATAAGGACCCATCGTGCAGGTACCAACCCCATTTTCTTTTCCTTTTCTCCTCTTTTCTTTTCTTTTCTTTTCCTATTCTTTCTTTTTTCCTATTTCCTTTCTCTTTTTTCCTCTCTTTCCCTTTCCTCTCTCTTTTCTTTTTTTCTTTTCCCTTCACCCGGCCCGGTCGAAACGGCCTCATCCACTTCTCTCCCTCACTCCTTTCAGCTGAACTGCCTGGCAACTCCAGGCAACGCGGCGTCGGCGCACGATTGAGCTTGGGCTCGCCTGCCCTGGTCTCACCGCCGGCTGACCACCGCATGCCCCGACTTCCCTCTTCTTCCCTCCTTCTCTCCCCTCCCCTACTCCCGGATCTAGCCAGCCATGGCCAAATCCGGCGCCGTCCCGCCGCCAGTCTTCCCTCTGGCTCACCGGCTCGGCACGCCGCCGCCCGGAGGCTCGGTGCTGCCCCGCCTCCCTTCTCTGTCTAGTGTGACCTGACCGGCACAGCTTCTTTGGGGCTTTAGTCGCACCACCCTCGGGTTTACCTTCGGTGGTGCCCCTAACGTTGGATCTGCTGGCGCCGCCCCTGACCTGGCTACCGACGCCGTGGCTAGTCCTCTCACAGCCTCCCGGGCGTAGGCCTGCCCCGCACGATGTCGCCGCCAGCCGTCGGTACCTAGCGCCGAACACAGCCCCGGCACCACTCCACCCGTGGGTTCGAGCTCGCCGGCCACGGCTGGGAGCTAGCCGGCCATTCCCCCTACTATGGGGACAGTTTGCTACTCTTCCCCCCTACCCTTATGCTTTCGATTTTCCTTCTATTTTTGTTTGCCTTGCTCTTATGTGTGCCTGGTTTGGGGAAGCCTAACAGCTGTCGTGACGGGACTTGTGAGAGGGTGCTTGCGCCGAGGGCAAGCGCGCTCTTTCGAGGGCACACGACGATGCTCATGGTTTACCGTCAATGACCCTATAGCCACGCGCGGCTGTGGTGCTTTGGTTGTGCTCTTGGTTGTGCTATGGGGTTGTGAAGGGAAAGTGGGCATACTCAATGGTTGGCTTGGCGTGGACTCGATGGCCGTCGACGTCCCCTGTTATCGTTGGCACCGTCCTCACGCCTTGGCCTTCCGAGCTCCTTGGGGTCTCCTCTCCTCCTTGTTCCCTCTTCCTCTTGGTTGTCTTGCTCTCGGTTGAGGGAGGAAAAGTGGAATGGGTGCTTTGGCTGTGGCCCAGGTTTTGGGAATGGTAATGGTACTCGGTCTCCTTTGTAGCAAGCCGATATGGCAATGGTGGTGAGGCTTAGCTCCCTCTCTATTTTGCTCTTGGTGTTGGAATAACATGGGGGAGCGTGTGTGTCTAGCTTATACGGAGCCTTGGTCTTGTGAAATGTCATAACTGCCCCTCCCTTACCCTAATTCTTCACTCATGTGGCTGTCTGCCTTAGGGACAATTCGGTCCAAGGTGCTCTGCACTGTGCTTTAAGGGTTTTCAACTGCAACAGGTAAGTCGATAAAAGGTAAGAATAGAACTTCTTGCCGAATGATGAAAACTCATAACGCGAGACGGTGCCGACTGGCCCCGGACGGTCTGGGAACCTCTGAGAGTGCTACTTTTATTCAGCTTTCTAGACAGTGACAACCGTCCCTAGATGGTCTGGGAACCTCTGCGAGCATTACTTATTCGGCATTCTAAAAGTCGATGGGTCTGACGGCAAAACCTTTCTTTCTTTTCTTTATTCTCTCTTGGATTGTTTTCATTATTAACATTACTTCTCTTGTGCATTTTTAGTGGTATTACACCACCTCTAAGGTTTGGTACTACCAGAGTGCGATAGTTCTGCTTCATATTTGTGGTTATCCATGATGCGGTAGTACCGCTAATGGTACTCTGGTACTATCGCTTTCCCAGGAGCAAACATGCTCCAAAATGTACTTTTTTAAAAATTACATACCGCCAACTAAAGTTTGGTGCTACCAAGGTGCGGTACTACCGCACATACCACCCGGTCATACTACATTGTAGCTATATCTCCAATTACACAACTGTCCTGTTTATTTTCCTAACAATGCATAGTTGGCTTTAGAATTTAAATTCAAATGCATGCATGCATTTGTCTCGAGCCATGCCGATCTTTTGTCAACCTTAGCATGCATCTCCAATTTCAATATTTTTGAAATGATGGCATGAGCATAAGATAATATATCCGATGCTATTCATATTAGCAAAAATTGTGTTAACTATTCCTATCTCAATGGTTTCTTCTGAGATTGTTTTCAGACTTCTTGGAAGAATGTTGGAGGAGAGAAGAACAAGTCTCACGAGTAAGATAGTGGAAGTATATCTAATAGTGAAAAACTGGGAACAAGCTGATTCACAAGTTCAACATTGTATAGAATACAGAGTTGACAGTCACGTTCAATAATCTTTATCTAGACGACACTTAATAGCATTAATGTACATTATACATTTTCTCGTTTTTTATATGCATTACAGTACTATAGGTTATATTCTTTTTTCTTTGCTAATATTTCCTCAAGTTAAATTTTTTACTTAGCAAAGTTTTTAATGAGGCATCCATTTAAACATTAATAAACTTATTATTATATTTTACATTTTATTTTATATTTTTGAGCTAAATGGGTCCGAGCCAATGTGGCACGATCCATCATCCTAATAAACCGTGCTTGGATCTACGACTCAGCTCACAAGCTAGCACAACACAAAACTAACAGGCTAAGTAGACGAATTTTTTTGTACGGATAATCCATTTTTTATTCAAAATTACAGAAATATACCAGCGAATTTTTTTTACAAAAATAGGCTCCAGTCGCCCAATGGTTGGGCGATTGGAGCCTTTCGCCCAACCCAGCAGCGACAACTAGAAAATCTCCCAATCGTTGGGCGATTAATTGCAGTCGCCCCACCGTTGGGCGACTTTCCTCCAGTCGCCCTCCCATTGGGCGACTTTCATGTAGTCGCCCAATGGTTGGGCGACTGCACTCAGGCCCCGTGAATGTTTTAAATTTTGACAATTTTGTAGTTTTAAATTCGTAAAAAATGTGCTGGAGTTCTACGCGGAGAACAAAGAGAGAAAAAAAGAGAAAAAAGAGAGAGAAAAAAGCGAGGAAAGAGTCCATCTTTACCGAAATTTGGAAAGTGCATCAAACCTTCGCCAAAAATAGTGAAAATTGGTGGAGCTGTTCTTCATACATCCAAAAGCCTCCAGAAAAAATTTGAGTAATTTCGGCCATGGGATCAAAAGTTATAGCAGTTTCAATTGAGGCCGAAACGAATTCGAATCCGTTTCCGACACACCTTCAGTAAAACGGGCATAACTTTTACATACAGTGTCCGTTTTCGGCATTCTTGTACTCGTTGGAAAGCTAACGACGAGCCCGATCCAAAAAAACCGTCCCGCTTGCACTCGTCGCCCTCCAAGACCCCAAAAATCGGCCATCTTTGGACTTAAACCTGCGTCGTAAGTTTTTGGTTTCTGTTTTGCCTTTTCTCTTGGTCTTCCCTTTGGAATTTGGATTTTGTTTCAACTGAAAAGTTGTAGATCTCATCGAAACCTTTCAAATGAGTATATATAAGCCATATAAAACTTTGCTATTTTATCTTTTGAGACTAGTTGTTTATACTGTATCGGTATATCACTTACTATCGTATGTATCGATCGTTCTATGGTCAATCTTTTCTAAAAAAAAATTTTCAAAATTTTTTACTCACCTACAACATATAATGAACATAAACTTTTATTACAACTTCAGCAATTTTTTTACCAGTTTAAAACTAAAAAATTGAAAAAATTTAAAATATTCACAGGGGACCTGAGTGCAGTCGCCCAACGGTGGGGCGACTGCAATTAATCGCCCAACGGTTGGGAGATTTTCCAGTTGTCGCTGTTGGGTTGGGCGAAAGGCTCCAGTCACCCAAATTTTTTTTACAAAAATAGGCTTCAGTCGCCCAACCATTGGGCGGGCGACTGGAGCCTATTTTTGTAAAAAAAATTTTCACAGATATATTTCTGTAATTTTGAATAAAAAATAAATTATCCGTACAAAAAAAATTCCTATGTAGACCGTGCCATCCCGATAGGGCTGGCAAAAAAGCTCGGGCTCGTGAGCCAGCTCGGGCTCGGCTCGGGCTCGTGGAGGCTTGGCTCGGCTCGTGAATGAAACGAGCCGAGCCGAGCCAGCAAAAAAGCTTGGGATCTAAACGAGCCGAGCCCGAGCCAGCTCGCGAGCGGCTCAGTTGGCTCGCGAGCCAACTAAAAAGTAAAAGTTATGTGTCATATAATCATCTAATGTGATACAAAATGTTGATTTTTAACATCACAAATCATGCTTTCCATTCTAACATGTTGCTGGGAAAGTATTTGCATTGCAAAAATCTCGTATTAGTCTAATGCTTAATTGGATTTATATATATATCTAACATGTTGCTGGCTCGCGAGCCCTCGCGAGCTGGCTCGAGCCGCATCACGAGCCGAACCGAGCCCACAAAAAAGCTTGATATCCTAACCGAGCCGAGCCTCCATTCCACCAAGCTTTCACGAGCCGAGCCGAGCCGGGCTCGGCTCGGCTCGTTGCCACCCCTACATCCCGAACAGCCCATTTGGCCCGCAGTCATTTCCAACGTCCCATTGTTTTTCACCGCCCTGCCCCGAAAAACCGCCACGACCGCACCACGATATTTCACTCGACCATCTGAGTTTTTCCTTTCCCTCCCCCGCCAAAACATTCCCTCCCTTGGGAGACTCCCTTCCCTCCTCTTCTCCCATCCCGCGCCAAAAAACGACCGAACCCCTTAAAAACCCCTCCAAAACCCCACCATTTCCCCAAACCTCCTCTCCTTCCCCACCACCGCTGCTTCCCTCGCTCCAATCTCCTCCACCAACGTCGCCGCCGCCGCCGGACACTGACCCCCCCCGTTTCGCCTCCTCGACGGCGGCCGCCATGCGGGGCTTTGGCGACGACTCCTCCGGCTGGCCGGAGTCCCCCGCCCAGTCCGTCCTCTTCGCCCACGAGATCGCCGCCGTCCGCGCCGTTCTTGGGGCGAACATCCCCGAGGCCGACGTCGTCGCCGCGCTCTCCCGCGGCGGCGGCAACACCGAGCGCGCCATCAACGCGCTCCTCGACGATGCCGCGGCCACCGACCAGGGCGACGACAACCCCAAGAAAGGTCGCGGTGGTTTGCCCGCCCCCACGCCTGCTCCCCCCATCAAGGCGGAGCGCGACGTTGGCGGTGCAGCCCCGACGCCGCCTCCAGTGAAGGTAAAAGTCGAAGCCCCCGACGAGGCCGTGGGTGGCAAGGGTTCAGATGGCTCCTCCGCGAGAGCTGTTAAGGTCAAGGGGGAACCGATCGATTGCGATTCGGCAGTCAAAGAACCGTCTTTGATGACGCATCGGGTCAAGAAAGAGGAGAAATGTGACGGCGATTCGTCCAAGAAAGGCGCGGCTCCGATGCGGGACAGCGGCATAAGCATCGTGCCGCGGTCGAAGAAGCGGCCTCGTGAGGACGAGGTGGAGACTGTCGATCTCACGACGACCCACCCTGTGCCGTACCTCAACCCGAGGCCTATCCGGGCGGTGCCGCCACAGGAGGCCATGGACATGTACGGGCCGCGGCCGGTCAGGGCGATTGCGCCTGCGCCGGCGAGCGATTGGAGGATGGTGGTGGCGCCGCCGGAAGCGGAGTTTGGTGATTTCCCGGAGGAGCGCGATTGGTTCCTCGTCAGTAAGTCCTATGTCACCGGGCTGTCGACGAACCGTGGCAGGAGGAGGATGGACGCCGGCGAGATCGTCCATTTCGCCTTCCCCTCGTACGAGAGGATCTACGGTGGGATAAAAGTGTCAAACAAGAAGGCGGCGTCGTTGGCGGAGATTGTACGCTTCTCGACCAAACGAGCTGGAGAGGTTGTTGTTACTTTTGTAGGTGCATATCATTTTAATGTAGGATGGTTTCTTTGTGCAAAATTATCTTAATCTTGTTTACTTGATGTTTATTCTAGATTGGGAAGCTGTCTCCGGAGTGGACAAAGTGCCTTGTCCCGCTGGTGAACTCTTCGAAGGTTATGATCCAGGGGAAGATCGTGTTTCCAACAGTGGAACTGAGGTTGATGCAGGAGATTTTGTTGTATGTTAGGTAACGACTGATGGGATACATGCTTGCTGTTTGTTGTCTGTATGTTGCGCCAGTTTGTTGGTTTCTAATGCTAAATGTTGTTTCCACAGCTTCTACATCCACAGGTCTGTGTTCACCGAAGGTGACAATTCATCTTGGAACCTGCTCGCGCCTGCAAATGTTGATTATTCTGTCAACCCTCTTTATGCCCTATTCAAATTACTCAAGCTAAGGGCGTTTAACAAGGTATCACTCAAGTCAATTCCTTGAACTTTGCTGTTCTTGTAGTTTTGTTGATGAATAACGGATCCTTTGATATGCCGGTGTTTGTCATGATCAGGCTGATTTCACTCCTGATGAGCTCAACACAAGAAAGCGATCGCGAAATCTGAGGGTGAGCTACAAGTTATTTTGTTGCTAGTTACTGTTATTAGTTATTCGGTATGTGTCTGTAGCATCTATAATAGGGCAAGCATGCAGTGAAATGATAATGTCTATTGATGTATTCATTTATATTGGTGCACATATTTATAGCCTTTTCTTGTTATTTCTGCTTGCTTGGCATTCTTATTTGTTGCTTGGTTCTTTGTATTGATCTTTGATGCTTACTAGTAATTATCTTTTCTGATGCACGAATTAGGGTGATGACGACGACGAAGATGAATCCACTCCTATAGTTGGACTTGAGAGGCGACGCACAGGTGGCCAAACTTTTCCAGAGCAAGGCACTGATGAGCAGGCTATTTCAGAGGCTACCTTGAACAAAATTGTCGGCACTGCTGAAACATATGACTTGAAGGTAACAGCACGTGCACTGTTGTTTGATTCTGCACTCACATCCTTTTTTTTTTGCATAGAAACTAAATTATTATTTTTAAAATAATGCCCGGTAAAACAGGAAGCAGAGCCCCCAAGTACTCTTGTCTCAGTTCTAAAACCATACCAGAAAGAAGCTCTCTTCTGGATGTCTGAATTGGAGAAGGGAATTGATGTTGACCAAGCAGCAAAAACTCTTCATCCCTGTTGGAGTGCCTATAATATCGTTGACAAGTATGTGCTTTTCAGTGTCATTTGTATAATCCAAAAGAAATGTTGATTAGATGTTTGCCAGAACTCAGAATTTGTAATATTTCTTTCCAGGAGAGCTCCTGCGGTGTACGTTAATGTTTTCTCTGGTGAAGCAACAACCAGGTTTCCAAGTTTAAGTCAGACAACTCGAGGAGGGGTAAGTCTGTTTTGACTGTTGCCCATGTATGTGCTGGTTTAGGCTATATTTGAAAATGTAGCATTGTGCCATTTCCCCCTGATTTGTCTTGCTTCTTAGTGCATTTGCCAATGCTGTGTTGTATGTACCCATGACATATTTCATTAACAACTGACTAAAGCAGATTGGCTTTTGTTGAGATGATCCTGGAATGTGGATTGACATGTAAATTATAGCCTTGCTTGTCTAGTATTATAGCGTATGTCTACTACGGAGAGGTTTGTGGTAAACTTTTGTGCATGTTTGATGAACACTATGCTTACCACTCTGATGCTAGTTGACGAACATAAATCCTCACGAAATGGATCTTTCAATTTTGTTAAGTTCTTGTATGAATATGAACGTTTGCATTTGCCTAATTGGATCATGGTTACATGGTGTTATTGCGAGAAGTATTTATGTATTATCTTTGCCTTTGTAGATACTAGCAGATGCAATGGGCCTTGGCAAAACTGTGATGACTATTGCTCTAATACTTTCAAATCCAAGGGGGGAGTGGTCTAGCTACATAGAAAGAGATCGGAGGGGTGTGAGGGATCGTGAGACCAGAGCACGCACCTCGAGATCCTCTGTAAGAGGAGGTACCCTTATTGTGTGCCCAATGGCATTATTGGGTCAATGGAAGGTATGCAATCATCTCTGGAGTTACAACTATGTTGTACATTATTCAATGAACTGTCCTTAACGAACATTATTTTAATGTCTGCAATCAACTTCAGAATAGCTGAAAGGGCAGTGCTAGGTTGCAGTTTATCATTTTTTTCCTGCACTGCATGCTTAAGCAACTTGTTTGTATTTTTTCCTAGTTTCTGCAAGAAACTTTTCATTGCGCAAGAGAAGTAATAATGTGACCATTGTCCTTTCTCACAGGATGAATTGGAGGCACATTCAACACCAGACGCTCTTTCTGTGTTTGTGTACTATGGTGGTGATAAAACTGATGACCTCAGACTGATGGCTGAGCATAGCATTGTCTTAACGACCTATGGTGTTCTTCAATCAGCTCACAAAACTGTAAGAGTTTGGCATTTGGCCTTTATCTCAAGTATCTTGGTAACAGTTTTCATTGGAGGAAACATGGCCTTATAATTTAGCTAATGAAAATGGTACCCTTCACAGGATGCCAGCAGTGTCTTTCACATGATAGATTGGTATAGAATTGTGCTTGATGAAGCGCATACAATCAAATCTCCCAAAACCAAAGTGGCCCAAGCAGCTTTTGCATTAACCTCACACTGCAGATGGTGCCTTACGGGCACACCGTTGCAGGTGCGTTTACAGCCATTGCATCTGTATCTGTTTTTCAACACTTAATTTTTTCTTGAGAGGGATTCAATACTTCCATTTGAGCTGCCAGTCTGCCAAAATGCAAAATATTAATGATTTTGGAAAGTACTATCCAATTTTTGTAGTTTCTGGTAAAGCTAGCTTATTACGATCACATTTGCTGCAGAATAATTTGGAGGACCTTTACAGTCTTCTTTGCTTCCTACATGTAGAACCATGGGGCAATGCAACTTGGTATGGATATCATCAGATTACTTAATTCATATATTTGTTGGAGTTTTGAAAACCCGACTGATAAGCTGTTTTGATCTCACTCTAGGTGGCAAAGGCTGATTCAGAAACCTTATGAGAATGGTGACGAGAGAGGATTGAAACTTGTCAGGGCTATTCTTAGGCCGCTCATGCTGAGGAGAACCAAGGAGACAAAAGACAAGATGGGAAAGTATGCATTTTCTTACTTTGCTTTTCTTTGAAATTCTTAATTTCATCAGTAAGCATATATCATGCTTCCCCTCTCTTAGAAGTACTGTTGATCACAACACTCCAATGCTTGTTTCAGTCCCATACTGGTCCTCCCCCCAGCTCATATTCAGGTTGTGGAATGCGAACAATCTGAAGATGAACGTGATTTTTATGAAGCGCTTTTTAGGAGATCAAAGGTATATTTATGTTAAGTTTTTTTTCTTGTTTTGGCTGATACGAGAATATGGAAGTTTTGTAAATATGGTTAGTTTCCCATGTTTGTTTCATGATCGAGCTTTGACTGACATGGGACACTAACATCAGAATTTTGTTCATCTTTGTAAGATTTAACTAAACTATGCTTTGGACCATTATTGGCATAGTTTTGAAAGTTCATGGGTAATACGTTGTGCATGTCTGACACAAAATGGTCCTTCCAACAGGTTCAATTTGATAAATTTGTGGCACAAGGCAGTGTTCTTAGCAATTATGCTAATATACTTGAGCTTCTTCTTCGGCTAAGGCAGTGCTGCAATCACCCTTTTCTGGTTATCAGGTTAGCCAGGCATTGCAATTGCAAGAAATGCTGTCTTCGGTTCCATCATCTCATCCTCTGATTCCTTTGCTGAATTCTTATTGTGCAGCCGAGCTGATACTCAAAAGTATACTGACCTTGACAAGCTAGCACAACGGTTCCTTGAAGGGGTACAAAGTGATTCTGGAAGACGCAGTGCTCTACCCTCGCGAGCATATGTAGAGGAGGTTGTTGAAGAAATTCGCCAGGGTGCAACAACCGAATGCCCCATCTGCCTTGAGTCAGCTTCTGATGATCCTGTGCTCACGCCATGCGCACACCGGATGTGCCGTGAGTGCCTTCTTTCTAGCTGGAGGACGCCAGGTGGGGGGCCATGTCCGCTCTGCCGAAGCCCCATCAGGAAAGCTGAGCTGATCACATTGCCTACTCAGTGCCGCTTTGAGGTTGATGCTCAAAATAACTGGAAGGATTCGTGCAAGGTGCGCAAACTTATCATGATCTTGGAGGACCTTCAGAAGAAGAGGGAGAAGAGCATTGTGTTCAGCCAGTTCACATCTTTCTTTGATCTTCTGGAGATCCCCTTCACTCAGAAAGGAATCAAGTTCTTGAGGTTTGATGGGAAGCTGAGCCAGAAGCATAGAGAAAAAGTTCTGAAGGAGTTCAGTGAAAGCCACGACAAGCTGGTATGCGGGACTCATTTCAAGTCATGCTCTCATTTTCATTTCTGCACGTTTAATTCTTGAAGCATCACATTTGCTGATCCATTGGTCTGCAAATTAGGTCCTTTTAATGTCACTCAAAGCTGGAGGTGTAGGCCTGAATCTAACTGCTGCCTCCAATGTCTTTCTGATGGTAATTCTATACCATGTCAATCCAGTGAATTACCTCAGCAAAAAGAGAAAAAAATCCAGTGAATTGGCATTACTCTTGACTTAAGTTAACGGTACTAGTTGGTCACATTAACATTTTCTTTGTTCATATAGGATCCATGGTGGAACCCTGCAGTGGAAGAGCAGGCTATCATGAGAATTCACCGTATTGGGCAGAGAAGAGCGGTCCAGGTCAGGCGATTCATCGTCAAGGTAAGTAAAGGACGTTAGCAATCCTCTTGAGATACATCACTTTTTCAAATTCCCAGGTTGACCAGCAAACTCAATGCTTGCTGTCTGCATTTCAGGATACCGTGGAGGAGCGGATGCAACAGGTGCAAGCGCGCAAGCAGAGGATGATTTCTGGGGCTCTGACGGATGAGGAAGTCCGCAGCGCGCGCATTGAGCAGCTGAAGATGCTATTTACATGAGTTTTGCCATGAACTGCAGGATGTGTATAGTTCGTATTTTGCATCCCAGACTTGGTAGTATTTAGGAAAGATGACAAGAAGCTTTAGAGTTCAGGCCTTTGTGAGTGGGGATGGAATGGGTGGAACCATGTGCCCATCCAATTTTGTGAATATATCCCCATGCTGATCTGTATATTTTGTCTACAGTATTTTCTTCTGAAGGTGAGAAGGGCCTCTGCTGAATCCTAATCTATTGTAAAAGAATGGTTACTACCATCGACTAGCATGAGAGCGAAAGATCCTTATTGAACTAGCTTTTATTCAGGCCATATACTGGCCTTGGTTAGTTCAATATTTCTTTTCAGAAGAAATTAGTCTCGGACCTAAAATCATGGGATCAAATCTCTTTTTTTTTGGCATCATTGGATCAAACTTTGAATCCAAATCATTGGATCCTTGTTTTGGCCAGAGCGATGGCCGCCGTTGGCTCTTCCCGCTCCTCACCGGTGCGCTTTTTCGGCCTCGCCCTCCACGAGGGGAAACCGCGCCGCCGCCGATATGCTTGGCGTGGTGCTGCCCCTCGCGCTTCTCACCACCCACGACCATGCGTCGTCACCGCCAGCCTCGACTCGTTTTGGCGTCGGCGGCTAGATTGGAGGACGCCGGACGAAGGAGAGCTGACATGGCGCGGGCATGGGAGTAGGTGGAGAAACGGCGGCTGAATCTTGGGAGGAGGAAGGTGGCCATGGATGAGACGATGGAGGAAGACGACAGGGGCATTTTGGTCCTAAATTTTGCACAATGGCATGCATCCAACAACGGTCACTTCCCGACCAGCCCCTACTACATGATCTCCATGCAAGTCCATCATGTTATGTTCAAACCTGAGAACAAAACATTTCTATTAGGTAGTAAATAATTCTTATCAAGGACATGTACAGGATTATTAAGGAGTAGATTTATCTCTTGTTGTATTTGTTTAGTTCAACCTCTAGTCATTAAACCTTTGTAAACACTCTTCTTAATATCAGCATGGAAAAGCTTGCATCAGCATTTGGCGCAATTGAAACATTTTGATCAGCACCATATGAGGGTGAATAACTGTCCTTGCTTTGGATGTCTTCACATCAATTCTTGAACCGTCCATCATGGATTGTCGGGACCGTACGCCATGGAAACCATCCGCTTTGGATGACTTCATCATCATTTCTCGGACCGTTCATCATGCAACGTCAGACCGTACGCCATGGGACATTGGACCGTCCAGCCATCTGACCATGAAAATCGACATGTGAGGGTGAAGAAGTGTCCTTGCATCGGATGTCTTCGTCACCTTGTGTAGCAGCATATAACGTAGATGCATTGGGGATCGACTTCATGGGCCAAGTTGAGCCATGACTGAGTTGAACCATACAATAATCATCTTGATTCAAGCTGACTTGTTTCTGTCTATCATTGTTTATCGAGCAGTGCTTCAATAATTTTCTCTTTAATAAGAGTAGTCTATTGATCATTAATCATGTTTTAAAAATTATGTAAATTACTATTGAGATAAGCATTGCATTTCCCTATCGCCTCAGCGTATGAGTCGAACCTGATCAAGTCCAGCACACCTGCACACATATGCACAAGGATGAAGTTGCTCTCTTTCAAATGTAACATAATTAGAGGCTATAATTTTAGCTTTAACATTATGCTTCTTATCCAAATAACTAATTGTAGGTGTGAATGTACAATCGACAGCTGTGTCCTCAGCAAATAACCTCTTTCCAACTTTACTGTGATTGAAAATAACTTTCACCTTTCGTTAGGAAGGAATGGAAAGGATTATCGTGTTGGTGTTGTAACTGTGATGAGTAAAAGCAAATGGTACATGGCAGAGAAATACACGTCGATATTTATAAAAATCTTAAGCAAACTTAAGATTGATTAGACTTTAGCGGAAAAACCTCACTTCCTTTCTATTTTTCCTATCTTATTTTTCCTCTATATTTCACTTTTTTGTGTCCCCTTATTTTTTTCATGAATTTTATGTCACTGTGCTCTCTTTTTTTTTTATTTCCTTCTCACTACCACTCAATGTGTCTTGAGATTGACGTTCAAAATTCAAACAACCATGCTATTTTCTAGTCAGGCTAAGACAGTACACGTACAACATGTACACGTGGTTTTACATTTTCCATATATTCATGTATGAAATTTTAATTCAAAATGATGAAACTTTTGAAGTATGGAAAATTTAAAACTTAACTTTTCTAATTTAAATTCTGATGTACTATAAATAGACCGATGACACACTTTTATGTTCCAAATATGAATTTATATATCTATCAATGCTAATGTTTGTTCTAACTAAATCTTAATTTCCAATTTAATTAATCAAATTTAATTTACATCTTAAAATTTTATTTTTATTTTGATATAGTTTATCTCCAAATTACAATTTACATATTCCTAATTTACCTTCCTTGATTAAATTTTGTTGGAATTAAAGTTAAACAGAGATTTAAGTTTATAGTACATTCTGAATTTAATTTTATTCATTGTATTCTGAATATAATATCAATTTCAAGTATTTTTATTGCATAGTTTCCATTACGTACATGTATATTCCAAGTTTATTGTTTATTTTGATTGATACAATCCAGTCATCAATTGATACAATCGACAAACAATCGGTGTTGGGTGATACATGTTATATATATTGTCTTGCGCAATCTATGTTCGTAATTGTATTTCCATCCAAATTCCTATCTGAATTCCTAAGCTCTAAGTATACAACTGCATGTCTCTCTTGTTGTTGCATGTCTGAATCCGATTCATCCCGAATTAGGGTGCATGTCCTATCTCTATTCAAACTCTTTGCATTATGTAGTGTTCGGTGCACACAATATTGCAAAGTCAATTCTTGCTCCGAGCCGTTGATTATATCAATTGGATTTCCATCCAAATTCCTATCCGATTTCCTAAGCTCTGAGTATACAACCTGCATGTCTCTTGTTGTTGCATGTATGAATCCGACTCATCCCCTAATTAAGGTGCATGTCCTATCTCTATTCATACCCTTTGTGTTGGACCATGCATAACATAACTTATCTACAGAAACATTGCAGCCTTTTTATAGGTGAACCTACTACCTTTAATTTAGGGAGCACAAGCCATTGCCCGTACCAGATTACGGTGAGGAATTTATATTTTTGCATAGATCGAAACTGTTAGTAATCTTAAAGCACTAGACTTTTAAGCGGATTTTTCAATTACACATTTATTAGTATGCACAATTATACCAACATTCTCCCGGAAATTCGGTCTCGCATCGGCTACGGACGTACACGGTGCAGCAAAGCGCGCCATCCTTATCTAGTTGTTTTGATCGTTCAAAGTGATCCTGTTTTAATAGCAACACGCATGTGATCAAGGCCCCGCTCAGTTTAACTTTTGCTTTTGGATTTTTTACTGCAGCAGCTAAAAAAGCACTGTAACGCATTACTACAGAAAACCTAATACTAGACGGTCAATCACAGACGGTTTGACAAAACCGTCTGTGACCAACACTAACACAGACGGGTTTAATTTGGACACCGTCTGTGTTGGCGGTGTCGGAGAAAACGAGTATCACAGACGGTTCTTACCGATGAACCGTCTGTGATATTAAAGTATCACAGACAGTCTGTATTAAAAACTGTCTGTGATAAGCTGGTTACCACAGACTGTTTTGAACAAAAAATCGTCTGTGATAATTCACAGACGGTTTTTTATTAAAAACCGTCTGTGATAATGCTCACTAGGCATTTATTGCGCTGCTCAGACCGCATCTGTCTTCATTTCGATCCAGATCTAGCCGCTGCTGCGCACACTTTCGCTCAGGAGGCAAGCTAGGCGATTTCAGGCCAGTTAATTTGGTGGGAGGAGGCAGATATTGAGCTTTGAAGATTCATACTTTCCTGGTTGCTCTAGATATGGTTAGTAATGAATTTTATTTTTTCTTTGCATGCATTATAATTTAGATCTAAGTAATTGGTGAGTGTTATTAATTGAAGATGGTTTGCAAAATTGTTGGTTATATAATAGCTGTTGTGTTTGTAGTATGAATTGAGCTAGCAAATTAAGCCTCAATATAATACATGTGGCCGGTATATATGTAGTAATAATTAGTTAATTTATTTTTTAATACTAAGTTGTTATATATGTACGTAACGTAGGACCGAAGCTGGATGTATGCCGCGAGCCGTGTGAGTGAAGAGTACATTAATGGCGTGTCTGCTTTTACAAGAGCTGCCGAGGAGGATATGTTGAATAAGGGGGTGGAATATATGTATTGTCCATGTACTGACTGCGAGAATTTAAAGATGTTTAAGAACCGAGGGCAAATTGAAGCGCACTTGATTCGGAGGGGTTTCAAAAAGGGTTATACGTGTTGGACTAATCATGGTGAAGTGAATGATTACATGCCGCCGGATGATATCGCCGGTGAAGTGAATGATATGCCGCCGGATGACATCACCGGTAGTGAAGTGAATGACGTGCCGCCGGCTGATGTCGATTGTGGTTCGGATTCGGATAGGTTGCACGATGATAATCTGGATCAGATGCTTCGCGATGTAGAAGAGAACTATGATGAGAGAGAGTATGTTAAATTCCGGGGCTTGATGGAGGATTCAGAGAAACCTTTGTTCACGTGCTACAAGTACACGAGGTTGTCGGCCGTGCTTGAATTGTTGAAATTGAAGGCAAGTAACGGTTGGTCCGACAAGAGTTTCACGGCACTGCTACGTCTTTTAGCGGACATGCTTCCGGAGGGAAATGAGTTGCCTAAAACCACGTATAAAGCCAAGAAGGTTCTTTGTCCGTTGGGAATGGAAGTAGAAAGAATACATGCATGTCCAATCGATTGTATCCTCTACCATAAAAAGTATGCAAACATGCATGTATGTCCGGTGTGCAACGCATCCCGATACAAACGTAGCAATCAATCAGATGATGGCGAGGGAACAGAGGCGAAGAAAGGACCTCCTGCTAAGGTGGCATGGTTTTTCCTATAATTTCCCATTTGAAAAGGTTTTTTGCAAATCCAAAGGAGGCAAAACTGCTGCGTTGGCACTCGGAGGAGCGCTAGAATGATGGAATGCTAAGACACCTTGCTGATTCCGCGCAGTGGAGAAACATCGATAGGAGTTTTGCAGACTTCGGTGCAAAACCAAGGAATATAAGGTTTGGACTGAGTATAGACGGAATGAATCCTTTCAGTAGCATGAACAGCCGACATAGCACATGGCCCGTGACTCTCTGCATCTATAACCTTCCTCCTTGGTTGTGTATGAAGCGAAAGTATATTTTGCTGTCGATACTTATCCAAGGGCCAAAATAACCTGGGAATGATATTGATGTGTTCCTAGCATCGTTGGTGGAAGATCTAAAAGTACTGTGGAACGAAGGGGTACAGGTATGGGATGCATACAAACGAGAGAACTTCACTCTGCGCTCCTTATTGTTCTGCACCATAAATGATTATCCTGCCCTTAGTAACCTATCGGGCTATAGTACAAAAGGTGCCAAAGCTTGTACTCACTGTTTAGATGGTACCGAGAGTGTGTGGCTGAGACACTTGCGCAAAACCGTCTACATGCGTCACCGCCGGTTCCTTCGGAGGGCTCACCCATACCGCAAGATGAAGAAATAATTTGACGGAGAGAAGGAAGACGGTTCAGCTCCAAGGCATTTAAGGGGACACGAGGTTTATTATATGGTTAAGGATTTAGATGTTGTCCTTGGAAAGGGACGTAAATTGAGGGCTCATGAGAAGAACACCTGGAAGAAGAGATTAATATTTTGGGACTTACCTTATTGAGAGTACCTAGATGTTCGACACTGCATCGACGTCATGCACGTAGAAAAGAATGTATGTGATAGCTTGATTGGTCTCTTACTGAATATTCGTGATAAAACAAAGGACGACGTCAACGCACGGCTTGACTTGGCTGATATGGACATCAGGTCTGAGTTAGCACCGACATGCACTGATAATGGACGAACGTACCTTCCCCTGCATGTTACACTCTGTCCAAGGCTTAGAAAACAGAATTGTGCCAATGCTTGCATGGTGTCAAAGTTCCATCTCGTTACTCCGGCAACGTGAAGAAACTTGTTTCGATGCAAGATTTGAAGTTAAATGGTATGAAGTCTCATGATTGTCATGTGCTGATGACACAGATGCTCCCTATTGCAATTAGAAATATTTTGCCGATCAAAGTCCGAGAGACAGTCATGAGGCTATGTTATTTCTTTAACACAATTGCTCAGAAGGTCATTGATTCCGAAGGACTAGATGCTCTGCAGGACGAGGTGGTGATGACTCTATGTCACCTTGAAATATATTTTCCTCCTTCGTTTTTCGATATCATGGTCCATCTCATTGTTCACGTTGTGTGGGAGATAAAAATGTGCGGGCCCGTATTCCTACGTAGCATGTACCCATTTGAGAGGTTCATGGGAATTCTCAAGTCCTACGTACGGAATCGTTCTCGGCCGGAGGGTAGCATCGTCGAAGGTTATGCAAGCGAAGAGGTCATTGAGTTTTGTGTCGATTATATGGCTCAGATTCAACCAATAGGTGTGCCTCAATCTCGTCATGAGGGGAAGTTGAAAGGTCTCGGAACTATCGGAAGGAAAGAAATCACTCCAGATATGGACACGTATACTCAAGCCCATTTCACGGTGTTGCAACACATGACTGAAGTGACGCCTTAAGTCGACCAGCACAAGGATGTGCTTCGGCAACAGCATCCGGAGCGGCCGGATGTTTGGATCATGAGGCAACACAACAGTCGGTTCAACCAATGGTTGAAGGAGCAAATCACTAGGAGCTCGCCAAGTGAGACGCTGACATGGTTGGCAAAAGGGTCGACATTTACAGTTGTGACATGGCAAGAATATGACATAAATGGGTACACATTCTATACGCAGTCTCAGGATGTAAAGAGCACTAACCAGAACAGCGGTGTCCGCATAGATTCGCTCAGTACTGATGGGTCGAGAAACTCGTACTATGGCTTCATAGAAGAGATTTGGGAGCTCGACTATGTGGTTTTCAAGATCCCCTTATTTCGCTGCCGTTGGGTGCATCTCCCACAGGTGAAGGTTGACAAGTACGGTGTCACTACTGTGGACCTCCAACGTGTCGGGTACAAAGACGAACCATTCGTACTCGCCAACCAAGTTGTTCAAGTTTTCTATGTAACCGACCCGGCAAATAAGAAACGCCATATAGTTCTTCATGGAAAAAGGAGAATTGTCGGAGTAGAGAATGTAGTGGACGAGGAAGAATACAATCAGTTTGACGAGTTACCTCCTTTTGGAAATGGCATAAGGGTCGACGACGAACAATGTGACGAAACTAGTTACGTACGCATTGATCATGATGAAGGGCTAATTTTTAAAGAAAATAAGCAAGTACAATGAGAATGTGCGACATATATGTGGGCATTTGCATATCTGTATATAACAATGCATGTATGTGATGTATATGTGAATTGGCATTTATGTATACAACAATGCATGTGTGTGATGTATATGTGAATTGGCATTTATGTATATGTGAAAATGTGTGAAGGAATACATTCTGTGAGGTTGGTGAAAATGTGTGAATGCAGCTGGTTGGTGAAAATGTGTGAATGCAGTTGGTTGGTGTTGTATATGAATATTGCAGCTGGTTGGTGTTGTCTGATGCATCTGGTTGGTGTTTGTCTTAATGACTACGGGTTATCACAGACGGTTCTACACTTAGAACCATCTGTGATATTGATATCACAGATGGTTCTACACTTAGAACCGTCTGTGATAAGCCCCCTATATATACCCATTGGCTAGGGTTTTCCGTTTATTCTGCAGTTATTGTAGTTCTAAATCCCGATCTGTCCCCTCCGGTCGCCGCCTCACCCGCCGCGTCGCCCATCCCCTCCGGTCGCCGCCTCCCCCGAGCCTGTCGTCGCCGCCGCCTCCCCCGAGCCCGTCGTCGCCGCTGCCTCCCCCGAGCCCATCGTCGCGTCGTCTCCCCGAGCCCGTCGTCGCCACCGCCTCCCCCGAGCCCGTCCCCTCCGGTTGCTGCCTCCCCGAGCCCGTCGTCGCCGCCGCCTCCTCGAGCCCGTCGTCGCCGCCGCCTCACCCAAGCCCTTCGTCGGCTGCCGCCTCCCCAAGCCCGTCGTCGTCGCCGCCTCCCTCATAACTGTATGATATGACCTCAAGAATGCAGTGTTTCTAGTGATTTTTCCAGCTCTGTTTGTCTCATGCTTAAACTTCCAACATGCTTTCTTTAGGATGTATGCTTGTTATTGTGAACTTCCAACATGCTTAAACTGGGACTACAAACAAGGTTACAAGAATGTGGTTTTTACTATGCACTAAATTAGGGCACTACTTTGGAATGGCTTAGATTTAGGAAAAGGAAGACCAGACTGTCTTCCTCTCTAGGCATATTAATTTTGGACAAAGAGTATGTTATCAAGACAAAATATAACCCCTCAGCATTGAAAGAATGATTTTGATACTTGTGTTATGTGCCAAAAGGTGTATATAATAATATAATATATTGTCCCGCCAACATGTGCAAACCTAGTTTACATTGAATGCAACCTGCAATCATTCAAATCTTGGTGGTAGGATGTTTATTTTGTAATGTTCAATTCTTGTAGTACATTGTCTTTTGCTTGTTGTGAGTGTTAGTATATAGTATTAGCAACTAAAGTAGGTGCTAAGATAGGCCTCCTCTCTCTGTCCACCTCACCCCCTCTCTCTGTCCACCTCACCCTCTCCCTTCTCCCCCTCCCATCTACTTAGAGATGGCAACGGGTAAATACCCGTCGGGTATAGCCAAACCATACCCGTACCCGATACCCGCACCCGCACCCGCTACAATACCCGTACCCGCATACGGGTATAGAAACTTACCCATACCCGCACCCGCGCGGGTATTTATACCCGACGGGTAACCCATACCCGAATTGATAAGGGTATATACGGGGCACAGGTATATACGAGTGCGGGTATTTCCATCGGCTTCGTTTCGAATATATATATACGGGCCACAGGTATATGTACCTGTTGCTATATCTAATATACACCCGGCCGGGTATATTTTACCCGCGGGTATGCGGGTACGGGTAGTATACACCCGCACCCGCACCCGCATACCCGATGGGTAGAGATTTTTGCCCATTAGCATACCCGCGGGTGAAGATATCTTTCCATACCCGCCTCCTTATCGGGTAAAACCCATCGGGTACTCGGGTTTCGGGTACCCGTTGCCATCTCTACATCTACTCCTCTTCTCTCTTCCTAACATTGAGCATCTTATGGTATGGCACTTTCTTATCTTATGCTAATAGACCCACAAATTGAGCAACATGTCATCCGCACATTCTTCAACACCATCGCCGGAGGCGTCCGCTTCAAAATCATGACGCCAAGGAAGATGGCTATTGAAGAAGCCTAAGGGCCGATTTACCATCACACAGGTCGATGTATCTGGGGTCCCTCTCCTTCCTCGCAAAGCAGTAAGCGCATGGAGAAGCATGATCAGAATAGTTGCACGAGAACGAACTGAGATAACATTCAATTCGTGGAAGGACGTGCCTGCGACTCGGAAAAGAGAGCTGCTGACAGAAATTTTGGCATCGTTCGAGATCCCAGAAGAACACCAAGACGCCGTGCAACGACAAGCCTTGCTAGGGGCGTGCAAAGCATAGACGAACTTCAAGATCAAACTTGTCAAGGACTACGTGGAGGAGGACAAAACGCCCTTTCATAAATACCCATTCCTGGAACCACAATGGGAAGAGTTCAAGGCTTCGAAGACGACCGAAGATTTCAAAATTACAAGTGCGTCGCACAAGGCCCTCCAGGCAAAAAACACACACCCCCACAGACTTGGCACAGCTGGGTATGCGGGTAAAATCCAGTAGTGGAGGAGTGAGGACGACTAGGCAGCCCTGCAGGACACCGTCCCGCCATTTGCCAATATCCCGGATGAGCGCACTCGAAATTGGATTAGAGCAAGGTCATCCACAACGACATCGGGGGACGTCTCCTTTCGAAACCCTACAGACCAGCAAGTGTCCCAGCGCCTGGTAAGATATCGATTGAACTACGTAGCTTGTAATTACTCCACAACTTCGTACGAAGTGAAATGACATGTCGTGCTCTTGCAGGAAGAGCTGAGTTTTGAATCTACCCTGGGATCATTCCAGAGATCAAGGGAGAATGATATACTCTCCGCGGCCCTAGGAAACAAGGAGCACTTGGGCCGTACGAGAGGCCTTGGCCTTTACGTTCCTTGGAAACATAGTTTCCAAGATGACTCCGAACTGTATCGGCGCAGGTGATCGTGCAAAACTGCACTCCCGCAAGTGCACGGGTTGCCACTGAAATAGCGGCGAGTGTCGTGTTCTCCACAGGGACTAGACTGAGGCTACCGGTGCTCAGCTAAAGCTAGGTCAATCGAAACGGGGGAGGAAACTAAACCTAAAACGACTACCAAACTAGCCGAACGAAATGACGAACGAACTAAACAATCGAAAGACGACGAGACGAACGACCGTACGAATGGACGTCGTACGACCGAACGAACAACACAACGAGAGACTAAACGAACGATGCACAAACGACACTAACTACAACACGAACAAACACGACTAACGATCGACGATCTAACTAACTATCGACCGCGAGACAAAAAGGGACAGTTGAGAAGCACTGGGGAAGTCTAGAAGCAAAGAGGGAGTCGGGAGGGAAAGATGAGGGAGACGGTCGACGGCTAACTAGACGACGACGGTAGCACAAAACTACAACCGACTGCACAATCTCGCTAACGACCAACCGCAGAAAGGAGATAAGAGGGAGTTGAGAAGCACTAGGTGGGATCTAGAAGCACAGAGGGGGTCGGGAGAGAAAGATGAGGGAAACAGTCGCCAGCTAGCTAATTCGCGCACACAAACATCACGAAAACTAACGCCCGCACAAACACAGGACACGAACACTAAACTAAACACAGACAGACACTACCCACTGACACTAGAATAATTGACAAATTAACACCTAATCACAATAACATCTCAGTAACACAAGCATACATCACAGTGAAACATCAACCACATTCACAGACAAAAAAAACAATGCTATCCAACATTCACAGTTCACATAATATTGAACAATTAACAGTGACATCTAATAGTAGTGAATTAACAGCAATTGTCATCACAGTGAACAATTAAGCAAAGGATTAACAGAGTATTTGGAATCAAGAAAGGGGGGAGAATTGGGGATTGGAGTGAATTAAACCTAGATGAAGAGGAAGCAGAGGAGGGTGTGGCTGTCGGTGAAGTGGAGCCGAGGAGTGAGGAGTTGGCCGTAGAGGAAGAAGAGGGTTGCCGTGCTTTCGCCGTCGGTGGAGAGGTGCTGCAGAGGTAGTCGACGGGCTCGGTGAAGGTGTTGGCGGAGATCGGTGCGGTTAGCGGCCGTCGGTGTCGGTGGAGAGACGATGCTGGAGCAGAGCGGCGGCGCCGAGGTGAGAGCTGTGGATGGCGGCGGCGTGTCACAGAGAAGATCGGTGCGGTCGGCAGCGCGGAGATGCTGCCACAGCACACTGAGAGATGGTGGCGGCTCGGCCTCGGGTGGAGAAGGAGTAGGGCAGAGGGGCGGCCGATGAAGGGAGGCACGGTGCTTAAGAGAAGCGGCGACGACTGGTGAGGAGGCGCGGCGACCGGAGACTGAGGAGGAGGAAGAAAGGCAAATGGGGCTAGGTAGGAAGAAAAGGGGCGGCGCTAATGGAGGACGCGGTGGATCGGCGAGGTGGAGAAAGGAGGTGGGATGGCGGCGCTGTAGGGAAAGGAAGCGCAGTGGTGAAGGGCTGCGGCGGTGGAGAAGAAGAAGGCGATCGGAGCTAGAGAAGAGAGGAAGGAGAGCAAGCGGCGGCCGGAGTAGAGAGAGGTGGCGCGCCGGAGGAGAGCAGTAGAGGAGTAGGTGGCGGCGCTTGCGGTGAGAGGTGGCGCGGTGGAGAGGTGTGGAGGCAGAGAGACGATGGTGCTTGCGGATCTGGAGGAGAGGAAGAGGAAGGCGGGGTTTAGCGGCGGTGAATGCGGTGGCGCGCCGGCGAGTCGGCCCGGTGCTCGCCGGCGGCCGGGCGTGGAGAAGGAGGGGGATGAGAAGAAGGCGCTGGGGAGTAGAGAAGAACCGGGCTCAAGCCCTCTCTCCAGGCGGCGGCTGGTGTTTTCAGGGAGATGGGGATTTTCCAATTTGCGGTTTAGTCCTCGAAAATTTCTAGGGTTTACAAAGAAGTCCATCTCCCATTTGAATTCTTCTGTTTTGGCCCTCAAAAACTCCGATTTCATCGTGGAAAGATCCTACGCACTCGTGTCGACGCGTATTTCTGGATGGAGCAGTCCCGGAATGCCAAATTTGTCGTTTATGCGCCTCGATCGCGCCGGCCTGCAGAAAAAGCACAAAAAATGTAAAATGATCCAAATTGAGCAATTAAATATGGAAAAACGTGTAAATAATGATAAATGGTCCCAAAATATGAAGAATAATGGGGTAAAATGACAAGTAAATATATGCAAATATGACGCATGTCAGCAGGAAGAGAAACAAAGCCGAGCGTGACGCACGGCTACGAGAAGAGATCAAGGCATCTCTTAGAGAGGAGCTAATGGGTGAGCTGGCTGATGTAGTCAGAGATGAGGTGCGGAAACATACAGAAAGTCAGCAGGCCGCCGCCACCGCTCATGTGCTAGCTAGCCCGCACAACTGTTCGAGTAGTTGCGCGTCCAATCCGACGCAAACCAATGCCAGATTTCCTATGGACGACATCCTGGTAATAATTATTATCTCTCGAATGCTTGCTCCATTGATAGGCCTATTCAACTAGCTAATTCTGTATCGTTATGTAGGAGCCTACGAAGTGCAGGCTCCAAGTGAGATATACCTCCGTTCCCTTGCACGCTGCTTGAGGCCAGGCATATCCGTCTGGTATCGGGGCCATGCTGCACGGTCAAGCTTTAGCGCCAGGCTTCACAAAAGTTAGTGTGGATGGTGTGCATGTCAATTTTGAGGTCGTCACTACCGAAGCCCCCCAACGACGAGATCGTGACTCTAGGGTAGGCCATTGGAACATTTATCCAGTGGCCCAAAAGCGACATCTCCCTGGAGGCTTCTTCACTGGTGGCAGGACCAGAAGGGCAGTGCGAACCAGAGGAACATGCACTGGTGCCATCTCCACAAGGGCAGTGCGTAGCAGAGCTAGCTGCACCGGTGCTATCTCCACGGGTGCCATTCTCGCCAAAACAACTTGCACCGTCTGTACCATTACAGTCGACTACCATAAAGTCGACCTACAGTCGAGGCAATGGCCATGGCAAATCAAAGACGAAGAATGATGACGATATCCCGTACCTGCCATTGGCCCGCAAATTCGTCCTAGGCGAGCCGATGCTATTTCCGGAAGAGCACCTCTTAACGCTAGGACTTGGTTACCAAAGATTAAACGCTTGGTATATGGAACAGTTCAATAGGCCAGAGGCAGAACGACGCTTAGGTATCACTGTCAAATTCAAGCGGGAACATTTCCAGCATGAAGTTCAGGAATGTATCTTCGCGGTGACCTTTGACGATATATTTGGTCTTTTCACGCTCAACGCTCTCGACGTCTCACTCGTTCGATGCTGGACGCTGTAAGTCTGTACAATCACAGTCTCTGTTCACGTAATACCGATATATGTCACAATTTGTTGCTTTTCTGTGTGTGTGTGTGTGTATATATATATATTCATGCTGATCGAAGCTAGATCATCGAAATCACCAATTGTTTTCCTTGACCCACGCTTGGTCTCCATTGATACCATCAATGAGGATGCATCCTTCGTCGAGAACTATATTACAACGACACTGCTGGCTCACCACGATAAGGAATTTGTTCTTATGCCATACAATGAGCACTTCCATTGGATTTTAATTGTAATTATACCAAAATGGAACAAGGCTATATACCTTGATTCTCTAAGTAAAAATAAATCCAAGTACACAGCTATCGCCCAAATACTCGATAGGTAAGTACATTGTACATTGTACTATTTCTTTCCTTCCGAATGACTAATCTAACTTTTTCGAATAACGAAGGTCGTTCGCCACATACGTTCAACAAACACATGGCTCGACGACAGGGGCCAAGCCCTTGAAACATGCTCGCAATTTTCTGGTATTCGCTAGCTACACATTAATTAATCCTATACAACACTTAGCAGTAATGCCTTTTGATTTAACACATTCTATTTTTTGCAGTGCCACCAGCAGGAGCCGGGCAACACGTGTGGATTCTACGTGTGCCACCATATGAGACTACTCCTCGATTCCTCGAAGATCACCAATTCTAAGGTTTGTCAATCTTCCCACATTTATTTCATACTTGTCAGGTTATATATGTACGCGCGTTGATATTCCTATCGACAAGCTGCGCCCATCTCTACATCTGCATTGAAACAGCCGGATTTTGCAAAAATTCGAGGAGAGTTCGCTTGGTTTTTGTGGACTAAAGTCATAAGATTAGATGGAGAGTTCCACTATGCACAATGATTTTGTAATTGTGTATTTGTTAATGGATATTTTATTTCATTTCAATTAATTGATTTGCGAAATGGATGCTTTATGTTTCTGAAATGAAGTGCGATGTGAATTGGATGTTTTATGTTTGTGAAATGAATTGAGATATGAATTGGATATTTTATGTTTCTGAAATGAATTGAGATGTCAATTTATCTGTTTGTTTCAGAGGGCATGGCTAGCATTTCCTGAGGCTAGCCAATAAACAGAAACAGATTTAGGGGTAGAAAAGAATATCACAGACGGTTTTTAGTTACAAACCGTCTGTGATATCCATATATCACAGACGGTTCGTAAGTAAAAACCGTCTGTGATTATCACTATCACAGACGGTTTTTAACTAAAAACCATCTGTGATAGGTGATAATCACAGACGGTTCGACGAACTGTCTGTGATAACATTCGATTATCACTGACCCATAAATTCAGACGGTTCAAAAAACCGTCTGTGATGACGTTTCTGAACCGTCTGTAATAGGGTTTTCTGTAGTAGTGACGACTGAAGAAGTACTGTAGCAGCTGAAAAAATACTATAGCGTTGAAGAAGTACTGTAGCAGTTGAAAGAAGCTGATAAAAGTTTACATAGGCTGAAACAATAAAAAATAAGCCAAAACAATGTTAAACTAGCTTTGTGATGTCATGGTAGCACATGTTCAGTAGCACGAGTGAAGGGGTTCGTTTGATGTACGTTTGGAAGAAAAATTTGATGCCGTTACTTCTTTGTTAGTCCAAATAAATTGATCGTTAGGGGGAAGTAAGTGTGTCATTGTGTTTCATGCAAAGCATGGTGAGCTCATGAAAAGGGCAAACATGTTGTATGTGTTTAGCGTTACATAGAGCACACGATACTATACAACAATGCGTGAGCGGGGATTACACTTGCAAGTTAAATATGGGTGCATTGCGACTAGCACAACTACCGCTATGCCACCAACGACGCTGCTATCCAGTCATGTGTGATGTCCATCAGTACGACGTCACTGCCTTGTGAGAGTCCAAGTGGCATGGACGAGGGCGGTGCGAAAGGTCCTGCGGGCTAGGCTGGCTGGTTGGGGGCCACCCTCGTCGCCAACTCGTAGTTGATAATAAAATTGTGCAACGCCATGCAAACTGCAATGATCGCGCTTTGCCCGCAACCCTTGTAGCTAGGAACATTGTTGAGTTTGTGCCATTTGCCTTTGCACATCCCAAATGCGTGCTCGACAACGTTCCATAGTTACGAGTGCTAGTAGTTGAAGAGCTCCTGCATACCCATGGGCTCCATACCATTGTCAAACTTGGAAAGATGGTACCTACTATTGCGATATGGCGCCAGGTACCCCACCTGTTGAGATACCCTGAGTCAAAAAGGTAGTACTTGCCCACAATGCAAAGTAGCAGTTAGTACAGGCTGTGCAATGCATGGTGTAGTGGAAATTGTTTGTAATGTATTACCTTCTGGCGGATGTGGGAAGCGGTCATTGTACTTTGCAATGGTCTTGTTTAGGATCCGATTGTCATGCGCTGAGCCCGCCTATCCGGCGCATACAAATGTGAATTGGCAGTCGAAGTCACAAATGGCGAGGACATTTTGGCTTGTGTAGCCATGCCTATTGAAATGGCATGCCCTCTGAAAGATCACGCTCCGATTAAATTGGTTTTGGTGTTAATGACAAATACTTTTATATTGTATTGGTGATAATGACAAAAGTTTGTATGAGACTAATATGTTTGTTTAAGTATACTATAGTTTAGTCTCATTTGGATGGAAAGGTGAAATCAAAGAGGTATACATTCGAAATCACTTTCTCATATACTAATGCATTCCTAGATCCAAATATAGTTTGAACTCCACTAATTGTTCAAAATGAATATGTGCATATGTCTTCATTATATACACTTGTATGCACACATTTAGGGGGAGCTCTCTCTCTGTGTTTTGGAGTTTCATAAGTATCGATCCATGCTTCTTTCAATATGCATATTTAGGATCTTTACTTTGGAATACATACTTGAGTATATATAGCTTGTGTAGTGTATATATACTCATGTGCAATCGGGTTGTCATTTAACCTCTCCATTATGTGTTAATGGTTGAATGATTAATGACAACCGGATAAGTAAGCTTTGTCTAAAGCTTATCTTATAGTATACAATTGTTGTGTACAAGTGGTATACTCGCAAATCAATTTTTATATCTCATTATTTGTTGAGATTGTCATGAATTACGAAAAAGGGAAGATTGTTGAATCTAGTCCCTTCATTATGTGTTAATGGTGAAGTTTGGTAACTGATGACAATTGTTTTGTGGACTAACATTTTTCATGAGTTGGATGAATAGGTTATGTTCCACAAATGAGTACGACTTCATGTGTTGAAGATCGTCAAGTCAAGATTGAGAAGAAGATGATTTCATGTATTGAAGGTCATCAAGAAGAAAGATGCATAATAAATTGATGCATGTCTAAGAGGAGATGATCATGTGTTGATCATCAAGTCAAGTGAAGACCATCATGTATTGATGGAGTTCATGAAAACGATGCATCATGAGTTGATGCATATCGAGATGATGACCCAAGGCAAAGGTATGACTAGCTAGGGCTAAGAATGTGTTTCTAGTCTTTTACCGGTCTTGGTGTTTGGTTGAAAGACCGGATTGCTAGTATAGGTTGCCGTACTATTAAGAGGGGTCATGTCTAGTAGTTTGAGTCTCATCATGTGTTAATGGCTCAACCTTACTTGCTCTAACTCATCTTGAAATGATGCCATTATTTGCGAACGTGTTTTGCAAATAGTTGAGGCTCATGCATCTAATCCGTGTAAAATGTGACTATATTTTGCAAATGTGTTTTGCAAAAGGTTGAAATCCATGTATCTAATCCTTGTAGCATGATCTAAGTTTGCAAATGTGTTTTGCAAAATTTGGAGATCATGCATTATCACTTGGCATGGTCTAAAATTGTTTGTTGCTATTTCCTTTGACATTAGACCGTGGTAGTGACTCTTTGGATGTCTTATGATTTCTACATTTATCTATTGTGTTTGAGATCATGCAAATAGATGGGTTGTGTAGCCTTTTGAATAAGCTTTCCATGGAGTCCAAGATCACTCAATTCCGACATCGGAGTCAAAAGTTATGACTGTTTTTCCGAGTGTCGTCTGTGCTGAAAAACCGAAAACGAAAGTACCGTTTTTATAACTGCGGTAGTTCCGAAAAAAAATCAGAAGTACCGGAATGAAAAGCGGAACTTCTGATTTTCGAAAGTTCCGACCTCTGAGCGGAACGTTTTTTTCCAGAGAGTAACTTTTGAGAAACTTAGCCTCTTGAAAATCGGAAGTTCCGGGCCAAATATTGGAACTACTTGAAAATCGAAAGTTCCAAAAAATGAACGGTGGAAGTTCTGATTTTGGCCCCAACGGCTAGTTTTTCATCATTGGCGAGGCAATCAGAAGTTCCGGTTTTTGGCCGGCGGTACTTCCAATTTTCTTGATTTTTTAGGGATTTAGCTCCAACGGCTAGTTTTTTGGTGTGGGGGTATAAATAGCCCCTTGTGGCCAGTTAGAGATGTTGTTGATTCATTCATTCCTGTGTTCTTGAGGTAGAGTGAGGCTCTCCACCCAATTGTGCATGTGTTGCACTTTGTGAGAAGGGAGAGAGGATCTATAGTGCATGTGTTGCATCTAGAGGTGGACTTAGTTTCCAATTGAGCTTGTGCATCCGTTGCATGTGGTGAGAGTCAAGTGAGGGACTTGACTTGTTACTCTTAGAGTTTGCCGACTCCTAGGCGGCGTTGGAGGCGTCGTGCGCGGTGATTTTTTCAAGAAGGTTGTGAGAAGACCCTGCGAGGTTGTGAAGGTCGGAACTCACTTACCCGGAACGGGAAAGAGTTACTACTAGTGGATTTGAGGTGGAAGGCTTAATTCGTGGAGCCGGTTCGATTTGTTCGGGCTTACCTCAACGTGGACTAGGGAAAACCGGCAAGTTTCCGAACACCACTGTAAAACATCAAGTGTCATTTGTGGTTTGCTTTCTTGTGCTCAACAAGCAATTTACATTCATAGAATTAAATTGATTGCTTGTGAACCTAGGATTGCAAACTTTGACATAGACTAGAATTATTAGTGCAATTAGGCAAATTTATTTGTTCTAGGTGCTATTTGAGCTAAACCAAATTGATTTAAGCTTCCGCATTATATACTTGGTTTAGGCAAATAGAAAAGCTCTTGAATTGATTAGTATTAATTTGTAGAGAATTTTTAAATCACCTATTCACCCCCCTCTAGTCGGCCTCCTCGATCTTACACCCTCTCCTTGCTTGGTACCACAACTTTGATGTCCGTGCTATCAATGGCCCTATGCAGTTGTTGAAGTGCGGAGAAAATCTTAGGTGCTGAAGCCTTGCATGCACTGTCTGATACGTAGGATTAGATGGTGCAATGATCTCACCAGCAAGCTCAGATACACTCTCCAACACATCATTGAACCTCTTGCATATGGTACCCGCGAAGTGCTCAAAGTGGTTCATTCCTTGCATTTGCGTTGGGGTGCCTCGCAGGTCCATAAAAAGAGAGCCAACACTTTCTTTGAACAAACTTCTCGAGTAGACCGCATGCCATGATCCGCAACAAGCTTGTCGTGAAGCACGCTAAAAACATGGGAGCTCATGCTGAACATGTTGCGGCAAGTTGCTGGTAAACCCACTGCCATCTAGTGACTAGCGGGACTGTTGGGAGAGGCTCCTCGTTCATGTCATCATCGTCGTCTCTGCCAAACACGGCAAGGCCAACGCACGGCCAGAACCACGGCTGCAACTGCCCACTGCCATCCTCTGCTTCTTGGTGCCTATTGCCGGAAGCCATCAGTGCATAGCCACCTGGAACTACAAGCACACACATATTCAAATGGCAAGCAGAGATTCAAAATTGGAAGAGACATGCATGGTAGAATGAAGCAAACATGAAGACCGAGTGCTATTTCACAGAAGCAAACATGTAGAATGAGTGATATTCACACACATTCAAACTGCATAGACACATGGATATTCAAATGCACAGGCAAACAACATATTCAAATCCAACACAAATCCATGGAGCATGGACAAGACACAAATCCATGGAGCATGGACAACACACACACATATTCAGAAGATGTTCAAATTAATATACAATAACACAGATTACGAAAGTGAATACACACTCATCTCACTGCTAACGGGTTGAACAAAGCAAGAATTGCCAAAACAGAGGTAAAGTCTCCTCTCCCATGTCAACCTGACCCAATCTAGTCGACCCACCTTCATTTCCATTGAGAGGAAGTTGTCACGGCACTCTGGCTTCATGAAAAGTTGGGAGGCATAATAGTACTCGTTGCTTCCTTCGGCAGCCCCCGCTTCTTTCACCATCCTCATGAGTCTCAACAAGTCTTCCCTTGTGGAAGGCTTATCAGGAGACGTGACACTCAAGCTAGACACCCGAATGGATGGCATCAGACTCCTCTCGCATAGGTTCACCAGTCGCTGTAGCTCGACATCACGGCACTTTTGTGGCCGACTACTGCTTGGGTACACTAGTGCAGCTGTGGCCTCTTGCTCCGCGATGACCCCGTCGTTGCGCTGCTACCAGTGCTCTGCATTGGGGTTTACACACTATTGGCATCTCCTTCCTGGGTTTCCTCGTAGTCCTCGGTGTCCAAGTCGATCATGTCGACACCCGGCACGAATGCACACTCACCCATGGTGACGTTGTTGCTGAAGATGACTTCCAGTAGGTCCTTGTGTCAAGCAACTATGTCCCTGAACTTGTGCATCCCTGTCTTTCCTTGCAATGCCACAATTGTACATGAAATCGTCATTTTGGCTTTGCGCGAGGCGGAAGTAATTCAAAGACCACTACAATTCTGAGTGCGAACTTACTCCACTGTTAGCAGCCCACCAGTCGTCGTCTGCGTTGATGCTGACAGTGTCAGGATCGACGCCAAGGCCCATCGCACGAAGCTTCAATCCTTTCCATTTGGCGTACTTGCGTTTCAGGGTGTCCCACTTGTTGTTCATTTGCTTCGTAGTGTATGCTAAGCCCGTTCACTCATTGAATCTGCGAAGAAGGTTGCTCTTGCCTTGCGTGTTTAACCGTGAATACAGTTTGTTGTATGCCTGCACCTCATCGGTGCATATTTGTAGGAATGCAGTCGTACTCTTATCACTCTAAGAAGCCAGGGCCATCTTCAGGCATTGTGGCCAAGTGCCAAAGTGTGGTGCACATGCCGGAGCAAACAATGAAGCTAAGCGTACTTGCCTTTGCCGTCCAGGGGAACCTACATCTACAAAAAAACTACGGGGCAAGGAAAGGGTGGTACCTTGCAGTGGGCGGGGTGGTTGGCGGGAGGGCATCTGTGCAAGGTGCTAGGCCAATAAGAGGGGGAGCTCGCTGGGGCTTGTGAGTGGTACCAATGAACGGGGCGCGCGTATGCAACTGGACACACTGTAGCTCGCGTCGTGGCCCCAACTCTAGATGACGGATCTATCGTGGGACTCGATGGCCCCTAATTTGGGACCGCCCCACGAAGATGCCGCCACGGATGGGCACGGGGATGAAGTCCCACCGGTGTAGGGGGAGGGCCCGAGTGGTCGACGCGGAGTGGGGCGCCATGACAGGCGGCGGGGGGGGGGGGGGGCAGAGATTGCGGAATTGCTCGAGGAGGGGTAGTGGGAGGTGGGGGAGCATCCACGGGTAGGAAAAACTACCACGGAGTCGATCATGTATTGAAGAGCTGTAAATGACGCTTCTGGGCCCTTGCAGAAGCCGCAACTTTGTGCACCCACCGCAGTCGTCAAACTTAGCAGATAAGTTGGAGTTGGAAGTAGTGCACCATTTTTACAAGCATGAGTATGATTCTCTGCATATGTCCCTAAAAAAAAGACTACGTACGATGACACGAGATGTCGGCGACCCCCCTCACTACACAATTCTTCAAAGCTATTTGATTCGGAAAGATTTTGTGGGCAGAAAATAATTGCCTCATCAGAACACTAGATATTTCATTATTTGTTTCTTATTTTAGTGAGTGTAGATTTGGAATAATCCTTCTTGTGCCTACGTGTAAATGTCCCCATAGCTAAGATTATATTTGTTACGATATCTCCAGGAGTGGTGGTGTAGAATTTTTTGTACGGATAATCCATTTTTTATTTGAAATTACAGAAATATACCCGCGGGAATTTTTTTTACAAAAATAGGCTCCAGTCGCCTAATGGTTGGGCGATTGGAGCCTTTCGCCCAACCAGATCGCGACATTTAATGAATCTACCAACCGTTCAGCGATTAATTGCAGTCGCCCAACCGTTCGACGACTGCAATCTAGTCGCCGAACCGTTGGGCGACTGAAATCCTGTCGCCGAACCGTTGGGCGACTAAATGCCATATAAGACCGCTCGGCCGGCGTCGGCCGTTGCATTGTTTCCATTCGGCCGAGCGCGCGCAGAGGCAAGGAAGAGAGGAAGAGAGGAAGGAAGAAGAGAAGGGGGAGAGAAGGAGAGGGAGAGGAGGAGAGGGAGAGCGTGATTTTCAGGTATTTTGTTGTGTTATAATTTTTGGTAGTGTTAGAAATTTAGTTTACAATTTTAGTTTAGAAAATATAGTTTAGAAAATTAGTTTAGAAAATGTAGTTTAGAAATTTAGTTTAGAAAATGTATTTTAGAAATTAGTTTAGAAATTTTGTTTAGAAATATAGTTTAGAAAATGTAGTTTAGAAATTTAGTTTAGAAAATATAGTTTAGAAAATTACTTTAGAAAATTAGTTTAGAAAATGTAGTTTAGCAATTTAGTTTAGAAAATTAGTTCAGAAAATGTAGTTTAGAAATTTAGTTTACAATTTTAGTTTACAAAATATAGTTTAGAAATTTAGTTTAGAAAAATGTAGTTTAGAAATTTAGTTTAGAAAATGTAGTTTAGAAATTAGTTTAGCAATTTAGTTTAGAAAATCTAGTTTAGAAATTTAGTTTACAATTTTAGTTTACAAAATATAATTTAGAAATTTAGTTTAGAAAATTAGTTTAGAAAATGTAGTTTAGAAATTTAGTTTAGAAAATCAGTTTAGAAATTTAGTTTAGAAAATGTAGTTTAGAAAATGTAGTTTAGAAATTTAGTTTAGAAAATATAGTTTAGGAATTTTTTAGAAATTTAGTTTAGAAAATGTAGTTTAGAAGTTAGTTTAGAAATTTAGTTTAGAAAATGTAGTTTAGAAATTTAGTTTAGAAATTTAGTTTGGAAAATGTCCAAAATTTAATGTTGAAATTATTGTACAAATTTTACAGATATGACTCGTGCTGGACGTGACTCCGAGTGGCGGTACGAGCTGTTGGACGAGCATGTGGACCGCGTGCATCGCGCTTCCCGTCGTGTGACGCCACGGGGGGGGGGGCATGGACGAGCCGCCTGAGCTGGGAGTGGTCCGGAGACGCACACCTCGCGTGGCCTGGGGACTCGACCCCCGTTGGATTGCCAGGTTTGCACTACGCCAACGTTTAGTCCGACCGTAAGAACGTTCCGTGCTGACCTTCACTTTGTTTGCAGGCTGCGGGATGCCGGGCTACTCCCTCTTGCTCGGATGGTGCAGGCCACGGAGTACCTGCGCTGGTACCAGGCGCAGACCCGTACCAGGCTCGTATATGTCGTAGACCCGCCTGCCACACACGTCGCCGCTCCGGCGGACACGTACCCCGCGCACCTCGCGCGCGACGCTCACATCACGGTACGTTACATGTCATTTCAAAGATTCTCAAATGGTAATGTTGTATCGATGATCGACCATTTCATGTCTTTGTGTCCAGGCTGACGTCGGTGTTGCCCTATATGCCGATTCCGGCTCACTACTGGAGAGGGTCGCCACTAGTGCACGGCTGACCCATGAGGAGTGCGTCAGCTTTGCGCGTCGGATGCACGACGGGTGTAGACGTATTGTTGGCCTACTGTCCTGCACGATGCTACCGGTGGTCTCCACGCCCACCGCTCCGACTGCTCGTCCACCAGTGCCACCCCGACCAGCGTGGCACTACTCCGGAGGTAGTACGTGGACACGTCCTCCACCACCTCACCCAGAGCAGCTAGGGGGTTCAGCCTGGACACAGGCTCTTACACCACCTCACTTCACGCATCCTCAGCACATCCCCCTCCACACGCAGGGGGTGCACACCCCTCCTCCTACCTCGATGGCGCCATCGCCAGCTACGGGTACGCATCGTCTAATCTCGTTTTTATCCCAAGACTACAACGAACTAACGATATTACAATTGCAGGTACTTACCAGCAGATCGACGTCTCCCCCGGGCAGGACGATGTGAACCAGTTTTTCGCGGAGTGGCCCGGGCAGTTCTCCGACGCTGCACCGGAGGTTCTCTCTGGCAGTGCCCTCCCCGGTGCACCGGAGGGCACACAGCCAGAGGTGCACCTGACTCCACCAGCGCAGGGGCAGGATAGACACCCTCCTGCTCGTTTTACCTTTTCGGATCGTCCTAACCCGTATGGGAGGACGCGGGCGCGGTGACGGGGCACACAAGGGTGACGAGTGAGGCGTGCTGCAGATGCTATATATGTTATGCATGTAAAGAAAAAATATGCGGCATGTTACTCACAGTTATATTATGAAGTTTATTTAAATTTACATAAGTCTATCATCTCTTCTCCGCACATAAACTATCTCACTTAACAGTGTATGTATCAATCGTTCTCTACTCAATCTTTCATAAAAAAAAGTTTCTAAAACTTTTTACGCATCTACAATATACAATGAATATAAACTTTTATTACAACTTCACTATATTTTTTTCCGGCTGAACATTACAAAATTCACAAAATCTAAAACAATCACGGGGACTACATGCAGTCGCCTAACGGGATGGCGACTGCATGCTAGTCGCCTAACAAAACGGCGACAACATATAAGTCGCCGTACGGAAGAGCGACTGCATCTAGTCGCTCCACTGTGCAGCGACAGATATTGTGTCGCGGTCTGGTTGGGCGAAAGGTTTCAGTCGCCCAACCATTAGGCGACTGGAGCCTATTTTTGTAAAAAAATTTCCCGTGGGTATATTTCTGTAATTTCGAATAAAAAATAGATTATCCGTACAAAAAATTCTGGTGGTGTACGTACAGAAAATTTTGTACGGAAACTCTACGAAAAAATGCCAGGTCTCACGTGGGAGCCGGTAGTTTGATTCCCCACTTCCGCTTCGTTCCCATGCATCAAGGAGGTCAGTAACTCCGTAGGCAATAAACAGGCGTAGATAAGAACAATTATCTATGGCGATGTAGTCCACATTCGTAGGGCTGAAAACGAAAACGGTAATTCTCGGTTACCGAAAATCGTTTTCGAAAAATTACCGATTTTTTCTCCTAAACGGAAACGGTGACGGTAACCGATAAAACGGAAACGAGAACGGTAAAAATATCCGATAATGAAAACGAAAACGATTTAGCTCTCTTCCGATCGTTTTCGAAAAATACCGTATTTAATCGGTAATTCCTGTCGGTAATTACCGATCAGTGACTGTGAACACTGAACACCCTGCGGCCTGCACCGTGCACCCCAGGCCCAGGCGGCAAGGCCCATTAGTCTCCCCGCCCCGATCCCCAATCCGTCGGTCTCGGCGTCTCTCCCACACCCCACCTCCAGACTCCCCGATCCCCAATCCGCATCCGGCATCTCCAGCCGCCGCCGCCGCCTCCATCCCCACGCACGCCTGACGCCTCCATCCGGCCATCCCCACGCCTCCATCCCCACGCCTCCATCCGCGCACGCCTCCCATCTCGGCGTCTCCGTCTCCGGTCTCCCACACCCCACCTCCTCCACCCATCCGCATCCGCATCCGGGTACTCCCCGGCCGCTGACATCGCCGGGGCTTGGCCGCCTGAGCCTGCGGCTGCGGCAGCGGCGAGGCGGCGCCGGGTGGTGGCAAGGCTTGGGGCGGGGGGCGGCGCGAGGCAAGAGGAGGAGAGGAGGCCGAGCCCAATAACACACACTAGTAGCGCCTCGTGTTCTCTTCCTCTTCTCCCCAGCAAGAGGGCGAAGCCCAACCAACCCTAGCCTCCATCACCGTCGCCGCCGTCTCCAGCGACCGTCCTACAACTCCGACGTGTACCCCGTACGCTCTCTTCTGTGGCGAGCGATTGCCGGCGAATCTGAAGCCTGAGCGCTGAGGTGGTGGTGGGCGATTTGGGGGGAAAGGGAGGAGGATGGGATCGTCGTCGAAGGTGGTGCGGCCGGAGGAGGTGCTGGAGTCGCTCAAGAACGACGGCACCATCGATGCGCTCCGCATGAAGATCATCGCCCAGCTCAAGGCCAATGTACGCGCGCCTCCCTCCCTTCTTCCTCTTCCAATCTCCCTCTCCTGCTGGGCTGCTTGCGACCTGGTTCTTGCGTCTCGGCGGCGGCGGCCAGTTCCCTCGTGCTCTAGCAATGGAATGTCAGCTAGCAGTAGCAAATACCTTCATCTCCTATTATGCCATATAGTAGTATTAGTGTTGTAGACTTGTAATGTTTCTTCAATGGCATCAACAGCTAGTTGTTATGTTATAATTAAAGCTTATTGCTGTAATGAATGCCCAGTAGCAAACTTGTGCAAAAGGTCACTGGAAAAATGTTCATGCTTACTGTCGTCTGATACAAGCCTTGAAGAATCGACCTTGTAGCAGTAATATGGCACTATTAATGCATCTGATACATCTATCTCAAATTCTCAATTCTAGTAACAATGTATCAGATAGTGTAGTTTTATATAAACACTAAAGAATCAATACTTATTCCAAATTACATTGACAGATTGCAGACTTGCATTCATGCTGTGCAGATTGGTGTGTAATGTGTTTATTGTATTTTAGATATCGCTTTCATGATTTTCGATCGTTATCGATGCACTTTTGATCGAATAGTTTCGTTTCCGAATTTACCGGAATATCGATGTCGTTCTCGTTTCCGACAATATCGTATCGATTCCGTTTTCGAGAAAATAATGTGAAACTGAAAGTGATTTGACCTCCTACCGATCGTTTCCGACCGTTTTCAGCCCTACACATTCGTAAGCGTGATCAGGCTAGTTTATTTAGAAAATAGTCTAAGACGGTTTAGTCTTACATCTGTTATTTAATATATACTGAAAACATACTTTATTTTTTGTTTACAATTCTAAAATTTCATCTAAGTATTTACTAAAACCGTATTGTTTGCAACAGTAATTTCGTGGCATGAATGGTCCATGCAAGAAGGATGTCACGCCAGTGACCCGAGAACAGCCGATTCACTCCTTCTCATCTATGCAGAAGTGCTGCTTGGTTGTATGAGTGTGGCGGTGGCCACCTCGTTCATCCGGCTTCGAGCCTGAGACCATGTATTTTCGAGGGGTATTATTTATATTCCTTTAATACTGTTTATATGAATAGTGTCATCTGAGTACACGCACGTATATAATAAGTTCAGTGATCAAAGCATGTATCCGGTTTTTTAGAGATCTCGGGTCTTTGTCTAGTTTCAAACGTGTGCATTAAATATATATACATAGATATGATGTTAAGTGTGTATATAAGTACTCATAATCTCAAAAAAAAAAAAGAGAAGTGGATGACGCTGGCTGTGCATGTTATTATAGCCCTGATCAATTCGGTTTCGACTTCTGGCTTATTTTTTACTATTCATAAGTTTCGTCTTTTTCTGAACTTTTGGCTTTTTGTTGAGCTTTTTTGCCGGTTCTTTTTTTTCCCGTATTTGTTTGTATTATACGTAATGGGCTAACATATTTTTTATATTTTTATATTTTTTTAAATTTAATTATGCTAAATAAACTTCTGTCAGCTACAATGCTTTTTTCAGCCAGCTACAGTGTTTTCAGCCATAAGCCATGAGCTTTTAAGCCAAACCGATCACCACCATAACCTCACACGTTGGGAAGAGGGTTAGCCCAAGTACCTTGATGTGTAGGATGGGACGTTTCTCCCGTTTTATTAGACCATTTATATAGTTTTTGTTCAATATTATCATTCTGTTTATATTACCTTCTAGAAACTATTTTTTATTGTAAATATTTTTTATATAGTATTTAGTTTTCAAACGGAGCGTTTTTCAAGATATGATCTACTAGTTGATTATAGTATATACTATAATAATTTTATTTATATCGATCAAAATCGCAAATGACTTTCTCTTTTTTTCCATATGAATCTCTATAAACTGTTACTACTTATAAATTAAAACGAAAAACTATTAGTAAAAACTAACATGGACACACCCTCTGCACTCTACTTTAGCTTTCTAGCACAATAATTATCTAGCCTTACTTGTCAGATCCATTGCTTCCTATACATTTGCACTGTTTAGCGTCCTAGTTCATTCTCATCACTCATGTCCTCTGGAAAACGCCGTGGGATCAAGTTGGAGGTAGCGCACCATTTTTATGAACAGTTTGCATATTTTGTACTGTAGTATAATTATTTGTTTTTAAAATTTACTTTCAGGTCGTTGTTGTAAATCTACCTTTTTCTTCGAACTTAACAACTGTGATTGATGACATGCATCCTCAGTCCTACTATTCAAGATCGGCAGAAGGGCGTGACCACAGGGGGCACCCGAGCTCGGCATGGCAGTGAGCACGCGACAGGCTCGGCCCACTGAAAGGCTGGACGAGCCGTGCTTTGCAGGTAACCCACGTGGGGAAAAGCCTTCCTGTAGCTAGTCCTGTTGCTTTTCCTAAGCATATGGCAGTTGATAACAAATTCAAGATTCCATATGTTTGCATCCGGCTATACGAAACTATTTTTGATACTTTTAAAAATAAAATGCTACAGGTGAAATCAACACCATTATCGCCGGTGAGCCTTCCATGTAGCCACATCGCCTCGCCGCTACACCCACATGTTTTGCTATTGTTGCCCTAGTCATCGCACCGCATCATTTCGATTCGTGAAGGGCCACATCGATCCATGTGCCCCACTGCCGTCAGCACGAGTGTCACCCCTGACGTCACCCATGCCACGTCGCTGCCTAGGATTTTTTGTAGACTCTGTGCACCATGAGCTGAGCCTCTGATGTGTGGAACCCATATGTCAGTAGTTACTGTTCTGTAGACTAGAGCTGTGCCACGTCAGCAGCCAGTCCTAGATCCATGTGTCACTGCCATCTCACATTTTTTGCTTACGTGTCATGCCATGTCAGCCAAGCCACCACACGTGCACTGTTCTGTGCGTGGAGTCCATGATAGGCCTCACTATTCCATGCACCCGGTTCACAGCACAGTACACTTTTTCAATTTTCATTGTTTTCTTAGCCAAATAATTTTTCAAGAGCCTGTTCTCCTTCATACGAACTCTATTGATCTAATTTTTCTTCCTAAATTTATCTAAAATTGATCTCCCTCTCTTTTAGTTTTGGTTTTGTAGTTTTTGGATTTGATTTGATTTATGTTTTATTTGCTTTTATCTCGTTAGATAATGTCTTCGAATGAGCAAAAGTAAGATCTAAAGACCAAGAGATGGTAACTAAGTAAGGCCAAGACAAGTCATAAAAAACCTAAAAAATTAAAAAATCAGAAGAAACAAAATTAATGAATAATAAACTAGAAACTGAAGCCTGACCCAAACGAGCAAGAGCACCATACAGTTAATTAAGAGGTTAGTCATCTCATACATCTATCTGGAGATCTCATAAAGCCATCGTTGCCCAGCCAGCCTTTCCTTGTAACAGCCTTACGGCAAAGATTGTAGTGAACCCAAAATTTATCTTAACCATGGCATGCAAAAAGCCCGTTGCACAAAGCAACCAGCATGCAATAACCACTAGCCACATAGGCGTGGCGCCACGCCAGCCACCGTATGGACCGAAGTAAAAGAGAGGAAAATTCGCAGAAAAAGAAAGTGCAGGGGTTTTTTCGCAAAAAATGGAGGGCCTTTTCGCAATTAAAGGAGAGTGGAGGGGTTTTTTCGCAAAAAACCGAGGGCCTTTTCGGAAGAAATAAGGGCCTGTTCGTAATTACGGAAAACCGCGGGTCGCTATCCAGCAAAAAAATATGCAGGGGTTTTTTCGTAAGAATCCAGGGACCTTTTTGTAAAAACCAGGGACCTAAACGTAATTACCAATTTCTTTGGGACCAAGCCGCGCATGGCGACACGTGGATACGCTGGGGGGCCGGAATCCCCCCAGCTTTGTTATAAGTACTAGCTGCATATAAGCGCGGCGCACGCCGCGTCAGCTACCGTGCGGACCAAAGTGAAAGAGACGATAATTCGCAGGGGGTTTCGTAAAAAAAACCAAGGACAAATGCGTAATTCTGGGAAAATCAAAGGGTTTATTTGGAAACAATCGAGGACTTGTAAGGATCTGTACGTAAGTAAATAAGGACATATACGTAATTTCGGAAACCTGCGGGGCGCCATCCAAAAAAATTTTTTGTAAGAAAAATCTTGCAGGGACCTATTCGCGAGAAAAAAGGACCTATACGTGATTTCCGCAAAACTGGAAGAAAGTGCCTCGGCCGGCCGTACGCAAATTCCTGCGCCACGCGCCGGCCGGCCGAGCGCAGGGGGCTGACGTGGGCGAGCCTCCGGCCAGGCATTCCGCGGGTCATTAGGTTCTGGTGATTATTATTTGCTAGTACCGACGGTCCCACGTACAAACTTTACTTTTGAAAGATGTTAAAAATTAGATCGTACCACAGCACTAAAGAAAGGACTGCATCACATGCATGCACTGTGCACCCTTACACGTAGCGAAGAGGCTGCCAAGCCTATTGATTCGTAGGATGTTGACATTTCTACCGTTTTACTGGACCATTTCTATCGTTTTTGTTCACCATATGGTGCACTTCACTTCGGCTTTCTAGCACGACAGTTATCTACCCTGGCGTCCATTCTTTTAAACTATAGCGGATAGATTTTTAATTTTAGCAAGTGTTTATATAAAAAATTGAATATTAATAAACTAATAAATTATTTTATAAGAACTGTTTTTATAACCCACTTTAAAAAGATAGTATAAAAATCTTGAGAATGTAGCTTACGGAAAGATTGTAGTGAACCAAAAATTTATCTTAACCATGGCATGCAAGAAGCCTATCGCACAAAGCAAATGGCATGCAATAATCATTTGGTAGTTCCGACGGGCCTTTGTACAAACTTTACTTCTGAAAGATGTTAAAAATTACATCGTACCACAGCTCTTAAAAAAGGACCGCATCACATGCTTGCACTGTGCACCCTTACACGTAGCAAAGAGGCCAGCCCAAGTATCTGTATGCCGAAGTGGCGAGGCGCCCCTGAACGACTGGAACTCCTATATAAAGTGGCCTCGCAGCTCGCACTTTCATCACCAGTTACTCATCCAGCAAACTACTACAAAAAATGAAGATGTTCATGCAGTGAGAGCTGCAAACCCGGCCATGAAAGTCCTGGCACTGTGCGCGCTCGCACTTGCCTATGCTACGGTGACCACGCACGCCCAGAGGTGCGGCGTGCAGGGCAACGGCAAGGAGTGCCCTAACAACCTCTGCTGCAGCGATTACGGGTTCTGCGGCCTTGGCGACGACTACTGTCAAAACGGCTGCCAAAGTGGCGCCTGCTGCCCTGGTAGGGAGTGTGGCTGGCAGATTGGTGGCGTAGTGTGCACCAACAACTACTGTTGTAGCAAGCACGGGTACTGTGGCGTCGGCGGCTATTACTGCGGTGCCGGTTGCCAGAGCGGCGCGTGCTACAAAGGCGTCGTAGCGGAACAGAGGTGCGGCAAGCAGGGCGGCGGGAAGGAGTGCCCTAACAACTTCTGCTGCAGCTCAGCTGGGTACTGCGGCATGGGCGACGAATACTGTCGCATGTTCTGCCAAAGTGGCGCCTGCTGCCCTAGTAAGCGGTGTGGCAGGCAGGCTGGTGGCGCAGTGTGCACCAACAACTACTGTTGCGGCAAGTCTGGGTTCTGTGGCCTCGGCGGCGATTACTGCGGTGCCGGTTGCCAGAGCGGCGCGTGCTTCAAAGGCGTCGGCGCGGGACTGGCTGCCGCCGTGAATGTCACTCTGCAAGAATTTTAATCTATGGCCTTGGAAATATCGCAACGACAAAGTAATCTGTGGTAATTGCTAGTACTGTTGCCACAGTTTTAATTTTCGCAACGAGAAATAATCTACGGCAATATGTAGTACTGTTGCCACCGTTTTAATTTTCGCAATGAGAAATAATCTGTGGTAATAGGTAGTATTATTGCCACAGTTTTAGCTTTCGTGGTAATTATTACGTTTCGTTGCCACGATTTACCGCTGTTATAATACTTTGTAATCTTGTTGCAATATAACCTGGTTATGGCAGTGCAAAAAATATTCTTGCAATGCACAAGTAGTATTACCATGCGGCGGAAGCGGTCGTTGCTCGTTGGCATATCAATCTGATTTCCCTAATCTGATTTCCCTAAACGTAATTACTAAATTTTTGCGGGTTTTTTTTGTGTAGGGCGACACGTGGGTGGCCTCAGCGTCCGGGAACTCCGCGGGGTGTAATATATGTATGATTTCCTCCCAAAACACATTATCCCCAAGTCTAATCAGTAACCACGGACTCCAAATTTCCTAGGTACGCGAAGCTAAAAAAAATCCCTATTTCTTTCACGTACGGTACAGAAGCAGCAGCAATTCCTCGACAAAAAAAAGTAGCTGCAATCGATATATTCTTCTGATTTCTGAACTGGTTTAGTCAAATAGCAAACGTTCAGAAAGTCAGGGGGGTGTATGCAAAAACCCTAATCTGATTGGTAGTACTGGAGGCGCCAGTCCCTCTAGCTATTTGTCTCAAAACAAGTACCAGGAAAGAGTGCAGTAAGTAGTGAACCCTAATCAACTATAATAGAAGCACCACCAATGTCTTCGGTTTACAGATTACCCAGCGAACAGCAACTAGCAGTGATCCGCTACGACGATCTGTCCGGATCCCGTACGATATCTACCGTTGGGGAACAAAAGAAAGCAAATGGGAAAAAATACCCTTTGTGACACGTGGAAAATAACACAGGCTATACTATTCAGTAAGGATGAGCTTCACCAACCGGTCTAACATCCGCACACGCGAAAGTAAAAAATATCGCCAGTCTTAAGGCTTGTTTTTTTAACCGTACCTCAAGATTTATAGCTATAATTTATAATTTTTAATCTTAATACGAGCAGGGGCGGAGGCACATGGGCCCGAGGGGGTTCCCAGAAACCTGGTTCCAAAACAAAATTTAGTTATTACTAGCAAATATTCACCCTTTGTGCACCCCCTTAGCTCAATATGATGTACCCCTAGCTCAAAAAACACACTCACTCGCCCTGTCCAGCCTATTCGTTTTGAAGTGGTGCACCCCCCTCCATTTTGCTCTAGCTCTGCCACTGAATACGAGTACTCGTGCGAATAAACCAAAAGCTAATAAACTGATAAACCGCTTCTAAAATACTATCCCGTTAAACTATTTCAAAATAGTGTTAGCTTGTTTACTCGAGAAAAGCTTTAAATTATAAACAGAAAATAACAAACCCTTATCCCACCCACGGCAAAAGCGGCGTTCCGTTTCAAACATGGGAATTCCTTATGTGCTACAGACTCACCAGGAAAGATTAATTAATTGATTTGTGCCTCATGGTCCTCCCAAGTATTCAGTAAAGAACAAACAGCAGCAAATTTGATAGATAACTCTCTCGGTTACAAGTGAAAACAGCAATGACCTGATCAGATGCAAACAGAGATAATGAAACTCACGACCCACTCTGTAGAGAAAGAATCATGAGGGGAAATCACAAGGATTCAGCAGCAAATTGAAAGAACAGCAGCGCTGCAATTTGGCCTACACATCAGATCCTAGATGGGAAACACTTCACGTTGGTAGAAACTCTCAACTCGCCATGCATGATACAGCGTTCTGGAAAAAGTCACGAAGACATAGCGTTCTGGTTTACAATGGCAAAGCCCTGAAGCACGTACAGAATTTCGCGAACCTTATTACTAATTAACAAACTCTTGGGTGATATGTAACGCCCCTGTATCCAAGGGCGTCTGGGACACGACATTCCGTAATTACCTAAGCCTGGCTAATTACGGAGCGTCGCGCAAGAGAGTACCATCACAGCACATGCTTATAACAAAAGGACCAGCTTATATTACAACATATGGTTTATCAACCAACTTTTGCTGCAGCGGGCGTGCAAGACAAAAATATATTACATTACAAAAACCACTAAGAAGCTCGGGCACGGCTGAAACCTAGAACAAGGATCCTCGTCGTAGAAAGGCTCTTCTGGAGCTTCTTCAACGAGGAAACCTTCACCAGCGTCTTGACCTTCTGAAGGGTTTATCAAGCTGTGAGCTAACCAGCTCAGCAAGTCACAAAAAACCCTATCTTAACTACTTGCACGGATCAGCAAAGGATGGGAGTATACTTGGTTTATTAACTTGAGTGGATGCACGTTTTATTTATATACAGTTTTTAGAAATCCGAAAGCCTATGGCTACTCCTTAAAGTTGAGGGGGTTTTCATGAAAAGATAATTAACTAACTAGTCCAGTTAAAACACTTGTAAAATCTACTTATGTTTTGCAGCTGGAATCACCCATTAGACACAGCTCCACTAACCGGGAGCACGGTGTATTTGAATACCATTTGATTGACTTTGCATATTTGCCCAACTTTACCCACACGCATCCTTAACCCTCATGACTGAGTTAAAGAACCGGGTCTTTTCGCTGCTCAACCCTTGGTATACACTCCACCCGATAGGTTAGGGACCCGCACACCCTCGGGTATCCGTTGGCCAACACGGAACGCCAGACCTGAGTTGTGGGAACCTATCGTTATCTTAGTCCGGATCCGCGATCCGCACCAACTACCAATGCAGGGCTTCACTTGAGTTGAGCAGGTACTAAACCAAGGTTGACAAGTCAACACCTGTGGTTGAGCGGTTACTATGTCACTTGCTTGGAGTAAGGGTCTAGTTCTTATATTTTTTCGAGGTCCACGACCTTCACCCCAGGGAAAAGCGGTGGGCGAAGACCGTCTCGCGGTATCCCACAACACTTTCACCCGCATCTTAGCATTTTCAAATCTACCAGCCCATGGCCACAACCTTAGTAGTATGAAGACTTTGCATGAAATGTAAATAATCTACAGGTGTTCATAATACACTTAGAGTAATTCTAGGGTTAACAAGGGAAGGGCTACAAGTTAATAAGGCAATTATCGGTGGTAGGTTTTATCTACATAGCAAGTCATTCTAAATATTTTATTTTACGCAAATTAACATTTCACAATTAACAATAATGCAAGTAGCATAATAACATAATTAAATGACATAGGATACAACATGATCAAGGTTTTGTGACTTGCCTTGGATCTGGACAATCTTGGCAATCTCGTAGGCAGCAACTCCCTGATCCTGGCTCTGCACCAAAGCCTCCGGAATTTCTGAAACTAGCGTAAACACACAAAAATAACATAAGTCCGCCTTGAGCCTAATCAAGCGAGGAAAAATAATCTATGAAAAGGAGTAAATTGCATAAATATTCAAATGGGAGATTTTTGAATTTTTCTGGGACGAATTTGGTGGATTTGAGGCCAAAAATGGATTCAGGGCATCAAAATAAGCAAAGTGGTGAAATTTGGGAATTTTTGGGATTTTCTATTATTTTCTAGGATTTATTTGGATTTTTGGAAATTGATAAATCTCTGGAAAATCGGGTGAACAGTGATGGGCCGGCCCAAAGCCACATGCGGCCTGGACGCGGAAATCGGCCCATGTGCGGCACGCTTAGCGCGGCTGAGCAGGCCGAGGCGCGGCCCACTCGCGCGCGCGCTCACCCGGATGGGATGGCGGACGCGTGGCTCTGGCGGACGGCGGGGATGCGAGGCGAACGGAGGGACCGGATGGAGTGGGGTAAGTGGGATCGGACGGCCACGGAGTGCGGCGATCCGAAGGCCGAGGTTAGATGGCAACGATGGCGTGGACGGCAAGGATGCGTCCACGTCGTCGTTGTCTACCTTCGGCTCGTCGCTCTCGCCAAAAGGCAGAGAGCGACGGCGCTGGGGAAACGGCGCCGGCGGCGCTCTTTGGTGGAAACCAAGGGTGCCAGGAGATTCTTTGAGCGGTGGGGAACCCATTTCTGGGCTTTGGAAGCTATGGGAAAGATCGACGGCGGCACACGGCCGGAGAAAATGTGGCGGTGATTTTCGGTCACCGAAGGCCAACGGCGACGCTCTGGGCAAATCGGTGGTGGCAGGAGCATCTCTGGAGTGAAGGGAACTTGATGGCAGTGTTGGAGCGAGCTGAGAAGCTCTCTAGTGAGCTGGCCACGGTGACCCCATTCAGCTGGCGGCGAGCTTCGCCGCCATGGCAAGGGAGGGGCGCACTCGGCCGGCGGAGTCCACCATTGCGCTCAGGAAGCAAAGAGGAGTAAGTCAGCGAATGCAATTGGATTTTAATCGAAAGGAGAAGGAGAAAGGTTCGAGAGTTCACCGACAGCGGAGGAGCTGATTGCCGGCGATGCAGGGGCTCCGAACTCGATCGGTTGCTCGGGGAGATTCTTGGGAGCGTGGGGAGTGCAATGCCAGTGCTGGTTCGGCTTAAAAGAGCGTGGGGGAGAGCTGGCATCGAGGGAGATGTTTGGGAGCAGCTCGGGGAGTTAAGGCGCGGCGTGGGCGGGGTCACAGCGCTGCAGGCGGCCTGGGGAAGCTGCGGGGGTGGGAGAGCTATCGAGTCCGAGCGACGGAGGGGGTGACTGGGCTCTGCGCACGAGTAACGGCGAGGGATGGGGGAGTGAGATTAGTTGGCCAAACGGCATGGCCGGGGCACGTCGCGCGGAGGAGGGAGGAGCGGGGGAGACTGGCGTGTGGGGCTACGGGATGACTGGGCGACGCGGTCGAGGGCGACGTGGCACGGGTGTTGGCGACCGGTGACGGCAGCGCGGCGAGGGAGGGCGGCGAAATCGCGGGCGGGGCGCGCTCTCGCGCGGGTGCAGGCGAAGGGAGAAAATGGCAATGGAAGGAGGCGCCAGAGAAAAAGGGAAGCGGAAAGAGGAGAAGGCGCCAAGGAGAAGAGAAAACAGAAATGCCGAAAAGGAAAGTTTCTGACAAAGGAAAGTTGCCAAAAATCACTCAAAAAATAGGAAAAATCACAAAAAAAAATTTGGTTTGAATTTTTGGGGCATTTCATGATACAAATTCTAAATTTACTATATTGGAAACGGCAGATCACAAGACTCCAAACATTTGACCATGTGCAATTATTTTACTCGGTATGTTGATTCTTATAATTAAGGTGCGCATATTTCAAGAATCAAACTTTGTAGTTGTGACCAACAATCGATTCAACAATATGTATGTTATGTGATAAAAAGTAGTATTGTTGGATTTGCACTTGAACACTACTACAGAAAGCCTCATAGTAGACGCCTCATCACAGACGGTTTTGTGAAACCGTCTCTGATGAACACTATTACAGACGGTTGTAATTTGGAGGCCGTCTGTGGTATTTGTGGCGGGAAAATGGATTATCACAGACGGTTATTACTTTTGTATCACAGACGGTCTGTATTAAAAACCGTCTGTGATAATCCCAGATTATCACAGACGGTTCTTAATAAAAAACCGTCTGTGATAAGCTGGTTATCACAGACGGTTTTTCATTAAAAACCGTCTGTGATAATGGCTACGGCATTTATTGCGCTGCTCAGACCGCATCTGTCTTCATTTCGATCCAGATCTAGCCACTGCTGCGCACTTTTTCACTCGGGAGGAAGCTGGGCGATTTCAGGCCAGTTAATTTGGTGGGAAGAGGCAGAGATTGAGCTTTGAAGATTCAGACTTTCCTGGTTGCTCTAGATATGGTTAGTAATGAAATTTATTTTTTCTTTAATTGCATTACAATTTAGGTCTAAGTAATCCATGAGTGTTATTGAAGATGGTTAATTAATTTGCAAAATTGTTGGTTATATAATAGCTATTGTGTTTATAATATGAATTGAGCTAGCAAATTAAGTCTCAATATAATAAATGTGGCCGGTATATATGTAGTTATAATTAGTTAATCTAGATATTAATACTAAGTTGTTATATATGTACGTAACGTAGGACCGAAGCTGGATGTATGCCGCGAGCCGTGTGAGTGAAGAGTACATTAATGGCGTTTCTGCTTTTATAAGAACCGCCGAGGAGGATATGTTGAATAAGGGGGTGGAATATATGTGCTGTCCATGTACTGACTGCGAGAATTTGAAGATGTTTAAGAACCAAGGGCAAATTGTAGCGCACTTGATTCGGAGGGGTTTCAAAAAGGATTATACGTGTTGGACCAGTCATGGCGAAGTGAATGATCATATGCCGCCGGATGACATCGCCGGTGAAGTGAATGATATGCCCCCGGATGACATCGCCGGTGAAGTGAATGATATGCCCCCGGACACTACTAGAAATCCCCCCTGTAGTGACGCTTTATTTATATGTTAGACACGCTTTATTTCATCTCTACAAGATTGTAGGCACGTTTTTATAAAGCGTGTTAGAAGCGTCTTCGCATGGACCGTGTCAGGACTTGTAGAAATGAGTTCTCTAAACGTATCAAGGAGATAAAAAGACGTTTCGTAGAGACGTTAGTTGCATGCCTACGCATATTGATACACTTTTATAGATACATTTATATAGCGTGTCTATTTGTGTAGTTACGTTATATAGCAGCGCTTCATTATGTGTTAAGAAATGTAGAGACGTTCTCATATATACATTTATATTATGTGTGTACTAATGTAGTCACGTTGTGTAATGACGTCGTATTGTGTATTAAGAAGTATAGAAACGGTTGAGTAGATACATTTATATTGTGTGTCTAACAATATAGATACATTTTATAGTAACACCATTTTGCGTTTCAAGAAATATAGAGACAATTTTATACATACATTTATATTTCGTGCCTACTAATATAGCCACGTTGTATAGTAATGTTTTATAACATCATATCAAAAATATGGATATTGATGCATCTTTATAGCGTGTCTATTAATATAGGCACATTTATAGTAACGCCTTCTTACATACTAGAAATAAAGAGACATTGTTTACAAATTTGGACACAAATGAATTTGCATGATTAGATAATGAGAAAGTGAATCATGAAGGCATTGCATTGAAAAATCCATTTTGTCTTTACAAAACAAGATACTGATTAATAACTCATTAAAGTACACTATCAAAGACAAACCATATTCATAAAGAAGCATAGGAAAAGTGGCAATATCGTACAAATATCTATATTTTTTTCTCTAACATCTAAAATCTATCTTGTTCACTCCGAAACTTGTAGCTTGTCTTTCCATCCACATCAAGTTACATGTTTCCATCATGCTGCAAAATAAGAGGAGATTAAGTTGACGCACATAAATTCTAATCAAACGGATCTAGCACTTGAAGAACGAAACATACCAAGGTTGTGCAGGTTTGAGTTGAACTCTTAAGTCTTTTAACCTACAATGATACATGTGTTTAGAGGGATAGTACAATTTTAGGAAATTACAAAACTGTAAAGCATTTAGTTAATATAACAGAAAACTTACATGTGAACGGGGCCAAGCAACAATAAAGCCAATAGCATCTCTCATAGTTTTCATAGAATAGAGTGGTCTAGGTAACATCTCATCTCCATTGTTTCCATTGCCATTATTTTCAAGGGCATCAACATAAACCCCAACAAATTCTTTCCCAAGCATGGTGCCACCAATATTTCGAGTGCTGTCAGTAGTCACTAACTTTCCTTTGGCCACGACTTTACATTTGTTCTCTTAGTGAAATAAGATAGACTTCCACTTGGCTCTACCATTTTGTAAAACATAAAGCTATGATCTTCAAACTTGTAATTAATTTAGCTTCGAAACAACAGGGGAAACAAGTACATACCGATCCTGATTGATTATGAGCTGGAGCTTTAATTCTTTGAGATCTCTGCAGTAGACACAATCAAAGCATATCATCTATCTAGCAAGTTCAACCAACAATTAAAATTAAGTACTGGTCCTGACTGGTAAAATTAGCTAGTGCATGATTCCAGCATACCTACTGATTCAATTACTCTTAGGAACGTCATTATCACTTTTATTTGAATTAAACTTAGAGGCACTTCTGGGTAAAATGTCGTGAGATGTCAATTGTTATCTTCCTATAATATTTATCTAGCTAGCACATCAAAATTTACTTTTGATGTGGTCTAACCTAGTACTGAATGTGTTTACGTAGATGTAGACATAAACAAAACCAAATGTACAAATACAAGCTGGTGGTCACTCAAGCAGCCCTACCATACAAGTGAATATCAACCAAAAGGTGCAGGGGCCAAACTTATGAAATTTGTGACAATAATATGAACATATATAAATCTAGCATGCCTTTGCTGTCAGGTCAACATTACACAGATAGTCATAAATTCCTGAGTTCCATTTTCTTCTTGATCATGTTAATACACCACTGCATCATATCACATAGAATCTGGAGAGCGACCAAAGTGCTAGACAACCAAAGCTAACTAATAAATTATTTGCACAGAGCCATTTTATAATTTTGGCTACAATTTTGACAGAGGAAATGCTGAGCTCACCTTGATTTTGATACTGTGGATGGAACGAATGCCAGTTCAAAAAGAGGAAGCATGGAAGATAACCCTACATGCAATTTTATGATCCTACCCACCACAGCAAGGAGGTGACCAACATAATGCATTTCAGTAAACTATATAGATTGTTTAAGATGGCACAGAACCGATTGAATCTTGAAAATAAATCTACTAAACAAGGAAAATAGAAATAAGAGGACAACTATATGAAGGGATACAGTAATCGGAACATAGACATACCATGTTGGTCATTATGCTACCACGTGGTAAAGTTAGGCCTTTAGAACCCTTATCTGCTTGACCCTGATTCTCAATATGTGCCACCTGCAGTCATAGTTGAACTCTCAGTTTTGTGACATGTAACATGGGTTATCTACCACTCAATTTAGATTTCTGATAATCAAAATAGATTTATGTTTTCAGTGTGTTTTTACTGTAAGTGGAGTGAGAGTCACATTGCAGGTGTGGCGTTTTTAGAGTAACCGACCATTTTCACAAACACACAAGTTAGTCTACTTATTCTTCTCTTTAAAGTTGGTATGTCATTTCAGTAGGTATAAAGGCAGTAGCAAAATACCCACTAACCACCTTGATGCATGGCATGGCATGGCACTATCATCTAGAACTTTTATGTGTCACATAAACTATCTAGAACTTTTATGTGTCACATAAACTTTCCATGCAATTCCATTTTTTTGCGTCACAGTTTTCATATAAACAGCTAGCTTAAAAAGAGTTTGTGCAGACAAATATATGAATAAACATAACAAGCTGATGTTGAACTTAAAAGTTGAAAATACGTATGGTATTTACATTCATTATCATACTTCCATGCCACATTTTGTTTCCCATGAATCAATGTACGTAGCGTGGTAACCATGTTAAAGAGTGTTTTAACCTGCATCTACAACTCTATATTGTTTTCTTACTAGCAGGGAAGCACGTACGTACACATGCAACAGCATCCTTGTATTCTTTCTAGATTTTGAAGCTGGCTTCTGTGACTTCTGTCTATTATCGAATGTTGTATAGCACTGTCATGGAACAGTACAGTGCAAATGAATCCTCGTATGTGATTAGATGCAATGGATCTAGCTTCTTTGTGGGGGTGGTGCGGTTAGAAACTTTTGAGGGGAGCATATTATCCACCTTAAGGCTATAAAAAGAAGGCAATGCAATTCTTGACTTGGCCTACTTCCTGAAGTTCATCTGAGAATAATCTTTTGTTTCTCCCCACACGGCCAGCAAACTGACGTTCATTGTTTCCATAAAATGAGTGTTAATTAGTAACGATGTTTAAACATGCCTAGGTTTTCTAGATCAGCTGTGGAACGTACTAATCGGGTGATTGATGATAGTTAATAGCACTTCCAGAATCAGTAAGTAATAGGTGCAGCCTACTATCCGATTATATTAGGTTGAACTATATACTACAGCACCTCTCGAGTTGACACTTACTACCTTTGTTTTTCCAGTAGGTATAAATTCAGTCCGACAACCTTGTTGCATGGCATGGCACTATCATCTAGAGCAATTCATTTGTTACATTAATTAGTTTTTCACGCAGATCCTTTTTTTACTTACATTTTCATATAAACAGCTATCTTGAAAAAGAGTTTGTATGCATAACAAACTCGCTGATGTTACTTCAAAGTTGAAAACGATGTATTTACATTCATTTTCATAAACGATGTATTTACATTCATTTTCATACTTCCATGCCACATTTTGACTCCCCAGGAGTCTTAACTCTTTTTTTTTCAGAAAACTCCAAATAACAGATACTAGTATGTAGGAGTGAAATTTATACTAGTAATGTACACATACTGGTGTACTGTTAAAAGAAACATGTGTATGCATGCGTCATGATTTTTTTTTTGAAAAGGAAGCGCCAATGATTTTTAGCAACATCATTTACAGACATTTAAGAGGTTCCTTTTTTGCTATGATTGGGTATAGCATGTCAACTTTTTTTCTACCAAAGCTACCCCGAATGATCAATGGCTAGGATTTAATGAGTTAATACTTAAGTGGTGTGTCTTAAAAGACCCTCTGCTTATAAACAGTTTTCTGATGCTTTGATTCCCTACAAATATAATCACATAAATTCCCAAATCTTATTTCGAAAAGTTCTTCATATCTATATCTGACTCTAGTTTTGAACAGGAGACAAGTACCTCCAGCCTGAAGTGATATGCGAGCCAGAGATCACGATAACCGAAAGGACAGTGGAAGACGAGTGCCTGATCAGCCTGGATATGCAACAAAGAAACAAACAGAGATTAACATGGTGGTGCTACAGAATTGAACGGGAGAGGCAGCCGGCATAGATGAAGAGAGGAATCAAGCGTAGACGGACTCACCGATAGCTGCGGCACCTAGGGAAGGTCACCACGGCCTGGCCTTTGAGATGGGGCGATTCAGTGCCAAAGGGAAGAGCGACGGATTTCTTCGGGCGGGCTTCTGAATGTCGTCGCGATGCTTGGGGCGGCGGTGGCTTGATCTGGCGGCGTCCGCGGCGCTGCAGAGGATTGGGAGGTTGTTATGTTTTGGTGCCGCAGAGGGCCCCTGGATCTAGGAGATGGAACAGATGGGGGAAGTTTCTACGGAGAGGGAGAGGTAGATTAATCGGCAGTTTGGCTATTTTCTCGGAGGGCATAGGGACGATTGGCGGCAAATGAAAGTAATTAGTAATACAATAGGCGGCAAGTTAATTTTTGCACTGCAATTGGCGGGAAGCGTGGGGAGGAGGGGGGAGGCGGCCGAGTGCGGCGGGGTAGGTGGGGGGAGAAGGAGGCGGCGGCGGCGGCGGCGGGGGAGGTGGGGGGAAGGAGGGAGGGGCCCGGCCGCCCGGGGAGGTGGGGAGAGGAGGAGGCGGCGGCGGCGGGGGGGGGGGGAGGTGGGGGGAGGAGGAGGTGGCTGGGGGAGGGGGCGGTGGGGGAGGCCGGGAGGGAGGGAGGGCGCGGTGGGGGAGGCGGGAGGTGGGAGGAGGCGGCTGCCGGGAGAGGGAGGCGGGAGGCGGCGGGATCCGGATCTGGCGAGGCGAGAGAGGGAGATGGAGAGGAGGGGAAAAATGAGAGTCGGCCGAGGTAAGAAAAGAAAGAGGAAAGAAAAGGAAAAGGAAAAGGAAAAAAATTGAGAAGAGAAGAAAAATAAAATTATGTAACTTAGTTTTGAATGAGCTGAAAATTTCATGTTTGGCTCCAATCTGCACTGTTGATATGCCATTGGAATTCGCCGCCAAAATTCATTTTGTACTATACATGAGAAATCGTAGAAGGCAGTACAGACATTGTAATTGGTTGTATTAACCTATACAAGCGAGCAGTCGTTCTCCAAATGAGCTAAAAATTTCACATTTGACTCTCATCTGTACTGCTGGCATGCCATTGGAATTCGCCGCCAAAGTTCATATCGTACTGCACATGAGAAATCGTAGAAGGCAGTACGTGCATAAATTATACTGACGGTTTAGAGCGTGTCTTACTCCGTGTTATTTTCAGACGACTTTAGTATCGCGTCAAAAAATATCTTTAATTGGCAATGGAACGTTCTCTAATACGCTTTGTAACGTGTCTAGATGCTATTGACGATTAAAAGTGTGTCTAAAACCGTGTCAGTTTGAGACGACTTTAGTATCGCGTTAAAAACATGTTTAATTGGCTATGGAGCGTTCTCTGATACGCTTTGTAACGTGTCTAGATGCTATTGACGATTAAAAGCGTGTCTAACACCGTGTCAGTTTGAGATGTTTTCAATATCGTCTGAAAAAGTGTCTACAGATGCCTTTTGACACTAAAAGCGTGTCTAATGTCATGTCATGTTGATATGTTCACAAAATCGTGTCAAAAAACATCTTTACATGACCATGTAGAGACGCTTTTAGCGTGCATTACTATAAAAGCGTGCCTAGAGGCCCTTTTTCCTATAGTGGGATGACATGGCTGGTGAAGTGAATGACATGCCGCCGGTTGATGTCGATTGTGGCTCGGATTCAGATAGGTTGCACGATGATAATCTGGATCAGATGCTTCGCGATGTAGAAGAAAACTATGATGAGAGAGAGTATGTTAAATTCCGTGGCTTGATGGAGGACTCAGAGAAACCTTTGTACACGGGCTGCAAGTACACGAGGTTGTCGGCTGTACTTGAACTGTTGAAATTGAAGGCAAGCAACGATTGGTCCGACAAGAGTTTCACGACGCTGCTAGGTCTTTTAGCGGACATGCTTCCGGAGGGAAATGAGTTGCCTAAAACCACGTATAAAGCCAAGAAGGTTCTTTGTCCGTTGGGAATGGAAGTAGAAAGAATACATGCATGCCCGAACGACTGTATCCTCTACCGTAAAGAGTATGGAAACATGCATGTATGTCCGGTGTGCAACGCATCCCGATACAAACGTAACAATCAATCAGATGATGGCGAGGGAACAGAGGCGAAGAAAGGACCTCCTGCTAAGGTGGCATGGTATTTTCCTATAATTCCCCGTTTGAAAAGGTTTTTTGCAAATCCAAAGGAGGCAAAACTGCTGCGTTGGCACTCGGAGGAGCGCAAGAAGGATGGAATGATAAGACACCTTGCTGATTCTGCGCAGTGGAGAAACATCGATAGGAGTTTTGCAGAGTTCGGTGCAGAACCAAGGAATATAAGGTTTGGACTGAGTACAGATGGAATGAATCCTTTCAGTAGCATGAGCAGCCGACATAGCACATGGCCCGTGACTCTCTGCATCTATAACCTTCCTCCTTGGTTGTGTATGAAGCGAAAGTACATTTTGCTGTTGATACTTATCCAAGGTCCAAAACTACCTGGGAATGATATCGATGTGTTCCTAGTACCGTTGGTGGAAGATCTAAAAGTACTGTGGAACGAAGGGGTACAGGTATGGGATGCATACAAACGAGAGAACTTCACTCTGCGCTCCTTATTGTTCTGCACCATAAATGATTATCCTGCCCTTGGTAACCTATCGGGCCATAGTACAAAAGGTGCCAAAGGTTGTACTCACTGTTTAGATGGTACCGAGAGTGTGTGGCTGAGACACTCACGCAAAACCGTCTACATGCGTCACCGCCGGTTCCTTCGGAGGGCTCACCCATACCGCAAGATGAAGAAACAATTTGACGGAGAGAAGGATTTAGATGTTGTCCTCGGAAAGGGACGTAAATTGAGGGCTCATGAGAAGAACACCTGGAAGAAGAGATCAATATTTTGGGACTTACCTTATTGGGAGTACCTAGATGTTCGGCACTGCATCGACGTCATGCACGTAGAAAAGAATGTGTGCGACAGCTTGATTGGTATCTTACTGAACATCCGTGAAAAAACAAAGGACGGTGTCAACGCACGGCTTGACTTGGATGACATGGACATCAGGCATGAGTTAGCACCGACATGCACTGATAATGGACGAACGTACCTTCCCCCTGCGTGTTACACTCTGTCCAAGGCTGAGAAAACAGAACTGTGCCAGTGCTTGCATGGTGTCAAAGTTCCGTCTGGTTACTCCGGCAACGTGAAGAAACTTGTTTCGATGCAAGATTTGAAGTTAAATGGCATGAAGTCTCATGATTGTCATGTGCTGATGACACAGATGCTCCCTATTGCAATTAGAAATATTTTGCCGATCAAAGTCCGAGAGACAATCATGAGGCTATGTTATTTCTTTAACACAATTGCTCAGAAGGTCATCGATCCCGAAGGACTAGATGCTCTGCAGGACGAGGTGGTGATGACTCTATGTCACCTTGAAATGTCAAAAAGCGGTAAACGCATTCCGAACCATGGTCGGAATAGTTGCACGAGAACGAATTGAGATCACATACAATTCGTGGAAGAACGTGCCTAACACTCGGAAACATGAGCTGTGGACCGAAATTTTGGTATCGTTCGAGTTCCCAGAAGAACACTTACACGCTGTGCAACAACAAACCTACAAAGCGGCGTGCAAAGCATGGAAGAACTTCAAGAGCACGCTTGTCAAGAAATACGTGGAGATGGACGAAACGCCTTTTCATAAATACCCATTCCTGGAACCACAATGGGAAGAGTTCAAGGCGATGAAAACGACCGAAGATTTCAAAAGTACAAGTGTGGCGCACTTGGCCCTCCAGGCAAAAAACACACACCTCCACAGACTCGGCACAGCTGGGTATGCGGGTAAAATCCCACAGTGGAGGTTGGAGGATGACCTGGCAGCTGCACAGGACATCGCCCCGCCGTTTTCCAATATCCCAGATGACCGCGCTCGAAATTGGCTTAGAGTAAGGTCATCTACAACGACATCGGGGGATGTCTCCTTTCGAAACCCAGCAGACCAGCAGGTGTCCCAGCGCCTGGTAAGATGTTGATCGAATTACGTAGCTTGTAATTACTCCACAACTTCGTACGAATTGAAATGACATGTCGTGCTCTTGCAGGAAGAGCTGAGTTTTGAATCTACCCTGGGATCATTCCAGGGAATAAGGGAGAATGATATGCTCTCCGTGGCGCTGGGAAACAAGGAGCACCCGGGTCGTACGAGAGGCCTTGGGCTTTACGTTCCTTGGAAACATGGTTTCCAAGATGACTCCGACATGTATCGGCACAGGAAGAGAAACAAAGCCGAGCGTGACGCGCAGCTATGAGAAGAGATCAAGGCATCTCTTAAAGAGGAGCTACTGGATTCGCTGGCTGATGTAATCAGAGATGAGGTGCGGAAACATACAGAAAGTCAGCAGGCCGCCACCGCCGCTCCTGTGCTAGCTAGCCCGCACAACCATCCGAGTAGCTGCGCGTCCAATCCGACGCAAACCCCGGCCAAATTTCCTGTGGACGACATCCTGGTAATAATTATTACCTCTCGAATGCTTGCTCCATTGGTAGGCCTATTCGAGTAGCTAATTTTTATATCGTTATGTAGGAGCCTACGAAGTGTAGGCTCCAAGTGAGATATGACTCCATTCCCTTGTACGCTGCTTGGGGCCAGGCATATTCGTCTGGTATCGGGGCCATGGTGCACGGTCAAGCTTTAGCGCCAGGCTTCGCAGAAGTTAATGTGGATGGTGTGCATGTCAATTTTGAGGTGGTCCCGCTACCGAAGCCCCCCAACGACGAGATCATGACTCTAGGACAGGCCATCGGAACATTCATCCAGTGGCTCAAAAGCGACATCTTCCTGGAGGCTTCTTCACCGGTGGCAGGACCAGAGCAACATGCACTGGTTCCATCTCCATTACAACACCAGTCGGTTCCACCATTGGATACTGCACCGGTGCTATCTCCACTTGTCATACTCTCGCCAGAGCAACTTGCACTGGTGCCATCTCCATTACAAGACCAGTCGGTACCACCACCGGATACTGCACCGGTGCTATCTCCACAGGTCCTATTCTCGCCAGAGCAACTTGCACCGCTGCTACCTTCAATGTCGACTGCCGTTAAGTCAGCCCATAGCCGAGGCAGCAAGGCCAGCAAGGGCAAAGCAAAAAAGACCAATGATGATATTCCGTACCTACCTTTGGGCCGCAAATTCGTGCTTGGTCAGCCGTTGCTCGAGCAAAAAGACCTCCAGAAGCTACCATATAGTTGCATGCAATTGCACACGTGGTATATGCAGCAGTCCAATAAGCTAGAGGCAGAACGGACTTCAAGTATCACTGTCAAATTCACGCCAGAAGATTTACACCACAAGCTCCAAGAGTGTATGTTCGTGGTCGCCTTTGAGGATTTATTCGATCTGTTCACGTTCAACGCTCTTGACGTCTCAATCATTCGATGCTGGACGCTGTAAGTGTGTACAATCACAGTCTCCGTTAATGTCATACCGATAAATGCCATATCTAATTTTTTGCTTTCGTGTGTATATATATAGACACATGCTAATTAAAGCTACAACATCCAACTCATCAGCTGGTTTCTTGGACCCACACTTGGTCGCCAAGGAAACCATCAACCAGGATACACCCCTCGTCGAGAGGTACATTGCATCAGGACTGCTGGATTGTCGCAATAAGGAATATGTACTTATGCCCTTCCATCAGAACTTTCATTGAATTTTAATAGTAATTGTACCAAAATGGAACAAGGTATATTACCTTGATTCCCTAAGTAAGAATAAAATGGACTTCACAGTTGTCAGCCAAGTCATCGATAGGTAAGCACATATTCCCCATACATATCTACATTGTACTCTTTCTTTCCTTCCGAATGATTAAGGTTAACTTTTTCAAATTACGTAGGGCGTTCGCGAAGTACATTGAAAAGGGAGGTGAATCGAAGCGCGGGGCCAAAGGCCTGCTAACACATGTTTGAGATTTTAAGGTATTCGCTATTTCACATTAATTAATCCTATGCAACAGTTGGTACTAATGCCTCTTGAACTAACACATTCCATTTTTTGCAGTGCTACCAGCAGGACCCGAGCAACACATGTGGATACTACGTTTGCCAACATATGGAACTACTCCTCGATTCCTCGAGGCTCACCAATCGCAAGGTTTGTCACTCTTCCCATAATTACTTCATACTTATCACGTGACATATATACGCACATTGATATTCCTATCGACAGGCTGCGTCTATCCCGTCAACTGCATTGAAACAGTCTGATCTTGGAGGGATTCGAGGAGAGTTGGCGTTCTTTTTGCTGACTCAAGTCATAAAGCCAGGAGGACAGTTCCACTCCGCACCATGATTTCTTATTGGTCTTATCACTAAGTGCAAATGTAGTGTAGATCTTTTGTAACTGTGCATTTGTTAATGCATATTTCATTTCAATTCAATTAATCGATTTGCGAAATGGATGCATGCTTTATGTTTGTGAAATGAAGTGCGATGTCAATTGGATGTTTTATGTCTGTGAAATGTATCTGCAAGGAAATGAGATGTGTGAATTGTATGTTTTTTGTCTGTGATTATCTGCTTGTTTCAGAGGGCATGGCTAGCATTTTCTGAGGCTAGCCAATAAACAGAAATAGATTCTGTTATAGGGGGAGGAATATCACAGACGGTTTTCAAGTAAAAACCGTCTGTGATATATATCACAGACGGTTTTTCATTAAAAATCGTCTGTGATATCGGATAATCACAAACGGTTTTTCATTAAAACCGGTCTGTGATATCGGATAATCACAGACGGTTCTAAAACCGTCTGTGATAATTTGGATTATCACTGACCCATAATTTCAGACGGTTCAGAAAATCGTCTGTGATGACTTTTGTGAACCGTCTGTAATGTGGATTTCTGTACTAGTGGAAAATACTTTCTTATGGTTATGATTTCGTAGTTATACAAAATATTCTAAAAATTTTACAAGTAAATTTTATTTTGTTAGACCGCACTAAGTTAAATCGCGTCTTATAAAATCGATGGAGGGATCAATGCAGTTCGCAACTCCATATCGATGCATGCTAGCTTTTCTTTTTGTGACGGATTATTAACATACATTGGTCGTCAGGTCCATCATACGTTCTATACGTAAAAGTAATACTTGTATCATATATATTTCGCTGATCTTCTTATTCTCCCAAACACATACAACGTTAAATTTATAGCTTGCCACAATATCTAATTTTGAACACGGATGTACAGTTAACTTCATTTATTCTAAAATATTGACGTATAAAAAAGTTGGGTGGTAGTAATTTAACCTCTCCTGGATACGTGGATGTACAGTTAGTTCCGTTAATCAACCTAATTAGTGTCATGCTTACTTTGAATAACTAAGTGATGGAATAATTAATTCCTTAACTATGTATGAAGCAAAATAGAGATAAAAAATGAAAATGAATTTCTTTTCTCCGTTAGCCTAGCCTTATAAGCACCGTACTTAATATGAGTAACTCTGTGTTAATCTTAGAATGATGCAAAATTGAAGTACACCATCAATAAAATTGATGATTATATTCTTGTATGATCAAGGTTCATGGAGAAATCTTACTTGGCGACTCTTGAAAGCTACTTACGTGATGATGTAAGCTTTCTGGACCGGTGGTGGAATTGGGCTTGGGGTGACTCCACAAAAGGAAGGCTGTTATTTTTTTATACTAGTAAGATACTCATGTGTTACAACGGAGTATCAAATGAGGGTGATTCATGTTATCAAATGATGATCCCAAACTAAACATTGAACATTAATTTTATCTTTTGAAAACATGTATCAAGCAAACCACACATGTACAAACTCATAAATCAATTAAATTGAAAATAGATGTCATGTTTAGTATCTGATATTGTTTCTTGTGTAACATGATAAAAAATAAAATACATAAGACATCTAGGACGTAAGGACATCTTTGTAGACAATATTTTTGTTAATGTACTAGCATAATTAAAGCACTGACCGTCTTATCGTAGCTGCGACCATGGCTTCGACACACATCAACCATGCCTTCGACCTTGGCTTCGACCATGGCATCGACTAGGCCTTCGACCACAACCAGCGCATACATCTACTGCAGCACACTGCTCCTTCGACCATGACTTTGACTGCTCCTTCGACCATGGCTTCGACTGTGCCTTGTCGACCACATCACCGACGAAGGTTTGTCGACCACAGCACTTCGACTACATCTCCGACCACACAGGTCTTCCAGCACTGAGAGATCATGTGGAGGTGTCCCCATGTTTGTGATGAGTAATTGACTCGGTTTCTGGAAAGTTTGAGTTTGATTTGGTCGGTTTGCGCCGAGTCGGTGCATGGCGCGGTCCGGTTCGGTTGGACTTGGTCGATCGCGGTCGGGAGTGCTTAGGATGCTTGTTTTTCTTCTCGATCGGTCGATTTGGGTATTTCATGCTTGGGTACATTTTTGTTAATGCTAATGATGGTTATACTGTTTCGAGCGGTGCTATGTGACGGTTTGCTTGTCTGTGTGACTGTAGAACTTCGGAGCTAGGTCATAGTGAGACGTGAGAGGACCGGGACTAGACACAGGAGGTGTTGAGGTCCAGACGGTCGGAGACGTCGAAGATGATCGAGGCTACTGAGGTGGTTGCGAGTTGGGAGACGAGGAACTGGAGTTGGAGCTGCCGGAGGTGGACACGACGGGCAACGGCGAGGAGGACCAGGACTAGGCTCAGGGAGGACCTGAGGTCCAGACGGTCAGGATGCCGGGTGCGGTCGTGTGCAGCGGAGCGGACCGGGACTAGACTCAGGGAGGAGTCGAGGTCCAGACGGTCAGAGCCCGGGTGCGGTCTTGCGAGGATGGGAAGCTTCCAGGAAGGTGCGGTAGGGGCATTTCGGTAAAATGCGCAAGGCTGCAAAATAGAAGCAGACTCGGTTGAAGATGATGGGTTGGAGACCCGTTAGTGGTTGTGAAGGTCAAATAGAAAGGGTTTAGGGTTTGGTGTGAAAAGGGTTGTTTTCCCTCCATTTTCCTGAAGCTTTGACTTTTTGCCTCATATGTGTGAGAGGTGGGAAGTGAGATTGAGCTGCCATTTCTTGATTTGCCTCTTTGGTGTGAGCTCTCTCCATATAGAGGAGGTGAGGTGCAGGCAGTAAAAAAAAGAAAAGATAGGAGCTGAAGCAGTCTCTGTGTGTAAGCAAATAGAAGAGTTGTGTTCTCCTGCGTGTGTTTGCTCAGGATGTGTTCTCCTTGTTATCAATTGTGTGTGGGGCTGTAGTGTGTTAAACACTTCATGTAATCATTCAATGTGAGAAATCTTGTTCTTGAGATGCTATGGGTTCTTGAGTTTCTCTGTTGGTTTTAGCTCAGTTCTGTTCTTCTTTGCTCTCTGTGTTCTTGCTGCTCTATTTGAGTTTTGAGCTTGGGTTTGAGAAAATGTGAGATAATCTGGCTCTGAAATGGGAATATTCTCAAGGTCACTTGACCAATCCATTCCCGAGAGCAAAAGACAAATTCAATGCATATTCTTCTTTTTTACTCTTGCGGCCCTTTTGCTCTGTTTCTCAAAAACTAGGGTTAGAAGCCAGAGCAATGTTGTGCTCAAGAGTGTGGCATCTAAAGATCGTGTTAAGCTATGGTTCCTTCATTCTGAGACCATTTCTTAGCTGATTTCAAAATCTCTTGAGCAAAAGATTTAGGAATGGCAAGCAATCTGAAATTCAATCCTTTTCCCTGTGCAAGTTTCAAATTTCTGCTCAAGTTTCATTTCCTTGCTCTTTTGATGTTTTCTTTTTTTTTTGAGGTCCATCTGCTATTTAATTTGCAGTTCCATTCTATTTATCTGAAAAGAGCAGCATTTTCTCTTCAATTTCACTGATTTTCAGTTATCAATAGTGATTACTACAACCTACTGCCTTTAATTTAGGGAGCACAATCCATTGCCCGTACCAGATTACGGTGAGGAATTTTATATTTTTGCATAGATTGAAACTGTTAGTAATCTAGCAAATATCCAAAGCACTAGACTTTCAAGTGGATTTTTAGTTACACATTTATTAGCATACACAATTATACCAACATTCTCCTGGAAATTCGGTCTCGCATCGGCTACGGACCTACACGGTGCAGCATAGCGCGCCATCCTTATCTAGTTGTTATGCTAGCTCATGTTAAGTAGCACGAGTGAAGGGGTTCATTTGATGTACGTTTGGAAGAAAAATGTGGTGTTGTTACTTCTTTGATAGTCCAAATAAATTGATCGTTAGGGAAAAGCAAGCGTGTCGTTGTGTTTCGAGGCAAAGCTTGGTGAGCTCATGAAAAGGCTGAACATGTTGCATGTATTTAGCATTACATAGAACACACGATACTATGCAACAACGCGTGAGCGGGGATTACACTTGCAAGTTTAATATGGGTGCATTGCGACTGGCACAACTACCTCTATGCCACCAACGACGCTGCTATCCAGTCACGTGTGATGTCCATCAGTACGGCGTCACTTCCTTGTGAGAGTCCAGGCGGCATGGATAGGGGCGGTGTGAAAGGTCTCATGAGTTGGGTTGGCTTGTTGGGGCACCCTCATTGCCAACTCGTAGTCGATAATAAAATTGTGCAACGCCATGCAAGCTGCAATGATCGCGCTTTGCCTGCGACCTTTGTAGCTACGAACATTGTCGAGTTTGTGCCATTTGCCTTTGCACATCCCAAACGTGCGCTCGACGGCGTTTCATAGTTGTGAGTGCCGGTAGTTGAAGAGCTCCTGCATACCCATCGGCTCAGCCTTTTTATAGGAACCTATTGCCTTTAATTTAGGGAGCACAATCCATTGCCCGTACCAGATTACGGCGAGGAATTTTATATTTTTGCATAGATTGAAACTGTTAGTAATCTAGCAAATATCCAAAGCACAAGACTATCAAGTGGATTTTTAGTTACACATTTATTAGCATACACAATTATACCAACATTCTCCTAGAAATTCGGTCTCGCATCGACTACGGACCTACACGGTGCAGCATAGCGCGCCATCGTTATCTAGTTGCTATGCTAGCTCATGTTAAGTAGCACGAGTGAAGGGGTTCATTTGATGTACGTTTGGAAGGAAAATGTGGTGCTGTTACTTCTTTGTTAGTCCAAATAAATTGATCATTAGGGAAAAGCAAGCGTGTCGTTGTGTTTCGAGGCAAAGCATGGTGAGCTCATGAAAAGGCCGAACATGTTGCATGTATTTAGCATTACATAGAACACACGATACTATGCAACAACACGTGAGCGGGGATTACACTTGCAAGTTTAATATGGGTGCATTGCGACTGGCACAACTACCTCTATGCCACCAACGACGCTACTATCTAGTCACGTGTGATGTCCATCAGTACGGCGTCACTTCCTTATGAGAGTCCAGGTGGCATGGATAGGGGCGGTGTGAAAGGTCTCATGAGTTGGGTTGGCTTGTTGGGGCACCCTCATTGCCAACTCGTAGTCGATAATAAAATTGTGCAACACCACGCAAGTTGCAATGATCGCGCTCTGCCTGCGACCTTTGTAGCTACGAACATTGTCGAGTTTGTGCCATTTGCCTTTGCACATCCCAAACGTGCGCTCGACGGTGTTTCACAGTTGTGAGTGTCGGTAGTTGAAGAGCTCCTGCATACCCATCGGGTCCATACCATTGTCAAACTCAGACAGATGGTACCTACTATTGTGATATAGTGCTAGGTACCCCACCCGTTGAGATACTCCGAGTCGACAAGGTAGTACTTGCCTACAATGCAAAGTAACGGTTAGTACTGGCTGTGCCATGCATGGTGTAGTGGAAATTGTTCGTAACATATTACCTTCTGGCTGATGTGGGAAGCGGTCACTGTACTTCGCAATGGTCTCATTTAGGATCCGATTATCATGCACTAAGCCCGACCATCCTGCGCATACAAATGTGAACTGTTAGTCGAAGTCACAAATGGCAAAGACATTCTGGCTTGTATAGCCATACCTATTGAAATTGCATGCCCTCTCCTTGTTTGGTACCATGACTTTGACGTGCGTGCCGTCAATGGCCCCTATACAGTTGTTGAAGTGCGGACAAAATCTCGGGTGTTGGAGCCTCGCATGCATTGTCTGATATGTAGGATCAGATGGTGCAATGATCTCACCAGCAAGCTCAGATACACTCTCAAACACATAATTGAACCTCTTGCATATGGTACCCGTGAAGTGCTCAAAGCGGTTCATTCCTTGCCTTTGCGATTGGGGCATCCCGTAGGTCTACAAAAAGAGAGCCAACGCTTCCTTCGAACAAATTTTTCGAGTAGAGCGTAGGCCATGATCCGCAACAAGCTTGTTGTGAAGCACGTCAAAAATGCGAGGGCTCATCCTGAACATGTTGTGGCAACGCTGGTCATCGGCAAGTTGCTGGTAAATATACTGCCATCCAGTGACTAGCGGGATTGTTGGGAGAGGGTCCACGATCATGTCATCATCGTCATCTTTGCCAAACGCAGCAAGGCCAACGCATGGCCAGAACCACGGCTACAACTGCCCACTGCCAACCTTTGCTTCTTGGTGCCCACTGCTGGAAGCCATCAATGCACATCCATCTGGAACTGCAAGCACACACATATTCAAATGGCAAGCAGAGATTCAGAACTAGAAGAGACATGCATGGTAGAACGAAGCAAACATGCAGACCGAGTGCTATTTCATAGAAGCAAAATGCAGAACGAGTGATATTCACACACATTCAAACTGCATAGACACATAGATATTCAAATGCAAAGGCAAACAACATGTTCAAATCTGACACAAATCCATGGAGCATGGACAACACACACATATTTAGAAGATGTTCAAATTAATACACAATAACATAGATTACGAAAATGAATGCACACTCATCTCACTGCAAACGGGTTGAATGAAGCAAGAATTGCCAAAAAAGAGGTAAAGTCTTTTCAGAGGTCCTGTCTCCTCTCCCATGTCCGCCTAACCCAATCTAGTTGACCCTCCTTCATTTCCATTGAGAGTAAGCTATCGATGCACTCTGGCTTCATAAAAAGCTGGGAGGCATAGTAGTACTTGTTGCTTCCTCCGGCAGCCCCCACTTCTTTCACCATCCTCATGAGTCTCAGCAAGACTTCCCTTGTGGAAGGCTTGTCAGGAGACGTGACACTCGAGCTGGACACCCGAGTGCATGGCATCAGACTCCTCTTGCAGAGGTTCACTAGTCGCTGCAGCTCGACGTCACGGTCCACGCGCTTCTGTGGCCGACTGCTGCTCGGGTACGCCAGTGCAGCACGTGGCCTCTTGCCCCCACGATGATCCCGCCATTGCGTCGCTACTAGTGCTCTACATTGGGGTTTGCACACTGTCGGCATCTGGGTTTCCTCGCAGTCCTCGGTGTCCAAGTCGATTAGGTCGACACCTGGCACGAATGCACACTCGCTTGTGGTGACGCTGTTGCCAAAGAGGGCTTCCAACAAGTCCTCATGTCGAGCAACTATGTCCCTAAACTTGTGTATCCCTGTCTTTCCCTGCAATGCCACGATGGTACATCAAACCGTCTTTGCGGCTTTGCGCGAGGTGGAAGTAATTCAAGGACCATTGCACTTCTGAGTGCGAACTTATTCCACCGTTAGTAGCCCACCAGTCATCATTCGCGTCGATGCTGCCGGTGTCAGGGTCAATGCCAAGGCTCGTCGCATGAAGCTTCAACCCCTTGCATTTGGCATACTCGTGTTTCAGGGTGTCCCACTTGTTCTTCATTTGCTCCGTAGTGTATGCTAAGCCCGTTCACTCATTGAATCTGCAGAGAAGGTTGCGCTTGCCCTACATGTTCAACAGTGAATACGGTTTGTTGTGTTCCTGCACCTCATCGGTGCATATTTGCAGGAATGCAATCGTACTCTTATCGCTCCAAGTAGCCAGGGCAATCTTCAAGCATTGCGGCCAAGTGCCCAAGGGTGGTGCACATGCTAGAGCAAACAATGAACCTAAGCGTACCCGCCTTGCAGTGGGTGGGGTGGTCAGTGGGAGGGCATCCACGTAAGGTGCTAGGCCGACCAGAGGGGAGCTCGCCCAGGCCTGTGAGTGGTATCAATGGATTGGGCGCGCGTAGGCGACCGGACGTACCGTAGCTCGCGGATAGTGGAGCTCGTGTTGTGGTCCCAACCCTAGATGGTGGATCTGCCGTGGGACTCGATGGCCCCTGATCTGGGACTGCCCCACAGAGATGCCGTAGTGGACAGGCATGAGGATGAAGGCCCACCGGTGTGGGGCGATGGCTTGAGTGGCCGGTGCGGAGTGGGGCGCTACATGGTAGGCACCTGCCGAGGGTGGGGGGAGGGGGCGGAGATCGCGCAATTGCTCATGGAGGGGTGGAGAGAGGTGGGGAATGGGGAGCGTCCATGGATGAGGAAAGGTGCCGCGAGACCGGTGGCGTATTAAAGAGCTGTAAATAGCGCTTCTGGGCTCTTACAGAAGCCACAACTTTACGCACCGCTTCATCTTTATCCAGCTTCGGGCTTCGTCACCGTGGAATCTAGAAGCCCACCTCACTCGCCAAACTGAACGGAGCCTTGGAGGTTGTGCACCATTTTTACAAGCATGCGTACGACTCTCTGAATCTGTCCTTTAGAAAAAAAACAGACCACGTACGATTGACACGAGATGTCGGTAACCCCCTCTCACCGCACAATTCTTCAAAGCTCTTTGATTCGGAAAGATTTTGTAGGCAGAAAATAATTGCCTCGTCAGAACACTAGATATTTCATTATTTGTTTCTTATTTTAGTGAGGGTATATTTGAAATAATCCTTCTTGTGCCTACGTGTAAATTTTCCCTAGCTAAGAATATATTTGTTACGATATCTCCAGGAGTGGTGTACGTACAGAAAATTTTGAACGGAAACTCTACGAAAAAATGCCAGGTCTCACGTGGGAGCCGTGGTTTGATTCCCCACTTCCGCTGTAGATCAAGGAGGTCAGGAGGCAATAAACAGGTGTAGATACCGATGTAGTCCCGCATTGGTAACAGATAAAGACACTTAGAGCAAGTACAATAGTATAGCCAACTAGTGGCTATAACACTTGCTCATTTCATCTATAGTCTTCAAAAAAATAGTTCATACAATAAGGTAGCTATTACAATAACTATTTGGCCCCACGTGTAAGAGAGTGAAATGCATATTTTTACGTGCTATAGCTAGCTGTAATTTAGTAGGCAGCTTCCTTCTCTCTCTTCCTTTCTCTCTCTGCCACGTAAGATTTGGTTGATATTATATTTGCTATAGCCTGCTGACTAAGTCTTATTGTACCTGCTCTTAGAGCATCTCCAATGGGTCTATAGCAGCTATCTACAAGAGAGTCCATGTCATCAACTGTCCTACGTGGAAGATATTAAATGAAGAAAGAGAACGCAGCTCTCTACAGCTCTAGAGATAGTCTATAGCGCCAAACGAGGCAGCCTCCATAAATTCTGTGTGTGCATGTAAGCATCAAATAGCTATCCTTATAGATAGTTCTTTAGAATGCTAACTTTAGTGTGTACTATATAGATGATGTGGAAGTCTTATAGTTAGTTGCTAGCTATAACCATTGGAGATGCCCTTATAAGCGTGACCAGGCTAGTTTATTTAGAAAATAGTCTAAGACGGTTTAGTTTTACATCTGTCATTTAATATATACTGAAAACATGCTTTATTTTTTGTTTACAATTCTAAAATTTCATTTACGTATTTACTATAACCGTATTGTCTGCAACAGTAATTTCATGGCATGAATGGTCCGTGCAAGAAGGATGTCTTGCCAGTGACCCGAGAACAGCCGATTCACTCCTCCCTTCTCAGCTATGCAGAAGTGCTACTCGGTTGCCTGAGCGAGTGGCCACCTCATCTGTTCGGCTTTGAGTCTGAGGTGACGCAATTCCAAGGGATACTGTTTATGTCCCTTCGATACTGTTTACATGAAATAATGCTATCTGACGACAGGGGATGTTCATTGATCAAAACACCTGTTTAGTTTTTTGGAGATATTGGGTCTTTATTTAGTTTTAAGCGTGTGTATTGAACGCACACACATGAATATATGAGTATAGGTATGATGTTGAGTATGTGTGCGCATGAGTGTATTCTTGTTATACTCATAATCTAAAAAAAAAAGTGCATGTCGATGGCTGTGTATGTTATAACCTCACACGTTGGGAAGGGAAACGAATCATCTGCAGTCGCCGTACGGTGACTGCAGAGGGAAGTCGCCGATCTGAGCCGTCCGATCGAAAAACGGACGGCTCAGATCATTTTTTGATACAGTAAAATTTACTGTAGCTACAGTAACTTTTACTGTAGCAAAAATGGATCTGAGCCGTCCGTTTTTCGATCGGACGGCTCAGATCGCGACTTCCCTCTGCAGTCGCCGTACGCGACTGCAGAGGACCTCGTTTGGTTGGGAAGAGGGTTAGCCCAAGTCCCTTGTTCTGTAGGATGGGACGTTCCACCGGTTTTATTAGATCATTTCTATAGTTTTTGTTCAATATTATTGCTTTGTTTATATTACTTTCTAAAACTTATTTTTTATAGTAAATAGTTTTTACAGTATTTAGTTTTTAAACGGAGTGTTTTTTAGATAAGATCTACTAGTCAATTGTTATATACACTATAGTAGTTTTATTTATATCAGTTAAAATTGTACGTAACTTTCTTTTTTTTGTATGATTTTTTATAAATTATTACTATTTATAAATCAAAGTGAAAAACTATTAAGTAAAAACTAACATGAAGAGACCCTCTGCACTCCACTTTAGCTTTCTAGCACGATAATTTTCTAGCCTTACTTGTCACATCCGTTGCTTCCTATACATTTGCACTGTTTAGCGTCCTAGTTCATTCTCATCACTCATGTCCTCTGGAAAACGCCATGGGATCAAGTTGGAGGTAGTGCACCATTTTTACGAACAGTTTGATAACTGTGATAGATACCATGTGTCCTCTGTCTTACTGTTCTACTTCGGCAGAAGGGCGTGACCACAGGGGCACCTGAGCTCGGCATAAGGCTGTAAAAAAAAAACTCGAAGCTCGTGGAATATTTAAGTTTAGTTCGTTTTAGGTTTGATTCGATCTCAGCTCGAACTTTAAACGAGCCAAACTCGAGCTTGATCCCAAGCTCGCGAGCTTTACCGAGCCGAGTTCGAATAGTTCGTAAGCCTCAATTCGAGCTTAAATAGTGATATATATTAACTCTTACCGAACTTACTCGAACCGAACTCGAGCTCGAGCTTTTCTCATTGTTGAACATTAGTGTATATTTAAATTATTTTGACTGTTATCGAGTTTACTAGAGCCGAGCTCGAATTCAAAATTTTCTTATTATTGAAAAATAGCGCATAATAAATTATTTTAATTGCTGTCGAGCTTCAACGAGCCGAGCTCAAGTCTACTCGAGCTTACGCTGAGCCGAACTTGAGCTTGACTCAAATTTCTACCAGACTCGAGCCTAGAAGACCAAACTTGCTCGAGCTTGATTTGTTTACAGCCCTAGCCCGGCATGGCAGTGAGGCGCCGTGGGCAGCGGGCCCACGCGATAGTCTCGGCCCACTGATAGGCTTGACGCGCTGTGCTTTGCAGGTAACACACGTGGGGAAAAGCCTTCCTGTAGCTAGTAAAACCTGTCGCAACAATGATTGGAGTTTTGAGTGGGATGCGGTGGACGTCCTGTTGCTTTTCCTAAGCACTAGTAGTGTGCTTGTGCTAACGCTACGGTAAAATACAAAACAAGATAAAATTTGTAAAAAATAAAACGAACAATCAGATTCATTAAGATTCACGTCTCATATATTGTATAACCAAATATTTTTGTCACATAATAAATGTCACAGTAAGGAAATAGGTGTTTGTGGACTATTTACTTACCACATCATCATGCTAGGACGTCTTTATACACAATATTTTTGGTGCTCTTCCCTCAACGTGGTCGAACACCCTTTCAACCACGTTCACTTCTCTAAACGTGGTCGAAGTCACTTCCGACCATGCACTGGTCTTCTCGGCGTAGTTGCAACTCCTTACGACCACCTTCACCGTGGATATAGCGTTTCAATGTGGTCGTAGCCTCCTTACGACCACGTTCAAACTTTGTTGCAGTCGTGTGCCTTCATATTTCCTTCGACTTCTCTCGGATGTGGTCGTATCGCTTCTCGATCTCACCGTCTTCCAATTTCGTCGTGGTCAAACGCCTTTCGACCTTGTCTACAGTAGATTTGCCGTGGTCGTAAATCTACTGTAGCTTTGCTGTGGTCGTAGGACCTCCCGGCCACGTTTGCCGTGGTCGTAAGTCGACTTCGCCCACGCCTACGAGATCTCACCGTCCAATTTCGTCGTAATTGCTCATTTTGTTCTGAAGGATAGAAGTTAAACACTCAAAGCCCAGTCCTGTGTCAACATGTTTTGCTGGCAAAGGTCTCAATGAACCGTCAGCTTCCCTATTGAACTGAAAAAAAAGTAAAAAACAGTGACTCAGTATATATATAAAGAGGAAATAAGGAACGATATCATGTAGAAACAAAACAGAATAACTGACCGTGTATTAAAATTAAAGCATAACCATCTACACAAAAATATTTTAAAAATAGCATGTTAACCTGAATGAACACAAGATTCCATATCTCAATACATGTAGGGTCATCATTGTTCACTAATGAAGCAGCATCACGGTTGCCAACACGATCAAAATGAATTTCAGTACATGGCCCACAAGGACCACCAGCACGCATCTTTCATCAAAAACTACAAATCACCGGATAAATCACAACCTGTAGTCATCATTCCCTGCTAAATTTATATTCCATCGTCCCAAAAACCCAATCCTTCACCATTAAACCCCCAAATCGATGCAAAAGCCCCAATTCCCCCTTAAACTGCAACTAAATATGCAGCAAAACGATCCCATGCCAACCAACTCATCGATTATATAAGCAAGCAACCCTACATAAGATACGCACTTTACAGAAGTATACGGGCATGAACACGCAGAACAGAGAGACGACAGGGGATCGAAGAATCCGATACCTGGGTGAGGAGCTCCCACGCAAATCCGATGTCCTCCTCCTTGAAGTACTCCCCGAAGGACCAGTTCCCGAGCATCTCGAAGAAGGTGTGGTGATATGTGTCCTTCCCCACGTCGTCGAGGTCGTTGTGCTTGCCGCCGGCGCGGATGCACTTCTGGGTGTCGCAAGCGTGGCGCAGGCGGCCGAGCGGCGAGTCCGGAGCCGCCGTGCCGAGGAACACCGGCTTGAACTGGTCACTGCAATAATAGTGTAGTATTGCAGCACGCTCACTGCAGAAGCCAAATCCTCCATCTGGATAAGGGCCTGCAGCAAATGAAATCCGCCACATTATCACACAGCAAACACGCATCCACTTAACAACTGAAACACACGAACAAACAGAAGGCAAGAGGGGACCTGATTCTTGGCACGCAGCATAACGAGCTTCGCGACCGTGCCGAATGGCTGCACCACCTGGAGCAGATCACTCTGCAGGCAACGGGGAAGACCGAAGAGGATCAATCTTTGCACCAGAAAGCCGAATAATCCGGGCAAGAAATTCCAACAAGCAACTCTAGAACCTGCAACAGGGCCAACATTCCCTTACCTCGGAGATCTCATGCCCGACGTTTCGGATGTGGATCACCTTGGAGGGCTCGGCCATACTTCCGCCCTACCCTCACAACTCTAATCACACGGAAAAAACCCTAGCTCAGCCCTCCTAATCTCCGCGCGCCGCACCTTCTCTGGGACGCCGCCGAATAGCCATCTCTTGGATCCCACGCCGCCTCCGCCCCCGCCGGCGGCGGCGACCGACAGGGTGACCACCGCAGGCGCTACCTTGTCGGCTGCTGGCTTCCCCTCCGTCGCCGCGGGGTCCTCGCCTGAGAGGAGCTTCGCGATGGTCAGAGCCGACTCCTTCTGCGGCGATCTGGCTGGGGGCTCCGCCATAGCCGCCCCCGCCCCTCTTCGGTTTGAGTTAGCGCATGGGCTAGCGTCATGTTCTCCGATTCGCCAGCTGCTTCGTCCGCATCCGGCTCCGACTTGGCTTCCTTGGACACTGGCGCTGGTGGAGATGGCGATGTTGGAGCGGGAGCAGGGGGGAGCAGCGCCCGCCTCTTTGCAGGAAGAGGCTGGGCAGCGCCAGGCTAGTGCCGAGCTAGTCGCAGTGTCGTGGTCAGCGGAGTGGAGCTGGAACCACGGATGCCGGCACAGCACTGGCCGGAAAGAAGTGGCAATCGATCTGCTTCGCATAGCCGATTTCAATCCGGAAAGAATTATCTATGAGTAGATGCTAACCTGTGAATCTTACGCCAGGCGTGGCCTCCTCCACGTCGCTTCCTCTGTCGGCGACCCTGGGCGCAGTCCGGCGGTCTGGCTGAGGTCTCCGCTCCCGCCCGCTCGTCGCCAACGGCCTCCGCCTGCGCTGCCGTCCAGTCCGTTGCGCCGGCTTTGTGCGTAGATGACGATATGAGGCTTCACAGAGATGGCGAGGTGGGGTGTCGGTGATGGCGGCGGCCGGGAGGACGCCCGACGGCACCACGATCTTGGCCGCGCCATCGAAGCCCAGGAGGAACGCGCGGTCCAAGTCCCCTGCCACTGCTCGCCGCGTCTCAGGTCACCCGCGGCCGCGTCTACCCAGGAGATGATCCAGGACACGTAGCGACGTGCACGGTGAACTGAACCGTCGTGACCTGCATGCGAGCCGCGAGCATGAGGGACGCGGGAGGGGTACTGCAGATCCATTGAAAGATGACCGTCGGATATGGTTGAGTAAGGAGAGAGAATGGAGGATAGTTAATCTGGTGCGCATGTTTTTAGGATGGTGTATTTCTAGGTGCATATTGTGGTGTGGACATAGTTAAGGTCATGACTGTGGAGCAGGTAATTGTTGGGTGGATGTAGGATAATTTTAACCGGTGGTTTATTTAGGGGTAGAGATATGGCAGTTGATACCAAGTTCAAGATTACATACGTTTGCATCCGGACATACGAAACTATTTTTGATACTTTTAAAAATAAAATGCTACAGGCGAAATCAACACCATTATAATGCACTAACGATGATTGATGATATAGATCTTTTTTTTCATCGACTAATATGGTAATTTCTATCCCTCGAGAGCGAACATAGTTGATTTTTTTGCTTTAATAATATAATAGATTTTTTTGTTCTTGTACACCGTATCTTATGTTTTTGGCTATGGTTGATTACTTTTATCTATATTTTTTAGATGACGGAGATACGAATGGTACATATGGTTTTGGACTCGGAAAACCATTCGAAGAAGCTACTTTGAGAAAACGTTTAGAAAAATCGTTTGCAGTAACATTGATATTTTTTGCCCATGAGTGACATAATGCTACCTGATGATGCAGCTGTAAGAGTGCCCTGTCTATTCTAGTCCATTTCGAGATTATTTCCGTGGAGCCACCTTATTCATTCTGAAAGGCCTTACAAACATCAGACGGGTTTGATGTGTCTCTTGTAGGTCCTCAACGAGTACGGTCTAGTGCCGTAGCCCGTAGACCGTAGCGATCGAGTTCGCCTGTATGCTACTAGCTAGTTGTTTTTGCGACCCTGTCCTGTGTATTACCCTTTCACAAAATTGATGGCACAAAAGAATGGGAGAAGAAGGTGGGTTCAGTTCAGTTGATATTTTTGAGGATTATTGGATATTGGAAAAGAGTTTAAAAAATTATGAAATTTTTTGTGAAGGCTGCTAACATAGTGCCGTGACTTAGCCTCGTCGATACCCCACTGGTGTGCCCATGACTTAGTGTCGTGGACATGTCTCTAAGATGCTTGTGAGTAAGCCTTATAGGTGCCCTCAAGTTCACTGGGGTTGCTACCACCCCTAGTGGCCATTCGGTGCCCCACTACCTAGCTTGTGGGCACTCCTCCCATGCACCTGCAACTTAATCTTATCAGCACACCTCCATGGTGCCTCATGACCTAGTCTCACAGCACCCCTCCAACATGCCCATAACTTTGTCTCATGAGTGCACATCCAAGGCACCCTATGATTTAATGTCATGGGCACTTTCAAGCCTACCAGAGAAGGCAACCCCTAATAAATTTGTGTTGCTCTTCAATGACATACATACACCTCATCCAGGTACTCTAATATCAATTAAGGGCTGTCATGCCTACATAAGGCTATCATGTCAAAGATCTCAGTATCAAAAGTAATGGGACTCTACGTGCATAGCAATGGCTTCGCTCACCTATCATATCGAACAAATGCTATCTTGATACAAGAAATGAGTGCTGATCATTTTCTCTCTAGCTTCGGATCTCACACTCCAATCTCACATTATCTGTCTCCATAGCTTTCCTAGCTCGAGTGTTGATCATTATCCAACAACATTTTCGATCTCACATTCACTTGGTAGATTATCCCCACCTTCTCCTCAGAAACATTCGACTTTTCCTCGATGTCTCTTAGCTTCTTTTTTGCAGCCCTCAATCTCTCATCACCTTAACAGGCGCTGCATCGATGTGTCGCCCACCTCGAAAGTTGTGCCTCGGTAGGGTGGCCCTGTGTCTCCTACCTCACCTTAACAAGTGCCGCTTCGACACTCGACCTGCCTCAAAGGATATGCCTTGGCAGGGTGGCCCCGCATCTCCTACCTCACTTTCAAAGGTGTCGCTTGCCTCGAAGGCTATAGATGAGAGAATTTGGCTTGATCTTCCGATGAGAACGATAACTATGATTAATTGATATGACGTTGATGATGAGGCTACTAGTCTGAAATGACCAAGTCCGTCTTACAATCACTACACCACACCCTTGTCATTATCAATATTGCCAAGAATGATGGTTGATCTAATCACAAGATCAATTCCTGCAAGCAATGGAAGAACAAACAAGAATTCAAGTAAATAGCAATATGAAAATTCCTAGATATAAAAGTCGCACAAGGATAGTTGAGGTTTTGTAACATGAATCTGTTAGTCTAATCGACACAAGAGACAGCGTGGAGTATTCACACAAGGGCTCAAGTGATTTAAACAAAACCTAACCCTAAAAGCTATGAATACAAATCTTATATAGTGCAGTGGGACGTCCACAAGATCCCCAAACCAAGTACAACTCAACCCTACATTGTATTAGACTCAATCTCACACAAAGAGGAAACCTCAATTTTTCCATTGTCACATTATTTTGGATACTACAACGCAACCAAAAGGTTTCTAAAGGTGGGGCCTTAATTACCCATTAGATGGATCTTGGAATAATCTTCCAAACAAGCCTAAGAACACGTGATTCAGACTCCATTTGTGAAAGTTATACCCTTTTTATTATGGGCCTATCGGGCTATTCTGAACCGAATTCGAATTGAGTTCTGAGTTGATTCCGAGTTTGATTTTGGTTGGAGTTGTGGAAATTCCGAATCGGGCTTGAAATCCTCATCCAATACTTGGGCTTTACGTTCTTGTACCTCTCCCCTTTTGCTTTCCCACTACATGGGCTTCTCCTTGGATTTCTTTTTCCTTGTTCTTCTCCATTATTTTGGACCCGACCCCCTCTCGGTTCCAAAGTCTTCTATTTGTCAAATCTGAGAATGCACAAAGTAGTGACATGAGATAGTATTCTATTCTCATGAATAACATCAGTAGGAATAGATAGAAACGAGTTCATCTTGATGTTAATATTCTTGGCAAAAGCTTTAACTCTTCTAGTAAGCTCATGTTTTTCTGAAGTAGATGGATTGTAAATAAGATGTGGAACAATATAGCCAAAGATATCCTCTTCACTTGATGTGCTGGTTGGCTTCCCTTTAGGTGGACTCCAACCACTAGTGCATAGTGTTGATGCAATCCTCCTTGTATAGTTGCACAAATATATATTTTCATCATTAGGTAGCATCATATTCTCATTTAAAACAAATTGAAGCTGAAGGAACGAATTCACCTTTTGTTCAATCTTGAGAGCTATGGTCATATGCGTTTGTTGCATGGTCACATTAATTATGACTTGATAGGGCGGCTCTACGTCCGCAGCTTCACCTCAATAGGCTTCACTCAGACACATTGCCCGTCTCGAAGGCTACCTTGGCAAAGTAGCCCCGTGTCTACTACTTTGCCTCCATAAGCTTTGTTTCGATGCACCACCAACCTCGAAGGCTATGCCCCGGTAGGGCAGTTATGCGTCAGTTACTTTGCCTCCTCAAGCTTCGTCCTAACGTACCACCTTCCTCGAAGGCTGTGCCTCAGTAGGGTGGTCACGCATAAACTATTTCACCTTCATAGGCTTCACTTCAATGCGCCGTCAACCTCGAAGGCTATGCCTCGGTGAGATGACCCTGCATTTATAACTCACCTCCTCAGGCTTCATTCTGACGCACCATCTGCCTCGAAGGCTGTGCCTCGGTAGGGCGGTCACGCGTCGACTATTTCACCTTCACAGGAATTGTATCTTTTTCCAAAATTAAGTGCAAAATAAATATGTGATCCATTTCTAATGGAACCTAAAATAGAGTAAACCAATTGTTTGCTTGCTTTGTGCGACAGTCTTCTTGCATGCCATGGTTAAGATAAAGTTTTGGTTTATTACAATTTTGCCATAAGGCTGTGTTGGAGGAATAATTTTGCTCCTCCACTAACAGGACCCGCTTTATAGAAGACATCAATATACAGGCCCCAGAAATGCAGTTACACTTAGAAAAGACTGATATACCCTTCGCTTATAATAGTAGACTAGTTATCTCACCAAGGGGTATTCCCATCATTTGTATAGGTCTAAGAGGCTATAAATACCTCATGTATCCCTAGTTTGTGGGAGGGGTCTCTTGAGCTCTCATGAGTAATAAAGAAGCAAATTCAAACTACTGAGCCCTCAGGAGCTTCCTCCCCAGAGGTAACCCTCGTTGGCTCATCGACAGGAGCAGCGCGGTCCTCTCAGACCCCCTGAACCTGTATAAATCCATGTGTTATTTTTACTCTCATTAACGATGGCCCGAAAGACGACTGATGTCTACCCCCTCACTTGTGTTTGGGTTTCACACCTATAATATTGGCTCAATAATTCATGAGCGTGCAGCCCTGCGTGGTCGTGCGCCATGTGCAGCAATCACCCTGGAGCAGTCCACCTTGGGCAACAAGTCTCCGAGGTGGTCCCGGAGCGGTGTGCCAATGTTGTAGGTGTGATACCCAAATATAAGTGAGGGGATGGACGTCGGCCGTCTTTCGAGCCGTCGTTCATGAGAGTAAAAATGACACAAGGATTTATATAGGTTCAGGTCCGAGAGGACTGCCCTACTCCTGTCAGTGAGCTAATTGGGGTTACCTTTGGGGAGGGAGCCCCTGAGGCTCACCAATTTAAATATGCTTCTTTATTACTCATGAAAGCTCAAGAGAGCCCCCCTAGAAATGAGGGATACAAAGGATCTTTATAGGCTCTTGGGCTTGTACAAATGACAGGAGTACCCCTTGGTAAGATAACTGGTCTACTAGTACAAGTGTAAGGTTTTATAATCTTTTCTAAGTGTAACTGTATTTGTTAGGCCTGTATATTGTTGTCTACTGTAAAAATAGGTCCTGTTAGTGGAGGAGCAAAATTATTCCTTCAACATAGCCTTATGGCAAGATTGTAACAAACCAAAACATTATCTTAACCATGGCATGCAAGAAGCCTATCGCACAAAGCAAACAGACAATTGGTTTACTCTATTTTAGGCCACGAGAAATGGATCACATATTTATTTTGCACTCAATTTTAGAAGAAGATATAATGGGTTTTTAGCACTTGTTTTGCACTCAAATTTAGAAGAACATAAGGATTTGTGAGAAAGTACATGTAGTTAAGTCTGAAACCTAAAATTTCTCGAAAGAAGTTGCTGGAAATTGACAATTGAACTTTCATTCTACTAATAGTGAACTTTAATAGAGCAAATCATATATTATCCAAACAAATGCGCACAATCAGTGGCGGAACCAAGTAGTCAGTCCTGGTGTCACAGGACACTGGGCCCAAAAACAATTTTAGCAGGGATTAGCACTTTTAGTCCCATGTGTGAACCCCTAGGTTAAAACTCAGTGCACTCGGTTCTTTCCTTGAAACCCAATTAAAGGGAGCACTAGCAGCCCAAATTCTCAGTAGCTAGCAGCAGTCCACAAGAAGGCTCAGCTTCCCTCAATCCATGAGGCAATTACAACATGCTGTGTCGGCCCTTGAGTCAGTGTAAGAGAGAGGACCACAATAGGCCACGACGTCTATTTGATAATCTCGAAGCATGTCACCTCACAGCAGCCCTCGACGCTTGTTCATCTTGTGTGGTCTGACGGAGATGTGCACCACGTCTGCCGCCACAGCTACACTCGCTAGACAATGGGAGAAATCGATGCCACTGGCCACCCTCGCCTACCATCTCGCTGTGGCATCGCCTAGTTCCTATTTCCTCACGCCCTTTTTTGGCCAAGGAAGTTTAGGTCCACCCGATCAGTATGTACTGTATTATAAATTTCTCTCAATTATTCTAATTTGCGAGTTAGGGTTTCAATGTGATGATTGTTGTTTTAATTTAGTTGAATTGTAGGGTTAATACTTAGGATTTAAATTTTGATTTTTAGAATACCAGCCTAGCTCGTTGCAAATCGGAGGCAAAATATAATATTTGACCATAATATCAAGTAAGTAGCCACTGGACATATTTTTCTATTATATTATTTTTGAACTATTAAACATACATACAAATATCTAACTGACTTTTTTCAATTAAGCGGTGATAATTTTATGAATGGTATACTTATTTTCTATGTGGAGAAATAAGAATTGACCAGAATTACTAATGATGTCCATAGTTCATTGCTTTATAAACTTTAAGAATGTAAATACTAAAAATAATACATTAATTTACATTTGATCATTCTACTATTTTTTTACTTGAAAACTTTAAGTAATTTTGTTCTTTTTAACAGGCCATTGAGGTCGAATGATGTATTTTCTAATGTTGGACTAACTTTTGTGTGTGTGTTTCGCCTTAGTTCCTTTCAGTTTGCAGTAACTAATCAACATTATTATCGGGTTTTTTTTATTTTGGTAATCATTTCGATCACTACTTCTTATCATCATATGCTATTGTCGGTTATGTTTGAAGTATTGATGTTAAAAATTACCGAACATGTTACTATTTTAATGCAGCATTGTTTAAAACTATATACATTGTTATATATGTAATAAATAATAAAATATAGACATTTTCATTCTAATTCCATCCAACAAGTACTATATCGGGTGCCAGAAATGTCATGATCGTGCGAAGGCCGTCAATTAAACATCTTGGCATGTCGGACACAGAGGTGTTGAAGCGAACCGACAGAGATGGAATTCATTACTTTTAAAACTATATTAGCCAAGTGGAGGTGAGGGGTCTCGTGTGAAAATCGTGCTGTCCATGAGGGAAAATCGTGTGGTGTTCAACCTTCCGAGGGAACCGCGCGCAAACATCGCGTCCTAAGTCATCACCGATAGGCTCGGACTGGTGTCGTCGCCACGTGCCATGCTGCCTGGAAACCTTGGTGAGATCTCCGCTGTAACTCATAACAAATCATGTCCTTTCTATAGCCACGGTAATGTAGTGATAAAATTCATACCGACTTCGACTCAATTTTTATTCGGGTATAGATAGTTGTTGTAGCAGTCTCGCTGGGCATTGGTATTTTAGCTTTCACCTTGTAACATACATCCACACTTATCAATAAACTTTGCTACATCCTTTTTCACTCTAGACAACTAAAATCTCTGTTTCAAGTTGCGGTACATTTTCGTGGTACTTTTGTGTATGGTGTAGGTGTTTCATGGGCCTTCGTAAGTATTAATCCCTTTAGCGCCTTGTCATTCGGTACAACCAAGCACTTCGTATACCAAATGGTTTAGCAAGGCTGAGATCGAATGCTGGATTAGCAATCTGATGACATTTTCACTTCGTAGCAATTGGTATCAGAACCTAGCTATATCCTCAATATAGATCTCCTTAAGGCCTCATGGGTACGGGCGAACACACGATGTAGAGGGGACTCAAAGTTACCGGGTAGAACACTTGATGTGTGAGAGGGATATTTGTTAAGATAGTCTCACATCGGTTGTGGGAGGAGGCGGAGCACAAACTTATAGGCATGAAGGTAGTAACACCTATAATGCTAGTCTGTTTAGAAGGGGGATGGCCCAAAACCCCTTTGTTGTTGCACTGCACTATGGTTTGGCTTGCGGGTATAGCGGCATAAAAACCTAGGATTGGGACTCTGGTTTAGTGGGCCTGGGTTAGCACCCGTGGGTATAGCGGTGCGAAGATGTTGCACAACAATTGGTATCAGAGCTTAGGTATTAAGATACATTCGGGCCTCACTGCTGCCGGGGAGCACACCCAATGTGTCGAGGGGAGATTTATTAGGATAGTTCCCACATGATTGTGGGAGGAGGCAGAGTATAATTTATAAGGGTGATGGAGTATCCACTTATTAGACTAGTCCTTCAGTGGGAGATGGCCCAAGATCCCTTGGTTATTGCTCTGTGGTTGGGTGTGTGGTATAGCAGCCCCAATGACCTAGGTCCAGAAACATTGGTTAGTGGGCCCGGGTTCAAACACATGTATAGTGGTCCGATTGATGTTGTGTAACAATTGGTTTCAAAGCCTAGGTATCCTAGATACATCTTAGACTCACGGTTGACGAGGAGCACACACGATGTGTGTAGAGAGATTTGTCCAGAATAGTTCCACATCAGTTGTGGGATGAGGCAGAGCACGAAGATATATCTTAGGCTCATGGTTGCCAAGGAGCACATCTGATTTGTGAGGGGGAGATTTGTTGGGATAGTTCCACATCGGTTGCAGGAGAAGATCGAGTATGATTATAAGTGTGAAGGAATATCCACCTATAAGGCTAGTCTTTTACAGAGAGATATCCCAAGACCGCTTATAAAGTTGTTGCTCAGCCGATCAGGAGTATAGTGGCTAAACTATCTAGGGCCAGGCCGCTGGGTTTAGTGGGCCAAAGGTTAGACGCTGGTTTAGCGGTCCGATGACATTAACGCTGTGCAACATGTTTTCTTCGAAAAATGCATTTTCTAAGTGAGCAAACTTAGAGATATACCATTCTAGATAAAAAAAAACCAATATATTCTTCCTCCACCCTACCCATCCCCTACCTCCACCCATCCCAGTGGAGGAGTGGAGGGAACCAGATGAAGGAGAGCTGACGTTGCGCGGGCATGGGAGTAGGTGGAGAAGGTGGTGATGGGCAAGGAAGGAGGCAGCGCTATAGATGAGATGATGGAGGACTAGGCGTTTTGGTCCTAAATATTACATAATGGCATACATCATAGAATGGGTACTTAGCAGTGGTATTTATTGAAGAAAAACTTTACAGTGGTATAACTCAAAACCTATATATAACTTTGTGATGGCATGTAGCTAAATAACCTTTTTCATATGACATGGTGAAAACTGAATGTCTCTTCTCACCGGCAGGCTAGAATTGGCACTCCATTAATTATTTAGTTCTCTCTTGCCTGTAGCGTATTGATTAGTACTCTAGCCATCAGATTACTATGGGCATTCTGATAGGAATTTGATTGTTCGTTTCGTTCTATTGATTTGTAGGATGGGACATTTCTACCCTGTTATTAGACCATTTCATCGTCTTTGTTCATCGTATGGCGCACTCCACTTTAGCTTTCTAGCACGACAGTTCTGTAGCCTTTATCACATCCGATGCTTCCAATGCATTTGCACTGTTTAGCAGCGTCCTAGCCCATTCTCATATCCACTAGAAAACGTCCGAGGCGTCCGATTACTCTCTTTCACCTTACAGTTTCATCTGATCATCTGATACATCTATCCGGAGATCTCATAAGCCATCGTTACCCATAGTCACCCTTCCTTGTAACAGCCTTCTGGAAAGGTCTGTTCTTTTTTACTATAGTTTATGACTTTTAGCTGCGACTTGTAATTTTTGAGCTATTCGTGTAAGAGATTATAGAGTAACTGAAACTCACGTGCGGTTTTTACTGATATAAATGAAATCGGTACAGTATGTACTACAATTAACTAGTAGACCTCACATATGGTTTTTACTGATATAAATGAAGTCGGTATAATATGTACTATAATTAACTAGTAGACCTCATCTTACAAAGACACTTTATTTAAAAATTAGTTACTATAGAAAAATCAAAAATTAAAAAAGGACAGGCGCATAATAAACCGAAACTTCGTATTAACCATGGCATGTAAGATGCATGTCGCACAAAGCAAATAGACAAGAGGTTTACTCTATTTTAGGTTCCACCAGAAATGGATCACATATTTATTTAGCACTCCATTTTGGAAGAAGATGTAATTCTATTTTAGCACTTGTTTTGCACTCAAATTTTGAAGAACATAAGGATTTTGTCAAGTCTGAAACCTAAATTTCTCGGAAGTAGTGGGTAGAAATTGACAATTGAACTTTCGTCGTACTAATATTGAACTTTATTGGAGCAAGTCATTATACGATCCAAACAAATGCGCACACTGAGGAATCAACAAGTACTACATCGGGTGCCAGGGATGTCATGATCATGCGAAGGCCATCAATAATCATCTTGGCATGTCGGTACGGAAAATAGTGCTGTCCACGAGGGAAAATCTTGTGGTGTTCGACCTTCCGAGGGAACCGCGCGCAATCATCGCGTCAGAAGTCATCACCGATGGGATTGGACTGGTGTCGGCGCCACGCGCCAAATCCCCACATGCCATGTCGCCTTTTGTTTGTACGGCGCGCTCGTTTCATTTATTAATTTTATCTTTTTAGTGTTTTTTTTATTTTTTTATCTTTTTTTCCCTATGTTCTTTTATATTGTCTGTAATAAGATAACCTTTTTTCTAATTTTTTAAATTTAATTACACCAAAAAAGATATCCACTATTGCAGTACAAAATAAGTCAGCTACAGTGAAAAATATCCAAAAGCCACAAAAAAGCCCATGAGCAAAATGATGGGAAATTCATACATAACTTGATCGCTACAAAAAAATTTGTTGTTTTGTTTATAGGCAGCGAGCCACTTGTTCAAATATGCTATTTATGTTTTAATACTATTTATTTATTAAATTTAAATGCTCTTTCTGATTGCAATCTATCACGCATAGTGGCGGAGCTAGAATTTGGTTACGTCTCGGACTCAGTGGTGGAATGATCTAGGCTGGACCATGAAAATGTTACCCATACTGAACTGGATTTACCCGGGCTGTACACTAGATATTTTTCACATCCTAGGCTGAAGCCTACTCTGTCCGGGGTGTGGCTCCGCCCCTAATCACGCACCAAATCCCCACATGCCATGCTACGTGGAAACCATGCCCGTCTACCAAAGCGATGATTTTCTCTCACATGCATAGAAATTTGGAGCTCTATCACATTTTGAAACAAAGATAAATTTAAAATTAAAATAGTATTCCTATTAATTCTATATTTAAAACTTCTAATTACATTTAGAAATAAAGTTCCATATAAAGTATTGTTAAATATGGAAATAAATGAAAACAAGAACATGTCTAAAAGGCTTAGAGTTCATAATTGGCTCGTAGATATATTAATTTAAAAAATATAAAAAGAGACAAGTAGTACTACAGGTTGAGAATATGCAAATTTACACTACTACAGAAAGCCTAATACTAGACGGCCAATCACAGACGGTTTTAATTTGGACACCGTCTGTATTGGTGGCATCGGAGAAAACGAGTATCACAGATGGTTCTTACCGATGAACCGTCTGTGATACTTTACGGTTTTTATTAAAAACTGTCTGTGATAATCTAGAATTATCACAAACGTTTTTTATTAAAAACCGTTTGTGATAATTCCAGATTATCACAGACGGGTTTTAATAAAAAAAACCGTCCGTGATAATGGCGCTAGGCATTTATTACGCTGCTCAGAACTGCATCTGTCTTCATTTCAATCCAGATCTAGCCGGTGCTGCACTCTTTCGCTCAGGAGGCAAGCTAGGCGATTTCAGGCCAATTAATTTGGTGGGAGGAGGTAGAGATTGAGCTTTGAAGATTCATACTTTGCAGGTTGCTCTAGATATGGTTAGTAATGAAATTTATTTTTCTTTGCATTACAATTTAGATCTAAGTAATTGGTGAGTGTTATTGAAGATGGTTTACAAAATTATTGGTTATATAATAGCTGTTGTATTTATAATATGAATTAAGCTAGCAAAGCATGAATGCATGTGGTATATATGTAGTAATAATTAATTAATTTAATTTTTAATACTAAGTTGTTATATGTATACATAACGTAGTACCGAAGCTGGATGTATACCGTGAACCGTGTGAGTGAAGAGTATATTAATGGCGTGTCTGCTTTTACAAGAGCTGCCGAGGAGGATATGCTGAATAAGGGGGTGGAATATATGTACTGTCCATGCACTAACTGCGATAATTTAAATATGTTTAAGAATCGAGGGCAAATTCAAGCGCACTTGATTCGGAGGGGTTTCAAAAAGGGTTATACGTGTTGGACCAGTCATGGCGAAGTGAATGATTATATCCCGCCGGATGACATCGCTGGTGAAGTGAATGTTATGCCGCCGAATGACATCGCCGGTGAAGTGAATAACATGCCGCCGGATGATGTCGATTGTGGTTCGTATTCGGATAGGTTGCACGATAACAATCTGGATCAGATGCTACGCGATGTAGAAGAGAACTATGATGAGAGAGAGTATGTTAAATTCCAGGGCTTGATGGAGGACTCGGAGAAACCTTTGTTCACGTGCTGCAGGTCAAAGTACACGAGGTTGTCGGCCGTGCTTGAACTGTTGAAATTGAAGGAAAACAACGCTTGGACCGACAAGAGTTTCACGGCGCTGCTAGGTCTTTTAGCGGACATGCCTCCGGAGGAAATGGGTTGCCTAAAACCACGTATAAAGCCAAGAAGGTTCTTTGTCCATTGGGAATGGAAGTAAAAAGAATACATGCATGTTCGAACGACTGTATCCTGTACCATAAAGAGTATGCAAACATGCATGTATGTCCGGTGTGCAACGCATCCTGATACAAACGTAACAATCAATCAGATGACGATGAGGGAACAGAGGTGAAGAAAGGACCTCCAGCTAAGGTGGCATAGTATTTTCCTATAATTCCCCGTTTGAAAATGTTTTTTGCAAATCCAAAGGAGGCAAAACTGCTGCGTTGGCACTCGAAGGTCGCAATAAGGATGGAATGCTAAGACACCTTGCTGATTCTGCCCAGTGGAGAAACATCGATAGGAGTTTTGCAGACTTCGGTGTAGAACCAAGGAATATAAGGTTTGAACTGAGTACAGATGGAATGAATTCTTTCAGTAGTATGCGCAGCCGACATAGCACATGACTCGTGACCCTCTGTATCTATAACCTTCCTCGTTGGTTGTGTATGAACCTTCATCAGGATGGCGTCAACGCACGGCTTGACTTGGCTGATATGGACATCAGCCCTGAGTTAGCACCGACATGCACTGATAATGGACGAATGTACCTTCCCCCTGCGTGCTACACTCTGTCTAAGGCCGAGAAAACAGAACTGTGCCAGTGCTTGCATGGTGTCAAAGTTCCGTCCGGTTACTCCGGCAATATGAAGAAACTTGTTTCGATGCAAGATTTGAAGTTAAATGGCATGAGGTCTCATGATTGTCATGTGCTGATGATACAGATGCTTCCTATTGCAATTAGAAATATTTGGCTGATCAAAGTCCAATAGACAATCATGAGGCTATGTTATTTCTTTAACACAATTGCTCAGAAGGTCATCGATCCCGAAGGACTAGATGCTCTGCAGGACGAGGTGGTGATGACTCTATGTCATCTTGAAATGTATTTCCCTCCTTCATTTTTCGATATAATGGTCCATCTCATTGTTATCACAGACGGTTCTAAACTGAGAACTGTTATGATATTGATATCACAGACGGTTCTAAGTTTAGAACCGTCTGTAATAATCCTTTATATATAACCCCCCGCTAGGGTTTTGCACGTACACTGCAGTTATTATACTTAGTCCCGATCGAGCTCGTCGCCACCGCCGTCCCCGAGCCCCTCACCCTCGCCGGTCGCCCTCATCGGTCACCGTCCCCCGAGCCCCTCGCCGGCCGCCTCTGTCGAGCCCCCGAGCCCCTCGCCCGTCGCCCTCGCCGTCGCCCTCGCCTGAGCCCCTCGCCAGCCGCCTCCGTCGAGCCCCCGAGTCCCTCGTCGTTATGAAATTATAGATATGATTCCAAATTCATAACACAAAATATTTCCTTATCTTTCATTACTATTTCTCCATCTGACTATAAAATACTCGTTGGTCGAGTGGGTCTAAATACTTGACACTCCACCTCACTAATATATGCGCCTTGGATCCCTCACTTCTAGGCTTTATACCGGTTCTAAGTTCCTCCCTGGTTTATACTACTTACCCAATATGGCGATAATGGCAACAGAAGAGAGTAACATATTCTGATAGTCTAAGATGGGAAATAATATAGCAAAGTAACTCATAAATCATGTAACACAACAGCTTGAAAAGCCTACCCTATTTGCCTAGATGTAGGGTATCTGTCTCAGTGGTGGTCTGACTAGTCTCTTCCCCTTGGACCAGTTCTTCCCCTGCACTATTTGAGGCCAAAATAATTATTTAGGATTTTTTATTATATTCTGAATGAAGCAATAACCCTTATAGATTAATTTTGTGTGGATATTTAGATTCCTCTTAGTCTTCGGGAGTTATACCTTTTTACTGATTTTGTTGACATTATTTATCACGGTTACTATATAATGTATTAGTTGAATATAATGTATATGTATACATATATTGGAATTAAATTTAAGTATGTGCTTATACCGCACTATTTACGTATATGCTACATTGTGCTTACTTTTCATATATGAGAAGGCCAACATGTCATCTTCAACATCATCGCCGGATGCGTCCGCTCCAAAATCAAAACGCCAAGGAAGAGGGCTATCGAGAAAGCCTGAGGGCCGATTTACATCACAGAGGTCGATGGATCTGGGACCCCTCTCCTTCCTCGCAAAGCAGTAAGCGCATTCTGAAGAATGATCAAAATAGTTGCACAAGAACGCATTGAGATCACATTCGATTCATGGAAGAGCGTGCCTGAGACTCGGAAACGTGAGCTGCTGACAGCAATTTTGGCATCGTTCGAGATCCCGGAAGAACACCAAGACGCCGTACAACGACAAGCCTTTCTAGCGGCATGCAAAGTATGGAAGAACTTCAAGAGCACGCTTGTCAAGGACTACGTGGAGAAGGAAGAAACGCCCTTTCATAAATACCCATTCCTGGAACCACAATGGGAAGAGTTCAAGGCGATGAAGATGACCAAAGATTTCAAAAGTACAAGTGCGGCATACAAGGCCCTCCAGGCAAAAAAGACACACCCTCACAGACCTAGCACAGCTGGGTATGCAGGTAAAATCCCGCAGTGGAGGAGGGAGGACGAACAGGCAGTCCTGTAGGACACCGCCCCGCCATTTGCCAATATCCCGGATGACTGCACTCAAAATTGGATTAGAGCAAGGTCATCTACAACGACATTAGGGGATGTCTCCTTTCGAAACCCTGCAGACCAGCAAGTGTCCCAGCGCCTGGTAAGATATCGATCGAACTACGTAGCTTGTAATTACTCCACAACTTCGTAGGAAGTGAAATGATATGTCGTGCTCTTGCAGGAAGCGCTGAGTGTTGAATCTTCCCAAGGAT